>OZ024875.1:492500-1182294 GCA_964017185.1 Rugalucina vietnamica | reverse complement strand
CCGTGGACAATATCCGCAAATTCTGAGCACATCGTGGCCAAGGTCAAGCTGGCTACCTGTGGCCTTCAGAAAATCCAAACCGAGAAGAAAGGTGTCTTTGATTGGTGTCATACAAACCGTGTGAAGAAAAGTATGCGTGCCAACAGTTATAGGTACATTTGGTACAAGATAGCCGTGTACTGGATCTGAACCTATCCCTGTCAGTATGCAGATTTGGCCTTCATACTGAGGTGAGCAGACTTTGCGGAAATAACCATCTTGAACAAGCGTTACCATAGCAGCACTGTCAACTATTGCTTTGGTAGTGTAACCGTTTAACAAAACAGAAATAGAGGCTGTCAAATTTCTATGACTATGCAATGAAACCTCCAGGATGTCACACTTGCGACCCAAACTTGACCGGACTAGTAGTTTGTCGCCGGAACAACTAGTCCTTCGGAGTTTAAATCCTGAATTACTGTTTGTTCCGGTGACAAATGATCATTTTGATCCGGTGTTTCATTAGACACAGATCTCTGTCTGTATTGATCCCTTGATGGATCTATTTGTCCCCCAGGGGATCTGGTTTGGGGAAAACTTTGAGGCAATCCAGATTAAACATACTGACCTCCAGAATTTGGAGGTCTGTAAGATTGGCTATATTGACTTCTAGATGGAGTATACTGACCTCGACTGTTTGGAGGTCTGTCAGATGGAGTGTACTGACCTCCACTATTTGGAGGTCTGTAAGACTGAGTGTACTGACCTCCACTGCTTGGAGATCTGGAAGGCTGAGGTGACCTGCCCTGAGAAAAAGAACTTTGTTGGTCATACTGACCCCCATAAGGTTGAGAAAAGGAGTAATATGGTACAGGTTCCCTTCTCTAGGGGCTTGGCGACCTGTATCTGGTATGAAGACCTTGCTGAGGAGGTCCATTTCTGAATGATCTAGTTGGAGAGCGACCGCGATATTCCCCGTGTCCAAACCGGTTGCGTCCGGAATCCAGAGGAGGCAACCCCTGTCGTACGACGGAGACCGTTGCCTTGGGTTGGTCTGCCTGGGATGCCAGGAATCACGGAAAGGAGGCGGTGAATACCCCTGTCTATCTCCAGTGTTCCTAAATGGTGATTGTGAAGACCTTCTGAAAAAATAGTCAGTGACAGAGTTTAGCTGTTTTTCTATCTGTGAGACTCTGTCTCTTCTTCAGCTGTAAAGGCGTTTTCTTTGAATGGCACTTTATTGCCAAATATTGCTTTGTGGTTGGCCAAAACTGTCCTCAATTTGCGACAAGCCTCTTGCACCGCTTGAGTAGCTTCGTTAATAACAAGGGCTGCTGCCTCCTTGTGCTTGCAGCCCCTCAAAAACTGCTCTGTGGCTAACTGTAGGATGGTGTTATTGTCGCAAGTTTTGTATCCATTCATAACCACTGTCAGCACCCTCTGGAGATATGTCTCCAGTGACTCATCGTCTGATTGCTTCATCACATGAAGGCTCTGACGTGCCGCTACTTGGGGTTCTCTCAGGTCAAACCGCAGGCCGAGCTCCTTTTTCAGATCTTTATAGCTATGACGGCCCCTTGATTTTACTGCAAACTCAAGGGCCCTCTCAGCCAAACAGTCAAAGAGACGGTCCAAGCGTTTCCGCTTAGACCATCTCCTGCGCCTGGCTATTCTGTGAACCTTCGTGATAAAGCTCAGCCAGGTCGGACCCTTCGAGTCCCCACTGAATACTTCCATTTTAGGGGGTAACGGCGACAGGCTACGAGCAGAACCTTCATCCGACGAATCATCACCTGACGATGAGTCACTATCAAATGGAGGAGGGGACGATCCCCCAGGCGCCCCAGCTCTCTCACGCGGAGACGAGTCGCGTCTTGTTTTGCGGGTTTGCGGAGATCTCCTATGGCGCTTGCGGGTCCTCTCTCTGGAACGACCCCGTTCCCTTGTTCTGTTTTTGGACTGCTGAGTCCCATCATCTTTTTGTTTCGATGACTGGGAACCAGCAGTCTGGGCCCCATTTGGGTCTTTCTTGATATAGATTCCATCACTGGGTGCGTCTCAGTCAACTGACGAATGACGGCTTCCTTCGTCCTTCATCCTTCGTCAGCCAATTGGACCGATCCCCAGTGAAGTGGAGTCTGAAGGGCATTTTGTCTTCGGTCTGTAATGACCGCAGACTTGGCAACATAAGTCATCATTTTGACCATTGCCAGGCCCTCCAGATTCCGAATAAGCTGGGGGCAACCTACCAACGAGGTAGTTCACGGTTTCTTGGGTTTCCTTTAATTGATGCTTGAATTCAGATTGAGTGTCCCTAGCTTCTGTTATGGTTTTACGAAGCTTATTGGTTAAACCGCCAATGTGGTCGTCAAACCGGTTCTTCAAATCTCTTATGTCATTAGATATGACCATACTTAATCCTTTCAGATGGGATTTCATTTGCGTATTCATGGTCTCTATGATGGTTTGACCATAATTTACCATCTGACCAACCGTGACTGTTTTTGCATCGTCAAGCATCATTTGTTTGAGTGCTGCCTCTGTGTCTGGTTCCGGCCCCTCGTCTGGGATCTGTTCAGGCATCTGGAGGGTGATGGTGCCATCATCCAACAGAGTCTGTCAGTCTTTTTGGTCAAAGCGTGACCCAGGCAAGGCACCTAGGCTTTCCGGACTCAGAGGTGGCTGTTCTTTGGCAAAGACTTTTTACACTGTACTCTTAGTTGTGGCTGGGCCAACATGTCTAAGTGACCCAATTTCAGTCCGTGAACTTGTGTATAAATTCATGACCGACAATCATACACAATCCAAAAATAAAATGTCAAATTGCAATGTCCAAATATTAGTGAAAAATACCTGAAAGGGTTGAAATTTGGGTTGCCAACTCGCCACGTGGTCAACACGTGGTCGCAAAAATATGTGGAATTTGATTCGGACGGCGAAAAATGTTAAATTTTGTCTAAAACGCTGCAAAAATGGATTTACCTGGATCCAAAATTTTCGCCCACACACTTTTGAGAACAAAAAATTGGGCGACGCAAAGGCGATGTTTTTCCCTTATACATATTCCTTTATTGTATTACAGTTAAAGGCATTTTTGTGCGGATGAATTCACTATTAAAAAGATCGTTTGCAGGGAATTCACCAAGGTTCAGTTTTCTCACAGAAATTTTCTCTTTATGGTTGTCGAGAAACAACAACAACAACAACAACAACAACAAAAAAAAAAAAAAAAAAAAAAAAAAAAAGCCATTGTCAGGCGTTTGCCAAGGTGCGATTTTCTTACAGTTTCATTTTATGGTACAATGTGAGTAATTATTGTTAATTATCTTTTGCTAATTTAAAACTGAAAGATTGCGTTTTCCAATAGAAAGCTTAACGTGTTTACGAACCGTTTCGGCTGCGATTACATATTCACGAGTGATTATTGCCATTTCAGTTATTTTTAGACTGACACAATCCACCGCTCGCGAAGCGTGAATGACACATTGTTTTCTTAAGATTAGCCATAAAAGTTGTGAAAATAAGTCAATTCCGCTAGGGGATTATCGATAGACTGTAAACACAGGTTGCTGTAGGCTATTGATGACACCTGTTATGCAACCTTGCTCATATTCGACGGCGACGCAAACTAAAGATTATCTAAGCATTGGGACACTCTTGTATAATTCTATCCGATTAAAAAATGCATTTGTACTTTCTCGATTAAGAATGGCAAATTAAAATAATTGTAAATACGGTATCGGCCGCGTTAAATATCTAGGTGCGCCTATAAGTCAAAGGCAGAACTCAACAACATAAGCGCGTTGTCATGGACATATTTTTCACATTCAATCGTAGGTTGTAAATAAACAAATGTTATCGTTGTAGATCGTTATATATAAATGTGACAATACGCAAGGTTTCACTTTTGTTTATTCCATTTTACAAAGACTCCGCGATAAACCGCCAATTTGCTCGGTTAAACCAATAAACACGCCGTATGGGTGTTTTTCCCCACCCACAAAAGCTAAAGAAACTGTGACTGGTCCGACTCGGTAGATTTGCATTACGCAGCTCACCTATAACGCGCATGCGACTTGTGGACCCCGACCAGCGCCTTATAATGGGTCTGTACTGTATTTATATTGCAACATAAGAATCTATTCAATAGATACATATGTGGTCGACGTAGAATTACTTTTACCTTGCTGATATTTTTTTTACCATGGAAAAAGGCTTATTCAAAATTATTTTCTGGCATAAAATTTTTGTTTTGTTATTGTTAATCACATTTCAATTTTTTGTGGCACATATTACGTCATTTGGAATGCAAAATGGTGACATGATGATGGTCATATTTTTCTTGAGTTCTCTCAGACAAGTGAGATTTTGGAAAATGCAGTTTCTGGATGATGGTGTATAGACAGTAGTCAATTGTAATCATGCCCCACCCTGGGGGAGGGCGGGTGCAGCCATGGAAATGAAGCGTCGGACTCCAAATCAAGAGGTCCAGACCATTTGATCCCCACAAGCGGCACCGTGTTGTGTCCATGAGCAAGACACAATTTAACTCCCTGTAGTACTGGTTAAACGCAGGAAGTTGTCTATGCAATGACGGGCTCAGTTTAGTGGGGCTTTAAAAACTGAACGGTTAAACGTCCCGCTATTCCCCGGCTCCATGTGGGGGGTGGATATTTGACTGGTGCATTATTCATTTGATCCACTCAGCTAATATTGAGTATAACGGACATAAAATGACGGACTGGTGGCATCGATGCATCGATTCGAAGCCACAACTGCATACCAGTATGCTGCAAAATACCGCTCCCTAACTCATCCCTAACAAATTGCTTTGACTTTCTATGGGCAAGGTTTCGTCTGTTCAATATTCCAAAGATAATGACCCAGATATGCTTCATGTAGATTGGATGTTAGATCAGACGAGTTCTGGCAAAGGTAAATAGTCACTATGATTGCTTGGCAGAAGGTTTACACTCATGTACTTACGTAGTATAAATGTTACACCATTGTGCATCAAATGCATGCCCCTATGAAATTCGGTAGATTCTGTGCAGTCTGTGTATATAAGTTTTTTTTTTCTCTCTCTCTGTTATTCTTTTATGTGTTGTGAGAACAAAAGAAAAGAAATGATGAAAAAATGGGATGTGAAAAATGGACAGTGAAAAACGGAGAAACTTTTGCGATGACCAGTTTTGTCTTTACTTGATTTTAGTGATTTTTGAAATTGATGGTTGTCTATTAATAAACAAACAAATAATGGGGTGACTGATGAAACAATGGCGCAAATTTCAAGAAAATTGCTTTGTCGGTTTTTGAGATGTTGAAAATTCATTATCGGTAGCGATGGAAGAGTCATTAAGTATATTTGTGCCTCCAGTATATTTTTTTATGCCGACCTTAAAAAAGTGTTTCTTTGCTATGCTCCTACCTACCCATCAAAATATGCCCTACCAAAAAGAAAAAAATATGGCAACTTAAAAAAAAAAAAAAAAAAAAAAAAAAAAAAAAAAAAAAAAAAAAAAAAAAAACAATGGTTCCAATTCAGATAATTGTTCTAATCAAAGCTTCCTAAAAAAACAATGGTTCCAATTCAGATAAGTGTTCTAATCAAAGCTTCCTAATTTAGTGTTATGCAATATTTCAACAATGAATTCTCTTTAAATATATAGTGTTTTAACCATATTCATGTACTGATTAAGCAAAAGTGTATTTTTCTGGTATATAAAAAAAGCACAACCTACCTACCCATTCTGAATTTGATGGGTCGGAGCACAGCCCAATAGGGATCATGGGTACAAACCATGATGAAATTCTAAAATGTACAATGAATGAAAATCAGGCTGTAACTTTGGAAATAGTGCTAATAAAGAAACCAAATTTTCAGCCTTAGTACAAAATGGTTATTCTTTCATAATTGGTTCCTCATGGAATCTTAGAAACTCGAATATCAGTTATTTGTTTTGTTAAAAATTTAGCTCCATAATATAATGTCATGTAACCAATTTAAGATTACAACATCACTTGCGTGTCATTTGACTGTTTCAGGATTCCCATACATATACAATAATTTTCTCGTTTGGCTATTAGGCCCTTACATGACCATACACTGAAAATAGTGTAACAATTGATAAAGTGCAAGGATTTTCAAAAAATCTTAAACTTGTAGGGTCAATTAAAATTGAACAAATATGGTCATGTCTGGAGGATCAGTTACCCTAACAAGACTGACCTTGTGCTAGCTGCCCTCAGGTAAATAACCACTACACAGTGCACATTTTTTTATGTCCACTAATTGGCAAATGTCTTGCTATAATAGTAAAAGAGTAAGAATGATAGTAGAACTATTTTCTTTTCATGACCAAATCTTCATGAAAGAGTTCTGCTTGAGGTGTGAATTGTTTGCTGATGACTTGAACTTCACCTTAAATGGGACATGTATGTTATTGATTGAACTTCATCATCCACTTTTAAAATTCAATACATGTATTACCGTAAAAATTATATTACATGTCCAGGTGTTTATTCAAAAAAGGAACTTTACAATAGAAAGGGATGCGCATTTATTAGAGGCTATGCTGTAGGTCATCATTCAAGAATTCATATACGAAAACTGATATTTATTGTTGAACTCGGTCTGCCCCAGACATGAATTTTGTTCCAAGTAGGTGTTCTGGCATCTCATGCATTACCATTACATGTATTTGGAAGACAAGAGTAAAATAGATGTGTGTGTTATGTGATAAAGCAGCAAAATTAAAAAAATACTGCTTAAAAATATGGGATTTTTCCAAACGTTTTTTAAGTGGGCGTTAGTTAGCTCACCTGAGCTGAAGGCTCAAAAGGTTAGCTTTTAGGATGGCCATGCTCCGGCGTCCATCCGTCATCATCGTCAGTCGTCCACAATTTCAAAGATCTCTTCTGAATCCGCTCGACCAATCAAAGCCAAACTTCATGTGGAGCATCCTTAGGAAGGGGGAACGAAAGTTTCTATAAATGGTCTAGGTCACATGACCATGATGGCCGCGATGCCCATATATCGTAAAAACCATAAAAAAATTTCTTCTCTGGAACCGGTTGACCGATTTCAACGAAACTTGGTGTGTAGCATCAGGGACTCTGGCCCATCATAGTTTATATGCTGTATTCGTTCTAATTAGCGCACATGCTCCAATAAGCGCACACCCCAGCCATTTCCGTAAAACATGTGCATAAGCACACACTGCAGAAATAGTATATTCAGATCCATGTAAATACCAGAAAAATCTAAATGGGGCCCGGCACGCATAGTCATGGATTTGCCTCATACTTTCCAGATATATTAGGGACCACCCAAATACAAATTATTGGGGTTTATTTTTTTCATAATATACACGGTTGCCATGGTAACCAGAATAGAAGATTTTGAGCTTAAGTACAGCAAAATTTAAGTGAAAATTGGCAGTTTTTCAAACATGACACAGACACTACCTAACATGAAATGTTAATTTAAAATGCATACTATGGAACACGTATTCATTCTGAATAATACTGTCTCTTCCCATGTCAGTATATTTTAATGTTATGTTATAATGGTAGTCGAAACATGGGTGGGGTTTCCCATTTTTCATCTTTATAAAAAATGCTATGACAGCTGATATTTGGGGTGCTAATGATAAAATGTGTAAGTATAGAGACATTAGACTCTTTTGGTTCAAATAAAGAAAGATTTGCATCAGATGCATAGCTGTTGCCATGACAACTCTTAGTCTTAAATATGCACTCCTTATCAACGCATGACCTTTTAGTAGAATGACATTCAAAACAGTTGTATTTATGTTTTTCCACATATAGTGAATAAGAATTTGGTAATATTTGTGCATAAAATCAAGTTATGAAATTTATCAAGTCTTAAGCAACTAGTTGTTCATCAATTGAATAATAGTTGCCATGGTAACACTCAGAAAAAACCTACATGGCACTAACTTAAAAATTAGCAAAGTGCAGCTTACTATGCTTGTAGCTTCGTACTTTACTACTGGAATTATTATTATTTTTTTTTTGCTTTATTGCCGTGAACAATCAGCATGTGAAAATACCCATGCAACACGCTTTACTATCTACAGTGCTGGAATGGAGTTATGAAAGTACCCCACCCACATATTTAAAGTCAAGAAAATGTTTATTGCCTACTACAGCTTGTAGTTTGGATGTCATATTCGAATGTGCATTTATGTGGTCATAGTAAATATTTTAAAACTCTTGGCTCAAGTCAAGAAGACAATTGTATCAGCGAGTTGAATATGTTGCCATGGTAACGCAAACCCATACATTTCTTAGCAACAGATGACCTACCACGTGGTAACGTTATACTAAAAAAGTGCATATGTTGTCTTGCATAAATAATTTATGTTATTATTTACAATGTTTATCATGAGCATTAAAAGTGAGTTATGAATCAGTCCATTTAGTAGTTTAACATGCTGTAGAACTATTGCTACCAATTTCAAAAGCATGTTATTAAAACTCACATAATATTAATATTGTACTCAGTGTGTTTTTGGCAAGTCTCCCGAATATATTGATACAGGGTGATGACATTGGCAAAGACAGTGGGTAAAGCTTTCAAATGTTTGATTTAAAAACAAGTACATGTATAACGTGGTTGACGGAAAAAAGTCACAGGAAAAAAGTCACGGAAAAAAGTCACGGAAAAAAGTCACAGGAAATAAAGTGACAGGGAAAAAAGTCACAATTATAAAAGACCAAGAAAAATACATATATCAGTATATAAATGTAGTAAGGCATGATTTTCATGTTAAAATAAAGCAATGATAAGGCAATGTCATAATCAGAATCAAAACATGCCCTTAGATTGGGAAACATTGAATGGATGAGAATCCACCTAACATGAAGAGCATGGCGGCATTATGGTAGATTTTCAGACCATGGTGCCGAAGAACTTTGTTTGAAACAAACTGTTGTCATGCAGTGTCCTTCAACAAGCCTATTTAAGTTACCAAAAAACTAGTCAAGTACCCAGGAAGTATCAGCTCAGTCATGATATTGTTAAGTGGGACATAAAAAGGCTAACACATCAATCCAAACAAAACATAAAGTGATAATAATGGTAATAATAAAAATAAAAATGTTTACTCCTAAACAAAACTTGAGAAAAAGCTTAATTGTTTTTTGTGACTTTTTTTCCTGTGACTTTTTTCATACCCAAATCTGTGACTTTTTTTTCTGTGACTTTTTTCCTGTGATTTTTTTCCTAAATTCGTATAACGTACATGTTATATACTGTCCACAAAATGCAAGGGATGTTCTAATATAAAGTTCCTATCTATTTCGAAACATTTGAACACATTAGAAAAAATTACAGTTTAAGGAACAGGAACATATGATGCCGTGTCCTGGAAAAACAAGATTTTTACCTATGCAAAAACAGTTGTGCATTAACTGCACAGCTGATCAGCACATTTGTTTTTACTAAATGAAGAGCACAATTCTTCTTCTATTGGAATTCAAAATTCCAAGCCTCTAGCCTCAGGCTGGTTTGTACTGGACCTGTCAGTAAATGCCGAAGACCATTTTTTTTCATATCACGGCTCATATATCTTAAGACAGAAGCTATATTCTTTTGTTCGTTACTACACATTTGACCTGAGGTTGACAGCCAATTTTCATAACAATCTGACACCTTGAAAGAAGCTGTCAAAAATGGCAATTTCTTAACAGTAACATTACTCGACAATTTAGGTTTCAGTTTTAATACAGTTTGTCAACAGATTGTGAAAACTTCATAACACTTTTTAAAAAAAAAAAAGCCCGAGGCGAATCTCCTGGATAGTAGCTGCTAGATCTGGCATGAAAACCATATGAGACCCAAACCCATATCTTTTGCACACGTAAAATTTTTAAAAATGAAGATTAAAATTATCATACACAGTCGCTGCTTTCCAGTGGATAACGTCATGTAATAAAAGTGTTTTGACCACATGTGTATTAACTTTTGCGGGAATATGTATTGTCATTGATAACATCCGCAAGGACAATGTTTATTTTCACTGTAAATATGTTCCAATTAAAGGTGATAAAATTTATTTAAGAAGTCGTATGATAAAATGCATCTTACAGTTGTTTAATAAATTTCATATAAAATGGCCACTGGTGTAAAATCCTCTATATATTTTGGTTTTGTGACCAGTGGGCCTGCCTTCCTCCAGGTTTGTTAAATTTGTGGTTTAGCGTCCCATTTAGCATCTATGGTTCTTTGGGGATGATGTCTCAGTTTCATGGGATTTATTTCTGACATTAGGATGACATAACAACCAAAATATGCTTGAACATATAAAAGCATGTATGAATGGTTTAACTTGAACCACTTTTCCTGTGCAAGATCAGTAATCATGTGGTCAGTCAGTGGTACATTTTTGCTCCAAGAGCCAACAGCTGCAATTTTGCTGCATTTTAGTCCAGTTGAAACTATGGCTTAAATCATGACGAAGTTAGCAATTGCATATGTTAAAAATGTATACTATGTGAGCCGCGACGCGAGAAAACCGGTCTTCGGGTTCTCCAACCAGGTCTGACACAAACCAACCTATACAGTCACAGAAGCAGGATAGAAGCTTGAAATTTCGAATTTAGGTAGAAGACCCGAGAAAACCAGTTTTCGGGGTCTCCGCGCCTTTGTTTCACATAGTCAAAAATCCGGTTTTATCACGATGCGGCTCATATGAAAGCTATCAGTTTTGTTTGTTTTGTTTACCGGGTATGCAATATATCCCCTACTTTTTGAGGACAGTATAGTTTCATCAAACAATTATATTAGTGAATAATCACAAGAAATGAAAAATTCACACAGATCTAGGAGAATCGGTCTAAAAGTTCTGCCATACATTCATTTATCATATAATGTCGCTGTTTTCCAGTGGATAACGTCATGTCATAAAAATCGTATGACCACACGTGTATTAACACTTTTGCGGGAATACGTAACGCCATTGACGACGTCCGTAACAACAATGTAAATTTTTATTGAAAATATGCCCACTTTGAAGTCGATAAAATCGTGTTTTAAAGGTCATATGATAAAACGAATCTTACACTCGTTGTCATTAAATAAAGTGTAATGTTTGAACGCTTTATATTCCAACGCTTCATAAGTTCGTATCCACGAAAGTGCATTCGTGTCATTATATGATTACGTCCCTTGTCTTGTGTTCAATAAATGTCGACACGTTGAAGAATTGTGCCTTCTTATTATTGACTTTATGGCAATTCCAGCCAACAACAATATATTGGCGACGAGAAATTAAAGAGACAATGTTAATGTTCATTTCTGCGGAGTGATTCTTCAGAAAAATCGGTTTTATTGGGAAAATTTGACTTTCCTTGGAGCGGAATTCAACCGGTGCAGAAGTAGAGATACATTCCCAATAATCATCCGGCATTATATTATATTATATCGTCGAATATCGTCGACATGGCTTTCCAAATCGGGAAAATTGATTGTTTTGATGCAAATACTGAGTCCTGGCTATGTTATCAGGAAAGGCTAGATCAATATTTCGTAGCAAACGATGTTTTAGATGAGAAAAAGGTCCCAGCCTTGCTGTCACTCATTGGGAGCAGTTCTTACAGATTGTTGAGAGACATTTGTCATCCGGATCTCCCCTCAACTAAAGATTATAAGACCTTGTGTGATAAATTAAAAGACCATTTCTCCCCAAAACCCTTAGTTATTGCTGAAAGATTTCGATTTCACAAGAGAGATCAACATCCAGATGAGTCTGTGAAAGACTTCAATGTCGCGTTACGCAAACTCTCAGAGTACTGTGATTTCGGTGCTAATTTGCTTGACTCCTTGCGAGATAGATTTGTATGCGGATTGCGAAATGACGCTATACAAAAGAAATTGTTGTCAGTAGATAAACTTACACATGAAAAAGCTCTTGAAATTGCTTTAGCGATGGAATCAGCTTCGAAAGATGTCATAGAATTACAGAATAAGCAAATACCTGTACAGAAAATAAAGATTCGCAAACCTAAAAAAACAGCTGAAAAACAGTATCATAAAAGTGATAAACAGCCTCAGAAAAGTACTGCTTGCTATCACTGTGCTAGAACTAATCATAAGCCCTTTGAATGCAAATTCAAGAATTCCACATGTTATAAATGCCAGAAAACTGGTCATATTACACCAGCATGTAAACCACAATTCAGAAAAAGTCAAATTCATAGTTTAGAAACAGAGCAGTCTGAAAGTGCTAGTGACACTGATACAGAATTTTTGAAAACTGTAACCACAAATACTAACGGTAAAAGTAATAGAGAAGCCATACATCTGACACCATGTATTAATGGAAAGAATCTTAGCATGGAATTAGATACAGGAGCAGGTGTATCTGTTATTTCACAAGCAGATTATGAGAAACATTTTTCAGATTTAAGCCTGAAAGACACTGATTTGAAATTAAGATCATACTCTGGAGAAGAAATAAACATAAATGGTATGATAAATTGTGAAGTATCATTAGATGGTCAAACTAAGCAGTTGAATTTATATGTAGTTCAAGGGGGTGAAAAGCCATTATTTGGTCGAGAGTGGATACATGAATTACAGCTGGACACTGTTACTGTAAATAAACTGAAATTTCAGCCTTTGCAACAAGTTGAACATCTGAAGGAGAAATATAAAGACATATTTTCACCTGAATTAGGCAAGTTGAAGGATATTAAGGCAAAGTTACATTTAAAAGACAATGCTACGCCTAAATTTGTTAAGGCTAGGCCAGTGCCATATGCTCTTAAGCCTAAGATTGATAAAGAACTTGATCATTTAGTAGAGAGAGGCATACTGGAGAAAGTATCTTACAGTGATTGGGCCACACCCATTGTACCAGTACCTAAGCCCAATGGCAATGTAAGAATTTGTGGTGATTTCAAAGTGACACTAAATCCGGTATTAGAAGTTGACAAATATCCATTACCGCGAACAGACGATATTTTCGCATCATTATCGCAGGGTCAAATGTTTTCGAAGATCGATTTGAAAGATGCGTATTTGCAGATGGAAGTTGACGATAGTACTAAAGAACTTTTGACAATTAATACGCATAAGGGTTTATTCCGCTACACAAGATTAGCTTACGGAACAGCTTCGGCACCTGCCATATTTCAACGTACAATTGAACAAGTGATGTCAGGTGTACCAGGAACTCAGGTTATTTTGGACGATATGATTGTGACCGGGAAGACTGATCAGGAACACTTAGAGAATTTGGAAATGGTTTTCCAGCGCCTATCTGAGAATGGTCTACGAGCAAATGTTGAAAAATGTAAATTTTTCAAGGAGAAAATCACTTTTTGTGGTCATGAGATAGACCGAAGTGGACTTCATAAAATTCAGAGTAAAATTGATGCTGTCGTAAATGCTCCTAAAATTGAGAATGTGGAACAATTAAGGTCATTCTTAGGACTCGTGCAGTATTACTCTAAATTCTTGCCGAATTTATCAACCATTCTTAGACCACTTCATGAACTTCTAGTTCAGGGTAAACAGTGGAAGTGGACTCAGAGGTGTGAAGATGCTGTTAATAAAGTGAAACAGTTAATCACTTCTGACGTAGTGTTAACGCATTACAACCCGGATCTTCCCGTAACTCTTGCTTGCGACGCTAGTTCATATGGTTTGGGCTGTGTTCTGAGTCATATCATGCCAGATGGAACTGAACGGCCAATCGCGTTCGCGTCAAGGACTCTGAACAGTGCAGAAAAAAATTACAGCCAAATAGACAAGGAAGCGCTATCGATTGTATGGAGTGTAAAGAAATTTGAACTATATTTATTAGGCAGACACTTTACACTTATCACAGATCATCGCCCCTTACTGTCGATATTCAGCCCGACGAAAGGAGTTAGTGTAACTACAGCAGCCAGACTTCAGAGATATGCACTTTTTCTTGCTGGACATGATTATGATATTCGGTACAAAAACACTAAAACTCATTGTAACTGTGACAGTTTATCAAGATTACCTGTGTCTAGTAAATCAAAAAGTAATGAGCCTGACTCCACGGACATATTCTATGTATCACAATTTGAGTCACTGCCAATTACTGCTAAGGCAGTACATCACGCGACTGTGCGCGACCAACAACTTTCTCGTGTTTATGACGCGGTAGCCAGAGGTTGGAATGACAATTGTGATAAAGAGCTCGAACCGTACTATAGTCGTCGAAATGAATTATCATTACATCAAGGATGTCTGATATGGGGACTTAGAGTCGTAATTCCTCCAAAGTTACGTAGTGGTGTTCTTCGAGAATTACATTCTTCACACTTGGGAATGGTGAAAATGAAAACTCTAGCCAGAAGCTACGTATGGTGGCCAGGAATTGATAGAGAAATCGAAAAGTTGACTAAATCCTGTTCAGGTTGTATTACTTATAAGAAAAACCCACCAGAAGCTCCAATTCATCCGTGGGAATTTCCCAGTAAACCTTGGTCCAGGATTCATATCGATTTCGCGGGTCCATTTTTAGGGTCCATGTACCTGATCATAGTAGACGCTTATTCAAAATGGCCTATTGTGAAAATTATGAAAACCACGACTTCATCTAAAGTAGTTGAAGAACTGAGAACGGTATTCGCGGACAACGGATTACCAGACACCCTAGTGAGCGATAACGCCCCAAATCTAGTGTCAGAGGAGATGAACTCATTTTTGAAAAGTAACGGGGTAAAACACATAACCAGCTCTCCGTATCATCCAAAGACAAATGGATTAGCAGAACGTTTTGTACAGAATTTTAAGCAGGCTATGAAAGCGGCAAAGTCAGACTCTGGAACGGTTCAGTCAAAACTGTCTAAGTTCTTGATAATGTATAGGAACTCTGTTCATTCAACTACCGGAGAATGTCCCTCAACCCTGTTTCTAGGACGTAAATTGACCACACGACTAGATTTGTTAAAACCAAACCTTTCTGGAACGGTCCAGAAATCGCAGAGTAAAATGGTGAGATCAACCGTTGATAGAGATTACGAGGTGGGTCAGACAGTAGCTGTTAAGGATTATCGGGGTAACGATCCCAAATGGATTCCAGGAACGATAAGTGATAAAACTGGTCCCGTTTCGTATCGTGTAGAAGTTGGCCCTGACGTTAATTGGAGACGTCATGCTGACCAAATCCAGGATTCGCACCTTCACGTGAAGGAGGGTGTAATGAGTGATATTAACACTGGAGTCGATCTACCGATTATTGAGAATCAGCAGATAGAATCGCAGTCACCTGCTGCGATAAGTGGTTCTACGCCCAGGAGAGTTACGTCACCGTCGGGGAAACCGGCAAGTGTTGTGACTTCCGAACGACGCTATCCTGTTCGAGACCGGAAACCAGTGATTAAGTTGAATCTATAAGTGATTCATATTGGCTACACTGTGTTAATGGGCCATAATAATGCCCTGTGTAGTCAAAAGAACCAAAGGTTCTTACTCAATTTATGTTTAAATGTTCTGTGTTATAAAGCATAATCATTTAGCATATACCATATTCATATTGGAGATAAACTGTGTGATTACTAATAACAACCATTACATTCTAGAGGTATTGATACTAGAGATAAACTACATGTTGAATCATACTGGTGATAAACACTATTGTAACGCTGATCCATACTGGAGATATAATTATGTACTTTTCAGAAGTGTTTCACAAGAGAACAATTTAATATCATTTGTTCTGACAAGTATTTGAGTATACATGTACTTAAAAGTTTCAGTTGAGCCATAAAACTTTTATAAGTCACACATGAATAAGAATAACATTTTGAGACTTTGCTTAGAGTTTAATACATTGCTTAATAATAGTTTAAAAATGGTTATTTAAAGTTCACAATACTATCTAGCTATTTTCAGAAAGCATTAGTATGTTTTATCTTAGCAGAAGGGTATATGTAATGTTTGAACGCTTTATATTCCAACGCTTCATAAGTTCGTATCCACGAAAGTGCATTCGTGTCATTATATGATTACGTCCCTTGTCTTGTGTTCAATAAATGTCGACACGTTGAAGAATTGTGCCTTCTTATTATTGACTTTATGGCAATTCCAGCCAACAACACAATATAAAGTTTATGCACTCTAGTGTTAGTATGTCTAGATGCCAAATGTTACCATTTGAATTTAAACTGTAATTTTAAAGTATGGTATGGCAAGCCAATTTCTTAACATTTCTTTGAGCAATAACACACCGTACAACCGGCTCCTTTGATGACAGATGGTTAACATTGATGACAGATGGAAAATTTTAGATCATTAGAGGGGTGGGTTATGTTTTTTTGATTTTTAAACATTCTCAGAGAAATCCTCTGGTGTTCTGTGACTGGTAATTTAACTTGTGAATGTCTAAAGAGTTTACAGACGCATGATGGATACAATGTCACTATTAAGGCCGAACTTGGTCATCGTTTCAGCGTTTTCACAAGAAAAGTCACGAAAATTGGTTACCTGCTCAGGGCTGGCGTCTTTCTGTTGTTTTTTTTTGCTGAATTTACTTATATACAATAAAATTTCTATCATTTAACTACATTTCTGCCAAATCTGAATTCGCAATTCTGTATTATAAAGAAATGGCATGCCCTCAAAAACAACAGGTAGGCAGAAAATGGCTGCCTTTGTCTACAGATGAATTTTTAAGTGGCTGTCTTTGATGACGGTATGGGAATTTTCGTGGCTAACATTGATGACAGAATTAGAAGTTCAGAAAGACCCATCGAAAATGACATTTTTTCAGCTTTTGGTCTCAGATGAGGGACAAAATCATCTTCCACGTTTGCCACATACACCAACAATGTATTTTATTATTACTTTAAAAGAACTCTGTGTGCAATTTGTTATATATAATTGATTCAATAATATTGATTCTTTTTCAAGCTATTACTTATAATTTATATATATATATTCTAAAGGGGAGTAACCCAATTAATTAATATATATTTCTTTTTATGTTTCTACAATTTATTATCTAGAACTTTATAGAAGAATGTCATTGATTATTTTTATAACTGTTATATAATTTAGAAGTATAGAAAATTCTATGAGCACTTTGTGGATAATTCCAGATGAAAATGGAGTGAGTGTTTTTTTACCATAAGTTAAAAATATATTTGGACTATGTATACTACTACTGAGATCTCGAAGGATCTAGTAGACTTTCGTTTAGTCTTGATGGTCGTTGCGGCCTTGAATTCTTCTCTGGAGAATTCTAAATTCTCTTTGGAGAATTTAAAAGAACTTTCGTTTAGTTCGTTTCTTTTCTAGAGAAAAGTTTATTATATCATTCTCTAGAAACCTGTAGAATTTCCTTAGATGTATAAATATAGGTCCCAATTCAGTCTTAGGCATTCAGAAATTTGAAGTGATTTAAAGTATATAATTTTGGTTGTTTCACTAGTGTTTTGGATTAGAAGAAAAGTGTGGATTAAAATATACATGTGCTCATATTCTGGTTACTGGATTGTGGACTTACATTTGAGGGACAAGGACTTATTTGACATTAACTTTGTAAGTTATTTATTTATTTATTTACTTATCTGTTTGTTTGTTTGTATGTATTTGCAGCATTTATTTGTTTGATTAAATATTGTTAAGTTTAAATTACTTGGTTGTTTTTCGCTGTACCTGTCTAGTTACGCTAGGTCGTAACAGATTTTGGGGCCCCTCCGGGATTGAACATTTTGTGCACCTATTTTATTCTGAATTTGAAAAGATATTTGTTGTTTGTCATACCAGCAAAAAGCAACCATGTCATTCAAACTTGAAGATTTCATTGCTGCGCCTTCTCAAGAGCTGTTAAACTTGGCCAAAAAGAGTGATCTTTTAGACATTGCTAGTCATTATAGCATACCTGATGTCAAAACATCTATGTTAAAACGTGAAATTAAGAATGTTATCATTCAGTTTCTTGTTGATGAGGAATTTTTTGAACCCTCAGCTACATCTCTAATTATGGTCTCACAAACCGACATACAGCTGAAAGAGTTAGAATTAAAAAGGCATCTTGAATTGGAAAAATTAAGATTAGAATTTGAAGAAAAAAGAAGGGCAGATAAGGAAGAAAGGGAAGAAAGAATGCAAAAAGAAAAGTTAGCATTTGAAGAAAGGGAAAGAGAAAAACAAAGAGAAATGGAAGAAAGACAGAAAGAAAAACAAAGAGAAATGGAAGAAAGAGAGAAAGAAAAACAAAGGGAAATGGAAGAACGATAGAAGGAAAAACACAGAGAAATGTTAAAAGAAATAGAACTTGGAAAAGAAAGAATGCATTATGATATTAAAATGAAAGAGCTTGAATTAAGCAGTAAATCAATGCCTCCTGTGTCTTTTGATCCTAGTAAAGTATTTGATGTTACAAAGCATATCAGGCTCGTTCCTCCATTTCAAGAAAAAGAGGTAGATAAGTACTTTTTACATTTTGAGAAGGTAGCAGAAAATTTGAAATGGCCAAAAGAGCATTGGACCTTGCTTCTAAAGAGTGTTGTTATTGGTAAAGCTCGAGAAATTTACACTCAGCTTCCACTTGATCAAAGTTCAGATTATGACACAGTCAAAAATCTGATTCTTAAGGCTTATGAATTAGTACCTGAAGCTTACAGGCAGAAATTCAGAAATTGTAGGAAAGAACATGATCAAACCCATGTAGAATTTGCTAGAACTAAGGAGCAATTATTTGATAGGTGGTGTTCTTCAAAGGATGTAAAGTCTGATCATGCAAAATTAAGACAGCTCATGCTTGTTGAAGAGTTCAAACGATGCATACACTCTGATGTCAAATCTTTTCTTGACGAAAGGGAAGCAGAAACTTTAGATGTAGCAGCACGATTAGCTGATGATTATGCTTTGACTCATAAAGTGTCTTTTGTAAATAAGCCTTACAAGAAACCTTTTAACCCTCAATTCAAACCTAATACACCTAAGTCAAAACCATTTAACCCTCAACAGAGAAATAATTCTCCTCAACCTAATCCACAACCACAAGCTGGACTAACAGCTGATAGTTCCAGTCCTTCACATAATCCTAAAAATAAAGATACTAGTGAAAACAAAGGTCAAAGATCCTCATACTCACCCCGGCTGTTTTGCAATTATTGTAAAGGTGACGGTCACGTCATTTCTGAATGTGAAACTTTGAAAAGAAGAAAAGAGAGACAAAATCAAAATAATTCTAGACCAACAGGTCTTACTTCTTTAAGGTCAAAACCACAGTCGATTATTCAGGATGAAAATCCTATTTTGGCCAAAACGTCTGCGACTGATTGTATTATGGAGATTTATGAACCATTCTTATCAGAAGGTTTTGTGTCACTTACTAGTGATTCTGCCCAGTCTACCCCTATTAAAATCTTACGAGATACCGGAGCTTCTCAGTCTCTTATTTTAGCAGATACCCTGCCTTTTTCCGAGAAGACTTCAACTGGGACAAGTGTCCTTATTCAGGGAGTAGAGTGTGGATTTGTTAATGTACCGCTCCATAACATTTATTTGTCTTCAGACTTAGTTTCTGGTCCTGTGGCTGTAGGTATTAGGCCTTCTTTACCTTTTAAAGGTGTTCACTTGCTATTAGGCAATGACTTAGCCGGAGATAAGGTTGTGGTAAACCCACTTTTGACCAATACACCTTGTGAGGATCAATTGCCTGATCCCATTGAGCAGGAAATTCCTGATCTTTACCCTTCATGTGCCGTTACAAGGGCTATGGAAAAGAAAGTCAAATTGAATGATGGGATACAGGATGTTGACTTAACTGACACTTTTATAGGTCAGTCTTTTCATGATGAGATTACAAAATCTCTTTCTTCAAGTCAAACTGACTTCAACAATCAAAGGTCAGACAATGACCTTTTACCTTCAATTTTTGACCAAGGTCACGACCAAATGTCAAGGTCACAACTTTGTCAAGAACAGCACAGTGATCCTGAAATCTCGCCTTTATTTGAAAGGGCTTTAGATGAAAATGAAATTTCTCAGGTTCCTGTTTGTTTTTATGTCAAAAATGACATCTTAATGAGAAAATGGCGTCCTCCTGATGTTTCAGCGGAAGACGAATGGACCATAAATCACCAAATTGTGGTTCCTAAGGCTTATCGTCCTGAAATCTTAAACTTGGCCCATGAAACTCCCATGTCAGGTCATTTAGGGATAAATAAGACTTACCAAAAAATTCTCAAGCATTTCTACTGGCCAGGATTAAAATCTGATGTTTCACAACATTGCAAATCCTGTCACACTTGTCAAATGGTAGGAAAACCTAATCAGACTATTCCAAAAGCTAATTTACAGCCTATTCCTGCATTTGATGAACCATTTAGTAGGATTATCATTGACTGTGTAGGTCCGTTACCCAAGACTAAATCAGGTTGCCAATATCTCTTGACTATAATGTGTGCTTCAACACGTTTTCCTGAAGCAATTCCACTCAGGAATATCAAGACGAAAACAATAGTTAAGGCCCTTGTAAAGTTTTTCACACTTGTAGGTCTTCAAAAGTCAGTCCAATCAGATCAGGGTTCCAATTTTATGTCAGGAACATTTCAGCAAGTAATGCATGAACTTGGCATTAAACAATACAAGTCATCAGCTTATCATCCTGAAAGTCAAGGTGCTTTGGAAAGATTCCATCAAACTTTGAAGAACATGATCAGATCTTACTGCTTTGACACCGAAAAAGATTGGGATGAAGGCATACATTTGCTATTATTTGCTGTCAGAGAGTCAGTACAAGAGTCTCTTGGGTTCAGTCCGTTTGAACTTGTTTTCGGACACACTGTTCGTGGACCTTTAAAACTTATGAAAGAGAAGTTTCTTTCAAGTAATGACAGTCCTTTGAACTTACTTCAGTATGTGTCTGACTTCAAAACTAGATTGACAAAAGCTTGGGAAGTTGCTCGGTCCAATCTTAAGTCAGCTCAGAGCAAAATGAAGTTGCATTTTGATGAAAATGCTCAGAACAGAAATTTTGACCCTGGAGACAAGGTGATTGCTCTTTTGCCCATTCCTGGCAGGCCATTACAAGCTAGATATTATGGTCCATATACTGTTGAGAAAAAGTTAAGTGATGTAAATTACATTGTTAACACTCCTGGGAGGCGCAAGCAAAAACAATTATGTCACATTAACATGCTTAAAAAGTACATTGATAGGGATAGTGATAATGATAGTTCAGTTATTTCCTCAGTAAGTATAGTTAATTCTGTCCCTCATGAACAAAATCAGACAGACTTTGAAGAAATGAACTCTGTGAACTGTGAACCATTATCCTCAAAACTCCAGAATTCTGACATTCTGCATGACCTCGATCAGAAACTGTCACATCTAGATCCGGACAAGAAACATGAACTAAAACAATTAATTCTTGAATATGAGCACTTATTTCCGGACATTCCATCCAGAACCGATAAAATCTACCATGATGTAGACATTATTGAAGGAGCAAAACCGGTGAAACAACATCCGTATAGACTTCATCCTGAAAGACAACAATATCTCAGGAAAGAAGTTAAGTATTTGCTGGACAATGACTTTATAGAACCTAGTCAAAGTGAATGGAGTTCTCCTTGTATACTTGTGCCAAAATCTGATGGGACATTTCGAATGTGCACAGACTATAGAAAAGTAAATTCTGTCACAAAAACTGACACATTTCCCATACCAAGAATTGATGACTGCATCGACAACATTGGTCACGCCAAATATGTGACGAAATTCGATCTTTTGAAAGGGTTTTGGCAGGTTCCACTTACAGACAGAGCAAAGGAGATCTCGGCATTTGTTACTCCTGATGGACTTTATCAATATAAAGTGATGCCTTTTGGCATGAAAAACTCTCCAGCAACATTTCAGCGCTTGGTTAATAGTTTGATTTTCGGTCTGGATGGGTGTAAAGCTTACATCGACGATGCCATCATCTACAGTGAAGAGTGGAAACAACACCTGGAGATCATCAGAGAATTCTTCAAAAGACTCAGTGATGCTAAACTGACAATAAACTTACCGAAAAGTGAATTTTGCCATGCTAATTTGACATTTCTAGGACATATTGTTGGACAAGGTCAGGTCAGACCTGTAGAAGCCAAAGTTGAGGCTATATCAGATTTTCCTGTACCTACAGGAAAACGGCAACTGATGCGCTTTTTGGGTATGGCTGGATATTACAGAAAGTTCTGTAATAATTTTTCAGTTATAGCTGAGCCTTTGACAAATTTACTTGGTAAGAAGGTCAGGTATGTTTGGTCTGAGGCTTGTCAGAAGTCTTTTGATCAGTTAAAGGCCATACTTAAGAGTGCTCCAGTTCTATCAGCACCACGCTTTGACAGAGAATTCAAAATGGCGGTGGATGCAAGTGATGTTGGTGCAGGCAGTGTATTGTTACAAGAAGATGATAATGGTGTTGATCATCCTGTTTGTTACTTTTCAAAGAAGTTTGACAAACATCAAAGAAATTATTCTACTATAGAGAAAGAATGTCTATCTCTTATTCTTGCCCTTCAACACTTTCAAGTGTATCTGTCTTCTGCAAATGCACCAATTGTCGTCTTCAGTGATCACAATCCACTGACCTTCATACACAAAATGAAAAACAAGAATCAGCGTTTGCTCAGATGGAGTCTCATGTTGCAAGAGCATAATCTTGACATTAGACACATAAAAGGTAGAGATAATATAATTCCAGACACCCTTTCAAGAGCTTGACAGTTTTGCCTTGTATGTTTGCATATGTGTATTGCAAAAGAAAGTTTTATTTCATAAAACTTTCTTTTCATTGAAGAGGGGAAGTGTTATATATAATTGATTCAATAATATTGATTCTTTTTAAAGCTATTACTTATAATTTATATATATATATATTCTAAAGGGGAGTAACCCAATTAATTAATATATATTTCTTTTTATGTTTCTACAATTTATTATCTAGAACTTTATAGAAGAATGTCATTGATTATTTTTATAACTGTTATATAATTTAGAGGTATAGAAAATTCTATGAGCACTTTGTGGATAATTCCAGATGAAAATGGAGTGAGTGTTTTTTTTACCATAAGTTAAAAATATATTTGGACTATGTATACTACTACTGAGATCTCGAAGGATCTAGTAGACTTTCGTTTAGTCTTGATGGTCGTTGCGGCCTTGAATTCTTCTCTGGAGAATTCTAAATTCTCTTTGGAGAATTTAAAAGAACTTTCGTTTAGTTCGTTTCTTTTCTAGAGAAAAGTTTATTATATCATTCTCTAGAAACCTGTAGAATTTCCTTAGATGTATAAATATAGGTCCCAATTCAGTCTTAGGCATTCAGAAATTTGAAGTGATTTAAAGTATATAATTTTGGTTGTTTCACTAGTGTTTTGGATTAGAAGAAAAGTGTGGATTAAAATATACATGTGCTCATATTCTGGTTACTGGATTGTGGACTTACATTTGAGGGACAAGGACTTATTTGACATTAACTTTGTAAGTTATTTATTTATTTATTTACTTATCTGTTTGTTTGTTTGTATGTATTTGCAGCATTTATTTGTTTGATTAAATATTGTTAAGTTTTAATTACTTGGTTGTTTTTCGCTGTACCTGTCTAGTTACGCTAGGTCGTAACAAATTAGTTTTTCTCGCTACATGAAATATAGCATACAGCTGCATATTTTGTCACATCTCAAGTGTTTGTTTAAAACTTCTCATCCGGCATTTTTGTTTTTCTTTCAGATATCACAATCCAAATAAAGAGAAACACATCTTTCTCACAATCTATAAAACAAAAATAAAAACTGGGTTAATCTTTAACATTGAACAGTGTTCAGTTATAGAAAAGGTGGAACAACATTGAATTGGATTAATGCTTTTCTTTGCTTCAGACAACAAAGGGTAGTGGTAGACGGTGAGATCAGATTGGGCTCCCGTGGTGTCTGGTGTCCCTCAGGGCACCGTATTTGGTCCGTTATTGTTTTCCTTGTACATTAATGACATCTCATATTATAGAGTCAGAAATCAGACTTTTTGCTGATGACTGTGTCAAGAGCCTATAATCTCTCCCGGAGCTATCACCTGGTGTAAGGGTTAGGTTTAGGAAGACAGGGGTCTACTGGCTGTTGTTTCCAGCAGAGACTGCAATGTATCTATGTCAGTTTGTTAGTTTTTAACAGGCTCATTTCAAAGAAAGCCTGGTCCTGGGAATTTTTAAGCATTTAATTCAAAGTTTTTTCTGATAATTATGGTTGAGTACTGGTGTATTCCGTAATTTTAATCCACTTCATGTGAAAGGTGATGTAAATAGTGCATTTTGGTGCTTTTCTGTTCTTGACAGTTCTAACGCATTAAATTTGTTTTGCTTGACTGTGGCCAATAATGTTCTGTGGCTGTGGATTATCCATTCAAATATGTTTACACTAGTCATGTCATGAACTCAAAAATGCCTAATAAAACAAATGATGCTGATAGTGTGCTGATAAAAATTTTCTCTATAAATCCAATGCTGGAGAGTTTGCCATCACACTAGGCTTTCACAATACTATAGAGAAAGCTACTAGCTCCGGGAGAGATTATAGGCTCCTGCTGTGTTTGCTACCGTGCAATTAGGAAGGAAGATGATACATTGAAACTGCAGAGAGATATTGATCGGTTATGAAGTTATGCAAGTAAATGTGGTATGAGATTTCAACCTGTCAAATGCAAATGATGCAGCTGACAAATAAGCGCATTAGTAAAATCAAGGCTACTTATACCCTTGAGGGCACAGTCCTGGAAAGTATCAAATATCTTGGTGTAACTATTACAAATGATTTGAAATGGAACACTCATATCACCAATGTATGTACTAAGGCAAATAGGACTTGTTTACTTGAGAAGAAATCGGTATTCATGTCCCCTAAGTGTCAAGGAAGCAGCTTATAAAGGACCGGTACTTGAATACGGTAGCTCTGTTTTGGATCCTCACACTCAGTGTCTCCATGAAGAATTAGAAATGGTTCAAAACCGTGCTGCAAATTTTGTGACTGGAAATTATGTTTTTGAAACCGGGAGTATGACTGACATTTTGGGGCAACTTAAATGGGAATCTCTTAAGAAAAGGAGGAAGGACAGTAGACTTATATTGTTATACAAAGGTCTGAAAGGTTAAGCCAGAATACCAATGGATGACCTTATCCACAAGACTAGGCGTTGCAGAAATCAACACTCTTTGTCATTTCAGATACCCCCAGTTAGTAAAGATGCCTACAAATATAGTTTCTTTCCCCAGACTATCAGGGACTGAAATAACCTCCCTAAATCACTGTTTTCCTCTGCTGAAATGTCAGATGATTGTGTGTCCAAATTCGAATCTCTTGTGAGAGCCAGGGACTAATTTTCCCCCAAGCGCACCCCTTGGTGAGGTATTGTCATTTTGGCGTTTCACCAGTAAACTATTCTGATTCTGACCAGTTGTCAATCACAACCTTCAATGTATATTGCTATTTCACCAAACGAAAATCCATCATTCAAAGGTTATTACATTACGAAAACGCGCCTATAATAACTATACAGTAACTTTTTCAGCTGTAAAAATATGAAATTTTCAGTTGAAAATTTCGATATATTTTCTTATTTTTGCTCAAACCATAGATTGTGGCTACACGGTAGAACCACCTGAGCAAAAATAAGAAAAATAGATATGACTACTGTAAATTCGGAAATTTTCGCGTGACTTTTATTTCGCGAATTTTCTATTTCTGAATTATTAGCGAGTTCTTGAATTCGCGAGTGAGTGTCCATGTATTCTATAAAGTTAATTGTGGCTCTAAATTAGCGAGAACTTTGAATTCGCGAGGCAACCAATTCGCGAATATTAGCGAAAATTAAGTTCTCGCGAATATTTCCGGATCTACAGTATGTTAACCCCATTTTCACTATATAAAAGTGGAGTTTACTGGGGTATAATTTTCACGGACATGCTATCCTGATGTACCGACAGGGTGTTCCTGTCGATGTTCAGTCACAATAGAGTGAATGAGAAAACGAAGTGTAGCCCAGTGCAGCTTGGCCAGTTGATATAAGGTTAACACATCAAGGAGTGTTTATTCTTCAAATGAGGTTGTGGGTGCACCAGAACTGCATATGAGCCGGTATTTTTCTTCAAAGCGACAATATGAGTCCAGTATGATTTTGACTCAACGTGGAAATTGATTTTTCTTCTCTATTGGGACCACCCTCAGTGAAAATAGTCTTTTTTCAAGTATCTTCGTAAAATTCCGATCTGTCTACAACGTTAGCCACTAAAATTTGTCTGGTGTCATCAAAGACAGCCATGTCAAAATCTATCTGTAGACAAAGGCAGCCGTTTTGCAAGTACCTGTCATCTTTGAAGGCATCCAGATTTTTTACATTGTCGAACTGGGGATTCAGATTTGGCAGAAATGTAGTTAAATGATAGAAGTTTTATTGTATATAAGTAAATTCAGCAAAAAACGACAGAAAGACGCCAGCCCTGAGCAGGTAACCAATTTTCGTGACTTTTCTTGTGAAAACGCTGTAACGATGACCAAGTTTGGCCTTAATAGTGACAGGTATATACTTATCATGCGTCTGTAAACTCTTTAGACATCTATAAGTTAAATTACCAGTCACAGAACACCAGAGGATTTCTCTGAGAATGTTTAAAAATAAAAAAACATCACCCACCTACTTAATGAACCAAAACAATTCGTCTGTCATCAATGTTAATAATCTGTCATCAAAGGCGCCGGTTGTACGGTGTGAATAAACCAATTTTAAAATTCCGTTTGATAATTTTGATCCTTGCACAATATATTCATATATATGTTCAAAATTATTTGCCACTAATTACATTTCTTTAAAGCTGATTGCATTTTTTAAACCATGCGAGTATCAAAGTCACATCTTAAAGTTCAAGAAGCGCCGTAAAAACGTACATATAGGCAATGATCAGGAAATGGTGCAATCAGAAAGAAATTCCCACTCCATAAACCGAGGGGTGGAAAAAAACACTTTAACCACAGATGCGAGCTTGGGAAATTGTTTTCAAGATATGGATCTTTAAAAATATTTTAAAATGACATACAGTGTATACTGAGAAATAAATGGACTGACAGATTTTTTGATCGATCCTCGTATCAACATATGCTACAATCACAGCCACAATATTTATATACTTAAGGAATAAAGAAACGCAACAAATACTTTGGGGTACTAAAAACATGCTTTGTAATGCAAGTCTGTGGTATAACTGAGCCTCTTATATGAAAATAATATCTAAACGTCAAATTGCAACAGGTTGAGTCACAATGTCGGTTACGTATGCTTAATGGCGTACCTGTAACCACACTGACCTGCGGTAGCTCACCCTGTCATTATGATTAATAATTGTCAAATTTAAAACCAAAACCAATATTTTGTTTTCAAAACCCCTAAAAGTGATTGCAGATGTAATCATTGATCGGTTGGTAGCATTTGGGTACGTTATGGGACGTTTAACGTCACCAATGTCAATCGAAAAAATGAGTCAAAAGCCAGTAAAATTTCCTTCGGCATGCGTTATATTCAATAAAATGATTATTTACGTAAACATTATTACCTTTGAACTTTAGACGTCCATAAAACGTCCATTTTAACGTCAAAATCAAACAGCCTGCATTTTAAAGACTCTCACTATGTTTTTCAAAGTTTCTGATTTAAAAAATGATCAATTGCCAAACGTTTGATTACAGAGCGTAAATCGAGTGTTTACTCCAAGCATATAATCCGTTTCGCTCATTTACATCACGTGATATTCTGTTAAACGAACGTCAAAACAAACGCTCCGATGATCCTTTTCTACGGTACCTGTGACGTCACTGTTGATTAAAAAGCACGTCGTGTCGTATGTTGGTTCGATATATACCGTTTAGGTACAAATAGCCAAAGTCGAATAATTTAAATGACGTTAATTACTCATTTTTCGTTATTGTAAACTTCAGCATTCCGTTAACAAGATTAAACGCAACATGGGACGGCACCTAAGTATACAATGATCCTAGTCTTTATTGCACATTATCAAGTCGACGTCACGTAACCCACATGCAAAGAATTTGTCATCTTCCCCTTCGCCCCGACGTTTACGTCACAGTTTGCGTTTTTCATAGTTTTTGACGTTTTGTCGTTAATTTTGTCAATTAAATGACGTTTTCTCATTTCATCACGTGCAAAAAGCAGCCAGTAGGTCATTTCATAAAAGATTTTATCAAAGCATCAAATACATACGTAAAAATTGGAATTTAGTGTGTTGCGTATTTTAATTCCTTAAGTATATATGAGCATACACATGACAAAAACCAATAATTTGGTTTTCGACCAGGACTTACATAAATCAAGCTGTACATTTACAGAAGCAGGCTTGAAGCTTGAAATTTAGGATATCAATTGAAGAGGAATTGTTCTGTCTGTATAGTGAAAACAAAGGTGCTGATCAGCTAAGCAGTTACTGCACAGCTGATCTGCACTTTTGCTTTTGCCTATGCATATTGTTGGTTTTCTTATGTGGTGGCTCATATAAATACAAAGTGGTTTACAGTGACATATGAATGAGCTGTAAGCATGATATCTGATCTTGTGTACAACAATATACATGTCAGCTGACAAATGGGCACTGTCTCCATTTTTACCTTGTACGTGCATGTACAATTAACTTACATTCACAAGTAGATCTACTGTAAATTTGGAAATTTTCAAGTAAGTTTGTCTCCCGAATTTTCTATTTTCAAGTTATTAGCAAGTTCTTGGATTTGTGAGCACTCATGTAGTATATAAAGATTTGAGCCGCCTCGTGGGAAAACTAACAATGTGGTTTTCGAACAGGTCCGATACAAACCGACCTGTACAAGCACAGAAGCAGACTAGAAGCTTGTAATTTTGGATTTATAAAGTGGAGAAATTGCTCTATCTGTATTGGCAAAACAAAGGTGCTGATCAGCTTCACGGTCACCGCGAAGCTGATCTGCGTCTTTGTTTTTGCCTATGCAAATTGTTGGTTTTCCCATGTGGCGGCTCATTTATTAGAAAGATTTGTGAGGCATTTCTGAATTTAAAGCAATAAAAACTCTCTAATCCCAAAGATTCTGACCTCAGTTTTGATTCTTGAACTTGTTCATTTATTTTACAAAGTTTAGTGCTCATAAATGAGCCACCTCGTGGGAAAACCAACACTGTGGTTTCCGAACATGTCTGACACAAACTGGCCTGTACAGCTACAGAAGCAGGCTAGAAGCTTGAAATTGTGGATTTAAGAAGAAGAGGAAGTGTACTATCCGTGTAGCGAAAACAAAGGCGCTGATCGGTTTCGCGGTTACTGCGAAGCTGATCTGCGTCTTTGTTTACGCTTATGCAGATTGTTGGTTTTCCCATGAGGCGGCTCAAATGTTATTACAAGCAAGAATGTCTGAATGAGCTGACAAAGCATTTGTTTATCATTTTAAGCAGTCCACAAGTATAAGTAGTTGTGGACTTCCAGAGAAGTCTAAATTTGTTGACTATGGTAATATACATGTATATAGCCCCAGGACAGGGACAGCTGAACCCCTGGGGTCAAATTTATTTTTAGAATCATAAATATTCTGTCCATTTGCTCATTTCCTGGATGTTTTTCAATTAAATGATATTTTAACACTTCACTGCATATGCGATCTAAGCTAACCTTGACATTAAATAGCTCAAGGTCATCACAGGGTCATAATTTACGTACACATTGTAGTACTCTAGTTCAGGATGTTACATGCCAAGTTCAAGTGACTATGCGTGGCCACGATTTTCTGGTATTTACATGGAATGGCTCTTAAATGACATCACCATTGATAGATTTGACATGTTTATTTCAGCATTTTAATATGTTGTTTTCATGCGCTTATTAGAACGACATTTTGTTACCACGGTGCGCCTTCATAGGACGAAACGACTTTGCAGAAAGCAAGCGTCGTAATGATAATGATTATCTCTTCCTAATTTACCAATAAAACCGAATTAACTGACTGATTAGTAATGCAAATAGCTTTGATTTTTGTTGACGGAGATGTAGTTTATTTTTAAAATCTCAATTCTGATTCGTTTTAAGCTTTATTTGTTACTTTACATGCAAAACGATGCATAAATCCAGTTGATTAGCAGACGCTTATCGGGATATAAAGTTACCAATCTGATACCGGAAATTGCAGGCGCTCCAACCATTTTGCCTTTGCAGTACGGGAACCAGCACAGCTCTCACGGGTATACAAGGCGGATTTTCAAGCGAAAACCACACAATTGCTTTTGTCACTGCAGAGGGAACATCGTAGCAAACTTCAATAGTACGCGAGTACTGGCGAGTCTTAAGTAGCTCAGCTTCTTTTGCTCTATTGCCGAAGCCTAGCTTTTGCATAGAGGACTGAAGCAGCAGTTACTTATAGACAGAGACCTTAGTTGTAACTTGGGTTGCAACTGCACATAGTTCTGGTGAGCTGCGACTTGGGGTTCAAGCCTAGCTAGTCCTCTCAAGTTAAGGCTCTGAAACCAGAGCTGCAACTCTCTGAGTTGAAATCATAAATCCTGGTGAGTGGCGACGTTGGGTGCGAGCACAGCTTGTTCTCCAAAGTCAAAGCTCTGGACTGGGGAAGAATAGAGTTGAAACACTGCTGATTAAAACGTGAAAGTGCAGTGCTGGAAACTTGATTGTGTTAAATAATAGTTGATTTGTCTTGATTCTTATACTTGTACCAATCATTTTTGAAATCCTTTCTAGTTAATCATATGGCAAAGCAGCCAACTGTAAAATTGTTTAATGTGTTCTTTTTCTCTGCAATGAATTGATGATTCCAGAACCTTTTTAACTTGTAAAAATTTGTACGCTCGGCTACACGTTACAAAACGTTTATTTATTTTGAAAAGTTAAGCGTACTGTACACTAATTAGAACAAATACGGTAAATCATGACCTTGGGTTGGCCTTGACCTATTTTATGTCAAGGTCAATTTTGGTGACATGGGAAAAAATGGGAAAAATGAAAACATTGAGTTTTTCAAGAAGTTTTGTAGCCTGTGACCTGAAAGTTGGCAGATACAGACAACATGTTGAGCTAATGACGTGTTATGAGTATTAAAGGTCAAGGTCATTTCTTGACCTTTGCCACATGTCATTTACAAATTAAATGTAAAATTAAATTTTCTCAGTAACCGCTTGACCAATCATAGCCAAATTTTATATGTAGTATTCAGTGATGTAGACAATTATTTTTCACAATGCGTACTGTACCGCATCTCAATAAACATTCAGTGCGTACCGACAATACAACTGTGTACAAGTTTTCTGAGGATTCTTATTCTAACTTCTCATGTAGAATCAAACTAATAGATAAAGGTACAAATATGGATAAGACCGTTTAATCAAGTATGAAAATTCAAGTAAACTAGTTGAGAATCCTGCAATTACAAATCATTCTATCATTTAGGCATGTTAAACTATACCTTTGTCCCCTGCATACATGTAGATAATATGAGAACCAAATGAGGAAAAGATTTAAGACTGGGATGGCTGTCGAACATGGATACATCAAGTTTTAAATTGAAAACAATGACCAGAAATCGATGCTAAATGCCTATTCAATTAACCAAAGTGACAGACTATTAGACATTTTTCACTTTTGAACGTAAATGCTGCTGGTGCGTGCGGTTTCGACTTTCTGTGTGATGGGGGACGACTCGTGAGGGCATATGTGAGACTAAGACGAGGGGCAATATGAAGAATTACACAGTCAAAACTACCAACAGCCCAACGGGGACGAATAAAATAAGACATGCAATAAATGTTATAATATAGGACGTCTACCTCTCTAGCTCAGTAGCTAGCGTGCTAGGATTCAAAACGAAAGGTTCTGGGTTCGAGTCCTGGTCGGACAGCTTTTTTTTTCTTTATTTGTCTCGTCTGTGACAATAAAGCTAAGGAAATAAAAAAAATGTATTATCAGCTGATTATATTTATTGGCGAATGCAAGAATCAGGAAATGCCCTTGTGCATAAAATACTTAAATCGTAAAGGAATTGAAGTGCGAGACGGCACCTCACATTAATGTTTCTTTCTTGTTAACCTATTCATCGACAGCTCGATCGTATTTTTTTTTTTGGTAGAAGAGCTGATCTTCGAGCGATCCTCGCTTGTACATGAATAATGTGGGTAGGATAAGTTAGCCACCCTGAATGACTTTAAATGTTTTCCGCGGACGTAAGGCACTAACTCAAATAGTATAGTGTACCTGTACAGACATATGTATATTTATAAGGTGTAAAAACTACAGTTTCACGTGCTGTCTCGTGAGCGAACATAATTCATTTGGCATGTTTATACATGTATTTCAAACAGATACTCGAAAGCTTGGTGGGGTTTATTTGGTTGATGTTTCGTTTTGATCCCATTCAACAGCCATCTGCATGTCATAAGTGCGATATCCTAACTACATTATGCATAGCCATACTAATAATTTGAGGTTTTGTAGACCTTCAACAGTATTTCAGCCATATCGAGCGCGATAATTACGAATTTTAAATGATTTTTGCAAGCCACAGGCTTTCTGTATGATCCTCATTTATTCTCTTGTAGTATGCATGCTGTTTGTCTGGTTGACTTCAAATAAATATAATTAATCTTCAAACTAACACAATGTTATTTTCAAGAAAATAAATGATTATAAAACTGAGAAACATCTAGTCTTTTTTAGCTCACCTGAGCCGAAGGCTCACAAGGAGAGCTTATAGGATGGCCATGATCCGTCGTCCGTCTTCGTCGTCGTCCACAATTTCAAAGATCTTCTTCTCTGAAACCACTTGGCCAATCAAGTTGAAATTTTATGTGGAGCTTCCTTGTGTAGCGGCATTTAAAGTTTGATCGCAAAATTTATGTCACATGACCAAGATGGCCGCCACGCCCATATATAGTAAAACCACTCAAAAATCTTCTCCTCAAGAACCAGCGGGCCGATTTCCACGAAACTTGGTATTTACCATCAGTGACTCCAGTCCATCAAACTTTGACAAAATGGTGACCCTGGGATGACCTTGACCTATTTTACGGCAAGGTCAATTTTGGAAACATAGGCTTTTACATGGGAAAAAGTGAAAACTATGGATTTTTTTGAAAACGATTGCAGCCAGAGACCTGAAAAGATGTAGATGCAGACAACTAATGGAGTAGATGAAGGCATGTGATTAAATTAGGTCAAGGTCATCTGTTTTCCATACACACTTTTCAAACATCTTCATCTCTGAAACCGCTTGGTTAATCAAGTTGAAATTTTATGTGGAGCATCCATGGGTAAGGGGAACGACAGTTTGATCATGAAATCCGAGTCACATGACAAGGATGGCCGCCATGCCCATATATAGTAAAAACCACTCAAAAAGTTTCTTCTCCAGAACCGGCAGGCCGTTACATGGAAAAAAGTGAAAACTATGGATTTTTCGAAAGCAATTGCAGCCTGAGACCTGAAAAAAGGCAGATGCAGACAACTAATGGAGTAGAAGTAAGTATGTAATTAATTTAGGTCAAGGTCATATCTTGACCTTGGCCAGTCTGTTGTTCATACACACTTTTCAAACATCTTCATGGCGGACCCGTGGTCGAGCGGTTGAGAGCGCTGTTTCTTAATCACTCGATCATCTCACCGATGTGTCTGGTGTAGGATCGCGCCCCGCAATGGCCACATGTGAGACAAGCCAAGTTCTGCATGCGGGTGTGTCAGGTGGTTTTTCTCGGGGTTCTCCCGTTTTTGCCCCACCTACTGATTGGCCCGTTTCATATGAGCTGAAATAATCATGAAAGGGACGTTAACTGAATAAAAAAACATCTGCATGTCTGAAACCGCTTGGCCAATCAAAGTGAAATTTTATGTGGAGCATCTATGGGTAGGGGGAACGAAAGTTTGTTTGTGAAATCTGGGTTACATGACCAAGATGGCCGCCACGCCCATATATGGCTAAAACCACTCAAAAATCTTCTTCACCAGAGCCGGTATGGTATAATATTTTGACCCCCCTGTTAGGTGTATGCTATTTGTTTAGATCATGATAAAATAAAATGACCAGTTTCTCTTGCAATAATGCATGAAATTCAGACATCTGATTGCAATAAAACAGCTTCATTACCTTACATTCACGGCTCTACTTGTAAGGGGGGGGGGGGGGGGGCAAAATATTATAGGCAAAAAGTGACCCGCGGGTCATAATATTATGACCCCCCCTACCCTGTTTATGCTATTTCAAACATTTAATCAAATATAACAGCTTCAACATGCATCTATTTTCATAATACTGGTACAGCGGGGGGGGGGGGTCAATTTATTATGGTATAATATTTTGACCCCCTGTTAGGTGTATGCTATTTGTTTAGATAATAATAAAAGACCAGTATCTCCTGTAATTAGGCTTGAAATTCAGACATCTGATTGAAATAAATCAGCTTCACTACCTTACATTCACGGCTCTACTTGTAAGGGGGGGGGGGGTCAAAATATTATAGGCAAAAAGTGACCCGCGTGTCCTAATATTATGACTCCCTACCCTGTTTATGCTATTTCTTTGTATGACAAGTGGTGTCCGTGAATGTAAGGTAGTGAAGCTGTTTTATTTTAATCAGATGTCTGAATTTCATGCATTATTGCAGGAGAAACTGGTCTTTTATCATTATCTAAACAAATAACATACACCTAAAAGGGGAGTCGAAATATTATACCATAATATATTGACCCCCCCCCTGTACCAGTAGTATGAAAATAGATGCATGTTGAAGCTGTTATATTTGATTAAATGTATGAATTTTATGTGTAATAACATGAGAAAAAGCAATTTATCATCATACAAAGAAATAGCATAAACAGGGTAGGGGGGTCATAATATTATGACCCGCGGGTCACTTTTTGCCTATAATATTTTGACCCCCCCCCCTTACAATTGGTGTCCGTGAATGTAAGGTAGTGAAGCTGTTTTATTTCAATCAGATGTCTGAATTTCATGCATTATTGCAGGAGAAACTGTCTTTTATCATTATCTAAACAAATAATTACATCTAACAGGGGGGTTGAAATATTATACCATAATATATTGACCCCCCCCCCCCCCCTGTACCAGTAGTATGAAAATAGATGCATGTTGAAGCTGCAGGCTGCCCAGTGCTCCTATTTTTCCTATTTTTTCCTATATTTTCAGGGCTTCCTATTTTTAGCTCACCTGAGCCGAAGGCTCACAAGGTGAGCTTATAGGATGGCCATGATCCGGCGTCCGTCAGTCCGTCGTCCGTCCGTCCGTCGTCCACAATTTCAAAGATCTTCTTCTCTGAAACCGCTTGGCCGATCTAGTTGAAATTTTATGTGGAGCCTCCTTGGGTAGTGGCATTTCAAGTTTGATTGCAAAGTCTAGGTCACATGACCAAGATGGCCGCCACGCCCATATATAGTAAAAACCCTTCAAAAATCTTCTTCTCCAGAACCGGTGGGCCGATTTCCACGAAACTTGGTATATAGCATTGAGGACGTCAGCCCATCATAGTTTGATAAAATGTTGACCCTTGGATGACCTTGACCTATTTTACGGCAAGGTCAAATTTGGAAACATAGGCTTTTACATAGGAAAAAGTGAAAACTATGGATTTTTTGAAAACTATTGCAGCCTGAGGCCTGAAAAGTGGTAGATGCAAACAACTAATGGAGTAGATGAAGGTGTGTGATTAATATAGGTCAAGGTCATCTCTTGACCTTGGCCAGTCTGTTGTCCATACACAGTTTTCAAAGATCTTCTTCTCTGAAACTGCTAAGCCAATCAAAGTGAAATTTTATGTGGAGCATCCATGGGTAGGGGAGACGAAAGTTTGATCGCGAAATCCAGGTCACATGACCAAGATGGCCGCCACGCCCATATATGGTAAAAAACACTCAAAAACTTTCTTCTCCAGAACAGGTGGGCCGATTTTCAAGAAACTTGGTATGTAGCATTAAGGACCTTAGCCCATCATAGTTTGATAAAATGATGACCCTTGGATGACCTTGACCTATTTAACGGCAAGGTCAAATTTGGAAACATAGGCTTTTACATAGGAAAAACTGAAAACTATGGAATTTTTTGAAAACTGTTGCAGCCTGAGGACTGAAAAGTGGTAGATGCAAACAACTAATGGAGTAGATGAATGTATATGATTAATATAGGTCAAGGTCATCTCTTGACCTTGGCCAGTCTGTTGTCCATACACACTTTTCAAAGATCTTCTTCTCTGAAACTGCTTGGCCAATCAAAGTGAAATTTTATGTGGAGCATCCATGGGTAGGGGAGACGAAAGTTTGATCGCGAAATCCAGGTCACATGACCAAGATGGCCGCCACGCCCATATATGGTAAAAAACACTCAAAAGTCTTCTTCTCCAGAACCGGCTGGCCGATTTCCACGAAACTTGGTATGTAGAATTTAGGACCGCAGCCCATCATAGTTTGATAAAATGATGACCCTTGGATGATCTTGACCTATTTTGCGGCAATGTCAAATTTGGAAACATAGGCTTTTACATAGGAAAAAGTGAAAACTATGGATTTTTTGAAAACTATTGCAGCCTGAGGCCTGAAAACTGGTAGATGCAAACAACTAATGGAGTAGATGAAGGTATGTGATTAATATAGGTCAAGGTCATCTCTTGACCTTGGCCAGTCTGTTGTCCATACACACTTTTCAAAGATCTTCTTCTCTGAAACTGCTTGGCCAATCAAAGTGAAATTTTATGTGGAGCATCCATGGGTAGGGGAGACGAAAGTTTGATCGCGAAATCCAGGTCACATGACCAAGATGGCCGCCATGCCCATATATGGTAAAAAACACTCAAAAATCTTCTTTTCCAGAACCGGTGGGCCGATTTCCAAGAAACTTGGTATGTAGCATCAATGACCTCAGCCCATCATAGTTTGATAAAATGATGATCCTTGGATGACCTTGACCTATTTTACGGCAAGGTAAATTTGGAAACATACGCTTTTACATAGGAAAAACTGAAAACTATGGAATTTTTTGAAAACTGTTGCAGCCTGAGGCCTGAAAAGTGGTAGATGCAAACAACTAATGGAGTAGATGAATGTATGTGATTAATATAGGTCAAGGTCATCTCTTGACCTTGGCCAGTCTGTTGTCCATACACACTTTTCAAAGATCTTCTTCTCTGAAACCGCTTGGCCAATCAAAGTGAAATTTTATGTGGAGCATCCATGTTTAGGGGAGACGAAAGTTTGATCGCGAAATCCAGGTCACATGGCCAAGATGGCCGCCACGCCCATATATGGTCAAAAATCTTCTTCTCCAGAACCGGCCGGCCGATTTCCACGAAACTTGGTATGTAGCATTTAGGACCTCAGCCCATCATAGTTTGATAAAATGATGACCCTTGGATGACCTTGACCTATCTTGCGGCAAGGTCAAATTTGGAAACATAGGCTTTTACATAGGAAAAAGTGAAAACTATGGATTTTTTGAAAACTATTGCAGCCTGAGGCCTGTAAAGTGGTAGATGCAAACAACTAATGGAGTAGATGAAGGTATGTGATTAATATAGGTCAAGGTCATCTCTTGACCTTGGCCAGTCTGTTGTCCATACACACTTTTCAAAGATCTTCTTCTCTGAAACTGCTTGGCAAATCAAAGTGAAATTTTATGTGGAGCATCCATGGGTAGGGGAGACGAAAGTTTGATTGTGAAATCTAGGTCACATGACCAAGATGGCCGCCACGCCCATATATGGTAAAAACCTTTCAGAAATCTTCTTCTCCAGAACCGGCAGGCCAATTTTCATGAAACTTGGTATGTAGCATTTGGGACTCCAGCCCATCATAGAATGTTGAAATGATGACCCTATGATGACCTTGACCTATTTTACGGCAAGGTCAATTTTGGAAACATAGGCTTTCACATGGGAAAAGGCGAAAACAAACTGTTGCAGCCTGAGACCTGAAAGTTGCTAGATGCAGTCAACTAATGGAGTCAATGAAGGTAAGTCATTTATGAAGGCCAAGGTCATGTCTTGACTTTGGCCCAAGGTCATTTAAATATCAAAATTGAAATTATGGTTTTCTCAGAAATCACTGGGTTTGGAAACTATTGCAGCCTGAGACCTGAAACTTTGCAGATGCAGACAACTTATGAAGTCAATAAAGGTGTGTGAGTATTCAAGGTCAAGGTCATTTCATTATGACTTAATACTCCAAGATCAGGCTTCAGGTGAGCGTTCTCAGGACCAATGGTCCTCTGGTTTCCTATATTTTGATCCCAAATCCTATATTTTTCCATCAAACTCCTATATTTTTCAAAATGCTGCAGATAATAATGAAATATCAAGGAAAAATCATGGAATTTTGGTTTGAAATGCCAGTTTTGATGTCTTTGGCATTCATTTTTTTTCCTCGCTCGCTTCGCTCGCTCGTAACTTGATAAATGAAATATTTTTTCTTCATCAGAAAACAAGATAATCCTGTGAAAGTAAGTTACTTCTACAACTTGAGTAGGTTTTAAAGTAATGGATCACACACCTATACCAAAATTACACCAGTAAGATTTGCCTTCTTGCTGCTATATGTTAATATTTATGGTTTTCAATGTTATAAAAAAGCCATTTTAGGCCGATAATTTCCTATTTTTCTCCTATTTTTTGGACAAAAACTTCCTATTTTTTGAAGCCCAAAATATATATTTTGTACCAAACTGCACTGGGCAGCCTGAAGCTGTTATATTTGTTTAAATGTTTGAATTTTATGATGTGTAATAACATGAGAAAAAGTAATTTATCATCATACAAAGAAATAGCATAAACAGGGTAAGGGGGTCATAATATTATGACCCGCGGGTCACTTTTTGCCTATAATATTTTGACCCCCCCCCCCTTACAAGTGTTGCCGTGAGTGTAACGTGGTGAAGCTGTTTTATTTCAATCAGATGTCTGAATTTTATGCCTAATTACAGGAGAAGTGGTCTTTTATCATTATCTAAACAAATAGCATACACCCAACAAGGGGGTCAAAATATTATACCATAATATATTGACCCCCCCCCCCGTACCAGTATTATGAAAATAGATGCATGTTGAAGCTGTTATATTTGATTAAATGTTTGAATTTTATGTGTAATAACATGAGAAAAAGCAATTTATCATCATATGAATAAATAGCATAAACAGGATAGGGGGGTCATAATATTATGACCCGCGGGTCACTTTTTGACTATAATATTTTGACCCCCCCCCCCCTTACAAGTGGTGTCCGTGAATGTAAGGTAGTGAAGCTGTTTTATTTCAATCAGATGTCTGAATTTTAAGCATTATTGCAGGAGAAACTGGTCTTTTATCATTATCTAAACAAATAACATACATCTAACAGGGGGGGTCAAAATATTATACCATAATATATTGACCCCCCCCCCCCTGTACCAGTATTATGAAAATTGATGCATGTTGAAGCTGTTATATTTGATTAAATGTTTGAATTTTATGTGTAATAACATGAGAAAAAGCAATTTATCATCATATGAATAAATAGCATAAACAGGGTAGGGGGGTCATAATATTATGACCCGCGGGTCACTTTTGCCTATAATATTTTGACCCCCCCACCTTACAAGTGGTGCCGTGAATGTAACGTCCAGAAGCTGTTTTATTTCAATCAGATGTCTGAATTTTATGCCTAATTACAGGAGAAACTGGTCTTTTATCATTATGTAAACAAATAGCATACACCCAACAGGGGGGTCAAAATATTATACCATAATATATTGACCCCCCCCCCTGTACCAGTATTATGAAAAAAGATGCATGTTGAAGCTGTTATATTTGATTAAATGTTTGAATTTTATGTGTTATAACATGAGAAAAAAGCAATTTATCATCATATAAATAAATAGCATAAACAGGGTATGGGGGTCATAATATTATGACCCGCGGGTCACTTTTTGCCTATAATATTTTGACCCCCCCCCCCCCACAAGTGGTGTCCGTGAATGTAACCTGGTGAAGCTTATTTATTTCAATCAGATGTCTGAATTTTATGTATAATTGAATGAGAAAGTGGTCATCTATCATCATCTAAAAATACCATACACATAGTAGGGGGGGGGGTCAAAATATTATACCATAATATATTGACACCCCCCTCCTTACCAGTGATAATGGAAATAGATAAATGAAAATCATTTTTGCACTTGTATGGTTTCGTTTGTGATCAGGAGAAAAAAAGGCTAGCTATTACCAATAGAAAAGTAACTTGAACATGGGGGGTCAATATATTATGGTATAATATTTTGACCCCCTACCCATGAAATTTATTCTTTGACGTACCTTAGTAAATATATTATAATCTTCTTATTGAGTACATACATAAGTATTCCAATGCTGTTTTAAGCAGTTGACAGAAAAAAAATAGGGGGGTCAATATTTTGGAAAAAGTGACCCCGGGTCATTATATTATGACCCGCGGGTCACTTTTTAGGCGGGTCAAAATATTATATTACACCTGCAGGCAGATTTTCACGAAAATCTGTATGTAGCATCGGTGACTCCAGCCCATCATAATTTGATAAAATGATGACCCTTGGATGACCTTCATGTGCGGATCCAGACATTTTTACGAGAGGGGGTCCAACCAAAATGGTAAACTATTGTCGCAGACGAGGGGGCGTCCAACTCCCAAAATATCCCAAAATAACCTTTTTAGGTAAATTTTTCAGATTCCAGGGGGGGGGGTGTCCAGACCCCCGCCCCCCACCCATCCCCCTCTGGATCCGCGCATGACCTTGACCCATTTTAACTGCAAAAACCTTTAAAATGTTCTTCAGAACCAGTAGGCCTATGATTTTGAAACTTGGCATTAAGCATTTACAAAGTTTATACATGGCCTAAATCATAACCCAGGGATGATATTGACCTATTATACGGCAAGGTCAACTTAGGATGCCCATGTATCTAAAACACAGATTGTGAGTACTCGTTAGAACCGCCTCTGCGAGGCAGTTTTAGCGTGTACCAACAATCTATGTTTTGAGCAAAATAAAAAGATAAAAATGTTGAACTGAAAATTTTCATTTTTTACAACTTTAAAAACATTGTATATTGCTTGTTAAGGTTGTGTTATGCTAGCGTCAAGATACACGGCACCATTTTAGTGCACACTACACATGCTGACGACAGAGCTACATGTACAACACCTTGATCATTCTTAACCTTACTCATATGGGCATTTTTTGCGTCCGGAACCGGGCGAGCATAAAGTCTTTTTTTTTTTTCTTTTTTTTTTTTTTTTTTTTTTTTTTTCGAGAGGCCGTGGGATAAAAAATCAAAAGCCAAACACAGCACAATATTAGGTTCACGGATGTCGCTTCGTTTGTTTACATATAAAAAGCCGGTAAATTGAGCACGTAAAATGTCTGCATGATATACTGTACATGAAAATGTATATTCAGGAATTGTCTATCAGTGTCAGCACCATCGTAAATGCCTGCGATACAACAAAAGTCCTTACAGCAAAGATTGATGCAACATCACACAACATGTGATAAAATGGAGTAGTTGAAAAAAGCAATATCGCTTTGGCAACAACCATCACCAAGACAATGAACAGTTCGTCGTAGGTTGCTGCCAAATTGATCAGTCTTACAATCACTGGTGACACAAACCAAATTCTGCTTGTGGGTGTGCCAAGTCGTTTTCTCAGGGTTCTCCCCCCCTTGTTACTGATTTATCCGTCTCATATGAACTAAAATAATTTTGAACGGGGCGAAAATTGTATAAAAACGAAATTATGATCAGAAATGAGCACAATCAGACCCTTATCTTTAATCAAGTAATAATAGAAGGACATGGAATCTATACAATTAAATTTCACATCCTTACTAAGGTGGGCGTAGTGTAATTCTGGGCCCTGATTAGATTTTAACAGATAGCAAAACTTCTCTGATGTTACTCGCTCCGATAAGAAAAAAATGCATTTACATTCCATCATGCATGCATGCTTAATGTAAACCATATAACGAGGAATATTCGGGGTCTCGCGTGCAAATAACAACTATTTACATACTGGACCTTGGTCTCGCCCGAAAGACGGAGTTACGCGTTGGATTGAACGCGCTGCCAGTTTTACGAGGCGACTGACTGAACCACGACGACATGGAGTCCTTTATGGAAACACTTTAGCAACTCATAAAAATAATATTGTCAGTGTTAGTTTGATTATAATCATATTTATTTGAATTCAACCAGGTAAACAACACGCATACAATATCACACAGAAAAAATATGGATCAAAAAGAAAACTTATGTCTTGCCAAATTAATTTACTACATCGTAACCAGCACACTGGATATGGCTGAATTACTGTTGAAGGTCTACAATAAACAAAATTAGTTGTGTGGCTTGGCGTAATGTAGCTACATGTAGGATGTTGCCTCCATCGCAATTCGTATGCCATGCAGATGACTGTCGAATGAACGAAACTTCGACATCAAGCTGATAATCTGTTTGAAATATAAACAGAATGAATTATGTTCGTTCACGAGACAGCACGTGAAAGTGTAGTTTTACATCTAATATACACAGATATACATGTATCTGAACATGTACATGTACAGTATACTATTTGATTTATTGTCTTCCGCATTTTAGTTCAGTTTTACGTCCCTTTTAAGATTATTTCAGCCCACCAATCAGTAGGTGCGGTGAAAACGTGAGTGCCCAAAGAAAAACCACCTGACACTCCCGCAAGTTGAACTTGGCTTGTATCATATGTGGCCAGTGTGGGGCTCGAACACGCACAAGACACAGCGGTTAGATGAACGAGTGATAAAAAACAGCGCTCTTAACCGCGCGGCCACGGGGGCCGCTAAGTCATTAGAGGCGGTCAACTTATCCTAGCCGCATTATCTGCACCAGCCTTCAGAAAATAAATGTTGACGTGAGGGTCGGTCGCGGGTCCGCTCTTCTGCCGATAATCACGATCAAACTACCGACTTAAATCGGTGAAAAACAACAAGACTTAGTGAAAAACTTATACGTGCGGACTGCCTTCTCACTACACACTTTAATCCACAAATTTACGATTACGATTTTCGTATTAAATGCAGGAGTGCATTTTGTGATTCTTGCATTTTTTTCTGTTCTTTTCTTTTTCATTTTCTAAGCTATATTGTCACAGGGGCGAAAAAAGGAAGGAACTAAGAATAGAAAAAGAATTTTTGTCTTCGCCGGACTCGAACCGATGACCTTTTGGTTTTATTCCATACATGCTACCTACTGAGCTACAGAGAAAGACGTCGTGGACTATTTCTTTTTTGCCTGTCTTGTTTAATTGGTCTCCGTTAGGCTATTGGTAGTTTTGACCAAGTAATTCTTCATATCGCCCCTCGTCATCGTCTTAAATATGCCCTAACGAGTCGTCCCCCATCACACCGAAAATCGTAAACGCACGCGCCAGCAACATTTACGTTCAAAAGTGAAAAATGTCTATTATTCAACCTCATGAATAAACCTTTGATAGACAATTTGTAAAACCTTTGATAGACAATTTGTCTGGCGAGATACTGAACTGAGAGAAAGTATATGGTATAGCTACTTATGATACATAATATATTGCATGATATGTACTGTGGAACGATCAAAAGCTGCATTGATATTGTTACTACTTTTCGATTATTGACACAGTCGCCAGACAAGACTAGTTGAAATTTTGTCATTTTGTGACCATTTTAAACGTATTTTTATCTGAGTATACATAAAACCGAAAACTGTTAGCGTTACCACTGATTTTTACTGCATACATGGTACGCACAGGTCTGAATTTTTAATGTGTACAGAGCAAAAATTCGTGCGTACATACGCAGTACGCATCGTTATCTATTTCGCTGGTATCCTTGGGATGGTAGAACGAAAGTTTATATGGTTTGACTGTCACCTTCCGGGCGCGGTGGTTTCACAGGGTATTTCCCAACCGAACGTCGAGAACTGCCCTGGCTTTCCCCCACCACTAGACGGTCGGCGTCTAAGAAGCAGAATTGCTTAGCTAAGTAGAAATGCCTAGCTTGACGTCTTTCTCCAGTAAGTTAAGTAAGTAAGTTAAGTTAAGTCAAGGTCACATGAACAAGATGGCCACCATGGCTATAAATAGCGAAAACCTTTAAAAATCTTCTTCTCCAGAACCAGAAGGCCTACAATTTTGAAACTTGACATAAAGGATCAAGGAGAGGAGCTCTACAAGGTTTATATAAATCATGAACTTGGGATGACCTTGACCTATCTTACAGCAAGGTCAACGTAGGTCGCCCATGCATTTGAATGGGGAATATTGTCAAAATGTCATATGAAGGGGAAAACTTTATGGACATGGTAAAATGAAAACATGATTCTGAAAAAAATGGACCCCAGGGGTAGGTCTGCCCCCACCCCGGGCATTATACATGCATATTACTTCGGGGTGGCCATGCTCTGGAGTCCATCCGTCATCATCGTCAGTCGTCTACAATTTCAAAGATCTTCTCCTCTGAATCCGCTCGACCAATCAAAGCCAAACTTCAGGTGGAGCATTCTTAGGAAGAGAGAATGAAAGTTTATATAAATAGTTAAGGTCACATGACCAAGATGGCCGCCATGGCTATAAAAAGCAAAAAAAAAACTTTATTGACTGATTCATTGACTAGTTAGAGATTCACCACGAGGACCGAATAACTAACTAAATGTTATGAACCACTGCAGAGGCTGAGGGTGAGGTTATGGCCATGTAAAACCGGTTTAAGCCCGCCAGTAACTTTGTGTTACTGATCGTTCCAAGTCGATACTTCTGTGGTGGTTCTTTCTGTTTTATGTCTTGGTGTTTAAAAATTTTTTGTGCTGTTGGCGCCTTATGTGTGTTTTCATATTTTTAGTTAAGTTAAGGTAACTGAGTGGCCACCTATTGGGAAAATAGCTGCTCATTCGGCTTGCGATATGTTTCATGGTATAAGTACCTGATTGTTAGTTTGGTTTTTTCCCACCTCGGTTTTTGGAGTGGGAATCTTTTTCTGATTGCGCCTTTTCCTGATCTTTGCCTACTTGTACCTTTTTAAAAATCTTCTCCAGAACCAGAAGGCCTACAATTTTGAAACTTGGCATGAAGCATCAGGGAGAGGAGCTCTACAAAGCTTATATAATTCATGACCTCGGGATGACCTTGACCTATTAAATGGCAAGGCCAACGTGGGTTGTTCATGCAGATGAATGGGGGAAATTAGATGTTATTAAATGGGGTGAGAACTTGCTGGGTGTATGCAAATGGACAGAAGTTTTTTTGTAAATGAAAAAAAGTCCCCAGGGGGTTGTCTGCACCTGCCCTGGGGGCAAACAACCATGCATATGACCATAATATTCAAACATCGTCTTCTGGGAAACCGCTTAGCCAATCAAAGCCAAACTTTATGTGGAACATCATTAGGAAAGGGGAATGAAAGTTAATATAAATGGTCCAGGTCACGTGACCAAGATGGCCGCCATGGCTATAAATAAAAAAAAAAACTTTATAAATCCTTTTCTTCAGAACCGGAAGACATATGATTTTGAAACTTTGCCTGAGGCATCAGTGAGTGGAGCTCTACAAAGTTTGTATAAATTATGACCCAGGGATGACCTTGACCTATTTTATGGCAAGATCAGCTGAGGATGAATATCCCAGATCTCAGGTGAGCGTATACAGGACCATTGGTCATCTGGTTAGAGGTAAACTCACAGATAAAATGGCCAGTTTTGGTATTAGAATAGGGTTATGGGCGTTTATTAGAGTGTGGGTATTTCATAGAAGTTTTATGGTATTTTGTATTTTTGTATAAAGCTTATGCAATACATATTTATTCAGAGTACTGAAACGAGTTTGGGAGCCTGCAAGGAAGGAGATAATTGGCAAATAGGAAGGGTATTACTATGGATAATAAGCTAGTTGATTAGACCCCCACAACAGAAATGAGCCCAGAAATAGGACCAAGAGCCTGTCAAAGAGTGAACCACTATGCAAATATGGACATAATAAGAGGTGGTAAGAACATATTACTAGCTCACCAAAGCTGGAGGCTGACAAGGTGCTCTCAACCTCTGTCGTCCGTTCATCGTCTGTCCGTCGTCCACAATTTCAAAGCTTAAATCAGTCTCTAGACATAAAAGCAGTGACTTTTCATCTACCTGTTGTATTCATGGAAATGCAGTTTTTTTATTAATTGGAATAGAGGGTCCATATTTGGTGAAAAGAGCTTCAAATGATACATGCATATCAATAAGTTTTGATTTTTTTATTCAGTTTAATGTCCCTTTTAAAGATTATTCAGCCCATATGAGACATGCCAAACAGTAGTTGGGGTGAAAACAGAACCCCAAGAAAAAAACACCAGGCACTCTTACCAGAAGAACTTGGCTTGTCTCACATGTGCCCCGTGCTGGACTCAAACCCACACCAGATACAGTGGTGAGATGATCAAATGGTTAAGCACAGTAATAAAATATCAGCATTCTTAACAACTCAACCACAAGACGCCTAAGTTTGATTTGAATGAGGTTCCAGAAATAACTTGTATGCAATCGAGTAATCACTTACAAACTGTCATTCATTTTGATGTGTACTGTTCTAAATTGTGAGAAAAACATCTACAACACTATTATGGATTTGCTTTACAGGCAAGCAACATGGTTGACCTTAATGGAGGTGCTTCTAGTAGAAATTCTATGGCAATGGTGAATACCATGAAGATTCAGACAAATATATAGGAGGATGGTGCATGTGATCGACTTGGGATGGAGAAATGTGATACATTTGCCCAATTGGAATCACAAGACATATTTTTTCTATATATAACATAGTTTTGATAAAATGGCTGCTTTGTGAACTTGCAATTATTTTGCATTTTAATAGGGTGTGTATGTTTTTCTAGTGCCATCACAAGCTTAGCTAAGCTTTTCTGTTTTAAGCATCCTTTACCCTGTTTACAAAATCAATAAAATGACCATATTAATATCAGAATATACACCCTGTATACCGTTGATGCAACCAAATTTGTTACGTCACAGATTGATGCAACATTTCACGAAGTTAGGGGGGGAATGGAGAACAGTAAGTTGACCATTAATTCAATTTTACAAGCATTGATGTTAGGATGTCTGGGCCGTGTCATTGTGGGAAAACAAAGTAAGGATACCTTCAGTTTTTGCCATAAGTAGTTTGTTAAAAAAACCTTACCTTGTGTCAGAAATTATAAATTCCATTGAAGAAATATGCCATCAGATACACGAAAATTGATTATGTTTGCTAATTGCTCAATTCCTTCATCACCGTTTGTCATCATCAGGAAAATATGCCCGTGCAATGAATACCCCCTTAAACCCCACTCTTATATCAGTTGAAAATGTTCAATTTTTAAAGCTAAAAAATCTCTGTTTATGCATGGGCAAGTTTTCGTAATGATTATCAAAGTTTCAATAAAAGCCGGAATCATTCCTTGTTTTATACCACCAAACAACAACCGACTTTTGCACAATATGGTTTTAACACAACTAGGCTGGATCGCTTGGGGAGCAACGTACGTCAATGAGTTCATTGCCCGGATACTACCTACGTACAAGAGGTGTTTTTGAAAAATGATGCTAACTACGGCGGATCTTTAGGCCAAAAATGATTTTTCTAACGGCGGACACTTTGATGTTTAATTTTTTTAACATTTTGTGCTGTGAATTGACAGCTTTAGTATCAATTTGGACAAAAATATTTGATTTTTTTTAATTAATCTGCATGTGTATCAATTTATATAGTGAAAAGTGTATAACCCTATACATATTTTCCATAATGCAGAAAGTATAGCTCCCGATATTCTTGCTCGTTGTTTGTATGGGCGATTTATTGAACAATGTGAATGTTTTTTCACCTTGCTTTTGATTTGCAACAAACATAGTTGAGTCCCCACCAGGCGTTTGGGGAAAGAAATGGGGGGAAGATAACGGCTAGCTCATGAGCTAGATAGTGCATTCGTGATATGTACATGTAAGATTGCTGATTGTATGTTAAAATAAACATTTTAAATTGTATTGGTTTTCCCATGGGGATTTTTTACCTAGGGGGAAAAATCCCCGCGGGGAAAAATTGAAATTAGGATATCCCACAGGGTTTTCAAAATCCCCGCGGGGATTTTGACCTTTACGGCTAAATATTTTAAAGGTGATAATAGATTAAGGGTCCAAATGCTATAGGATGTACTTAATAAACAGCATAATATATAAATCAAGTGATTAAAAGCCTCTAACTCTGCTAGAATTACAAGGCGAGTTTGCCAAAAACCGGTTTGGCAAAAAATTTCCGGTGACTGTTTTCTTTTAAAGATTTTCAGCTGGTCCAGACTTTTCGGGATCATCTGGCATCATTGTTCTTTGATGAGTTTTCAAAACTGTACTGGTATAATATGTTGTCTCTTACATGTAATGTAAACATGAGATGAGTAAATAAAGTTGGAAACTCGAACACAATCACTTCCTTATAAGCTTGGTAAACATAAAAGCTGAAAAAATTCAACAACAGCAGCGAGCAGAAACTTGAATATTGTAAACCTGAAAATAATTAATTCAGGCTACTAGAGGCTTATCAACATATATAGGTAGAAAAGAAGTTCCGACTACTTAGCATCACAACATTATCAGTAAAATCCAGGTAGAGTAAATTGGTGCGTATTGGTTTATAGCAGCTCATAGCATGAAGAGACTAATGGCCAAATACCATGTTTTGGACCTAAGAGATGTACACCTAATGAAATGTGAAAAATACAAACTCAGTACTTTCTAAAATTAATAAATGGTGCATATAATAACGCAGTAAACCACTCTTGGCAGGTGACATATAGCTTTCCTACTGACGTGCTTTGCTGTGGCTTATTCCGGCTGACGTTACATAGCCAGATAGCAATGATACTTTGGGCCCACGTGGGTAGTTGGTGGAAATGTGTGCGTAGATTTGTCAGCATTGGACCCACATCGGTCCAACGTAATATAGCCATCTGATCGGCTTATGAAATTTATAAAATAACGTTGATATATAACAAATACCTTGCGTTTCTCCATTCAGGCTAACATATTAAGTTGGTAATCACATTTTATAGACTTTTACTCTTCCAGAGTACATTACATCGAACCAACGTCGAATTTATGTTGGAAGCAGAACATAATTGTATAAAAACTTACGCAATAATTAAATTGGAGGTTTAATTCGGAAACACTTGAAACACGGTAAAGATTAATTGAAATGATCAAATAACAAAAATGGGACCATTTTAAATTGATGCGTTGGTAAGGTCGGTTAAACGTGGGTTTTCCGACGCTTTGCCCACATTACAATTCAAGATTACATAATAATTGCAAATATTAATGAAGATAAGCAACAATGACAGAAACTAAAAATAAACAACAGTATATTTTATATTTCTTTTAAAATGTTTGTCATGTTTAGTTGTCATTAACTGTCAATTTTCTTAAAATATGCAATTACACCATTAACTACATTTACACCTAAATACAGTGAAAATATTTTTCAATAAGTATGCAAGACAACTCAGACATATATGTATTCTTAAATTGCTCCCTTTAAGCTGCATCTCTAGTGCAGTGGGAGTAACAGTCGTGCTTACAAGCACACTGGGCATCTTCTTCATAAGAGGATGCAAAATATGAAAACTATATAAGTTATAGAAATAAATACAGTATAAATGAAAATATTACCTAATTGCAATGATAAAATTAAATATACAAACGTTGGCCCGACGTGGAGCCGACATTCAGGCATATGTGGATCCGATGTGGAGCCCTCATGAGGGTTCCATGTCGATCCCACGAGCAAACTTACGTTGGGCCCACGTGGACTGCCGACGTCGGACCCACGAAGTGAATGTGGGCGGTCAACATCGTGCCCATGTGGGTCCAACATATCATTGCTATCTGGGTAAGCATTACAGTGTATCATGCAGTGGATGTAACTTCATCACTATTGGTAATGTTGACAACTGAATTCAGGATTTACTGCTAGGCTAATTACATGGAAGGTGGTAGTTGTTTAAAGATAGGTTCGTCTTTGTTCGTATGTTTGAATACGAAAAGAAATATATTTCCTCACTGGGATAATGGTGAAAATCGAAAGTGAGGCGATGTCAGATTTTTGTGGACTGTATATGAAGATAGATACATACCTTAGAGAGGGTGTTTATTAGAGGTGTTTGTACAGCATACCATCAGGATAGCATGTCCACGAGAACTACATCTACTTAAACCCCACTTTTATATACTTAAACTGTTTGTTTTTTTGTTGGTTTTTTTTTGTTATTTTGTTCCAAATAAAATTGTTGGTACGAGGCGGTTCTAATGTGGAACCACGATCTATATTTTGAGTAAATATAAGAACAATATCAAAATTTATCATTGGAAGTTTTCATTTTAACAGCTTAGAAAAAAATTATGAAAGTTATTTGTGCGTATTTTTGTAATGTTACCTGTTCGTCTTGTTCGTCTTGTTGTATCCTGCAATAAGAAAAAAGACCACTCAGAACAAATATAGCCAACAAAAAAGTAACAACGTAATTGCTGAAATATACTTAGAAAAACAATTGAGGGATATGGTTTTTGTTTCGATTTCATTGTTAAAGGTATAATTTTTTCTACCAAAATAATTAATAGATATGTAGCAGAACCATCACTGTGCAAAGATTCCATAAAATTTTCGCATTGCCTGGAAGCGCTTCTCGCAGACTTGCAGAAACGTTGGAACACCCCTGAAACCCTGAAATTGAAGTTCCAACTGTTGCCTACCCTACCCAATTCTGCCATTCCTCCCCTCTTACTGGTTCATTCAACTGCGAAACTGTTTTGATAATCGAAATGACGGTACTTTTATGTCTAAAATGCATATTGGAAAAATTTCAGAAATCTGTGATTTTTGGTTAAAAACACGATTTTTTTACCAAAAAATTTTTTTTTCGCTTAAAACGTTGCCCTTTAAGCTGCGAGTTTGGTACAGAAAACCGATTTGAGCTACGGGCATTAGTTTAGATTTTACAGCGTTTCAAATCATTTGCTAAAGAACTGAACATTACCTTAATGGGAATTTGCATTACGAGATTAAAAATTTGTCAACACATTTTAAAAAACGCTGTTTTGAGAAAACCAGAGCGCACATTCAAAAACGGATTTCAGTTTCATACTCACAGTGCAAAGGGAAACATTTTAAACGAAAAAAATTTTTTGGGTTAAAAAATGTGTTTTTTACCAAAAATCACAGATTTCTGAAATTTCCCCAAAGTGCGTTTTAGACATAAAAGTGTCGCCATTTTGATGATCAAAACAGTTTTGCATTTGGATGAACCAGTAAGAGGGGGTGAATGAAAGATTTGGATAGGGTAGGGAGCAGTGATAACTTTAATTTTAGGGGTGTTCCATCATTTCTGCAAGTCTGCGAGAAGCGCTTCCAGGCAACGCGAAAATTTTATGGAATCCTTGCACAGTGATGGTTCTGCTACATATCTATTAATTATTTGGGTAGAAAAAATTATACCTTTAGGAAAGAAATCGAAACAAAAACCATATCCCTCAATTGTTTTTCTAAGTATAGGATATATCATATTTTTTTTTTTATCTTTTAATCAAATTTTGATACCAGAGGCTTACCATGTTCATGGTGTCACAAAAAGGTAGCCAACTCAAAATGTGCATAGCATTTTTAAATAAAATATATAGGTACGATAATTGTTTTGAGGTTGTTTTAGCTTAATTTATTCTTAATCCGACATCTATTTTGCTAGGCGTTGCTTAATTAGCAAGCGGCATCATAACGAATATATGATGTCTCTTCCCGTTATATGCCTCAACTTGTATTCCTGGAAATGGAAAGCAGTAACAAATTACAATATCCAAGCATTCTGAAGCATTTATTTTCCCTTATAAACATTACTATGTAGGGTAAGTATTCCAAAATGGGGAGTAAACGACCATCAAATGTGTCATGTAAAGGTTTTGGTCCTCAGAATACGATCATTGACAATATTAGGAAAATCGACTTATTCGCGATATGGGTTTACAGGTATGACGTTTTAGCACAAAGTTTTAAATGTTACTGCTTATTCCAACATTAGTCTATCCAAGGTGTTGGAGTGTATCAGTAGTGATAACAGCTGTCTTAAAACCGTTATTTACCTGTTCGTGCGAAAATTGACATAACCTTATTATCATGCATCTATGAATCGACTGTAATTGCAATTTGTATATATCTGCAGACTTTGTTTTGAAGCAGCATCCTCGTGCTATGTTCGATTGAGTTATCCATAAAATGAATTAATAGTATATTTTGTTGCGACTATAGTTTTGGGACACCCTGTAGTTCCATATATTTGAAAGAATAATAATAAAACGCCTACATACGCTCTGATAAGCTGAATATAATTAATGTGTTTATAAAAACCAACACAATTATGTCTGATGCCCCGCCACAGAAATGACTTCATTTGGTATTTTAAAACGCCATCAGCCATTTAATAAAGAAAATATAATCAAAACTTAGCAAGGGACTGTAATTACACAAAGAAAATTATCCGTACAATTGAAAAAAAAAAAATCAAAAGAAAAATCCCGAAAACCAAAGGTGAACACAACGTCTCAGAAAACTTTAAAACTGTGTTTTTTTTTCTTCTAAAAAATAGTTTTTCGCACCCAGTATCAGCATATGCTGGAAAACGTCCAATGACAGCACAAAAATTTCGAACACTTCCGGTTTACATTGTGTGTATTCGCCCCTCTGTCCGATGACAACTTGGCACCTCCTGATTATGGAAGTCACTAATTTCATGCGCGTTTCCCGTAGTATCCTGTCCCACTACCCCAGCAGAGCTAGACAGGGGTCGCGAATATTGGACACGACTGGTTACCGGCTTCGAACTCGGCGGCTGAGCTCGTTCCACAAGTTTTCGATGGGGTTCGTGTCTGGCGAGAAGCTCAGACATAGAAGACTAGCGATGTGGTGCTGATTTGTGTAATACTTGATGGTGTTTGCACAATGTGGCTTTCTATTATCATATTGTAGTACCATGTTCTGGCTGTCAGAGGAATAAAGGAAGGGCCTAACGACGGGTTCATTGATCTCGTTCAGTAATTTTTCGGAATTTAAAGTTCCGTTCACCCCTTGTTAATGATGAATGTGATCGGAAGGGAATGTACATCACCTGCCCCAGCCACAGTTCCTTGCACACAGGGTCTTATTAAGTGTTCACCAGGGAGGTTTCATACACGGGCATGACAATTTGTATGATACAGACAGATATGGTTTTCAATCAAAATCCTTTCCACCAGTTACGTAGTCACCTCATACCAGCCTTTCTCATGCCGACAGTTCGACAATTTCACCCTTACTTTTCTTTCTTCGTGGCATATTTTTCATAATCTTGTTTTGAAGCCTTGGTAAATAACAAAAATGCAAAGAAGTATCATGCTTGTTTAACAACTTGCGCAAAGTGCTGTCACTCGAGCATCTCGCTCCTGATAAGTGTTGCATTAAGCGAATTGAATTTACCGAAGTTTTATCCCTTAAATACCGGTATACATACAGGATAAAAATCAAATCTAAATTTTTATTTTATGACTTTAAAATTCGAGGTCGCATAAAAATGCCTAACTTTGTGCCAATAGTATATACGGCTGGCAAACATTAAATAATATATTTTGACAAAGTCTGAAAAAGTAAGGTTTGATAACTACGCGAATTATTATTCAGCTATTCAGATACAGTACAGGTGTCGCGAGACTTTGAGCGATTGCGCAATACATTTGAATGGTTTAATAATATTTAATTGTACATAATACAATGGGATTGGGTCGCAAGTACTCACCACATTAGTAACGACCCTACCCCTACAAGAAATAGTTACAAAAGTGTTCACAAGTGACAATGAATAAATGGGACCATTGGTCCTGTAAACGCTCACCTGAGACCTGAGATATATACATGTACCAGTAAACTTGTTAGACTAGAATGGTACAATGCATGTATATAACCCTAGGGCAGGGTCAGAATAACTCCTAGAGTCAATGTCTTTTTCAAATCATAAAAATTCAGTCCATTTGCCAATTTACTGCAAGTTTTGTCATTCAAAGACATTTTAACAATTTTCTCCATTCAAATGCATGTCGATCTAAGTTGACCTTGCCGTGAAATAGGTCAAGGTCATCCCAGTGTCATGATTTATATAAATTTTGTAGGCATCCGTTCCTTAATGCTTCATGCCAAGTTTCAAAATCATAGGCCTTCTGGTTCTGAAGAAGAAGATTTTTGAAAAACTTTGGTTCCATTCACAGTTTCGTACTTTTGAGGTGGGCCAAAAATTTCAATGTTAAGGGGTAGGGCATGAAATTGGGCTGTAAATCATCCTCTTTCAATAATTTGCCGACATCTTTCCCCAAATCGGATTAATTATGCCTCAGACATGCGAAAATACTTATTTTCTATTTTTAGACTGGTAAAAACCGGGATTATATATTTTACGAAAATTCACTGATCTGAAAGAGGGGGTAGGGGAAAATATCCCCAATACAGGTAGGGTGATAGTCAGTGCTAGGCAATTTAAATGATGTTATTTTGTTGCTAGACATTTGATTTAATGATTTTATGAGAGAAATCGGATTGTTTACCAGATTGGACAGAGCTATTATCAATGTTGGCGGATCTAGCTAAATTAACTGAAAAATGCTCTAAAACTGTGGATTGCTACCTTAAAGCAATAACCGATTTTTTAAATTTCCATTTGAAGGTCTCAGTTGCCTTTGATCAGTTGGCCCAATTTATGGACAGTTTTGCTTTAAGGTTCCATTCACAGTTTCGTACTTATCAATGTTGGCGGATCTAGCTAAATTAACTGAAAAATGCTCTAAAATTGTGGATTGCTACCTTAAAGCAATAACCGATTTTTTAAATTTCCATTTGAAGGTCTCAGTTGCCTTTGATCAGTTGGCCCAATTTATGGACAGTTTTGCTTTAAGGTTCCATTCACAGTTTCGTACTTATCAATGTTGGCGGATCTAGCTAAATTAACTGAAAAATGCTCTAAAATTGTGGATTGCTACCTTAAAGCAATAACCGATTTTTTAAATTTCCATTTGAAGGTCTCAGTTGCCTTTGATCAGTTGGCCAAATTTATGGACAGTTTTTCTTTAAGGTTCCATTCACAGTTTCGTACTTCTGAGGTGGCCAAAAATTTCAATGTTAAGGGATAGGGCATGAAATTGGGCTGTAAATTATCCTCTTTCAATAATTTGCCGACATCTTTCCCCAAATCGGATTAATTATGCCTCAAACATGCGAAAAATACTTATTTTCTATTTTTAGACTGGTAAAAACCGGGATTATATAAGGATCCCGGATCGTTCGCCAGTCATAGCCTGTGACGCTCTTCACTGTCAACTTTGAAGGGGTTATCTCTGTTCACAAATAGCGAAAACAGTAGATGGATGGCACATATTTGTGCACTGCTCATTATGATCCTGGGTCGATTCTCTAAGTATTTGCATGAGATTTATGGGGCATCCTTTTGCACAGAATATGCATGGGGGCCCAGACCTTAGACATATTTTACGAAAATTCACTGGTCTGAAAGAGGGGGTAGGGGAAAATATCCCAAATACAGATAGGGTGATAGTCAGTGCTAGGCAATTTAAATGATGTCATTTTGTTGTTAGACATTTGATTTAATGATTTTATGAGAGAAATCGGATTGTTCACCAGATTGGACAGAGCTATTATCAATTTTGGCGGATGTAGCTAAATTAACTGAAAAATGCTCTAAAACTGTGGAGTGCTACCTTAAAGCAATAACCATTTTTTTTTAATTTCCATTTCAAGGTCTCAGTTGCCTTTGATCAGTTGGCCCAATATATGGACATAACTGTTTCGTGATCTGTTGGTCACTCGCACGACCACAGAGTGAATAAAGCTGGATGCGGTTAGTTGGGGCTCCATTCCTCAAAAATCGACCTAAAAATGCCTCCAAACCCTATGACTCGTTCTGACTCCTCCTAAAATGCCAGTTTTAATGCAAAGCCACTTTCTTTGCCTGAATTTAATTGGAATAATGTTAAAGAATAGTTTTAGATGAAAATTGCCAGAAACTAGTGCAAAACGTTTTGCTTTAAAGCAATAACCGATTTTGTAAATTTCTATTTCAAGGTTTCAGTTGCCTTTGATCAGTTGGCCCAATATATGGACATAACTGTTTCGTGATCTGTTGGTCACTCGCACGACCACAGAGTGAGTAAAGCTTGATGTGGTTAGTTGGGGCCCCATTTCTCAAAAATCGACCTAAAAAAGCCTCGAAACCATATGACTCGTTGTGACTCCACCTGAAAGGCCAGTTTTAATGCAAATCCACAATCTTTGCCTGAATTTAATTGGAATTATGTTAAAGAATAGTTTAGATGAAAATTGCCAGAAACTAGTGCAAAACGTTTTGCTTTAAAGCAATTACTGATTTTTTAAATTTCCATTTCAAGGTCTCAGTTGCCTTTGATCAGTTGGCCCAATATATGAACATAACTGTTTCGTTATCTGTTGGTCACTCGCACGACCACAGAGTGAGTAAAGCTGGATGCGGTTAGTTGGGGCTCCATTCCTCAAAAATCGACCTAAAAATGCCTCCAAACCCTATGACTCGTTCTGACTCCTCCTAAAATGCCGGTTTTAATGCAAAGCCACTTTCTTTGCCTGAATTTAATTGGAATAATGTTAAAGAATAGTTTTAGATGAAAATTGCCAGAAACTAGTGCAAAACGTTTTGCTTTAAAGCAATAACCGATTTTGTAAATTTCTATTTCAAGGTTTCAGTTGCCTTTGATCAGTTGGCCCAATATATGGACATAACTGTTTCGTGATCTGTTGGTCACTCGCACGACCACAGAGTGAGTAAAGCTGGATGTGGTTAGTTGGGGCCCCATTTCTCAAAAATCGAACTAAAAATGCATCGAAACCATATGACTCGTTGTGACTCCACCTGAAAGGCCAGTTTTAATGCAAATCCACAATCTTTGCCTGAATTTAATTGGAATTATGTTAAAGAATAGTTTAGATGAAAATTGCCAGAAACTAGTGCAAAACTTTTTGCTTTAAAGCAATTACTGATTTTTTAAATTTCCATTTCAAGGTCTCAGTTGCCTTTGATCAGTTGGCCCAATATATGAACATAACTGTTTCTTGATGATTCATTGACTAGTTAGAGATTCACCACGAGGACCGAAGAACTAACTAAATGTTGTGAACCACTGCAGAAGCTGAGGGTGAGGTTAGGTACCTGTAAAACCGGTTTAAGCCCCCCAGTTATTTTATAACTGACCGTACCAAGGCGGTACTGCTGTTCTGGTTCACACTTATCAAAGTTATTTCAATTACGAGTTTCATGTTGCATGGCTTTGTGACCACCCGAATATAATGGCTGTTCACTTAGCCCTCTGCATTTACTTGTTCTGTCCAAGCTAGCACTGTGACCACCTAATACCTTCAATAGCTGCTCACTCTGCTTTCCGTTATTAATGTTAAACGTTGGTATCTATGTTTAGTATTTTCTTAATATGATTTCTTATTTCTTGTTTATCACTGAACCACTACAGAAGCTGAGGGTGAGGTTAGGTACCTGTAAAACCGGTTTAAGCCCGCCAGTAACTTTGTGTTACTGATCGTTCCAAGTCGATACTTCTGTAGTGGTTCTTTTTGTTTTATGTCTTGGTGTTTAAAAATTTTTTGTGCTGTTGGCGCCTTATGTATGTTTTCATATTTTTAGTTAAGTTAAGGTAACTGAGTGGCCACCTATTGGGAAAATAGCTGCTCATTCGGCTTACGATATGTTTCATGGTATAAGTACCTGATTGTTAGTTTGGTTTTTTCCCACCTCGGTTTTTGGAGTGGGAATCTTTTTCTGATTGCGCCTTTTCCTGATCTTTGCCTACTTGTACCTTTCGTTATCTGTTGGTCACTCGCACGACCACAGAGTGAGTAAAGCTGGATGCGGTTAGTTGGGGCTCCATTCCTCAAAAATCGACCTAAAAATGCCTCCAAACCCTATGACTCGTTCTGACTCCTCCTAAAATGCCAGTTTTAATGCAAAGCCACTTTCTTGGCCTGAATTTAATTGGAATAATGTTAAAGAATAGTTTTAGATGAAAATTGCCAGAAACTAGTGCAAAACGTTTTGCTTTAAAGCAATAACCGATTTTGTAAATTTCTATTTCAAGGTTTCAGTTGCCTTTGATCAGTTGGCCCAATATATGGACATAACTGTTTCGTGATCTGTTGGTCACTCGCACGACCACAGAGTGAGTAAAGCTGGATGTGGTTAGTTGGGGCCCCATTTCTCAAAAATCGAACTAAAAATGCATCGAAACCATATGACTCGTTGTGACTCCACCTGAAAGGCCAGTTTTAATGCAAATCCACAATCTTTGCCTGAATTTAATTGGAATTATGTTAAAGAATAGTTTAGATGAAAATTGCCAGAAACTAGTGCAAAACTTTTTGCTTTAAAGCAATTACTGATTTTTTAAATTTCCATTTCAAGGTCTCAGTTGCCTTTGATCAGTTGGCCCAATATATGAACATAACTGTTTCGTTATCTGTTGGTCACTCGCACGACCACAGAGTGAGTAAAGCTGGATGCGGTTAGTTGGGGCTCCATTCCTCAAAAATCGACCTAAAAATGCCTCCAAACCCTATGACTCGTTCTGACTCCTCCTAAAATGCCAGTTTTAATGCAAAGCAACTTTCTTTGCCTGAATTTAATTGGAATAATGTTAAAGAATAGTTTGAGATGAAAATTGCCAGAAACTAGTGCAAAACGTTTTGCTTTAAAGCAATAACCGATTTTGAAAATTTCTATTTCAAGGTTTCAGTTGCCTTTGATCAGTTGGCCCAATATATGGACATAACTGTTTCGTTATCTGTTGGTCACTCGCACGACCACAGAGTGAGTAAAGCTGGGTGCGGTTAGTTGGGGCTCCATTCCTCAAAAATCGACCTAAAATGTCTCCAAACCCTATGACTCGTTCTGACTCCTCCTGAAATGCCAGTTTTAATGCAAATCCACTTTTTTGCCTGAATTTAATTGGATATATGTTAAAGAATAGTTTTAGATGAACGATGCTAGAAACTAGTGCAAAACGTTTTGCTTTAAGGTTCCATTCACAGTTTCGTACTTTTGAGGTGGCCAAACATTTCAATGTTAAGGGGTAGGGCATGAAATTGGGCTGTAAATTATCCTCTTTCAATAATTTGCCGACATCTTTCCCCAAATCGGATTAATTATGCCTCAAACATGCGAAAAATAATTATTTTCTATTTTTAGACTGGTAAAAACCGGGATTATATAAGGATCCCTGATCGTTCGCCAGTCATAGCCGGTGACGCTCTTCACTGTCAACTTTGAAGGGGTTATCTCTGTTCACAAATAGCGAAAAAAGACGATGGATGGCACATATTAGTGCACTGCTTATTATGATCCTGGGTCGATTCTCTAAGTATTTGCATGAGATTTATGGGGCTTCCTTCTGCACAGAATATGCATGGGGGCCCAGACTTTAGGCATATTTTACGAAAATTCACTGGTCTGAAAGAGGGGGTAGGGGAAAATATCCCCAATACAGGTAGGGTGATAGTCGGTGCTAGGCGATTTAAATGATGTCATTTTGTTGTTAGACATTTGATTTAATGATTTTATGAAAGAAATCGGATTGTTTACCAGATTGGACAGAGCTATTATCAATGTTGGCAGATCTAGCTAAATTAACTGAAAAATGCTCTAAAACTGTGGATTGCTACCTTAAAGCAATAATCGATTTTTTAAATTTCCATTTCAAGGTCTCAGTTGCCTTTGATCAGTTGGCCCAATATATGGACATAACTGTTTTGTGATCTGTTGGTCACTCGCACGACCACAGAGTGAGTAAAGCTGGATGCGGTTAGTTGGGGCTCCATTCCTCAAAAATCGACCTGAAAATGCCTCCAAACCCTATGACTCGTTCTGACTCCTCCTGAAAGGCCAGTTTTAATGCAAATCCACTTTTTTGCCTGAATTTAATTGGATATATGTTAAAGAATAGTTTTAGATGAACGTTGCCAGAAACTAGTGCAAAACGTTTTGCTTTAAGGTTCCATTCACAGTTTCGTACTTTTGAGGTGGCCAAACATTTCAATGTTAAGGGGTAGGGCATGAAATTGGGCTGTAAATTATCCTCTTTCAATAATTTGCCGACATATTTCCCCAAATCGGATTAATTATGCCTCAAACATGCGAACAATACTTATTTTCTATTTTTAGACTGGTAAAAACCGGGATTATATAAGGATCCCGGATCGTTCGCCAGTCATAGCCGGTGACGCTCTTCACTGTCAACTTTGAAGGGGTTATCTCTGTTCACAAATAGCGAAAACAGTAGATGGATGGCACATATTTGTGCACTGCTCATTATGATCCTGGGTCGATTCTCTAAGTATTTGCATGAGATTTATGGGGCATCCTTCTGCACAGAATATGCATGGGGGCCCAGACTTTAGGCATATTTTACGAAAATTCACTGATCTGAAAGAGGGGGTAGGGGAAAATATCCCCAATACAGGTAGGGTGATAGTCAGTGCTAGGCAATTTAAATGATGTTATTTTGTTGCTAGACATTTGATTTAATGATTTTATGAGAGAAATCGGATTGTTTACCAGATTGGACAGAGCTATTATCAATGTTGGCGGATCTAGCTAAATTAACTGAAAAATGCTCAAAAACTGTGGATTGCTACCTTAAAGCAATAACCGATTTTTAAATTTCCATTTCAAGGTCTCAGTTGCCTTTGATCAGTTGGCCCAATTTATAGACATAACTGTTTCGTGATCTGTTGGTCACTCGCACGACCACAGAGTGAGTAAAGCTGGATGCGGTTAGTTGGGGCTCCATTCCTCAAAAATCGACCTAAAATGCCTCCAAACCCTATGACTCGTTCTGACTCCTCCTGAAAGGTCAGTTTTAATGCAAATCTACTTTCTTTGCCTGAATTTAATTGGAATTATGTTAAAGAATAGTTTTAGATGAAAATTGCCAGAAACTAGTGCAAAAAGTTTTGCTTTAAAGCAATAACCGATTTTGTAAATTTCCATTTCAAGGTTTCAGTTGCCTTTGATCAGTTGGCCCAATATATGGACATAACTGTTTCGTGATCTGTTGGTCACTCGCACGACCACAGAGTGAGGAAAGCTGGATGCGGTTAGTTGGGGCCAAATTCCTCAAAAATCGACCTAAAAATGCCTCGAAGCCATATGACTCGTTGTGACTACCCTGAAAGGCCAGTTTTAATGCAAATCCAAAATCTTTGCCTGAATTTAATTGGAATTATGTTAAAGAATAGTTTAGATGAACATTGCCAGAAACTAGTGCAAAAAAGTTTTGCTTTAAGGTTCCATTCACAGTTTCGTACTTTTGAGGTGGCAAAAAGTTTCAATGTTAAGGTGTAGGGCATGAAATTGGGCTGTAAATTATCCTCTTTCAATAATTTGCCGACATCTTTCCCCAAATCGGATTAATTATGCCTCAAACATGCGAAAAATACTTATTTTCTATTTTTAGACTGGTAAAAACCGGGATTATATAAGGATCCCGGATCGTTCGCCAGTCATAGCAGGTGATGCTCTTCACTGTCAACTTTGAAGGGGTTATCTCTGTTCACAAATAGCGAAAACAGTAGATGGATGGCACATATTTGTGCACTGCTCATTATGATCCTGGGTCGATTCTCTAAGTATTTGCATGAGATTTATGGGGCATCCTTCTGCACAGAATATGCATGGGGGCCCAGACATTAGGCATATTTTACGAAAATTCACTGATCTGAAAGAGGGGGTAGGGGAAAATATCCCCAATACAGGTAGGATGATAGTCAGTGCTAGGCAATTTAAATGATGTTATTTTGTTGCTAGACATTTGATTTAATGATTTTATGAGAGAAATCGGATTGTTTACCAGATTGGACAGAGCTATTATCAATGTTGGCGGATCTAGCTAAATTAACTGAAAAATGCTCTAAAACTGTGGATTGCTACCTTAAAGCAATAACCGATTTTTTAAATTTCCATTTCAAGGTCTCAGTTGCCTTTGATCAGTTGGCCCAATTTATGGACATAACTGTTTCGTGATCTGTTGGTCACTCGCACGACCGCAGAGTGAGTAAAGCTGGATGCGGTTAATTGGGGCTCCATTCCTCAAAAATCGACCTAAAATGCCTCCAAACCCTATGACTCGTTCTGACTCCTCCTGAAAGGTCAGTTTTAATGCAAATCCACTTTCTTTGCCTGAATTTAATTGGAATTATGCTAAAGAATAGTTTTAGAAGAAAATTGCCAGAAACTAGTGCAAAAAGTTTTGCTTTAAAGCAATAACCGATTTTGTAAATTTCCATTTCAAGGTTTCAGTTGCCTTTGATCAGTTGGCCCAATATATGGACATAACTGTTTCGTGATCTGTTGGTCACTCGCACGACCACAGAGTGAGGAAAGCTGGATGCGGTTAGTTGGGGCCCAATTCCTCAAAAATCAACCTAAAAATGCCTCGAAGCCATATGACTCGTTGTGACTCCTCCTGAAAGGCCAGTTTTAATGCAAATCCAAAATCTTTGCCTGAATTTAATTGGAATTATGTTAAAGAATAGTTTAGTTGAAAATTGCCAGAAACTAGTGCAAAAACGTTTTGCTTTAAAGCAATAACCGATTTTTTAAATTTCCATTTCAAGGTCTCAGTTGCCTTTGATCAGTTGGCCCAATACATGAACATAACTGTTTCGTAATCTGTTGGTCACTCGCACGACCACAGAGTGAGTAAAGCTGGGTGCGGTTAGTTGGGGCTCCATTCCTCAAAAATCGACCTAAAATGTCTCCAAACCCTATGACTCGTTCTGACTCCTCCTGAAAGGCCAGTTTTAATACAAATCCACTTTCTTTGCCTAAATTTAATTGGATATATTTTAAAAAATAGTTTTAGATGAACATTGCCAGAAACTAGTTCAAAAAGTTTTGCTTTAAGGTTCCATTCACAGTTTCGTACTTTTGAGGTGGCCAAAAATTTCAATGTTAAGGGGTAGGGCATGAAATTGGGCTGTAAATTATCCTCTTTCAATAATTTGTCGACATCTTTCCCCAAATCGGATTAATTATGCCTCAAACATGCGAAAAATACTTATTTTCTATTTTTAGACTGGTAAAAACCGGGATTAAATAAGGATCCCGGATCGTTCGCCAGTCATAGCCTGTGACGCTCTTCACTGTCAACTTTGAAGGGGTTATCTCTGTTCACAAATAGCGAAAGCAGTAGATGGATGGCACATATTTGTGCACTGCTCATTATGATCCTGGGTCGATTCTCTAAGTATTTGCATAAGATTTATGGGGCATCCTTTTGCACAGAATATGCATGGGGGCCCAGACCTTAGACATATTTTACGAAAATTCACTGGTCTGAAAGAGGGGGTAGGGGAAAATATCCCCAATACAGATAGGGTTATAGTCAGTGCTAGGCAATTTAAATGATGTAATTTTGTTGTTAGACATTTGATTTAATGATTTTATGAGAGAAATCGGATTGTTCACCAGATTGGACAGAGCTATTATCAATTTTAGCGGATGTAGCTAAATTAACTGAAAAATGCTCTAAAACTGTGGATTGCTACCTTAAAGCAATAACCATTTTTTTAAATTTCCATTACAAGGTCTCAGTTGCCTTTGATCAGTTGGCCCAATATATGGACATAACTGTTTCGTGATCTGTTGGTCACTCGCACGACCACAGAGTGAGTAAAGCTGGATGCGGTTAGTTGGGGCTCCATTCCTCAAAAATCGACCTGAAAATGCCTCCAAACCCTCTGACTCGTTCTGACTCCTCCTAAAATGCCAGTTTTAATGCAAAGCCAAGGAAATCTCCAGGACACTCAAAGACAGACGATCCTTTAATATCAATAATATGGATGGATACAAAGAGCATTGCTTTGCATAAATACTATTTTGGCATCCTTTATTGGCATGTTAATTTCCATGACTTAATCGCTATAGAAGAGGTTTTAAATATCACAAAGAGGAGATGTGAGTCATTGTCCAACAATATACTTGGCCCACTTAGCCCCTCGGTGCGTAGGAAACAATCATGAAACTGTATGATGAAATGCCAACCCACGTTTTGACAGAATAAAAAGTCCTGGGTGACTCCATAGTGCTTTTAGACATGCTTACCTCATGAATTACAGCTCTAGTGGAACGCTACAAGTAGGCAAAGATCAGAAAAAGGCGCAATCAGAAAAAAAGATTCCCACTCCAAAAATAGTAATAATAGTTTTCTTGCAAAATAACACTGACATGCTTAGTTTTATATTGTAACAACCGCTTTACCATGGAATTCAAAAATGTACAATAAATACAAATCAGGGTGTAACGCTGTAAATAGTGTTCATAAAGACACCAACTTTTTAGCCGTAGTACAAAAATGGATATTTATTCATAATTTAAAAACAAAATTACAAATCATTAACCATGGTTCCTTGTGGAATCTTTGAAACTCGAATATCAGCGAATTTTTTGTTAAAAATTTGGCTCCATATGCTATGTAATCAAATTAGGCATACGCCATCACAAGATCTGGAAGTTTTATATACATAGTAAATAATTATAGACATAGTTAACATATCATATACTCGTCAATTTCTTGCCAGTGAAGATTGTTCAAAAAAAAAAAAAAAAAAAAAAAAAATAAAAAAAAAAAAAATAAAAAAAAAAAGAAAAGAAGAAGAAAAGCTGTCAATTTATTTCTGAATATTGCAGAGGATATTAATAACTGAACGCACCTGTATTACTCTTTTTAAGCCTAAAACAAATTTTAGATTTGTTTACTTTTTTCTATTTCACAATCGAACTAAAGCATATTGGTTTTTAAAGATTAATGGCTTGAAAATGCAAACAGTGTCAAAATATAATCAGATATTGCACTGATATTCGTATTTTGTGCTACAGCGATTTAGAGAAATAGTTCAATATTGAGGCATGAAACTAAATATTTCCCGAGAAGTTAGGACTTGCAACTCTCAATATTTTATCGGGGATGTATTATATACTGAACAAAAAAAGAAACGCAACAATAGGCCACTGAGGATTTTCGAGTTTACGGGTATAACGTTGATAATTTCAGGTCTGTTGCTGCATGTGTCTCATTTATGGGATATTAGGGTATATCATGCAAAAAACTGATTTTCATTTCAATAAAAATTTAATGAGAATTTTTTGTCGTCTTAAATAATGCAAATCGGGAAAGATTTGCTCTGCGCATGCGCACACCTTTGAACCTCTAAATCATCAAGAAACAATGTCAACTGCTCCCTAATTAAAATTCATGAAAAAGAAATAAAGTTCCATGACACACAAGCTCGTAATTAAAACCATCAAAATCACTACATGTTTAATTGAAAGGGCGATAATTTTATTTTTATTCATTTTATTTCTTTAATCTGTGCATTATCTGCTGAGTGGTACATTGTGATTTTGAAGGGCTGTTTATAGCGGATTTAAATCGTACCATTATTTTAATGTTTGCGCATGCGCACTGTGTGGATTATTACTATCAGCATGCCCATGGTCGGCATCGAATAACTCCGTCAAAATGAAAATCGGTTTCTTGCATTCGGAAGCCTGATATCTAATGCAGAAGTAGAAAATGCAATGATTTCTGATTGTATCATACTTTGCTCAAAATTTAGTGGAATATAATTGTTGCGTTTCTTTTTTTTTGTTCAGTATATTTCCAAATAAAACCATTGTCATTTCTATTGCAATTAGTTCTAAGTTGGCTACATTTTAAGGACCTACAGACTATTATGTTCTTGGCCTTCATAGTTCACAAGCACATTGATAATTCCTGCTGGCGTAATTGTTTCACCTCAATAAGTTTTGAGTCTGGTCTTTGTCTCAGATAAGGGTTTGTTGGAGAATAATTCTTTGCAAGTCCTAATTCGAATAACAGAAATAGCAGACTCAGTATCTAATTTCATTTGCAAGTGTTTTCCTTCTATCTTATGTGTAACACTGATAACGTCGGATCTCTTTACCGTATTTATGCTTGCAGTCAACAGTTCTTCCTCTTCAACAGATTTCACAGACTTCTTGTTGGAAATGTGTTTCTTGGATTGATTAATATTTCGTTAAGCCTTTTTTGCTCAGACAAACTCTCTCGATATGTCCTTTTTAGAGCAGAATCGACATGTCTCTTCCTTAAAGTGACACTGATCAGGAGTGTGATTTGGCCTGTCACAGCGAAAACATGCCTTATTTGCATTCTTGTGCTTATCAGGGTTTGGTGTCCTCTTACTATGTTTATGCACAGAATCTGGTATGTGTTGATGTCGCAGCTCAACAAAGTCTCTTGCTGCCGTTATTATAGCTGTGGCAATTTCTATAGCTTTGTCTAACCTTAAGTCGGATTCCGAGAGTAGCCTTTTCTTTATGTTTTTGTTTTTAATCCCACAAACTAATCTGCCCCGCAGAGCATCACCTAAGGAAGCTTTGAAATCACAATGTTCCGAAAGCTTTCTAAGTTTTGCCACATACACGGTTACAGATTCACCTTCATGTTGGTCGCGTTTATGGAACCGAAAACTTTCCGCAATCACTAATGGCTTTGGTGACAAATGATTTTCCAGTAATTTCACTATGTCATCGAGTCATTTGGTTGCCGGATCGTCGGGCGTTGTTAAATTCCGAAGAAGGCTGTTGGTTTTCCCTCCCATCATAGCCAATAATGCTGGGACCTTTTTCTCGTTCGCTATTTTTGAAGTATTGTTTCACGCGCTCTGTGTATTATTTCCATGTTTCCGTCAAATCATTAAATTCCCAAATATTTCCGATTGTAAAAGTTGCCATTTTAGTGATGTTAACCCAAGAAATTTAATTTAATCCAAAATTGAGTTCAGACACAAAAACTCTCATCACCAAACAACTAATGTATTCAGGATACACAACTTAACACAGTGGGTTCTAGCTCTGAACTAGCTAGTTTAGTTAGAGACCATCGGTTTATTGATTTTAGGCAGGTCACGAACGATAACTGGTTACAGAAACCAGTCGACAGTTTAACAACAAGTTATCTTTAAATAAAATGAATCACTATAATACGTATTCAGTCCAAACAATAATGTTAAGTCTTACCTGGGCAATTCCTCACTTTTATGAAAGGTGCCAGCTATGCTTTCTTCCCACTGATCTAAACCGTCAGGACTGTACTTAGGATCTGAAATATTTTTAAGTAAAGGGGTTATATATAAGCTACACAGAGGAAAACACTGTCTTTGGGCGATTTGAAGGTAGTAAGTAGTAATTACCCGCCTTGCGACAGAAGGGTATGATATTTTCCTGACCTGCACAGCCAAAATCTTGCACCGAGAGCCCTAAGGGACGGGTCAGGAAAATATCGTGCCCACTTGCCGCGAGGTGGGTAATTAACTTACATTTTCACATTTTCACACCACTGAGTCAATTTAAATTTGTCTGACCTACGCGGCGCCAAATCAAACACTTGTTACTTTAGACCTACTCGCAGATTTTACGGAATGTTACGAATAGAACGACGAATGACCGACACATTTTGTTCATTAAATTGTCTTTTCTCCGGACGTTACTTTTGACCGAACACTATATGTGACAAACGAGAAAATGTGTCGATATTAGTCAAAAATACATCAAAATGGAGTATTTTACCTTGTGCATTTAAAATATTTGAATATTTTTTTTTTACTTTGGACCGTTAAGCATTCCTTTCTTAGATATTCTAATCGACAAAAACATTATCCATTATTGAAAGATAAAAGTCGGCAATGATCAGGAAATGGCGCAATTAGAAAGATATTGATTTTTCCCACTCCATAAACCGAGGGATGGGAAAAAACTAAAATGACACTTAGGTACGTATACCAAGAAAACATGTCGTAAGCCGAGTGCGCAGCTATTCCCAAATAGGCGACCACGCAGTTACCCGAACTGAACTAAAAATATGAAAACGTACATAAGGCTCAAACAGCACAAAAACTCAACTCCAAAACACAACAATTAGAACCACAACAGAAGTATCGCGTTGGAACGATCAGTTATATAAAAATACAGGGGTGGTGGTCGATTTAGCCGGTTTTGCAGGCGCCTAACCTCACCCTCATCTTCTGCAGTGGTTCACAACATTAAGTCAGCTGTTTTGTCCTCATGGTGAATCTCTAATTAGTCAATGAGTCATCAAGGACAAACGAATAAATCATGATAATCACCATGATGAATCAAAAACGAGGACTTAACAGATTCAGTAAGCTGCCCGACGATGGAGATCCCTGTGAGCCGAATAACTAACTGAAACCCGGAGCCAAAGAAAAACACCAGTCGAACCCCGGTGGGCCAAGCAACGGACAGGAAGCTCAACTCCAACCTACTAAAATGAATAGCTTTATGTCGGAGCTATTCATAGAGTCTGTCGCCCGACCCACCGGCGTGCAATTAAAGAAGGCAGCACAGTTATCAACCATGACTGGGTTAAAATCTAAGCACGCAGGCTGTCGCATAACATTCAAGTTATAACTCACACGTTTGTAACATGCTATGATTTTTTTTAACTGAAAAGAAAAATCATTCCTTCCTGTAAGTTTTAAAATTTGTAAACAGTTAACAGACCGGGCGAGGAATATAAATTATCCCCCTTCACAATGATTTTCAGATGACCATATATTGCGTGTGTAGGACCCATGGACCTAACTTTCCAAGATCCACATGTTTAGAAGCGTACAAAATGTCCAATTGTATATAAGGGGAATATGGTTGGTCCCGTATCATAATCATAATCGGAATGCAAAACTATGAGATTTTTTTTTTTTTTTTTTTTTTTTTTTTTATTTTTTTTTGTGATTTTTTTTTTATTTTTTTATTTTTTTTTGAGATTTTTTTTTGGTTCTTGTTGTTTATTCGCTGCACTTGCATGTTAAAAATACGAAACCACTAACTATCATGTAAGAACCAGAAAACGATTTCCAACTAGAAAAGACTCTTAGCTCTATGTAGCTGCCCAGTCTGATGAGTGCCCAGCACTAGGCATACATGCACACTGGACAACTCTTTATTTACTTATTGATGGCGCAACGTTTGCCCCCAATTCTCAAACAATAATTAAGCACAAATAAAATTTGTTTGCTGTTATGATAATTGGATTGACGTCTGAGCTGGAATGGCTTGGCCACACTTTAGTGGAGGCATGTTTAAATTTGAGTCGAAATGAAAAGAGTTTTCACCACCTGTCTGGCACTAAGGAAAGGTATAAGTAGGCAACGATCAGGAAACTTGTTATATATACATGTCAATGATAGATTTAATGACATTAATTTTCTTTGGTAAAAGTTTTACTTGTCCAAGTATGATCCAAGGGGAGTGAGCTTGATTGTATATATCATTTTATGATATTTTTTTCAGAATTTATAGAGTCTAGAACTTGGCAGAACTGTGTCATTGATTATTATAGCTCACCTGAGCCTTAAGGCCCACAGGGTGATCTTATATTATAAACATGCTCCATCGTCTTTCGTAGTTGTCGTCGTTGTCCACAATGTTCAAACATCTCCTCCTCTAAAACCGCTGGGCTCATCAAAACCAAACTTCATGTGGATTAACTTTAGAAAGGGGGAACGAAAGTCTGTGTTGGTCACATGACCGAGATGGCCGCCATGGCTATAAATAGCAAAAACATTAAAACTATTCTTCTTCAGAACCAGAGGGCCTACGATTTTGAAACCTGACATGAAGCATTAGGCAATGAAGTTAAACAAAGTTTTATAAATCATGACCCTGTGATGACCTTGACCTATTTTACGACAATGTAAACATACAGTACAGTCCAGGGGGATTTTCACCAGCCCGCCCACCCCCGCGGAGAGGGGGCTGCAAGAAAAAGGATTAAAATTTTAATATCCACCGCGGAAACGCCCTAGTCGGCGGGATTGCGGAGTTTCCGCGGCGGGGTAAAGAAATAGAAATTTTATCGTCCGCGCTTACCTGTATTTTTTGTCTCTAACTTTCCACCGCGGACCCGCGGTGGAATGAGGATGAATAAGGAAAGTGGGCGGGGCTTGTTTCCAATTTATTGTAATGCATACTTGTACTTAGACCCGAGTTTAAATCTAATTCGATTATTATTTTTGTTTCATGTATCTTAATTAAAAATACATGTTTTACGATCATAAAGTGTAAATGCATTTCTATCACGAAAATCCCAGATTCTGCATGGTTGTAGAATCACTTCAGTGAAAGATATAAGATATGGTACGACGCACACACACCTAAAGGCAAACAGAGAGAGAGAGAGAGAGAGAAAGAGAGGGAGAGAGAGAGAGAGAAATCTTATTTTCATGTGACAATAATAGACACAAGGTTAACATAGGTAAAAGCTTACGTTGAATTTTTTTTTTTTTTTTTTTTTTTTTTTTTTTTTCATGGAAACGTTTTCTTACACAAAGTATACTTCATACTGGTACACAATAAAAAAAAATATTATTTTTATAAACCGATGATTTTAATTGTTATCTGAAGCTACTGATATGAGCCGTGTCATGAGAAAACAAAAACTGTGCATATACAAAAACAAAGGCGCAGATCAGCTTTGCAGTTACTGCAAAGCTGATGAATCCCTTTGTTTTCGCTTAACAGATAGTACAATTCCACTACTTTCTATATCCGAAATTTCCAGTCTCTAGCCTGCTTCTGTGACTGTACAGCTCGGTTTGTGTCGAATCTGTTCTGAAACCACATTGTTGGTTTTCTGATGATGTGACTCGAAGGCTTGAGTTTACTGTCAAATGAAAATCAAAAAAAGATTTTACAACACTTCTTAAATCACCATTTACAATCAAAAGGAAACATACAAAGACACATTTGTGAAAAATATGTATCATCGTTGAATCGTTGAATCTGAAACATGACGGCTAGACAACAGAGTGTATGGTTACACTCTCTCTCTCTCTCTCTCTTTCTCTCTGCTCCTCTATCCTACACTAATTTACTAACTATGTGTTAGGCGCACAGTCTGATCCAATTTGGCGGCCTAGCATATCTCAAATTCTTCAGCCATCTTATGCTGGGACAATCCGTATTCAGATTTTAGAAAGTAATATGGGCCGCCTCATGAGAAAACCAGCAATCTGCATATGCGAAACCAAAGGCGCAGATCAGTTCGCAGTAACTGCGAAGCCGATCATCGTCCTTGTTTTCGTTACACGGATAGTACAATTTCTCTATTTTCTAAATCTAAAATTTACAGCCTCCAGTCATCGTCTGTGCCTGCACAGCTCGGTTTGCATTTGTGTAGAAACCCTTGTGGTGTAGATCCTTTGCCAAGTCATGTCCAGTAATATTGTCATAGAGGCACACGTTTGACACCTTAGGGGTATTACCTGTTATAATGACACCATTCATCGATAAGTTTTATTGCTCAGGTACAGTAAGTTGCTAATCCCCTGTAAATCACATTGTTGATGAAATAGTTGAAGCATAAAACGAATAGAATAGAAAAGAAATGAGCCTGCACATGAGAAAACCAATAAACAATATATCCGAACCGGTCCGACAAAAACCAACTTGTACAATCACATAAACAGACTAGAAGCATGAATAGTCGAAGTTTTGTACTATCCATGTAGCGAAAACAAAAAGGCTCTGAACTCCTGCGCTGATCTGCGCCTTTGTTTTCGCTTATGCAGATTGTTAGTTTTCTGATGTGGCGGCTCAAATTTTAATGTCACAGTCAACAAATTTTCATAAATTTGGGGACGAATTCCGACATTGCAAACATTTTGTTTAACCAATTTACGCAATTTTATATCTTTTACGGCTGTATTCTCAACCTACACTCGAGGCATACTCCACTCATAGTCATTCAGATAATCTGATCAGTCACTCGTGTGAGCGCATAACTGTTCGATTTGGTATGCACATGTCCCACTCTCACTCAAACTCAACTCAAATTTCGAGTAAACGTTGAGTGAAGGCGACACCTCACTCGAGCGCTACTCGAAAATTTTCGGACCCTTATTTCGTCACATTTTCTTCGAAAAAGCCCAATAATAACAGATTACATACATCACCCGGACCAAGCTTTACGCTCGGGACAAATCTTTTCTTGAGAGGGGTCGCGAATTCTAGAACAAATTTCGATTTTCCCAAGGCATGTCATTTGCGACTATTTGAATATGTAAAGCAATGATCCATATTCTAGGTGAGTGGTCAACATTGTACATCCAGATACAGACACATTTGAGCCTTTGTGCTAGATATCGCTGTCAGACTCACCCCCTCCACCTTACGCACACCCATCTACTCACCTACCCATTCCCCACAGAGAGAGAGAGAGAGAGAGAGAGAGAGAGAGAGAGAGAGAGATAAAACAACAAACAGAGAGAGAGAGAGAGAGAGAGAGAGAGCAACACAGAAAGAAAGACAAATAAACAAAGAAACAGACAAACAAACATACAAACAAGAAGGAATGCGATACCATGCGTGCACATCAAAATCAGATAACAGCTCACCGCACTATGCGGCGTCTAGTCAGAGTCTTTTTTGCTAATTTGATGTTAGAATAATAACATCAAATGTCCATAAGATTTCAACTTTCTTTGTTTTATAATGAAAATCTGACACTCCGATGAGTGATGGTTGAGTGACGGCTGTGCATACCAAATCCATACTCCACTCACACTCAATGTAATACCACTCGACTCATACTCCAGCCACACTCTCGCGAGTTGAGTTCGAGTTTGAGTTTGAGTGACGGAAGAGAATATAGCCGTTAAGGCTTGTGTCTGTATTACCATGTTTGTTTCAAAAATGTATACTTGCACCAGGAAAAAATAAACATTAAATGTTTGCCCCGTATACCCCACTTTTATGGCAAAACTTGGGCATACAGGGGTTTACATTTTTTTTCTCCAAAACAGATTGTTGGTACTCTTTAGAACCGCCTCGGCGAGACGGTTCTCACGTGTACCCACAATTTGTGCGTTAAGTCTTTTGACAGTATGCTCCATGGTGAGAAATGTGATCTTGACTAATTAACTTTAAACGAACTGGTTTTGATTCTAGAAATTAATATTTAAATGATGCAAAAATATTAAGTGCATTATATAGCTTTTAAATTGGCATGTCCTTATAAGTATTACCTGTTAAATTAACAGGTGGCAAATGTGTGGTCAGCAATGAGTTATTATTGGACACGACAAGCAATAAAAAAGTTTCTTCACTTGCAATCATGTATATTAGAATGGAAAACAAAATTTTTCACATCAAAACCCAACTTCATATATTTTGCGGAAACAATAACTAAAGAAAAAGAGAGGCAAAGATGCTAAATATTTTGATTTGAACATTGAATGTACATAGAAAGAACAAACAAATGGATGAATACGAAAGCAAGAATTAACGAATGAATGAATGAATGTTTCAATTTTGCTATTGACTGTCAAATTTGTATCTTCTTTTGAATGACAGCATGACTGAAAGCAAGAAAGAAGAGATAGAGGAAATCACGAGATGTGTGAGATAACTGTACCTGTCAATCATTATGACGTCATTACTTTTCATTGGAAATCCTCCGCAAACCCGCGGTGGAATTATACAGGTAACGGGAGGATCCTCCGCGGATCCGCCGCAATCCACGGTGGGATTAAAATATTCCGCGGTGGGATCATAAGCGGACAGGTGAGCGGGATTGCGGGGGGCTCAGAAAAATCGTCCGCGGGGTTGGGCGGGCTGGTGAAAATCCCCCTGGACTGTACTGTAGGTCGCCAATGCATTTGAATGGGGAAAAGTGTTAAAATGTGATTTACAGGGCTAAACTTGCAGGATATGGGCAAATAATATTTATATTTTTGAAAACATTTTGTCCCTAGGGGGTTGGCTGTGCGTTGCCTGGGGCTATATACATGTTTGTGACCATAATATTCAAACATCTTCTCTGAAATTGTTTGGCCACGCAAAGCCAAACTTTTTGTGGAGCATCGTTAGGAAGGGGGGACGAAAGTTTGTTTAAATGGTCCAGGTCACATAAAAAGCAGAAAAAATAAAATAAAATAAGAATAGAAATAAAATATAAAAAAATATAAAAAATAGATAAATAAAACTCTTCTTCTCCAGAACCCGATGGCCTATGACTTTCAAACTTGGCATGAAACATCAGGCAATATAGCTCTACAAAGTTTGTATAAAACATGACCCTGAGATGGCAGTGGCCTCTTTTAAGGCAAGGTCAACATAAGTCGCATATGCATTTGAATGAGGAAAATTGTTCAAATGGGATTTGAAGGGCAACACTTGCAGGAAATGGGTAAATGATCTGGAATTTTAAGATTCTGAAAATAATTTGGACCCAGGGATTGGTCTGCTCCTCCCCTGCTTTACATGTATTTAACCATAACATTCAAATATCTTCTATAAAACCGCTTAGCCAATCAAAGTCAAATTTTAAAGGAAACATCTGTATGGAGGGGGAACAATATGCTAATGAATAAACCAGGTTATATGACCAAGATTGCCGCCATGCCCATATATGGTAAAAACCCTTCAAAGCTCTTTATCGCATGAACTCCTGAACCTATTGCAACGATATGTGATATGCAGCAATTAAGACGAGAGTACTACTGTGTTTTAATAAATCATGATACTGTGATGACCTTGACAGATTTTACGGCAAGGTCAATATAGGTCACATATACAGAAAATTGTTGGAAAGACACTGAAGGGAAATACTTCCAGGAAATGAGCAAGTGGACAGAATATATATGAATTTGAAAAAAGAAATCAACCCCAGGGGGTATTGTGACCTTGTCCTTGTGCTATATACATGTATACACTCTGACGACTTAGTTCTGTGAGGAGCTCAGTATATTTCTTTAATATCAACACTCTGACATTAATTGCTGTTTTAACCCTGTTTGACTGAGAAATGTTTTGGTTTAAAATTCAGAGCTTTGTAATTACTCTGCCACAAGTTAAATTGATTGTAGGCCAGTTATTGTTTAAGAAATCGTTGCCTTTTGTTGTTTTGTTTGCTGTGTTTTGGATATAAAACGGTATTATATCATAGGTGACACAGACTAGACTGTACATTAGATGTGATTCTGTCTAATTCATAATGTGCTTTTGTAACAGTGCAGCGCAGCAGCCACATATCTTCAAATGAGAAGAGGTACGAGTATTTATTGTTGTTTATCCATCTCATGATAAATATCGCCAAATGATCCTAACAGCAGAATCATGTATATGGGGCTTGCCTTAGTGTAAGGATCTAACCAGTCTGCGCAGTCAGCATATATGCGAATATGGTTATTTTGCTTTGACAAAACAGACTGTGGCAACAAAAACTGGCAACTGATTGTACAAACATGTCATTTTGTATCTTGTCTTCTGGCTTCTCGGTGGTATTTCTGTTTTTGATAACCCATGTAAGCCTAGTGGAGTACAAACTAAATATATACCATTCGCCAAACCTTTAGCATAAAAATATATTTAACATAAAGAAACTAGTCATTGTCGAATGGGAATCTCGTGCAACTTTTTTGACGATTTATGACGACCTATATAAAACTTATCTATGGGGTATATGTACAACATTTAACCTGTTCGTCGCACTTACATCCGAGTGAGAGTCGATTTATGACGTCATCAATATGGCGGCTATCTGCCTATATATGAATTATTCGTGTTTCCATCGAAATCAATTGAAAACATCGCATAATTACTTTTTTTGCAAAGAAAATGTATGAACTGCATCTGATTATACACACGATAGACGAATTAAAAGGTACAAAGGCAAAGATCAGGAAAAGGGGCAATCAGAAAAAGATTCCCACTCCAAAAACCGAGGTGGGAAAAAAACAAACTAACAATCAGATACTTATACCATGAAACATATCGTAAGCCCTATGATGTGTCAAATGGTCTCATTTTATAGCATGGACATAGTCGATGTGTCAAAGGATATTGCTTTATCCGGTCGTGCGTCCGTTCGTGCATACGTTGGACGTAAGTTGTTTTTTCTTCCAGAAACGCCCACAACCTAGGTAACCCGGGAGCTAATTTTGACAAACCTTTGCTTCCCCCAGGACAATTTTTCGTGGGTGCCTAACCATTCATTGAAACCACAGAAATGCAAATATTTTTTGTCTTACTATGAAAAATTGCATGGTTTCCATGGCAACCGTTAACGTGATTCTTAAGCATGGGGTGTACATACAAATTGATCATATCTTCACTGTTTCTTATCATAGACTACTGAACATGGTCTCATTTTATAGCATGGACATAGTCCTTTCTCCCGATGGTAGGTATTGCAAAGGACTAGGGCATTTAACGCCTGATTTTGGCCTCAGATTTTGTTAAAAAATAAATTTTGGAATTTAGGTGAGAAAACTATTCCTAAAAACAGTCATATGTCTCCTCTATTAAAAATAAAAACAAGTACTTCATTTTTCCTACAAGTGTTATCATGGCAATGCCCAGAAGAACCATAAATAGAACACATTTTGCACTTTTTGGTCTTTTTTTGACCATTTCTGAACACATTTTTTAACTTTTAAGTGCCAGCCCACACGACGAACAAAATGATAATTAGCATACAATATCTCTGGATGATACTTCATAATTATTTCATAAAAAGAAATTGTTCGTCGCGTGGGCCGGTAGTTGAAAATGATGTTGAATGGTGAAAAAAATGACCCAAATTGCAAAAAGTGGTATTTCTATGCTTTTCGGAGCGTTGCCATGGCAACATATGTAAATTGAATGTAATAGTTGTGCTAGAATTTTTAAGCAGGGACCTTTACCAGCTATTTGCAATACTTATCTCCTCAATATTCTAAAATTCAATTTTTTACCAATACATGAGGCCGAAATCAGGCCTTATATTCCCCAGGCATATTCATTAATTTTAATGAAAAATGGCAAAACATCTTTAAAAATCCATTAATGAACTAAAGTCAGGCCAAAACTGTCATTGTGACACTTTGTTATTGAACAGGTAATATCATATGACAAATCTTATTGATAACCTGGTCCTATATGAAAATTATCTCATTTGCATATTCGTGAAAGTTAATAAAAATGTCAAAAAGTGAGGAAAAACGAGGAAAAAACCTAGATCCATTGCAAAGTATTGCATATGTTATAAGACCTATCATGAATCCCTGGGACAAAGTCTCAAGGCTGTAAGTGCTGTTAGAGGGGCCTTCTTTATGCTATAAAATATTGTGCTCAGCAAAGAAAACAACATTTGCATGATATAAAATTAAATAGTTCCACACCACCGCTTATGCGATTCTAAAGAATAGGCTGTATTTACAAAAATACTTATATCCTACCAATAGAATGCTCTAGAATATTACAATTGGTCTGAAAGTGATGCATGCACTTAACAATTTAACCATGATACCTAATATTTAAATCACTAAATTTACTATCAACGAAAATAAATTCATAAAAAAAACATTACAAATGGAGGAGAATTCAGGAAAAGTAGGAGGTATGTGTAATCGCTTGTACCAGAGCTGTAAATCAACCCAGGATGCTGAAAGAGGTACCAAATGTATGCTTTGGCAATGTACTATGGTCCTGAAGTATGAAATAAGAATAGTATGATTTTCAATTTAATGAATTTTAATGAAAACCAAAGAAATTTTTGAGAAAAGAACATGTAAACATTAATTGAGTAAACCTTCAAAATGATTTGTACTCGGCAATCAAAAGTCCTATTGTGCTGAAAATGGCATCAAATGGTGTTCAGGGCAATATTATAACATCCTGTACCACAATTTATGAGTCATTTGGTTTTTAGTTTTAAGAACATTAACAAAACCGTTTGAATTTAGAGAAAAAAAATACGGAACAATTAAGGGGGTATACGTAGAAAAAGCATGTATTTTGGTTACTGGAAGACCTATGGTTACTTGGACAATGTCCTAAAACCATGTAATCAGCTATTTTTGTTGTATGGGTATTACTGAGATGTTCATAAAAAAAAGAATACTCAACGAAAAATGAACGGGTACACCAAACAAAATCGTTCATATCTCAGCTGCCAATATCCGTAGAGTACAGAAAATGTTATCAATAGAATGATAGAAGAACGCGCTACCGCCATGTAGTCAGATAGCCTAACCAAATGTTATTAAATTTTCTAAACGTTACATAAAGTTTCGAAAAATTGCGAAAATAACAGAAAATTGAAGGATGTGCTTCACAAAAATTTACTCAATCTTGCTCGCTAGAAAGCATGATTTATATATCTGAGCACATGGCGACGGACTGGTTTAAGTTGTTGCATATGCCCCAAAGTTTGATTTGAGGTAGTTCGTCATAAATTGTCATGAAATTTCCGCGGTACGACTTTTTTGGCACATTCGACATTGACTAAAAAGGTACAAGTAGGCAAAGATCAGGAAAAGGCAATCAGAAAGAGATTCCCACTCCAAAAACCGAGGTGGGAAAAAACCAAACTAACAATCAGGAACTTACACCATGAAAACATTTCGTAAGCCGAATGAGCAGCTATTTTATCAATAGGTGGCCACTCAGTTACCTTAACTTAACTAAAAATATGAAAACATATATAAGGCGCCAACAGCACAAAATATTTTAAACACCAAGACATTAAACAAAAGGAACCACCACAGGAGTATCGACTTGGAACGATCAGTAACACAAAGTTACTGGCGGGTGTAAATCGATTTTACGTGGCCATAACCTCACCCTCAGCTTCTGCAGTGGTTCATAACACTTAGTTAGTTCTTCGGTTCTCGTGGTGAATCACTAACTAGTCAATCAATCATCAAGAACAAACAAATAAATCACGATAAACATTCTGACGAATCAGAAACCAGGACTAACAGATTGAGTAAGCTGCCCGACTTTGGAGATCCCTGGGCGCCGAATAACTTAAGAACTCCGGAGCAAAAGAAAAACATCAGTTGGACCCCGGTGGGCCAAGCAATAGACAAGAAGCTCCGGCCCCAACCAACCAAAATGAATAGCTTTAAATCGGGGCCATCATAGAGTCTGACGCCCGACCCACCGGCGTGCAATTAAAGAAGGCAGCATAGTTGTCAACCGTGATTGGGTCAAAAACTAAGCATGCAAACTGTCGCATAACATTCAAGTTATAACCTATACGTCTGTAACGTGTTATGATTTTTCTAAACTGAAAAGAAAAATCATTACTTCCTATAAGTTTCTTAAATTTGTAAACCAAGTCACCATAAAATTCTGGTTCCGAAAGGCCCTCACTTAAAAGCGTCTTCAACCCAACATTACATTTCGAAATCAATTCATAGTGTCTACGATAAAATTTAGAAAAGGTTTAAACTATATCTGGTAAAACCTAACCCCAGTGAATAAACATGTTGACGAAATCACCCCTGTTTGATGCCTTGGTTACAGCGGAAACACTTAGGACTTTCTCGGATTCAAAATCGGCAGTTATTTAGATACTGAATGACAAAAGATAAGGCTACTCCGTGATTTTTGACACATGCTCAAAATCGTATTAAAAGTACTCAAAACCAATATAATAAAACGAAACTGAGTAATATCTTTAGTCAATTTATAGAATAACAATATGGTAAAGACATTTTAGGTGTAGACATTATACATCTTTAGCGACAAACATGTTTTCAAAAATGTTTAACATTGCAATTTTGTGCTGTTTGAGCCTTATGTAAGTTTTCATATTTTAGTTCAGTTCGGGTAACTGAGTGGCCGCCAATTTGTGAATAGCTGCTCACTCGGCTCACGATATGTTTTCTTGGTATAAGTACCTAAATGTCATTTTAGTTTTTTTCCAACCTTCGGTTTATGGAGTGGGAATTTCTTTCTGATTGCGCCATTTCCTGATCATTGCCTACCTGTACATTTTTTAACATTTTTGTTATTTCCAGAAAAAATCAGAGATTGGTCCCCGGATCATGGTCATCCTATAAGCTCACCTTGTTAGCCTAACGGCTCAGGTGAGCTAATTATATTTTACAGTAAATGAATAAAAATAAAACTGTTATCCTTTAAAAGCAGTGAGCGTATTAATGAGTACAGAGGCAATACCGCGGTTTCAGCTACTTAAGCCTCTTCAGTGACGCTTTAGATTTGGCAACCACATAACCAACATGGCTTAGACAAGTCATAAAGTAAGAATCCTATAAAGCTGCATGTAAATATGGTTTAAGGTAATAAATTATTGCTTATCTGTCGCTGGAAATTTTCAATTTTGGTGCACCATCTTAATGATTATAATCATTATGAAAACATTTCTGTGCGAAAATGCCTGTATGGTAGCCACAATATACAACAGAATATTGTTGATAGTGACATAATGATTGCTAAAGATAAAGAGTCCGTATATGTTATTTGTTGTATTTAAGAAATGCGCACATGCCTTCTAAGTGCAGATGGTCAAAATAGATGTTGGACATTAAGTCTCAATAAACATTGGCACACATTTCTTTTGCAAAATATCCAACAAACACGATTTGTATCGATTCTCTGCCTTCACTCTTCAAGGTAATGCTCCATATCACACCTTGTCTTCTTATCAGATATGACCTAACGAGTCGACTCCAATCACCGAAAGTCGCCTGTGACAGCGACAGCGAAATTTAATTTCGAAGGTGAAAGGTCTATAAGGATGTAATGTCGGATTTGAATCGGTCATGAGTCGGTCAGTGAACAAGGAAATGGGTTTCGGACAATCATTAGAATTGTCCTCCGCCCACTGGTCACACCATGGAAACAATCGATTTCGTAAAACATATAACATATTTATTTCATACTCGTACTTAAAGTCAAAAGTTAATTTACAATGATAATACTGATACTGCTTCTGGGTTCTTTTTTATAAAAATTACGAACTGAAAAGCCAAAATTTAGCTTTCGTTTTAACTAAAGCCCAAAATGAAACTGTCCATATATCCATAGATTAAAAAAATGACCATGTATCGTACATTATCAGTATTCAAAAACGTAAAATTACTTATGCTTAAATAAATGTTAAACTATCGAGTCCAGTTTTAGATTTCCCAACTTACAGAAAGCGTTATGATCAATGCTAGACCGCCGACAGCTCCGCCAAAGGGTTAACTGCAATATATGGAACGGCAAGTTGAAGGGCGGAACGAACAACGGTCGTGTACAATACTCGTGTATAACTAGGAATCGTTGATACAGCCATTGTTTGGTTTCTTTGTCTTTTATCCGTTGAAAGGTGTGGCTATAAAAGAAAAATAAACATGATTATTCAACTAAAAAGGTACAAGTAGGCAACGATCAAGAAAAGACGTAATTAGAAAAAAGATTCCCATTCCAAAAACCCAGGTGGGAAAAAAACTAAATTAACAATCAGGTACTGATACAATGAAAACATATCGTAAGCAGAATGAAATGCGATTTTCCTAAAAGGTGGCCTCTCAGCTACCTTAAATTAATTGAAATTTGATAACATACATAAGGAGCCAACCGCACAAAAAATTAAACACCAATTGAAGACATGAAACAATAAGAACCACCACAGAAGTATAGCCTTGGAACGATCAGTAATATAAAACAACTAGCGGGCTTAAATCGTTTTTACAGGTACCTTACCTCACCCTCAGCTTCTGTAGTGGTTCACAACATTTAGTTAGTGGTTCGGTCCTCGTGGTGAATCACAAGCTAGTCAATGAATCATCATGGACAAACAAAAACGAGGACTCATTGATTGAGTAAGCTGCCCGACGATGGAGATCCGTGGGCGCATAGCAACTTACTAACTCCGGAGCAGAAGATAAACACCAGTTGAACCCCGAAGGGCCAAGCAATAGACAAGAAGCTCCGGCCCCAACCAACTAAAATGAATAGCTTTATGTCTGGGCCATCATAGCCTGACGCCCGACCCACCGGCGTACAATTAAAGAAGGCAGCATAGTTATCAACCATGATTGGGTTAAAAACAAAGCATGCAGGCTGTCGCATCACATTAAAGACACATCCTATATGTATGTAACGTGTTATACTTTTTCTGAAGTGAAAAGAAAAAAATCATTCCTTTCTATAAGTTGTTTTTAACTTGTAAACAAATAATCATAAAATTCTGGTTCCGAAAGGCCCTCGCGTAAACTGGTCTTAAGCCCAACATTAAATTTGGAAATCAATTCATAGTGTCTGCGATAAAATTTAGAAAATGATTTTCGAAGTTTATGATACCGACAGCCCTGCTAAAGAAGTTTAGCTGTTAAACTTTTATTTCGCGCATTGAAGTCCGCAACATGATTGCAGACTCTAGCATTCATAATAAGTTGCGAAATGTATATACCATAAGAAGCACGGCGAGAAACGCCACCATCCGAAAATGGAAAGTTAACTATATCAAAATCAAAGTCATCGGGTAAATCATAAATTTTAGAAGAAACAAATCCATTTGCAACAGAGAGATGTAAATCTAAAAAGGGGGCTTCGGTATCTGAGATTGTGGCTTTCTTCAACAGTAGTGGATAAATTTGATTGACCACACCTTCAAAATAAGGGTTGTCAATGTTCAAAAGGTCATCGAGGTACCTAGAAGTGGAATTGAAAGCCTCGATAACATCAGCTTGATTATCATGGTTAAGAGAATCCATGAATTCTCTTTCGTAGCAGTATAAAAAAAAATCAGCTACGAGAGGTGCGCAATTTGTACCCATCGGAATTCTAACAATTTGTCTGTATAACTTGGTCCCAAATCTAATATAAATATTGTCAAGGAGATAGGACAAGGCATCGCACACATTCTGACACAACCAAAGTGTATACCGACTTTGGTCAGAGGAAGTGAAAAAAGCCTTTCTGTCATTACATGCCAAATAAAGTGAACCATAGTTTTTTAATGCTCTTTTGAAGGTCCACTCTATCAAATCCAGAAGTTTTTCGTTTATTAGATTATGTGGTAATGTTGTATACAGAGTAGAAAAATCATATGTGGACAAGCTTGTCGCACGGAACCCTCTACACTTCAATTTACTGAGCACCTAACAATAATTTTTTATTGAGCAAAACCAATTTTTATTTGAAGTTCCATACACTATCTCACAGTATCTTATGAGATTTGATAGCAGTAAGACAGGAAGTTAATAATTTAGAAAGTTCAGTGGTAGTACAAGAGCTAGAATTTGCAATAAATCTAGCTTTGTACGGTCTTTTGTAAAGCTTAGGTAACCAATATATCATAGGAATTTTGTCTTGGCCTTCATTGACACAAACAGAAAACTTAACAGGTAAATCATTTAAGTGGGCATTAACTACAGACACTTTATCAGTATCTGTCTCCAGATAAGCCCTGGTACCATCAAGCTCCTGTTTTAAGGTGTTAACGTAGTGAAGCCTACAAACGACAACAACATTGTTTGCAGCTTTTTTCTGCCGGAACCAAGACAAACTTTCTATGAAATTCTTGGAAACCCTGCTTCAAATGCCTAAATGACAATTTGGGTTTAGAAGGTAAAAGATTAGTATTTTGTGAATAAAACTTAATACGTTTATCCACGATAGTGAAGATACTTCTTTTCCATTCATTATTATTATTATTATAAAAAAGTCATTATTATTATTATTATTATTATTATTATTAAATTCTAGTGTTGTGCAGTCCTATTTTTGTGACTTTTCCCTACCAATGAAGAGTAATTTTGCATGGGCTTAAGACTCTTCCCCCACCATACGACACACCATTTAAAGGGAAAGGCAAGGTTGAAAAAAATCTCTCCCTTAAAATACGTTATACGTTTTATTAAAATCGGATGGATGTTAAAAAGTTATGTTGGTCTGAATATTCATTTATTTCTGTTTTAGGAGGCGGTCATTTTGGATATCCATTAGGCTTTATGGCATTATAAAGTCCTAATTAAATGCACAATCAGTATTAATGAAACACTATTAATTATTTCATGAAATATTTTGTTTGAATGTTCTCTTCTATTGATTCACCGTAAATTCTGAGCATTTTTACTTTACCATATTATTTTTGATATATTAATTTTAGTCATTGTTTATGGTTTTAAAATTGTCTAATTAAATATTCAAAATGGCGGCCAAATGTAATTCCGTTCCGAAATTTCAAATGTCAATATCTCACATATTCCTTGACTAATTTGAACGAAATTTACTCCAAAATGTATGTGTTGATAGGTTCTATGGTTTAAAAGGTACTGTTTTTGAATAAAACGTTCTCCTGAAAGCAATCTCGTCATTTTGTTGCACGATTCTAGGACCATTCCCATGGTCACAGTTTTTAGCCTATATGCTCACCTAAACGATTTACCTGTTAAGTTTTCTGTTTGTGTCAGTGAAGGCCAAGACAAACTTCCTACGATATATTAGTTAACTAACCTTCACAAAAGACCATACAAAGCTAGATTTATTGCACATTCTAGCTCTTGTACTACTACTGAACTTTCTAAAGGTTTTCGGAAGATTTCTTTTGTGAAATGCCCAAGAAATTTTCAAAATCTCATGTTCCAGGCACTGAAACGACGTTTAATGCATTCGAAAAATTAGTTTCTATTGTATTAAGGCATGTAATGTTTTGTGAAACTCGAGCAGTGACTTCCTTAAAAATTGGACAAAATCTTTGAATTTAATGTAGCATCATATAGGAAACAGGAAACCTCTTATAAGACCATGTTCCCCGCCCCCCTTGCCCAACCAAAATATTTTGAACACAACTGTAATTTTGTAAATGACATGTCATATCCAAATGCCATGTTTGGGCAAGGGGGGGGGGAAGGCTGTCAAAAAAACCCAAAACCGATAAATGGGCTTAGGTCCATTATTTGTAATTCACCAAGGCTATGGAAATATACTGTGTATGTATGTTCTACCTGAATGAACAGACTGACTGCTCTATTATAACAGGTAAACATAAAATGTACACTTATAATGCATATAGATATTCTGTGCAAAATATGTATATCAATATTTGATATTTTATGTTTTACTTGAGATATGCCTCCGTGGGCTTAAAAATCAAATGTCACTTTAGCATCACACAAAGACTGGTTCTACCATAATTTGATACATGCAAGCCATTGTCAGAAGAACTTTCCTAATGTCTACAAAACATATGGAGCCACTGTTCAAATTAAAAGTTGCTTAATTTATTTTGCATAGTATATTTAAGGTACAGGTTTTTGCATAAGTGATGGGCAGTGCTGTTTACAGTTATAAATCTAATAAAGATGTTGTACCTGTTTTACGTGGATAAATAGTTTCTACCCAACATTTTGGGTTGCAATAAGCATATTGTAGCATTTTTTTGATAATCTTTTGCAAAATATATTTATTATGACAAAATATTTTTTGAAAAAATCTGACTCCTTCCCCCTTTGACATAGATTTATGCTACATGTATGTAACATCAAGAGGTTAGCACCATCTTGTTGAATTTGTCAAAGGTTGAATTTTACGGTGAATGCAACATATTTGCTATACAAATCACACAGAAGCTGCCAGAAACAATCAAACTTTGGGCGGGAAACCTATGAAATATTCCGAAAACCTTATTAACTTCCAGTCTTACTGCTATCAAATATTATGTTATAAGATACTGTGAGACAGTGTATGAAACTTCAAATAAAAACTGGTTTTGGTCAATAAAAAATTCTGGCGAGGTGCTCAGTAAATTGAAGTGTAGAGGGTTCCGTGCGATGAGATTTTTCTACTCTGTATACAACATTACCGCATGATCTACAGTGGATTCGAATTGCTTGGGAAAAGTATGCGGACTTATCTCTCGCTGAAAGACGATGACGTATTGATTAAAGAAACTATCCAAATACACCCTCTGAGCTTTCTATTTTTAGATCTACACACAGATAAAATCTATCATCTGTCGTGAGCTATAGCTATTGTCATTCCACACTGAAATAGAAAATATTGCCAATCTGGCGTGTGCGCAGGTACATCTGTGTGTGTGTGTGTGTGTGTGTGTGTGTGTGTGTGTGTGTGTGTGTGTGTGTTTGTGTGTGTGTGTGTATGTGCGTGCGTGCGTTCGTGCTTTCGAGTTCTGTCTTTTCATCAAACATTTTAAAATAAACACCCTGTATTTAAATATGATGGTACAGCTGATGTCATTTTGATCTTAGTGCTTAAATTGATACGAATCGAACAAATATAAATCACACTTCAAGGCTTTCCAGCTGAGCTTTTCAATCTTTTGAATCTTTTGAATCTGTTTAAAACTAATTACCATATCAAAAACTATTTTAAAGGCCGGTGTAATTGTGTCATGCAATCTTTGTCTGATATTGATATTAAAGATAAGTTACATGGTGAAATCTAGTAAAATAAGCGTCTTCATATCGCCTCGTGGGAAATCCAACAATGTGGTTTCCGAACAGGTCTGACACAAACCTGGCTGTACAAGCATAGAAGATAGCTTGAGACTGGAAATTTTGGATTTAGAAACTAGAGGAATTGTACTATCCTAGACGGAATATTTACATCGGTATTCCGTTAAATCTCTCCATACATGTCACGGTAGAGGAGCGAGGTCACGAAGTGTATCGGAGCGCAGGTTAGCCAGCTGATCTAGTACTATCCGTGTAGCCCGGATACTATCCGTGTAGCAAAAACTAAGGCGCTGATCAGCTTCGCCTTTGGTTTTAGCTTATTGCGATTGTTTGTTTTCCCATGAGGCGGCTCGTTACTTTTCGGGGTTCAGGTCAGACACAAAGGGACCTACTCAAACAGGGGGGATGCTATATAAGGTCAGCATTCAAAAATGTTTTTCCTTTTTGCGCCTTTTCCTGATCTTTGCCTACTTGTACCTTTTTATTTGGAGTTGTTTATCGTCAAATATATGATCGGAACGATTCAAAGTACTTTATATACGCCTTGCAATTATTTTTTTTTCTTATTATTTTTGCACAGACGTTGCGCACAATGTCGCCGTCCGCCGCATATGCGTACATCTTTATCACTGTGTATTTTCTTTTAGTTATCAAATATAAGGGTGTTATACACTAGCATGCCCAGGGGACTTTTCCCTTCATATCAGGCCCAACTTTGTGTTTTTCATTTTACGTCACCAACGCTTTAATTGAACAAAAACAGCTGGAACATCACTGAAATTAACGTGTAAGACGTAACCTTTTTCGACCTATTACAAGCGCATTTTAAGTTTTTTGCCCATTTTTTATGGCGCTTTTTCCCGTAAAACGTGATGCATGATATGACGCGATGTCATTAAATGTGCTGAGAAAGAAAGAAGGAAAACAATGAAGAAATAAAGAAAATTATTGTGGCGGAGCACATGCGGCGAAAACGTAAGATTTTATATTTCGGTTTGGTGCGCTTATGTATTTTTTATGTAGCGCGGGGAGTTTGACTTGCTTTTTGAAAAAAATCTTAACAGGAAAACTGTCCATTTAAAGGAATGGATTCGGAACCACATAAGACGCCGTATGTATACGTAAAATACCATAATAAATTCATTCCTGGTACAAGAGAATGCATATCGGGTTTGTTACGCAAAATATTCGTGTTCAAAGTTGGGAAACCTTCGTTTTTTCCTGCATCTGAGTGAATCGCCATCTTTATCGGGTATGGTTACCGGTTTATCGATAATTACACGGTGAACGCGGTAACCAGTATAAAGCTGTGACGTCACTCACTCACTTTCTCTTTAAGCCGCTCATTTCAATTGCAAGACGTTCAAATATTCTCGCGATAATTTCGTTCTTTTATTTTGTATTGGTGGATATTTTCTGCGTTAAACTTGATAGAAGTATTTATGTGATAATACCGGAGAATAATATTTACCGAAGATGCCTCAGTGCCAGGCGATTAACTGTAAAAACAAGCCACAGAATGGATGTAATAGTTTGTTTTTTTTTCCAGATACCTGTCGTCGGCTTTTCGTTTCAAACTCGTAGGTGTCGACATTTTCACTATTTCTTATTAATAATCCAGTATGAACGGAATGGAATTACTGCTACATGTATCTACGCACGGTAGTTTTTATTCCGAATTTTGGCATTTCACATACAATTTTTTTTTACATAATTTGATTAATTTGCTTCAGTTATCTATTTTATTAAATCTATAATCGGAGATGAACCGCCCATCACTAACTGATTTTAATGCGCATGCATTTCTAATTTGTTTGCCACCAATCCAGAAAAGATTTTCATTCATGCGGATATTAAATTAGTTTTAGCATGTGACACGGTAAACACGCCTCAAACGGTCAGCTGACCTGTCAACAATGTCTGCAATTAAGTTGTTTACATAAAGACACGCGCCATCAAAAGATGCGATCGCTTTTCTTTAAATCGTTTGTTCGCCCTTATAAGTTGTTTACATAAGGACACGCGCCATCAAAAGATGCGACCGCCATTCTTTAAATCGTTTGATCGCCATTATATGTATGAAAGATTATCGACTACCTAACAATCGTTACATTTACACCATAAAGGTGCGAAATACACTCGGATGGATGGCTCTAAGATGCTTTTTTGGTTCATAGACAACAAAACACAGGTAAATATTGGGACGTATCGCGGCAAAAACAACTTGCGCCCCGGGAATCACAGATTACTCGTCCCGGGACGCCGGGTCCTGCGTCCGCGAGATCTCTGTGACAGATGACATTTTTTTCTGTTTTTATTTCTTTTTTTATTCTTACCCTAATTTGCTAATTTTATCGATAAAATGAAGTGGAGTACGATCGCTTCTAAATGGCTCTAATCCCAAAGTGAGTGACGTCACAGGTAAACAAATATGGCGACAACCTTCGCGATTCGAGACGCATTTTAGCGTAATTTTCAATCGATGATTGTGTACTTATTATGGGGTAAATCGTTGGAATTTGATTTGTACCACGTACTGTAACAACTAAATGAAAATGTACAGGGCTAAATATGCGTTTCCGAATCGATTCCTTTAATTCTTAAAAATGTGCGAATGTATCATTGAATTCCCGCGAGTTTATCAATGTAATTTTAACAATTTTAAATGTCTAGCCACGATGTCACAGAGCGTAAAAATTGACAAACAACAGTTCAGTCGATGTGTTTGAACTACTGTAGTGCGCATGCTCTTTGAAATATATATCTTTCAATGTCAGCCCTTGGAAGTTCTTTGAAAAAGTTGTCTGTTGATGTACAGCTTATTGTTTTGTGGTGCGTAGCTGATTTAGAGCAGAAAATTATAAGTGTCTAGCCACGATGTCATACGTGCAAAAACGACGTCAATGACGTCCCAAGTCGATCTACCGTCGCCGGCGTTAACTGGTCTGAGAAAACACTTTTCTTCATGCCGCGACTTAATTGTGCTAGGTTTCAAACAAAATAATTATGAGTACAGTACACAACAAGCAAATTCAGAGAATTTATTTCCCCCGCCTTGATTGTTTCGCTACACAAATATAATCTGAGAATAACGTATAACCAAACCACATTCACTTTCTCAGTGTAAACGCCCCAAAACGACTAAGTTCAAATTGTGAAAAAGTTATTAAAATTAAACTGAGTATTACTAGTATATCCAAACCACATGCATATCTTCAAAGGATGGTCAAGACATCTGTAAAGCTTCAAAAGAATCGGAATAAAACTGTAGGAGGAGTTGCGCACACAAGCTACCCACTGTCCATTCACTTTCATTGTCAAAATACCCGAAAAATGATTAAGTTCAAATTGCGAAAAAAGTGTGAAAAATTAATCTGAGGATTATATCCAAACCACATGTCACGTCACAAAACACATTATGGGTAAACGTTAGAAATGCTTAATGTAAGTTTTGCCGCACAAATAAGAGTGTATACCCCAATATACCCCAGTTATACGATAAAACGTGGAGTGGGTGGCCTCCTTAGCCGAGTGGTTAAGGTCTTGATCATTCGATCATTTCACCGCTGTGGGTTTGCGCCTCGCTCGGGGCAGAATTCACATGTGGGACAAGCAAAGTTCTACTTGCGGGTGTGCCAGGTGGTTTTTCCCCGGGTACTCCGGTTTTCGCCCCACCTACTGATTGGCCCGTCTCATATGAGCTGAAATAATATTGAAAGGGACGTAATCTTGAAAGGGACGTAACATGAATAAAAAAGGAGTGTAAGAAGGTATACAGATTGAGACACGTTACATCCTGTATCATATGTGCGTCGTTGTAATCGCCGTAAAGCCAGTATCCCCCTGATGAAGTATTGTCAGTTTGGCGTGTCTACTAGTAAGTTATTCAGATTCAGGTCGGACGATTTCTAAATATGTCTCGAATGAAATTTTAAATCAAGTTATCTTCTGGTGCATCAATGTTCTAGTCTCACTATCACAATACGAGCCCCGCTCCTCTCTACTTCAGTACCTCGTTTTCGCTTCCTCGATGTACAACGAAGCACTCATGAATAGGAATATCCCGTCTCGGTGACGTCACAGTACAACGTCGGATACGTGATATGTTTTGTGATACGTAATTTTGTGGATCAAAGTCCCAGTTTACAGTTTTTCAGATACTTCTTTCTTGAGCCGCCATAGTAACGGTCATTTCAAGCCTGCACAGGACCGCCATAGACCTAACAAATAAGTCGTCTCATGGGAAAAAGACTATCTGCATATGCGAAAACAAAGGCGCAGATCAGCTTCGCTGTAACTGCGAAGCTGATCAGCGCCTTTGTTTTCGCTACACAGATAGTACAATGCCTCTACTTTCTAAAACCAAATTTTCGAGTCTCTAGCCTTCTTCAATGCTTGTACAGCTCGGTTTGTGTCGGACCTTTTCGGAAATCACACCGTTGGTTTTCCCACGAGGCGGCTTAAATATTTTTCAAGATTATCACTTTTTAAATCGACCAGTCTTCCAAAGTGGTGAAATGACTGTCGATTTAACGCATAATCCCTAGGGGACACAGCACACAGATACCATTCTGCTAAACTCAAACAAACTGTCATACGTCCATATGTAACAACAGCAGCAACAACAACACAAAGAAAAGAAATAAACTATTTCAGGTTTTATTTCTAAGAACATATTTGATGCTTCGTAAGCCACGTCACGAGAAGACCAACATTTTACACATGCTAAAACAAAGGCACAGATCAGCTTCGTAGTTATTGCCAAGCTGATCAGTCTCTTTGTTTTCGCTTTTCGGATAGTGCAATTCTTCTAGCTATTTAATAACGCAAATTTCAAGCTTCTATAGTAACTGCGCAGCTGCCTTTGTTTTCTTTTCTCGGATAGTGCACCCTTCTTCTATTTAATAACCGAGATTTCTGCACAGATCACGTAACCCTGTAAGAATATCGCTCTTTGACATCAGTGCAAACATGGGAATACGTGACGTTACTAGGCAGTAACGATGCCGTCATTTGGCTGAACTTTTGACGTAAGCTTCAAATTTGCACCAAAAATGTTTGGGGGTAGTAAACATTATTCAAAATTGCAATTGGGTCCGTATATTGTCAGATATATGGTCGGAATTAGTGATAATCAACGACCATCAAGTTTACGGTTGTAAAGCTGATCTGGTTTTGCTTTTGCTGGTAAAACGATTTCTCTTGACGCAGACGGCACTGGTAGGTGCGCTCAATTATTATGTCCAGTTAAACGGAAGATTATGATCAATACACAATGCTATAAATACTGAAGGTTCTATTTGCAATGGCAATCATAAAGTGATTTAGTAAATTAGTGATAAACCATGTTGATGAAAGAACTAAATCACCACGCACCATTCATATTTAATTATAAACAAAGTCAAGACCTTTTCACATGGCGCAGCGCTGAATGACCTTTCCAAAAAAGTGTGTCATAACAACTTCCCCTAAAAATTGATAGTAACCCAGTTTATGAACTAAGGACTTTCATTTAAAAATGCAATAATTTTTTACTTTGGATTCATATGCTTCGTATATAGCAAGAACATTTGGGAGAGAAATTTCAAATGTGTGCCATCACACACATTTTTGTCTTGAATAATAAAATAATTAAAAAGCTGGAGAAATCAGCAATAAATGTGCAGGCATTTTACAGGAGTTTCAGGGTAAGAGATATTTTGTTTGGTCCGTCCGCTACCATCGTAATTAGTGCCAGCTGTCACGAGAAAAGAAAGCTTCTAAAAAAAGGAACCTCGTGTCATCAAAAAGACGTATTTGTTGGTCTTAATGTTACAAACATGCCAAGTTTTTTCTTGTGTACGAAGTATTAGAAATTTAGGTCCATGAAAAACATTAACTGTTCGAACTATAGAGCAATTTTTAGGGACCAGTTCCAAGATAATTTTTTGTGTTCGAACTGCTAGGGTGTTCGAACTAATTGGTCATTTACCGTAGATCGGAATTCTGTTTTACCGGATTACGTACAAAAGTGAAAGATATAGTTCTACTACCCGGGCTATTCTCATTTTTGGCTTGGTTTACAAAAAATTCAATCGTTTCTTCGTTGTGACTTATCAGCACACACACACACACACACACACACACACACACACACACACACACACACACACACACAGTTTAGATGTTAGCAACAAAATAATGATATCCGGTCTCCGTATCGTATCAAGGTGTAAAACTGACCATATCCGAAAATAGATAGATTCATTTGTGTGACTCTAAAAATAGACTGGGTATATTTAAGGTAGCGTTTGCTTAATCAATACAACATCGCTTTACTGCGAGTGATGTATTCACCGAGTTGTCCCAGGCAATTCGAATTCACTATAATTAAAGAAAAACTTCTGGATTTGATAGAGTGGGCCTTCAAAAGGGCATTAAAACTATGGTTCACTTTATTTGGCATGTAATGACAGAAAGGCTTTCTTCACTTCCTCTGACCAAAAACGGTAAACACTTTGATCATGTCAGGATGTGTGCGACGCCTTATCCTGTCTCCTGGATAATATTGATTTTAAATTTGGGACCAAGTTATACAGACAAATTGTTGGAATTCCGATGGGTACAAATTGCGCACCTCTCGTAGCTGATTTATTTTTATACTGCTACGAAAGAGATTTCATGGATTCTCTTAACCATGATAATCAAGCTGATGTTATCGAGGCTTTCAATTCCACTTCTAGGTACCTCGATGACCTTTTGAACATTGACAACCCTTATTTTGAAGGTATGGTCAATCAAATTTATCCACCTGAACTACAGTTGAACAAAGCCAATATCTCAGATACCGAAGCCCCCTTTTTAGATCTACATCTTTCTATTTCAAATGGTTTTGTTTCTTCTAAAATTTATTATAAGCGCGATGACTTTGATTTTGATATAGCAAATTTTCCGTTTTTGGATGGTGACGTTCCTCGACGTGCTTCTTATGGTGTATACATTTCGCAACTTATTAGGTTTGCTAGAGTCTGCAATCATGTTACAGACTTCAACGCTCGAAATAAATGTTTAACGGCCAAACTTCTCCAACAGGGCTATCGGTATCATAAACTTCGATAAACATTTTCTAAAGTTTATCGTTGACACTATGAATTGATTTCCAAATAGAATGTTGAGTTAAAGACGCTTTTAGGTGAGGGCCTTTCGGAACCTGGATTTTATGGTGACTTGGTTTACAAATTTAAGAAACTTATAGGAAGTAATGATTTTTCTTTTCAGTTCAGAAAAATCATAACACGCTACAGACGTATAGGTTATAACTTGAATGTTATGCGACAGTCTGCATGCTAAGTTTTTAACCCAATCAAGGTTGATAACTAACTTAATTGCACGCCGGTTGGTCGGGCGTAAGACTCTATGATGGTCCCGACTTAAAGCTATTCATTTTAGTTGGTTGGGGCCGGAGAGATTCTTGTCTGTTGCTTGGCCCACCGGAGTCCAACTGGTGTTTTTCTTTTGCTCCGGAGTCAGTAGGTTATTCGGCGCCCAGGGATCTCCATCGTCGGACAGCTTACTCAATCTTTGAGCCCTGTTTTTTTTTTATTCATCAGGATGTTTATCGTGATTTATTTGTTTGTTCTTGATGATTGATTGACTAGTTAGAGATTCACCACGAGGACCGACGAACTAAATAAATGTTATGAACCACTGCAGAAGCTAAGGGTGAGGTTATGGCCATGTGAAAGCGGTTTAAGCCCGCCAGTGACGTTGTGTTACTGTTCGTTCCAAGGCGATGCTTCTGTGGTGGTTCTTTTTGTTTTGTCTTTGTTTTTTTCTTTTTTAGTGCTATTGGCGCCTTATGTATGTTTTCATATTTTTAGTTTAGTTTAGGTAACTGAGTGGCCACCTATTGGGAAAACAGCTGCTCATTCAACTTACGATATGTTTTCATGGTATAAGAACCTGATTGCTAATTTAGTTTTTCCCACCTCGGTTTTTGGTGTGGGAATCTTTTTCTGATTGCGCCTTTTCCTGATCTTTGCCTACGTGTACTTTTTATGTTTCTAAATGAAATGACTCGATGTTTACTTAACACTATGCACGTCTGCGTTTAAATTTTATTTATAGCATTTTTTATTTATTTTTTTTTTGTTTATTCATTGTTTTAATTTCCACAGCAAGTGACACCTGAGTGCTAAAAATGTCAAAACCAGGAAAATATGAATCGAATTTCGCTGCATATACTTAACCAAATTCCCAACGCACCAAGTAAGTTTTTTAAGAATATTTCAAAAACGAATAGACCGTAAATGTTCAAATTCGCTGAATGATAAGACATCATTTTGAAACATTGTGGTGAAATTTCATTGCAATCGGTTGTTTCTGTCGAAATTTATTGAGATTTTAGTTAGCACACCCATACTTCGAAAAGTCTTGAAAAACGTATTGAAAACAACGGTAGTGTAAGGTAAGGGGAAATCATACATAACGTTATGATTTGCAGAACAATTTTAATGTGTGATGGTTAGAATTTTATCAATTATTGAAATCCACTGCTTAAGTAAGTTTCCTAAAAGGGCACCTAAGATGAACTGCGAATCTCTAAGTTCAATTAATCTAAACAAATTAATATCTAGTGTGTCCCCCATTAGCTCGTACCACTGCTAAACAGCGCTGCCGCATGGATAGGATGTGATTTTGTTTTACACTTTGTGGAATGTTAGCTCGCTCAGCAACCAACACTTGCTCTATATGGCGACGGGTTTGAGGATTTGCATAAATTACAAAACACATTTATAATTTAACTGAGTGTTTGTACGAGTGAACAGACAGACGGACAGGCTTTCACTTTCTGACAAAATGGTTGCCTTTCAAACTTGAACTCGAAAAAATACCAAATGGTTTTGTTTAAGAAAGAAAAAACGGCGAAAGTAAGACTTCCTTATTGCGTTGACTTAAACCGTACCTGCGTTACAGACATAACCCCCTGAACTTAATCTATCGCTCTAGCCCTTAGTTCAAGAGATACTTAGACGAACCATTTTTATTGACTTCCATTTGATACATAACAAGGCTTCCAATACAAGTTTCAGAATGAGAAAAAACTACACACCACAAGGAGCACGTGCAGAAAACATGTTTTTCATGATTTCCTTATTGCACGATTCCGAGAGAAAAAATTGTATGAAATAACCTAGAAGGTGTATGTAAATGCTTAAGAGACACGCGTGTGTCAAATTTCAAAGTCAAATCTTTGACGAGAGTGAAGTAATTCAAATTCTAAAAGTAGTGCGTTGGCATTTTTGCCAAGTGTTTGAACGTTACAAAAAGCGGTTCGAATGTGCACTAGGAAGCACACTATAATACAAAAGATGAACACGGCTTAAAATAAGACGCTACAGAAAAGAATATTACCTGAAAATAGCAATAAGGAGGTTCAGCAGAATAACATTGACCACCAACATATTGAGTCCCAGCATAATTGGTACTGCAATACGTCCTATTTCTGTAGGACCTAGTGGATATGGGCAGCCCATCTGTTGAGCAGTAACATTAGAACATCCCTCGCCTATATATTTGACACATAAAACTTGAAATAAATGTCATCATATATAATTACTCGTATACTCCAAACGCATAAATAAAGACATGAAATTCGGCTTAAAAAGTTCTATAATTGTTACTTTGCCTTCATATTTTGAATAGGCTTGAAGAATATGACACAAAGGAGAACGTCCATTCTGTATGGGGGACTGCCTATAGAAAAGGCGAATTAAGTTTTTATTTCAAACACATTTTTTGTCAGTGAATTAAATAGTTTGAATATGCCTTCATTGATTCCTAGAATGTTTTCCTCCAGGAAAAACTACCAATTAAATTTTTTGGTGTGAAAACATAGTTTCTGCAATTAACCTTAATGGAAATTGAAAATTTGTTTTTCAGGTGTGTTCCCCCCGGGACCAAGAAAATCCTTTTGCACACCGTTGTAGTTTTACATAAAAGACATCATAGAAAAATGGCATTCTTGGTCCCGGTGGGAAGGCTGCCAAAATGCTCAAAAACAATCTATAATGTTAGCCCATCAAATCAAGTGACTTCAATAATTTTGTTTACGACTGTAGCTTGTTTGTTTACATATTTCTACCTAGCTGAACATGACCTAGTGATTTGAAAGTAGCCACACCAGTTGAAAGTCTGTCCTCTGTTCTTCAACCAGACACACTTCTGGTGAACTTTGATGATCATCACTCGTGAGTTTTTAGAAGTTTGAGTGTCTGTACCAATTTGTTTGTTTATATCTAAGTGGTGATCCATACCTTTGTCCTGGCTTAGTAACATGTATGCTTGAGTTAGCACATTTGAGGCAAGTTATGGTCTACATAGTAATCGGGTTCTATGTTTTGCTACATGTTATGTCATACAAACTGTGTTTTGCTCAAAATAAATGGGCAAATATTTACAAGCCTTAAATCACAAATAGTCGATTTTTTTGTTGCTTGCATGTATAAGAAGGTACATTTATCAGACATGTAGAGTATTCACCTTGAATTTCACGTTGACAGTATGTATTTGTGATACACTCGAACGATGGCAGTGTATGATATAGGCATTACAGGAAATGTTCAAAAGTTATGGATAAAATAATTATTTGACAAAAACTTTTAAATAATTTTACTCGATTTTTAACAAAATGTGACTATTTGCAGCATCGTTTTACGCTGCAAATAATGTTTTACCATGTATTTCAATTAATACTTAAGAAAATCTTGCTTTTTGGTATCAAAATTTTTGGTCAAAACAATTACCCCTGCCCCCAAAAAACTAATGTTATGGCGAGTATATGTAATACTTTCAAAGCAAACTTGTTTTATTGTGTGCACAGGATGTCAGGCTTCCATAAAAACACACAATTGCGGGCATTATTTATGCATGTTTCTCAATGCAGGCTTTTAAAATCTAGGCAAACTGAATACGGGGTTTGATCGTTCCAAGTCGATACTTCTGTAGTGGTTCTTTTTGTTGTATGTCTTGGTGTTTAAAATTTTTTGTGCTGTTGGCGCCTTATGTATGTTTTCATATTTTTAGTTAAGTTAAGGTAACTGAGTGGCCACCTATTGGGAAAATAGCTGCTCATTCGGCTTACGATATGTTTCATGGTATAAGTACCTGATTGTTAGTTTGGTTTTTTCCCACCTCGGTTTTTGGAGTGGGAATCTTTTTCTGATTGCGCCTTTTCCTGATCTTTGCCTACTTGTACCTTTTTCCTTTATATATACACATAGGAATAAGTTAGGGAACACTTTTAGCCCTTGGGGAAAGTTTGAAAAAAATCCATTTTTCTTTTTTTTTTATGGCGATACTGAATTTTTTATCACATACATTGTATATTTCATACTTTGGTCTAGCTACAGAACGATTTATGGAAATTCGCAACATTTTGTCTTTATGCTACGGAGAATACAATATGCCACATGTAAAAAACTCCACTTTTACTGATTACATGTTTGCATTTTTCCTTCTGCACTCCGCAAAACTCATTTTTTAAAAGCAAAACAAGAATAAAATGTTGAATCTGATCGTTCTGAATGAATAAACGACTTCGGACCTAAAACTTTATGCCTAATCTCAAAACCAACTAATCATACAAAATCTACAGTTTCCATTGATTTCTATGGGAGGCGAAATTCTTGGATACTTTGCAAACTAAGCCGTAATAACCATAACTTGCATGTCTAGATTCCTAAAGGGTCAAATCGAATATCTGGCCTAGCATTTACAACCTGCAAAATGTATACTCAAAGAACAAAACGTGATCATGAAACCTACCCCCAGAAAAGTATGGACATACCGCCAACAGTCGGTCAGAAAATAAAGAATTTATGATCAAAGTTCAGCAAGAAATGTCTCAGCTTTATGCTAACAAAAAATACGACAATGTGAGTTAAAATAATGAAGTTATCGCGTTTCTTTAATTTAGCAAACATTTTCTGAATAAAAGATGGCCGCTCTCTGCCGCAGTTTTTGTTTGCTGCTAACCATTTTCACATAGAAGCACTTTTGGTTACTACAGATTCTGACAAGTTGTCAAAACATTTTTCATATTTTTTACAAAGAAGCATAAACTTGGTAGTCACATTATTACAGGTGTTCCCTTAATTATTTCCATGTGCATATCTGTAGTACGTCTCAGTCAACCTCCATTCCCTTAGACTTTTGGGTACTTTTTGCTGAACATTTTAATGGGCAAAACAACCATTATAATAATCGATTCGCTATATTTATAGACAACTTTCCATTTATAAATGAATCAACCATGTGACACTTACATGTATATGTACTATGTAGTTCCGATTGCATGTTGACTTCTATAGTTTTAATATGAATTCACGGTGCATAACAATATCGGACAATAACCATACGAGTTCGTATATCTGTCCAAATTGGAAACAAAGATAAGAGTGTGTTTGAAAAATGTGCATGCAAGTGTAAACAACATATTTTCGTGGATGGTATACAGTGCATGGAACAAAAGACACGTGTGTTACAATATATGTAGGTATTGCGCCTGGCTGTTATTTACTTTCTCGTCTACAGACAGCAATGAAGGTCCGTGATGTGACGTCACTGAGAATAATGACAACTTTGAACGCCAACCAGCTGCAAACTAAGGGGAAAGAAAACAAAATGGCTTAATAGCATGATCATTTTATATGATACTAAAATTCTGTATGACCATTTTATGTAAATCTGTCTCCTTTCGGTAAAAAAGGTACATTTATTTACCACTTACATGGGCACAGCATGTTGTATGCGCATGAGACAAGACTCTACTTGTGCTTTATTGAGTCTTAGACAGCGGGCACTATGAGCGTCAAGCATCAGACTGACTATATCGATTGGTCACCCTCACAGGTATAGTCCGTCACTGACAAATATATAGGGCAGTTGGGCATGTGACATCATGTGAATAATTAAATAATGCACCGAGACGCATGTGTAAATGATAAAAAGTATAGTTTTCCTTCTACAAGGGAGGATAAATCCACAGTCTACGAACCAAAACCTTGAGTTTCGCTTTGTTTTCGTCGAAGTCGTAGCTTTACTGCTCTGTCGGACTGTAATTTATTGCACTAGTGATAAGCACTGAACATAGCTGTCTGACTACTGTCAACGTTAATGGCGAGACAAACATGATATGTGTCACTTGGCAAAGGAGGAACTCCAGTACTGATATTTTTTTCATGAGTGATGGCCTGATTTACAGGCAAGTTCATGGTGCACCACTGGTAGAGTCCGTTACACGCACAACTAGAAAAAGGTACAAGTAGGCAAAGATCAGGAAAAGGCGCAATCAGAAAAAGATTCCCACTCCAAGAACCGAGGTGGGAAAAAACCAAACTTACAATCAGGTACTTATACCATGAAACATATCGTAAGCCGAATGAGCAGCTATTTTCCCAATAGGTGGCCACTCAGTTACCCCAACCCAACTAAAAATATGAAAACATACATAAGGCACCAACAGCACACAAAAAATAAACACCAAGACATAAAACAAAAAGAACCACCACAGAAGTATCGACTTGGAACGATCAGTAACAAAAAGAGTCAAGTAACGCAGATTTTCACAGATAGAGTCCGATATGGTTATGCATCGTGATATTGTCATGTAGTTAAAATCCCTTGTGCTTTATCTAAAAGAAAGCTGCTGCGGTTAAGGCTTCAACTTGCCTCTAAACTATTAAGTGTCGTCCGCTTTGACAGAATTCAATCGACCATCAACCCTTTTCCGTGTATACAGGTGATTCACAAAACGTTTGTATCGGTCAACGTTGATATTATGGTCGATGGCGTTGTAGAACTTTATTAGCAGCTACATGATATTACCTGGGGTGTTTGATTACTGTAGTCGAATTTAAAACTGTATTTTGAAGGAGAGAGCGAAAAATGCTATCTACTTCATATTGCCGTATTGGAAACATAAGAGCTAGTCAGTGCAAAGAATAGAAAATGAGCTCCTGTTGTGGTTCTAATTGTTTTGTGTTTTGGAGTCGAATTTTTGTGCTGCTTGAGCTTTATGTACGTTTTTATATTTAGCAGGGCGGATATGTGAAATGATTGTGCACTTTTTGATAAAAGCATGAAACTTGGTACATGTCTATATCTATAATTATAAGAATTTTTGAGGGTCAGTGCCACGTGAAATTCGCCCTGTGACGGCCGCCATCTTGAATTTCAAAATGGCGGCTTTTTCCCATATACAGCCTTTACAGTTAGTTATCAGTTTACAGTGTTGCTTTCTTTAAAAGTTTTAAAAACCCCAAATTCAATAAATGAAAATTTCAAGATTTCAAATTATGAAAATAAACTCGTAATTCTCAAAGATGGCGGCTATTTTCAAAATGGCCGCCATTAAATTACCTGAAATTTAGTACACACAGTACTGAAAGTGTGATTTTGATCAGAATGAAGGATTCCCACCTCGGTTTTTGGAGTGGGAATCTTTTTCTGATTGCGCCTTTTCCTGATCTTTGCCTACTTGTACCTTTTTGCATTGATGAAATTTTCTCAAGCACATAACACCACAAATGCAAGTTACATTTTAGTTTGTATTAGGCAAATTATCTTTTTACTGATTAATGATGGCATCCAAAATGGCTACCAAAGTAGGAAAGTATTAACATATTATTTTTTTTTCTTTCATTTTTACATGTTGTGTTTCAAAGTTCTTATGATTAAAATTATTTAACATGTATTTGTTTAGTGTATCTAAGTTTTAGTCAATAATAATAATAATCATCATCATCATCATATCATCATCATCATCATCATCATCATCATCATCATCATCATGATGTCCATTTTTGTCGTCTTTTGTCCTCTACCGAGAATTGTACTTGTTTGACAAGTTATCTTCCTAGACGACTTGTACACTATGAATGATTCTGAGGATCAGCATTGCATGAAGAAAACATGGCCTTGAAAAGTATACACCCTCATACCCCACTTTTATAAAGCAAAACTGGGGTTTACAGGGGTATACCTATTTTTCTTTTCTTTTTTTTTCTTTTTTGTTCCAAAACAAAGATTGTGGGTACTCATTAGAACCACCTCGGCGAGGCGGTTTTAATGTGTACCCACAATATATGTTTTGAGCAAACATTTTAAAATTATCAGAACTCTTCCAATGATTTCTTTTAATATTTAATGCTGACAAAATTCTCTGTATATTGTATGGACAAGTTTTCGTAATGACCCTTTCCAAGCTCCATTCTCATATCAAACAACATTTTATCCCATGGTTTCGTTACCAGTGTGTTTTGTGCAACTACGTTTAGCTTGTTTAGCAATCTGGCCACTGTTGTGTTCTACATGCTGCATTTAGCATTATACGGGTAATCAAATTCATTTTACCGTTTGTCAGAAGCAGCAGAAAATGTTGGTGAAGAGGGTAAGCAATCGGCGAAATTTGCCAAAAGCTTATTGTAACAGCCAGTAATGACAAATGGGTCATATTCACAACAAACAAAAAAGATGTCTACTAGATAACAGACTTTTGGAACTTCTGCAATAATTTCATTATCAACTTCAAGCTTCTTCACCATTTGTCCATCAATAGGACGTTTCTTTCCTAGACATCAGGCCCCTAGATATAACCTCTAGCAAAATGAGGCAGCGTGCTATTGGCAGAGCCCTTGTGAACATCCACTAAGACACCAAAGTCCTCAGTGTACCCAATACCAACTCTAACCTTGCTTCTCACACCCCAATACATGTACATGGATTGTACAAGAGGCACTAGCCTCTCATCATTTCCTAGTTTTCACAGTGTCTACCAGATGAAATCCAATTTGACGCAATTAAATGTTTTCTGCAGGTCAAATGAGGCCATGTAGAGAAGCTTATTATCAGCCGAGTGATTCTCTAAAAATAAAAACTGCATCTGTAGAGCCTCAACCTGACATCAAATCACAATGCATCTCATCAAGCTCAGATCTTTTCCCTTTTATGCTCCAACGCCTTCACCACTTGTTCAATCAGCTTCAAGCACTTGTTGCCTCTGTTCAGAATATGCACTTTTCCCTTGGTGGTTCGTCTCTCACTAATGAGAAAGACCATCATTATTTCTTGAATAGGTTCGTGTGTGTTGGTGAGTTCTTTGATGGCTGACTAGGCCAATTCTAGCTCTAAACTGTCGGTTGCAAGTAGAGCAAGTCAATGTCATTGAATCAGCTGGTGGCCCATTGGTATTGGCTTTGCGTTCTCTGCGCTTTCTTTCAGCTTCACAGATTCTCTTTTTTTCATGGAGAGCTGCTCCTTTGTTGATGAGACCTCGCCACTTTGATCGCTCCTGTGCAGTCTGTTCCCAAGACCCAATGGGTATGTCAAAATCCTTCAGAGAGGCTTTCAGGGTGTCTTTGTAGCGTTTCTTCTGGCCACCTTGAGAGCGCTTTCCCTCTTGTAGTTCTCCATAGAAGACTTTCTTTGGAAGTCGCTCATCAGGCATTCTTATAACATGGCCGGTCCACCTTAGCTGTGCTAGCTTTAAGACAGTATGCATGCTTTGCATCCCTGCTTTCTTCAGGACCTCTGTGTCTGGGATCTTGTCTTGCCACTTGATTTTTAACAGCTTTCTCAAACAGCTTAAGTGGAAATGATTAAGTCTCTTTGCATGACGCTGGTATACTGTCCAGGTCTCACATGCATACAAGAGGGTTGGAAGTACCACAGCCTTGTAGACTTTCAGCTTGGTGTCAAGCTTGATTCCATTTCGCTCCCAGACATTTGCACGGAGTCTTCCGAATGCCACACTGGCTTTTGCAATTCTTGCAGTGACCTCATCATCAATGTGCACTGCTCTGGAAAGAGTGCTTCCCAGGTAGGTGAATTTATCAACAACTTTCAGTTTTTCTCCATTCACAGTGATGGTTGGTTCATTGTACGGTTTTCCAGGTGCTGGCTGGTGTACAACCTCTGTCTTTTTTGTGCTGATTGTGAGATCATAGTTATCACATGACTGTGAGACTTGATCCATGGCTCTTTGCATTTTTGCCTCTGAGCTGGCATTCTTATCCATATCATCTGCATAGAGGAGCTCATCTAGCACATCGGTCTGCACCTTAGTTTTGGCTTGCAACCTTCTAAGGTTGAATATATTGCCATCAAAACGGTACCTGATTGGAAAACCAGTGTCACTGTCCTGAAAAGCATCCATGAGCATGGCAGAAAACATCATGCTGAACAGTGTTGGTGCCATAACACAGCCCTGTTTGACCCCATTTGTTACCTCAAAGGGTTCAGAGAACTCTCCATCATTTTGCACACGTGCCTGCATGCCATCATGAAATTGCCGCACCATTGCTATGAATCTGGGTGGACAGCCAAACTTGGCCATGATTTTCCACAGTCCATCACGACTTACTGTGTCAAACGCTTTGGTGAGGTCGACAAACGTCATGTATAGATCTACATTCTGCTCTTGGCATTTCTCCTGAAGCTGTCTTGCTGTGAAGATCATGTCTATCGTCCCCCTGTCCTTTCTGAATCCACATTGACTTTCTGGGATAAGTCCCTTCTGATCAAGATGAACATTCAGGCGGTTCAACAGAATTTTTGCTAGTATCTTCCCAGCAATCGATAGGAGGGAAATGCCTCTGTGGTTATCACAGACTTGTGGATTTCCTTTCCGCTTGTATAGGTGGATTATGGATGCATCCTTAAATTCTTGTGGGATGGCCTCCTTCCTCCACATACAGTGAAACAGCTCGGTCAGTTTCTCTGCCATGGGTAGCCCCCCGGCCTTATAAACCTCTGCAGGAATTGCATCTGCACCTGGAGCTTTGCCAGAAGACAGTTGTTGAACTGCTTTTCTTGTTTCCATGACGGTTGGAAATTCATCTAACAGAACATTGCACTCTATCTGTGGCAGTCTGTCAATTGCATCCTCATTGATGCTTGATGGTCGATTTAGCACACTATTGAAATGTTCTGCCCACCTTTTCAAGATAGCCTCTTTGTCTGTGAGAAGAGTGTTTCCATCTGCACTGAGTAATGTGGTGGCTCCAGAACTCTTAGGGCCATAAATGGTTTTCAGCGCATCATGAAATTTCTTCATGTCCTTTCTGTCTGCAAAAGACTGAATTTCTTCTGTTTTCTTCCTCAGCCAGGAATCTTGCATGTCCCTAAGCTTGGTCTGGACTGTCTTACAAACGTTGCTGTAGGCTGCTTTCTTGGATACTGAGCTAGTATCATCTTGATGTGCCTTGTGCAATCTGTGTTTTTCTTCAAGAAGCTTCTGAATTTCGTCATCATTCTCATCAAACCAGTCTTGATGTTTGCGAGATGGATGTCCTAAAGTAGTAGCAGCTGAAGAATGAACTGTTTTATGGAAGACTGTCCAGTTTTCTTCGGGGTTCTCTGAACTGAGATTGATTGCATCCAGTTGGTTGCAAATGTCTGTTAAGAAAGCTTGTCGCATGCTGTCTTGATTCAGCTTTGAGACATCCAGTCTTTTAGCAGCTTTCTTGCCTTGAGGTCGCCTCGCAGGCTGGATTCTAAGGTTGAGTTTGCTGACAACCAGTCTATGGTCTGTCCAGCAGTCTGCACCACACATAGTCTTTGTCACTCTGACATCCTGCCTATCTGTTCTCCGCACTATAACATAGTCTATGAGATGCCAATGTTTGGAACGGGGATGCATCCAGGATGTTTTATTTCTGTTAGGTAGACGAAAGACTGTGTTGGTGATTAGAAGATCATGTTCAGCACACTTCCTTAGAAGCAAGAGACCATTGCTGTTGCACTTTCCAACACCTTCTGGACCTATAACTCCTTCCCAGGTCTGATGGTCTGTACCAACTCTGGCATTAAAGTCTCCAAGAAGGATAAGTTTGTCTGTACGGGGTGTAGCAGAAATAATGTCATCTAAGTCATTATAGAACTTGTCTTTAACCTCATCTGGATTGGTCATCGTGGGTGCATAGGCACTGACAATAGTTGCATGTTTATTGCCTGACAGAGGAAGTCTCAATGTCATTAGGCGGTCATTGATGCCTTTTGGCAATCCTGAAAGCTTACCAACAAGTTCTGTTTTAATGGCAAAGCCAACTCCTGCTTCACGCCTCTCTTCTCTTTTGCGTCCACTCCAGAAGAAGGTGTATCCAGCACCAACTTCTTTGATCTCCCCAACATCTGCTAACCGAGTCTCACTCAGAGCTGCTATCTGAATTCCATACCTCCCAAGTTCTCTGCCCAAAAGGCCCGTTCTACGCTGCGGTCTATTTGACCCAGCACTGTCCATCAATGTTCGCACATTCCATGCGCCAATCCTCAAAGGGATTATCTTTGTTTTTTTCTTATTTTTTCGACCGCTAAAAAGGGATCCCCGCTGATCGCGGTTAACCAGCCAGGGGGTTTGAAGCAGGCAATTGTTTAGGGCACCTTTTCTAGCCCCTTCCCCATGCTACGGGGGTGAGCAGTGCGGTCCTAAATAGGTCTGCTCAGTCGCTCAGCCGACTGCCGAATTTCGCTTACTGCTTCTCCTCACGGAAAACGACCATATAGAACTGAGCCGCCTGCGTGCAGGTCTGCAACTACAGCTCCCAGTGTGTCCTACACCTGCTGCTTCGCCGCTCGCCCATCGCCACAGGACTTTTGTAGGTATGTGGGTGCATGTGTGATGAAATTGTTGTGTATGCAAGTGCTTGTGTGTTGAGAAATAAGATGACGTGCGCTATGAAATTGGATTATAGTGAGGAAGAGGTGCGCAGCGTCAACCTCACTCACTCGTCCTCACCCAACTGTGCCCAGAGGCAAGACACAGGTCAAGACGTCTGGAGTTAGGTTTGGATGCAATGGATGACCGTAACATCTATAGTGCCTTATCACGCTCTGCATGTTCCACAACATGTTGCTGTATCGCTTTCCGAACCGTTGAATCTGATGATTTCTTCCGCTCCGTCTACCGAAACAGTCTTTGCATATCTGGACCAGGCATATCCAGACACACAGGTTTTATTTTGGAATTACCTTTTCCTAGATGAATTGCTGGCCACAGCTGAAGGGCTCCATCTACCCTTTCATAGGTTTTGTTTAGAGACCTGTAAACTCCTAGGAGGACTGTCAACCAAAACTAATGAGTTCCCCCTGCCCAGCTAGGTTTTTGTGTAGAGAACTAGCAAACTCCTAGATGGGTTGCCGTCCAAGGCTAACGAGCCCCATCTGCACCGCATGGCAACAGGTAGTACTGATTACATGTTACAGTAGCAGATAATCTGACCTGACCTGACTGGCGGACAATGAAGCTCTAGTGCCAGTAACTTGGAATGCAACTGTCTGTGGTGATGTCAACAAGATAAGGCACTTTGGGTGTTCCAGTTTTCCCGAGTGACTTCAGAATTTTGGTGATGGTACCTGAAGGCCCGGCTGCTTTGCCAGATGCTATATTGCAGATGGCCTTTGTGTTCGACTCATTTCGGTTTTCGACATGGGTTTTCTCAGACTGGTCCTCCAGATTCCAAGGAAATTCAACAGGAGATTTTCATAATGCTCTTGTTCTGCTTTCTGGTTTAGCAACAGTTGGTCTTCATTATTTCTGACAGGTTTATCTACCAAGATATCCTGATTGCCACATCATATTTACTTGGTAAAACAAAATACATTTTCTGAATTAGGATATAAAGTCACACCGCCCCCCATTCTATTCTACTGGATGAACTCTTACAAGTTGTAGGCAGTTTGCCTGACACCTGCCTTTCACAGTATGAAGGACCTGACCTCCTTCCTTACTGCTTCCTCTACCAGCGTGTTAAACTACCATTTCTGCTTTCTCCATGGTTAATTTGCATACCTCTTTTTCAGCATGCAGAAGGTTGTACTTAGAGAAGACATATGCTCATTTACTGTGCTTTTCTGTTGCAGCTCAATGTCTTATGACATTTGAAGTAAATTACTTCAGAAAGTGGAACTCTGCTTGTTTCTCTTGACCTTTCAGCTCCTGCAGTTTGATGTGTGGCACAAACTCGCACTTGAGCTAGTAGGGATAGAAATTTTGAAGTCTCCAGCCATCACCCTATGCAATGGGAAGTCCTAACGTAGATGTCATTGATGCCAAAAACTCATTGAAAGGTTGCAATTAGTATGGCACTTGCCAGAAAGCAGGCATGAGATGACCTGTTACTCTAGTAATAAATGTAGGCGGATTCAGATATTGATTCGGATATGCAGAATCACTGACCTTTAGAGGAATATATATATTTTTGCTAAATTTGTTTCAATGAAAGCTTGTTTGCTGGATGTATGCACATATCTTTACTGGATTTAGTAAAATCTTAAACGTGGAATAGTTTGCATCAATGATTTGAATGTGCTGCAAGACTGGCAGTAATGTCTATTATAAAAATCAAAACTGATGGCCATATATGATTTTGACAGCCATTTTGAATGTCAAATATAATGTCATTACTTCAATTCAAGGATAGTTAACATCAACATACTAGAAAATTAATAAGATCTTCAGCAGTTCAAACTATTCAATCAACATTTTCCTTAAATATGATTTTTTTTTCTTTTTGTCCTTTGGCAGCCATCTTGAATACCATTCTGATTTAAATATGCAACTGAAACAATACAGATAGGTAAGATTTTTGTGAAAGTACATGTAGAATGTTTCTATTCATTAGAACAGATTAAGAGATTCCCATCCAAAATCATAATTTATAGTATCCATATGTAACATACCAATATACACTGTTCAAGAAGCTAAATATGGCAACTATCTTGAGAATTAGCATCATTCTTGATATTTCTAATCAGCAGTATGAGTTTAAGGTGTATGAGAATGTTTATGACAGCAATTTATGTAACATTATTTGAAGAAAGTATGATTTCGGCAATTATATATTAAATGTCATATTGATAAAGAAGCTGCAAATAGGTGGCCACTTTGCAAAAAATAATAAATTTCGGCCATTACAGGACATTTGTGGCACTAAATCTATTGTTGTTTTGATATTATGTACTTGTAACTTGTATTTGTGGCATGTAGTGTGCTTGAAACATTTTATAATGAATAATTATTCTTTTTATTAACTGCGTCATAATTTCGTCTCGCTAACTTGATTTTTAGTAATTTAATGGCGGCAATCTTTGAAAATAGTCGCCATCTTGAAAACTTTTAAGGTTAAAATGCATTAAAATATATCTTGAAATGGATAAGCATTAGAACTTTGGCTTTTGATACTTTTTACCAAAGCAGCGGTGGAAACTGATATCAATCTGTATAATGCTTTTAATGACAATGCCGCCATCTTGAATTTCAAACTGGCGGCTGTCACAGGCCAAATTTCACGTGGCACTGACCCTCAAAAATTCTTATAATTATAAGTCTACACCTGTGCCAAGTTTCATGCTTTTATCAAAAAGTGCACAATCCACCAAATAATTGTTACATATCCGCCCTGCTAATTTGAGTTAAGTTCGGGTAACTGAGTGGCCGCCTATTGGGGAATAGCTGCTCACTCAGCTTACGATATGTTTCTTATGGTGTAAATACCTAAGTGTCACTTTAGTTTTTTTCCCACGCCTCGGTTTGTGGAGTGGGAATTTCTTTCTGACTGCGCTATTTCCTGATCATTGCATACTTATACTTTTTTTTTCTACATTATAAATCAGCTTCTTTTTATATAATTAGAGAAGTGGGTCTGTTGGCGTTCGATCCGTCAATTTGTTTCACTCCCCGCTTTATAATAATTTAAAATAGCCCTTATTTTCACCTGATCACAGGGTATTTTTCTTAAATATGCTTCAAAACTTACGCAGTGTATTTCTGTACAAAACGTCAAATTTTCGCGTTTCTTTAATAAGCGTTTGGAGTTAAATCATATTATATTATTAGTAAGTTCATGTTACTGATCATGCCAAGGCAAAACTGCTGAATGTTGTGGTTCTTACTGTTTATATTTTGGCTAGGATTTTTGTGCTGTTTGCACCTTATGTATGTAATTATATTTTAGTTAAGATTAGGTAAATGAGTGGCCGCCTATTGGAAAAATAGCTGCTCACTCGGCTTACGATAAGTTTTCTGAGTATAAGTACTTGATTGTTAATTAAGTCTTTTTTCCAACTCGGTTTTATAAAGTGGAAATTTCTCTTTGATTGCCCCATTTCCTGATCATTGCCAACTTTTACCTTTTCATAGTGATTTAAATCTTGAAAGGTACAAGTAGGCAAAGATCAGGAAAAGGCGCAACCAGAAAAAGATTCCCACTCCAGAAACCGAGAAGTGAAAATACTAAATAATCTACTTGTACCATGAAAAGGTACAAGTAGGCAAAGATCAGGAAAAGGCGCAATCAGAAAAAGATTCCCACTCCAAAAATCGAGGTGGGAAAAAACCAAACTAACAATCAGGTACTTATATCATGAAACATATCGTAAGCCGAATGAGCAGCTATTTTCCCAATAGGTGGCAACTCAGTTACCTTAACTTAACTAAAAATATGAAAACATACATAAGGCGCCACAGCACAAAAAATTTTAAACACCAAGACATAAAACAAAAAGAACCACTACAGAAGTATCGACTTGGAACGATCAGTAACACAAAGTTACTGGCGGGCTTAAACCGGTTTTACAGATAAGCCGATTGAACAGCAATTATTCCAATATGTTGCCACTCAGTTACCTAAACTTAATTAAAAATATGAAAACATACATAAGGCGCCAACAGCACAAAAATTTTAAACACCAAGACATTAAACGAAAGAACCACCGCATAAGTATCGCCTTGGAACGATCAGTAATATAAAATTACTGGCGGGCTTAATCGATTTTACATGGCCATAGCCTCACCCTCAGCTTCTGCAGTGGTCCATAACATTTAGTTAGTTCTTCGGTCCTCGTTGTGAATCCCTAACTAGTCAATGAATCATCAAGAACAAACAGATAATTCAGGATAAACTGAGGGTGAGATGAGGTACCTGTAAAACCTGTTTAAGCCCGATAGTAACTTTGTGTTTCTGATAGTTCCAAGTCGATACTTCTGTGATGGTTCTTTTTGTTTTATGTCTTGGTGTTTATTATTTTTTTGTGCTGTTGGCGCCTTATGTATGTTTTCATATTTTTAGTTAAGTTAAGGTAACTGAGTGGCCACCTATTGGGAAAATATCTGCTCATTCGGCTTACGATATGTTTCATGGTATAAGTACCTGATTGTTAGTTTGGTTTTTCCCACCTCGGTTTTTGGAGTGAGAATCTTTTTCTAATTGCGCTTTGCCTACTTTTAACTTTCCTTATGAATCAAAAACTAGGACTCAACAGATTCAATGAGCTGCCCGACGATGGAGATCTCTGGGCGCTAAATAACTTACTAGCTCCGGAGCAAAAGGAAAACAACAGTTGGACCCCGGTGGGCCAAGCAACAGGCAAAAAGCTCCGGCCCCAACCAACTAAAATGAATAGCTTTAAGTCGGGGCCATCATAGAGTCTGACACCCGACCCACCGGCGTGGAATTAAAGAAGGCAGCATAGCCATCAACCATGATTTGGTTAAAAACTAAGCATGCAGACTGTCGCATAACATTCAAGTTATAACCTGTACGTCTGTAACGTGTAATGATTTTTTCTGAACTGAAAAGAAAAATCATTCCTTCCTATAAGTTTCTTAAATTTGTAAACCAAATCACCATAAAATTCTGGTTCCGAAAGCCCTCACCTAAAAGCGTCTTTAACCCAACATTATATTTGGAAATCAATTCATAGTGTCTAGGATAAAATTAGTAAATGTTTTTCGAAGTTTATGATTCCGGTAAACCTGTTGGAAAAGTTTGGGCGTTAAACATTTATTTCGAGCGTTGCAGTCCGTAACATGATTGCAGACTCTTATAAACCTAATAAGTTGAAAAATGTATACACCATAAGAAGCACGATGAGGAAAGTCACCTTTAAAAAACGGAAAATTTACTGTATCAAAATCAAAGTCATCGCTCTTATCATGAATTTTAGAAGGAACAAATCCATTTGCAACAGAAAGATGTAAATCTAAAAAAGGGGCTTCGGTATTAGAGATATTGGCTTTGTTCAACTGTAGTTCAGGGGAATAAATTTGATTGACCATACCTTCAAAATAAGGGTTGTCAATGTTCAAAAGGTCATCGAGGTACCTAGAAGTCGAATTAAAAGCCTCGATAACATCATCTTTATTATCGAGGTTTAGAGAATCCATGAAATCTCTTTCGTAGCAGTATAAAAATAAATCAGCTACGAGAGGTGCGCAATTTGTACCCATTGGAATTCCAACAATTTGTTTGTATTACTTGGTCCCAAATCTAATATAAATATTATCTGTTGTGGATTAACCACAATATAAAACTTTTTTCAGAATTATTTATAGTGCCATTGCATATTTTTAGATTTAAATATGTATTTTCCATAATTCTATTAATATTCTTAATTATTCTATTAATAACCTTAAGCAAGTTGACGTTAACGTCATGTGACATCGACAATGAAGTATTATTACGTTGACGACAGAGTGTTAAAGGCAGTGAATGGATTGTTACACTCCCGGTTAAAAAAAATAACAACATATTCCGCGTTTCTCCGCAACCATGGCAAACGCGAAATTGTTATTTCTCGGAGAAACACCGCGAAATAAGCCAGGTAGACGAAATCGTCTGCGCGAAATTTCGCGGTGTTTCTCGGTGAAATTTCTCGGTGTTTCTCCGAGAAAGGTAATTACCTGGATTTATCGATAAAACTCTTTTTCTCGGAGTTTCTCGGAGGAATTTAAAAGACAAATGCATGTTTATAATTTTTTGAATAAATATAAAACAATAAATAAAAAAATAATAAGTATTTGCAAGTATGAAACTTGCAGATGTTACATATTTGTTTAGATGGCTTATAATCCACATAAATATACTCTTGATTACATTAAAATTTATGATGATCTTTGTCACTTGTGTTGCTTTTCACATAATCCATGATTATTCGATCTTTGAACAGAAGAATGGAAGCGAAAAAATCATTTAAAATCAAGGGTGTCATTAAAAATTCGCGCCTTGAGCATTGTCCTTTCCGACAAAGAATAAAATTACCACACTTCTAGTGACTTTGTGGATAATCAGAATCATTTTCATTGAATGAATAAATAAGTTTAATGACATTTGATCAAAGGTATTTAATTATGTACAATAGCAATGATTTAACAGGCGGTTTACTTTAATTATGTCAGGATAAACACAAGTCATCAAAATAACATGAATATACCGGCCGGAGATCGAAATCGCAACTTTTTTTTTTTAAAGCGAACACACTATCTATACATGTAGAACCATCGCGGCATGTCTTATTAAATGTTCGGACCTTACTTGTCCGCCAGCATTTCTTGGTAAGCTGTTAACGTAACCGTTATCAAATATTCAGATTATGGTTCCATATAAATCGCAAATAATTTGAGCATTCGTACATGTACATGTATATATACTCGTATGTTTTAGATCGAGACTACATGTAGTAGGAAAGAATTTGCATCAAAAGTTATTTTCCATGAACAACCACAAAGCCGTTTAAATCATGAACTTATGGATGCCCTTTCACCCGTAATATTGCATGGTATTAACATACATAAATGGTCAACAAAACTTACAGAAATCACTGTTGACTGATTTGGCCAAGTGTTAGAATTTGCAGCATTACCAGGAAGTGTGTTTCGGCATGTTCTTGTGTCACATTCTCTAATGAACACGAAGCTGACACTGCTCCTTTACATGATAAGGAAGCTGTCTGCCGTAAAGTGAAATAAAAAGTCAAGCAAATAAAAATGCCGACCGTGCAGCCAACACTGTCATATGACTTACTCCCAATTGACGGCTAAATACATCACGTAGATATGAATGTACATGTCCATACATTGCTATTCACGCACATGCATTTGCATCATTAAAATCATTCTTGTTCAAACATTTTACATCAGGAAAACATTTCATGGAAAATGTGTATCCCATCAAAAGCAAAACTGGGGTATGCAGGGGTATATCTATTTTTTTTATCTTTTGCTCCAAAACATAAGATTGTGGGTACTAGTTTGAACCGCCTCGGTGAGGCGGTTATAACGTGTACCCACAATCTATGTTTTGAACATGAATAAGAAAAAGCAAACATTTTCTACTGAAAATTTTATTTTTTTTTCCTCTTTAAACATCTCTGTACATTGCATGGGCATGTTTTCGTAATTTTAAAGTTACGGTATATGAAATTATTTCTTTAAAACATCATCGACACAAAAGGCAGCAACGCTTTCGGAAGGAGAGATCGGAAAACCTCATAAATACATTTACATGTTTGTTATACCTTGTGCAGAATTGCAGTTTGTATGGAACATTGTAAATGTACATGTATATACAGTCGAGAAATTTAAATGGTCTTAAATTTTTATTTCGCTCCCTCTTTATAGTCCGGCAGAAAACAAATTTGACCTGGAATTGAGTTCTAAAGTTGTTTTTCTTTACTGAATTATGTTCAGTAGACATTGCCTTTGAAGAATCTGAGTGATGCCACCTTGGCATCATTGAGCAATTTTGTATTTTCAAGATGGCGTTTAAGATGGCGGCCAGAATATTAAATAATATTTAATAGGGGTCTCTGATTGCTTTTATCTGGCAAATCTGTGGTTATTTCAGGTTATTTTAGGTATCAGTTTTGTATAAGTATGTTCATTCTATTACAGTTTCTTCAAGACAGGATACAAGATGGCTGTCGGCTTTCTTACAAAAACACTATATAGATTAAATAAATCAAGGTTTTTCGCAATTTTGGTTTTACATTCAAGTTTTGATTCATACAATTAGCTCTTTAACTTTCAGAACCATTACCCTAGCTAGTTTGCCTTATCAAGATGTAGTGATTATCATATTCAAGATGGCATTCAAGAAGGCAGCCATGATTTCTTGTGCAAAACGAATTTGATCTAAATTGAGATTTAACGTTTTTCCCACACTGAATACACTTAGCACTTAAGAGTCATTACTCTAGACACCTTGCATGATCAAAATAAAGGATAATACAGTAAGTTTTGTATTTCAATATTGTGTATTTCAAGATGGTGGAAGGATGGGTGAAAAGATAGTGAATGTTGATTAAGATCTCGAACTAGATACAAAAGCAGTGGAACAGTTTGAAAGCAAATAACATGCAAGTTTTAATGAGGAAATTTTTAAGTTGTAGAAACTCAAGCAGCAGTATAAATGATCTTACAGTGGTTAAAAATGAAGCAATAGCTACCATTTTAATTTACACTAGAATGATTGTACAACAGGCAAGGTCATATATCATAGGCATAAACACATTAGTACATGAGTTTGCACTAGTGACAACCTCGATATTCGCAGATACATGTACAGGTGATACATGTATTTAAATAAGCAAAACGAAGAAAATATCACAAACAAAAGTATATGTGGATCAAATAAAAAGAAAATCATTTGTTCTATATCAGATGATTCGATATACTGGTCTGCAAATGATCCGTCAAAGTACAATGTGGACAATGTCCAATCAAGCATCAGTAAATTAACACAAAAGTGCATCAGTAAACTAACACAAAAGTGAATGATGTGTACTTGGTGTTCGGTAGATAAAAAATCCGTACAAAAATGTCACAAGACAATAAAGACATGCAATTTTTGTCCCCATAAAGTGTTGTACAGATAGTGATAGACAACAAACAGTAGCCAATTACACTTATTAGTAAACTGGTGTAGCAGACAATCAGAATTCTAAGTTGATAGTTTAAGGGAGAAGATGACATGTACTTTCAGAAGTTTGCAAGGCTGTTGTCTTGAATGCAGTGATATGAAAAACACTCATGAAGAAGGGGACATCTGTATGTAGCAAATGGTGTTAGCAGCACTTGGAAATCAGAAAAGGATTTCAGCCACTATAGATGTATATGTACATATGCATTTTACTGTTTATGTTTTCAGTACCTGACTCACAGGCTACGCGTTGTTGTGGTAAACTTATCACCGGTGAAAGAGAGGTCTGCCTGGATTGATGTAGATAAACAATAGAGAATAATGAGCTATTGCTCCTTACCTGATTTAATTTAGTGTCCATGCCCTTTCGGGATGTGACACAGTCAGCTATTATTATGCCATTGGTAATGACATTGTGATCAAGGCATTTTAAAACGTTTACATCCGATTTGAACATTTATCTTTCATACCATTATGTTGGTCTAAACAGTCATTATAATTGTGATAATGGCTAGTTTTACCCTTTTTCTTCTTCATGACTGAAAGACGGACAATGTGTAAAAGTATATTTTGTATGATACATATTTGTTTGGTTTGATTGTATTGTGGTATAACAATCCATTAAGTAAACAATTAATCAGTCATGTTGAGATGGAGCTCATATTTCTTTGGTATGAACCAAAACTATTATAACCAGTACCATGGAAAGGTTACCATGTCATGCACAACTCTGTGGTGGCGGGCTTAAACACCAACTACTCAATTCAAAGTATGACACTCTACCAATGGCTACTGTGCCGTCAAACACACCTTTGTGATTCTTGCATAGCTTAATATATATGGGCCAAGATCTGACAAGAGGGGTCTTATGTCCTAAAAATTCAAAATCAATATATATATAAATATCAATATGAAAGACCAAGTTTCGATTAGTATTTCTTGAAAGTTTGAAGAGATTAATGCACAGACCCCTTTTGTCTGATCCGCGCTCATATATGAGCTACTTCTAGGCAAACTTATCCAAAACATTTAAGCTCATAGCACTTAATGGATTATGGCAAGAATTAGACTGGACTGACATGACACATAAATGGATGCCAAGTATATTATTATGCAGGATGCCAAAGAAATGAAGTATTATACTGGGAATACAAGCGTTAAAATACAAAAATCATTTTTGATGTCTTGCATATTGAAATTAGATAATTGGTAAAAATGACATGCCTCCAGTTCTTAAAAAGCTATGCTTTGCACATATGTTTCCATTAGCACACCATCTCAAATGTGAACAGGTAGAATTGTGTTTTTGGGCTACTTTTTATCAGGGCTGCCATCTTGGATGCCATTTTAGTTTCTCAAAGCTACAAATGTTACGACTTGTTATGAAATGTTATGTTTCATAACCTATTTATATATGTCGTACTCAAGAGCAAACCAATGAATCGCATCATAAATTTGTCCTATATATGTAAAACTATTGATTTTTGCTATTTTGGCTTCCATCTTGGATGCCATCTTGAATATATAAAAAAGCTCAATGATACCAAAGTGGCATCACTTGGATTCTTCAAAAGCTATGTCTGCTAAACAAGATTTAGTAAAGAAAAAACACTTACGAATCCTCTCAGATGTAAAGTATCAATTTTTGCTATTTCTGGCCTCCATCTTGGATACCATATTGAATATATCAAAATGCTCAATGATGCCAGAGTGGCATCACTTGGATCCTTTATGGGCAAGGCCTGCTTAACAAGATTCAGTGAAGAAAAACACTTTAGAGCTTAATTCCATGTCCTCTCAGATGTAAAATATTGATTTTTGCTATTTCTGGCTCCCATCTTGGATACCATCTTGAATATATCAAAATGCTCAATGATGCCAAAGTGGCATCACTTTGATTCTTCAAGGGCAAGGTCTGCTAAACAATATTCTGTAAAGAAAAAAACTTTAGAACTCAATTCCAGGTCCTGTCTGAATTCAGCTCTTTTCTACCGGACTATTAAATCTGATTGATATTATTAGATGAAAAATGCATTATGTGCAACAAATACTTTTGTATAGGATATGTCACACAGTGCATCAAAGTAAGTGGCTGAAATATACAAACTTTTCTTTGCATGTACATGAATTTGGGACAATGTCGGTTATGACTGTATTTTTCTTTTATTTTTCTTTTACGTATGCACCATTATTTTGTCGTCATTTGTGTTACGACATCGAGATATAAATGTGGATGCATCAAACGTACAAAACATACATACTCAAGTATCTGCAGTTCATAGCGTGTCGGATGCCGTTTCGGTAGTTTTTGTAAGTGAAGGGTTTACAAATACGAATGTTGTGTAGCCCATTTCGAACGTCAGGACATCCCAAACTTGTACAGTACCATAAAGCGACGAAAACGTACCGTTAGTAACAGCAATATTGCGCAGTGATTTTTCTATTCATGCACATGCATATTAAAGTTTGTATACTTAGACGGTCCCGGTAATTTTTAAAACTGACACCAAAATATAAGGTCATTTATTTGTTTTCGTGTAAAATGAGTGTATCCGTTCCTGCCTTCTACGGAAACATTAATAAAGGTTAAGTTTTAATGCGATTTAACGTGTAAATTTGGTGTAAGATATCCATACGCCAGTTGAGCTGTGTGCTAGTCGAGCTGCACATGTTTTTCGGAAACGATCAGGATGTGCGATTTTTGGAACAAGTGCACTTATTACATCGAATACGGTAAAAAATTCATATCTATACATCTTGATCATGTAACGGGATAGCTTCCCTTGGACATATGCAAATTTCAAACTCGAGACTTTGTGAATCGAGTAAGTGTTAGGTATATAGCGCAGTAAACCACCCTTGTAGTCCAGGCAATCTAAAGAATTTTTTTGGTAAACCCAAAACAAATTGCAACACAAATGTTTCTTGGATTTTTGTGGAGATACACCCTTCCTAGACAACATACTTAAAGTATACCAAAATCGGAGAATATGAAATTTGATTTTTTTTTTGTCTTTTCTGGTGTACGTTTTGGCATATTTTGCTATTCAAAACATTCATCAGTATGTTCAATATATTGTGAATTTACATCACTGTTGTGTATTTTCTATTCATAGATAAGTCTGAAAAGATTAAAACTCGAAACTTGCACTAATTACTGTAGATTTGAACATTTTTGCTCAGTAAAATTGGTTGTTGAAACTTTACAAGCACTGAATTACCCCACCCACTCGTATTTCAGAGCATACACATGCAATTGTATGTCAACATTTCCAAATGTTTTGTAGAATACAAGATCATATTAGAATATACAATTAAGCAGAAATGACTATCAAAGTCTTTGAAAAGGTCATAATGTAAGGCTTTGTCAAGCATCTTGGGGCTTATCAGTGCATGATTTCATGAAATTATATTCTTTATAAGTAGACACAAAATGTTTGAAGCCTGTTCAATGCAAATGAAGATATTTGTGTATAAGATGAAACCCATGATGATAAGCTTCTTTTCTCATGATAATTCAATATGACGTCATAACAAGGTTAAAGCATCAAAGGTCACTAGGTGCAGAATGGTACTTAATAAGTAAAATTTTAGATCCCGGGGGCTAACTGACTATAGATTGCTTCCGTTAAGAATAATTACTAATGCATGACACATTGTTCATTATGATCCCCGGAACGTAAATACATCCTCAAAAATATATATTCATATGGGCTTTGTAAAAAAGCATAGTTTCCATGACAACCCATAATGTGATTTACGGTAATTGAAAAGTACCTACATGTATAAAATCTATAATATCTCTAATTATAGCTCATGCTGCTACTAACCTTTCAGCATAGAGCCATTTAACCAATAATAACATATGCCAGTAACTTTATTTGCATATTCATGGATATTTAAAAAACCCTATTTAAAATAGGGAGAAATAGGGAAAAATATGGAGAGAAAAAAAAAGAAAAAAATAAGGCAGATAACCTACTACATGTAGTAAGTTAAGCTGCAAACCATCATCATGGCAAATTGCCATAGCATTGATGAAAAAAATGAAGTGTTGTCCCATGGATGTATCAATAAATAATCTCATTTGAGTATTCATGAATGTAGGTTAAAAATTTGGAAAAGGGGATTGGGAAAACATTCGTCGAAAACAAAGCGGGAAAAGGGGTTATACTTATTTTAAAGCATGTTTTCAACTGTGTATTGTCCTGGAGTATTGAAAGAACGATTGCTAAGACAATGTTTTTACATGGTCTGGTGTAAACATATCAGGATTTCTACCTTCTACTGTTTCTAAGCTACTGTTAGTTATAGAGACATAGAATCAAACGGTCAAACATGCATCAGCCATTTGCTGTCAAGTATACACATTTTGTACGTTGTGTGGTTAAAAGCCCCAGTTAACGATTATGTAGTCACGTTGGGGCAGAGCCTTTGCTTCCTGGGTAGAAACAGTACTCAAAGGAGTAAATATGTCTTGTTTAAGGCACAACACTGCACCCAAGCAGGATTCAAAACCTGGACCTGTCAACTTGGTGTCATACAATTAAAATATACCACTTTGCCGCAACTACCTTTAATATAAACTTATCTGACCTCTATCTCCTAGGATGTGAATGAAAGCCATATAGATATAGGGAAAATAATGAATAAACTAATCCTTAGCAGCTTCCTTGGGTGGTTATATTTGAAGCACTCTTTGGATGTCATTACGTCCTGATTCTGGGTAAAAGTCAAATAAAATGGAGGCAACATCCCGTCATGACCATAGCTGTTGACTGAGACTTTAAGCATCAATTCAAACAAACAGATGAATAAACTATGGTGATGTACTTTATTAATCACGTTTCCAAACTGCTAATGATCCTACAGAGCTGAAAATTGTGTCAAATGATTGGACAGGCAATACACTAATGAAATATATAGATTGGTTTAATATTAACTGACTTCTAAAGAAAAAGAAACTATGTGGTATACCTAGGCTACAATGTCACCTTTACTCATCTGCTGAAAAATAGCTGAAAAGTCTGGAAATGATTGCTAAGACTGTATACTATAATTATAATTATGTTCTTGTTTAAAGTAACTTATCTGATGTTAGAAGGAAAAAAACTTATAAATTGGAGAACAGCCATGAACAAAAAAGTTGTGGTATGCTTTCAGAATCTCTTGGACCTTAGCTGCTGATGTCTTTAGAGAGCTGAAAACAGTGTTATGACTGCTATGAAAATGCACTAGTCAACTACTGTCTAGAATAAGTTTATTTTACTCCTTATCTTCTAAAATATGAATGAGCACCTTACAAATGGGAGCAAAATTACAAAAGAGCTTAGGGGGTATACTTACAAAATCTATCTTAATTCAGTTGCTAATGGCGATGGAGAGATTAAAACGGTGTCATGATTGCTAAATAAAAAGCACTAGTCATATGCTGTCTAGTTTAAGCTTAATATTACTTCTACATTCTGAAAATAAACACAGCAAAGACCTTATATTACAGCATATTTGCGAAAAAGTTAAAGGGATATACTTACAAAATCTCTTGTAACGCAGTTGATGATGTCCTAGAGAGCTTAAAATGGCATCAAATAATTGCTACAAGAATGCCATGATGATGATTGGTCTGATTTTTGACATATCTGACTTAAGATATTATTACGTTAATGAAAGCTTAAACAAGTGTAGCAGCTAGACTCTACCAACTGGGGTTATAACATCTTGAAAAGAAAACTACATTAGGAACACTTTTATCATCTTAAATTATAAACATTTACTACCTCTATCTCCTTGAAGCATTTTCAAAAGCCATGTAAATATGTATAATTAAAAATACGTAATTTCGAAATGTTGCATTAGTGGGTGGGGTAAATCAGTGCTTGTTGAAGATTATTTTACTGTAATTGACCCATTTTCAAGGCTTTTGTCAACTAAATTGTAATAAACATATCAGATGAAGCCTAAGGTGTGTTTCTATGTTTAAAATTAAAGCTAAATCTATGCATAGACCCAGTTACAGTTCTAACTGTAGTTTTGCGGAGATGACAATACTTCTTCAACAAAGATGATGAAAAAAAATCAAATTTCATATCTTCCGATTCTGGTATACTTTTAGTATGTTTATCGTATAGGTCTTAGGTTATGGAAAATCAGAAAAGGATTTGTGTTGCAATTTGTTTTGGGTCCTCCAACCATTTTACTGGGCTATTGGTGGATGAGCATGCTTTTCCATCGACGGGGTTTGCTGTGGCTCGGCTCGGCCGCTCGTTACATTTGGTGGCAGCGGTGGGATGATGACAACCGCCAGACCCATGTAGTCCCCAGGCCAAGACTCGGGGCGAGTCTTCTCGGAGGGGGAAGTAATGTAACGGGATAGCTTCCCTTGGAAATATGCAAATTTCAAACGCGAGACTTAGTGAATCGAGTAAGTGTTAGGTATATAGCGCAGTAAACCACCCTTGGTGGATGAGCATGCTTTTCCATCGACGGGGTTTGCTGTGGCTTGGCTCGGCTGTACGTTACATGTAACGTACAGCCACGTTACATGTATCGTACATCCGAGTCAAGCCACAGCGTACAGAAATATCAGATTAAAGAAGTAGGGGGATTGTACTAGCCGAGTAGTGAAAACAAAGGCGCTGATCAGCTGTGCAGATACTGCACAGTTGATCTGCGACTTTATTATCGCATGAGTATAAGTCCAGCGTTCTCATGACGCGGCTCATATAAAAGTGGGGTATACATTACATGGACATGTTATCATGATGTGTGTAAATATGTTGAGGAATACCTCATACAATGCATATGGGTTTAAAGCACATGAACATGTAAATGCGTTTGTTAATTTACTCGATTAATTATCAATTAATTTATCAATTATCAGTTATTGATAAATTGTTTTTACTTGTCATTTTTTACCATGTATCATGCACTTTCCTATGCACTTGACATTTCGGACCGCACCTTGTAAAAACAACAAGCCGCCAACACAAAATGTTCATAGCGGAGTTGTCGTTATGCATGGCAATAGGTTTTGCGTTTATGCATTTAGCAAGAAAAACAGATGCTTAAAAAAAGAAAAGTGTATAAATTGTTTTCTCGTTATCCGCCTTATTCTTATGTGAAGATTTGGTCATGAATTTGGTATGAAAAAAGTGTTTAAACGAGTGATTTAGAGGTATTGACAAAACTTTGTGCTAGTTAAATACTGTGTATCCTTATCATCGAGAATGTTGTAATGCATATTCATATAGGAGTTAGGAGATCGCTGCAGGGTAATCGGGTCAATAAAATTTTACAAAAATAGCTTGCTCCATAAGCTGACAATGTGATGAAATTATGCCATTTCATTCTACATGCACGTTTCCATAGCTTGACATACAACCAGAACCAGAAAACATTTATTTAATTACAATATGAATTCAAGAATGCGCAAAATGGTTACCTATTATACTCGTACATGTTTATGGCCTATTGCTTTTATGTTTCCTAGCTCAAACAAATGAAACTACTTGGATAAAGACATAATTGAGATGAAACAAAGTACTTCTTAATTTGTATGTCAAATGCGAGTCGAGTCATGCCTGACCAACCGTAACGGAAACCAGTGAAGAGGATTGTGGAATGTTTGCTCAGTAATTAATGTGCCTTATTAAAATGTGTCAAACTGTTAGATGTGCCATATACAAAAACACTTATAAATACTGATCAGTTAAAGGTCTAAAACTACTTTAATTATTAGAAATATGGTAAAATCGATTTTCACAATCGTGCACAATATGTCTCCGAGAAACACCGCGAACAGGTAAATCTGGACTTACCTGTTTTCACCGGTTAATACCTGCGGTCGCGGTGAAATTTCTCGGTGTTTCTCCGAGAAATCGAACTGAACGAAACGCGAAATATATTAATGAAAAGAGAAATTTAGCGTTCTTTCTCCGAGAAAAATAGCTTAGGGTCCTCCGAGAAAAGAGGAATATGTTGTTGATTTTTTACCGGGACTGTATGTTCCTCAAGAAACTACGATTTTGGAGGATCATGGACTTTTACTACCGGTGAAACTTGGAACTACTATTTTGATATAGAAACAGCAACAGTAAAATATTTTAAACAAATAACTTTGATATGTGGCAATTTATTTACTTGTAAAAACAAATATATGGAAAAAATGTGCTTATATTATTGTGTTTGCCACATAATTGGCGCCGGAACCCGGGAACTAGGAGGGATTTAGAGAATATAAGACATTTGATACGTTAGTAACAAGAAAAGACATGTCTCTCCCTAACTTGAAAGGTAAAAGGACGCGGTACAAGAACAGTCTCCAGGAACACCTTACAGCAGGACAGATACTTCTTGCTAAGCAGACAGGGTCGATTGATCTGGACTGCTTTCTGGAAGAAATTGAGAAAATCATAAACAATCTCAAACATTTCTCAGATGAACTTGATACTGCATGTGCAGAATTATCAATTTGTGCGGCAAATCTGAACTAGGATGAAGAGTATGTACAATTTATAGAAGAGGACAATTTATTACAGACTGAACTTTTAAGCTGCGTCTGTGAATTAGAACGACGCAGAAAATCCATAAAGGAGAAGTATATGGAACCAGCCTTAGAAGACCAGGTAATACAACTACAAACGCAGGTGAACAACTTATGACAGATCAACAGGAGCAACAGGCAGGACAAGGATTGCATGGACAGTATTATAGATCCGCACATTTGCCAAAACTAGAGATGCCGTCTGTTAATGTGGATGCCTTAAGATGGTCGGAATTCTGGGACTCCTTTGAAGCCAATGTTGATAAAAATTTGGCCTTTTCAAACATTGAACAACTTAGTTACTTAAACAGTAAATTAGACGGAGAAGCTAAACATGCTGTTTCGGGAATTCCACTGTCAACTGACAATAATCAAGTGGATAAAACAATACTTAAAGACAGGTTTGGAAAATCAAAGTCAGTGATAAATTCTCATTACACACAACTCATGAATTTGAAGCCAGCCACAAACACCACTAAAGGCCTTCGTGTCTTATATGACAACTTTGAAAGACATTTCAGAACAAGACACCAATCAAGATGTATAAGTCCCAATGGCGACTTCGAAAATTCTAACAAATGTCCTCTTTCAGTTACAAATTCAAAGGCGGGCTAACATAGATTGGACTGAGACCAGACTACGATAACTATTGAATGATTATATATCAAATAGAGAGGAATCTGAACAGCAGGGCCATACTGATACCAGTAGCAGCATGTCTTCAGCGAGACAACTGAGAAGCTCCACAGAAGCCTAGGTCGTCAGTCAGAAAGCTTCACCGAGACACAATAACAAGATATGTCGATTTTGCAGCGGCAATCACTGGAGTGATGAGTGTAGGAGGTATCAAACAGTAGAAGAAAGAAAACAAAGAATAAGAGGCAGCTGCTACATTTGCATGCAACAGGGACATAAAGTAAGTGAATGTGGATTGAAGAAAAGTTTTGTATACTGTGGTCAATCTGGTAATCACCATAGGAAGGTACAAGTAGGCAAAGATCAGGAAAAGGCGCAATTTATGTCAACAGAAATTTGGCTCAGTCAGTCAAGAAGGGGTTCATTTTTATCGACGAGCTAGAAACAGAGGAAGACCCTAGTGTAAACGAGAATTCGCTTCTGTCATCTGGGGAGCTGGTTATGATGCAAACGGCCACAACTGACATATCGAACCCTACCGATGGACAGATAGAAAATGCGAGAATGCGTTTGGACTCTGGGAGCCAGAGAACATATATTTCTGAAGCTTTAGCAAGGAAGCTGAATCTAAGAAGGGGAGAATAATCTGAAATAATGTCCACAACATTTGGATCAGAAAAGCCAAGAAAACAACCAACCACCATGACAACAATTGACATCATGCTTAAAGGCGGTGGCATAATGAATATTAAAGCAAGTGTTGTTCCAAGTATTTGTGGTACATTAACCAGGCGCTTAATTCAATACAAGTCTCTACAAAATTGGGAATATTTATGGAATGAGGAAAAATTAGCAGATTCATTACCCACTAAAAGGGAAAACAAAACAATAGACCTTTCTTGACTTCATTCTTCCCCAGAAGGTAGAAATACAATCAGGTTTATACATGCTAGCATCAAAGCTTGGTTGGATACTGACAGGACGTACCACGGAGCAAATAGAAGGATATACAGAAGCCAGTGTGCTGATGCTGTCATATAATCCAAGGAAACAATCTAAGTCTACAAAGAGGTCCATGTCTGAGGAAAGATCTAAGATTCGGAAGAGGTCCAAGTCTAAGGAAAAATCTAAGACTGGGAAGAGATCCAAGTCTAAGGAAAGATCTAAGACTAGGAAGAGTTCAATGTCTGAGGAAAGATCTAAGACTATGAAGAAGTCCAAGTCTAAGGAAAGATCTAAGACTAGGAAGAGGTCCAAGTTTAAGGAAAGATCTAAGTCCAGGAAGAGGTCTAAGGAAAGATCTGAGAAGAGGAAGAAGTCCATAAAGCGGTCCAAGTCCAGGAAAAGGAAGGCCAGGAAAGTGAAGAGATATAAGCGCTGCACACTAAGGCACAGGGCGAACTGGAGACTAGAACGAATAACAAATCAAACCAAAAGCTGGGACAATAATATCCGAGCAGCGAAAGTTGTTTTCCAACAAACAGAGTTGTAAGTCGGCCACTCACCCGCTTGTACCCATTGGAATGCACACAGGACACAAATAGGGACACTGGTGAGTCGGATGATGGATATACCTGTCTACCAGATCAACCAACAGATGATAATACCAGACGGAGAGCTCCACGAGACGCTCCCCAGATAGCCATGAGAAGGATCAAGGAACAATTGAATGTATACTGAACAAAAAAAGAAACGCAACAATAGGCAACCGAGGATTTTCGAGTTTAAGGGTAAAACTTCGAGAATTTCAGGTCTGTTGCTGTATGATTCCCATTCAAGGGATATTAGGGTATATCATGCAAAAAACTCATTTTCATTTCGATAAAAACTGAATCAGAAATTTGTGTCGTCTTAAATAATGCAAATTGTGACAGATCTGCTTTGCGCATGCGCACACTTTTGAAAATCCAAAATCACCGAGAAACAATGTCAGCTGCTCCCTAATTAAAATTCAAGAAAAAGAAATAAAGTTCAACGACACACAAGCTCGTAATTAAAACCATCAAAATCCCTATATGTTTAATTGAAAGGGGGATAATTTCAATTTTATTCATTTTATTTCTTGAAGGTGTGAGTTATCTGCTGATTGCTACATTGTGATTTTAAATGCGGGTTTAGAGTGGATTTAAATCGTACCATTATTTCAATGCTCGCGCACGCGCACTGTGTGGTTTTCCACTGTCAGCATGTCCATGGTCGGCATCAAATAACTCCGTGAATACACTTCAAAATGAAAATCGGTTTCTTGCATTCGGAAGCTTGATATCTAATGCAAAAGTAGAAAATGCACTGATTTCTGATTGTGTCATAGTTTGCTCAAAATTAAGTGAAATATAATTGTTGCGTTTCTTTTTTTGTTCAGTATATAAACCAAGCTTCGTCCTTGGGGAGTGTTGTGGATTAACCACAATTTAAAACTGTTTTCAGAACTATTTATAGTACCATAGCATATTTTTAGATTTGAATATGGATTTTCCATAATTCTATTAATATTCTTAATTATTCTATTAATAACCTTTAGTAAGTTGACGTCAACGTCATGTGACGTCGACGATGAAGTATTATTACGTTGACGACAGAGTGTTAAAAGCAGTGAGTGGATTGTAATGCACCTCAAGAAACTACTATTTTGGAGGATCATGAACTTTCACTACTGGTGAAACTTGGAACTACTATTTTGATATAGAAATAGTAACAGTAAAACTATTTTTAAACAAATAACTTTTGGTCGTTTGAGATCAGTGAGGGTATTCTGAGAAATCAGAAAATTATTATTGGCTTAGATTCATTTTCTAATCAACATTTAATATATTTGGCCCCTTTCGGATTATGATAGTCTTTGTATCGACTAACTTGTTGAAAGATGCAAAAGTACAGTAATTCTCTTCGGCTTCATGTTGCCAAATCTACAGGGTCACTGAAGAGGCTTAATCCATCGTCGGGCAGCTTACTCAATCTGTGAGTCCTGGTTTTTGATTCATCAGGATGTTTATCGTGATTTATTTGTTTGTTCTTGATGAATCATTTACTAGTAAGTGATTCACCACGAGGACCGAAGAACTAACTAAATGTTATGAAACACTGCAGAAGCTGAGGTTGAGGTTATGGCCATGTAAAACCGGTTTAAGCCCGCCAGTAACTTTGTGTTACTGATCGTTCCAAGGCGATACTTTTGTGGTGGTTCTTTTTGTTTTATGTCTTGGTGTTTGAAATTTTTGTGCTGTTGGTGCCTTATGTATGTTTTCATATTTTAGTTAAGTTTAGGAAACTGAGTGGCCACTTATTGGGAAAATAGCTGCTCATTCGGCTTACGGTATGTTTTCATGGTATAAGTACCTGATTGTTAGTTTGGTTTTTCCCCACCTCTGTTTTTGGAGTGGGAATCTTTTTCTGATTGCGCCGTTTTCTGATCTTTGCCTACTTGTACCTTTTTAAGTAGCCGAAACCATGGTATGACCCATCCCCTTTCTCATTAATATGTTTACTGCTCTTAAAGGATCTCAGTTTTACTTTTATTTTATATGTGGCAGTTTATTTACTTGTAAAAACATTATATTGAAAAAATGTGCTATTTTTTTATTGTGTTTGCCACATTATCCAGGGGATAGGATAATACATTCTGACATGAGCAAAGCGTATATCGACTTTGGTCAGAGGAAGTGAAAAAGGCCTTTCTGTCATTACAGGCCAAATTAAGTGAACCATAGTTTTTATGCCCTTTTGAAGGTCCACTCTATCAAATCCAGAAGTTTTTCTTTAATAAGAATATGTGGTAATGTTGTATACAGAGTAGAAATATCATATGTGGACAAGCTCGTCGCACGAAACCCTCTTCAATTTACTGAGCATCTCGCCAGAATTTTTGACCAAAACCATTTATTATTTGAAGTTTCATACACTGAGATTTGATAGCAGTAAGACTGGAAGTTCATAATTTAGAAAGTAAATGAGTTAGTAGTACAAGAGCTCAAATTTGCAATAAATCTAGCTTTGTATGGTCTTTTGTGAAGCTTAGGTAAACAATACATCGTAGGAAGTTTGCCTTGGCCTTCATTGACACAAACAGAAAACTTAACAGGTAAATCGTTTAAGTGAGCATTAACTACAGACATTGCATCAGTATCTGTCTCCAGATAAGCCCTGGTACCATCAAGCTCCTGTTTCAAGGTGTTAACGTAGGGAGGCCTACAAACGACAACAACATTGTTCGCGGCTTTGTCTGCTGGAACCAAGACATATTTTTTATGAAATTCTTGGATACCCTGCTTCAAATGCCTAAAAGACGATTTGGGTTTAGGGGGTAAAAGGTTAGTATTTTTTGTGAACAAAACTTTATACGTTTATCCGCGATAGTGAAAATACTTCTTTTCCATCCTTTAAGAGCAGTATCCTCAACACCCTCTCGTTTACATCATCGATTACAGCAATCATTCAATGCAGATGCAATCTCCTCCCTACATTTGTTGAAATTAATGAAGGAAATGAATCTATATTTCGGACCTTTAGAAACAATTTTGCGAATTCTAGAATCCGAAATTGTTTTTAAATTTCCAGTAACTATATGTCAGACTGGTTGATAAACATATTTTGAAGCTTTACAATCTAAAGACTTAGGAGTATTAGCATGGATCTCAAGATCAGAAACAAGTTTATTGAAATTAAAAATAGTATTTCTGATTGGTATATTATATTTGTAACAAATACTAGGAGGTTCTGAATTCTGGGAGTACGTAGGTATAGACTGTATCACTGATTTATCTTGAAATATGCTGGGTAAATCAATAAAGTCAATTCTGAACCTGAATTTTATGGTGACTTAGTTTACAAATTTAAGAAACTTATAGGAATTAATGATTTTTTTTTTTCAGTTCAGAAAAATCATAACACGTTACAGACGTATAGGTTATAACTTGAATGTTATGCGACAGTCTGCATGCTTAGTTTTTAACCCAATCATGGTTGATAACTATGCTGCCTTCTTTGATTGCACGCCGGTGGATTGGGCGTCAGACTCTATGATGGCCCTGACATAAAGCTATTCATTTTAGCTGGTTGGGGCCGCAGCTTCTTGTCTGTTGCTTGGCCCACCGGGGTTCAACTGGTGTTTTTCTTTTGCTCCGGAGTTAGTAGGTTATTCGGCGCCCAGGGATCTCCATCGTCGGGCAGCTTACTCAATCTGTGAGTCCTTGTTTTTGATTCAACAGGATGTTTATCATGATTTATTTGCTTGTTCTTGATGATTCATTGACTAGTTAGAGATTCACCACGAGGACCGAAGAACTTACTAAATGTTATGAACCACTGCAGAAGCTGAGGGTGAGGTTAGGATCCTGTAAAACCGGTTTAAGCCCGCCAGTAACTTTGTGTTACTGATCGTTCCAAGGCGATACTTCTGTGGTGGTTCTTTTTGTTTTATGTCTTGGTGTTTAATTTTTTTGTGCTGTTGGCGCCTTATGTATGTTTTCATATTTTTAATTAAGTTTAGGTAACTGAGTGGCCACCTATTGGGAAAATAGCTGCTCATTCGGCTTACGATATGTTTCATGGTATAAGTGCCTGATTGTTAGTTTGGTTTTTTCCCACCTCGGTTTGTGGAGTGGGAATCTCTTTCTGATTGCGCCTTTTCCTGATCTTTGCCTACTTGTACCTTCCTTTATTAATGAAAGGAATTTTAATAAAACGTCTAATGTGATTAGATTCGGAATCGATAAATGGACGAAGAACATGTTGAGTATAACATCTTGTTAACAGTGCAGCGTCATACAGTTTGATGATTTCTATCGTAAAATCTATTAGCCTCTGTGTCCAAGGAACGTATTAAAGTAATAGGTAGAGAACTAAGATAAGAAAGCATATGATGTCGACTATGAATCCTTAGTGTTACAGCTAAATCATCAAGGGAAGTGTTCAATTTCATTGCAGCGCACCGTTTACGTTTGCCATTACCCTTTTTTCCTTATACCATGAGAGCTAGATTTTCGTTTACGAGACTCTGAGAGAGTAATTACATCAAAATAGGGTATTTTGGAAATATTACCCTCATGGTAAATGTTGTCGTTAAATCCATGTGGAAAGGGTGTTTGCAATAATTTTATCCATTTAAGTTCGGTTTCAAATCGTTTTTTTTTAATCTAACAGAAGAATTTTCATCATATGAGATTTTCTCTTCTGGTTGAACAAAAACATTATTGGCAGAATGACCAGTGCGCTTAAAATGCTGGTACAGAAAGGTATCATTATTTTTGGGCTTTCTGATTCTACGATAGAGCTCACCAAATCGTTTTTGCAAAGTTCGACAAGTTTGTCCAACTTATTGCATCTTACAATTGTTTGTGTTTCAAGTAAGAACATATACAAGATCCATTGATTTTCAGTCTAAATCGGAATCATTAACCACTGAAAATGTCCTACCATTCACAGATGTAGTGAAAGTAGTCTTAGAGCATAAATGATTGCAACAGTTGCACTTTTTGGCATTGCACTTAGAAATACTAGGGTACAGTCCAGGTCTCTTGAACGCATTATTATATTCACGTAAAATAGGTGATTTGAGTGGAGATAACCTTATCTGAAGATTATTACGAAACATATAAGAGTCAGAAGCTCCGTGTAGATTAACAGTAGATGCCGAAATAAATTTAGAAGTGTCACCCTAACAGTAGGTAATAAATTTTGAAAATTGTTAGTTGAATGACGAATCCGTACAGTAGACGCGGCATGTAACCTAAGGGGAGTTAATGTAATTCCTAATCTTCTGTGTTTGATACTGCCAAAAGAAGCGCGACATTCATACAGGTTATAGAACAAATAGTACACTTAATCGCTATGCAAAATCTTTCGAATGTAAGAGAAAAGTATAACAGAAGCCCACATCTCAGGTCCATGTCTAATACAAGTCCATTGATAGAAACGTAAGAATCGCCTATACAACGAGATACGAGTGACGGTCAACTAATGACCTTTAATACAGTATCGAAGAGTTGTGGTATTTAAAGATAAAAAACACAAACTGATTGCAAGCAATCCCTGAGTATATGCAAGCACTTACATTTAGTTTTTAATCTGTAATCACCAAAAGTGCAGATAAAGTGTTCATTAATATTTTCTTATGGCTTTAAATGATAGATAACAACTGACTTAAATCACTCACCTTCAATATCGTCAAGAAATATTTCCCCGTGGATATTCCAGTATGGACGGCGTATCACCGCATGAATTGTGTCCCATGTCAATGGGGAGTTGGGGAATAGCAAAGAGTAGGAGGCTATACCGTAGGAGATGACAAAAATTAACAAAATGATGAAAAAATTGGTCAGGTCCGAAATCTGAAAAAGATTAAAAATAAAACTGAAATCCTTTAAGAGCAGTGAATATATTAAAAAGAATAGGGAATGGTCATACCGCGGCCTCGGCTACTTAAGCCTCTTCAGTGACCCTAAAGATTTTACAACTTTCTTTCTGATGTATATTCCGCCTGTATATAGGCGCACCACCTTTCGGCGTAGTTGTTGATTTTAGTTTTCACTACAACACTTAACCAGAGGACCAATGGTCCTGTAAACGATCACCTGAGATATATACCGATAAACTTGTTTGACTAGAATGATAATATACATTTATATAACCCCAGGACAGGGTCAGAGCAACCTCTAGAGTCATTTTTTTAATCATAAAGTTTCAGTCCATTTGCCAATTTACTGCAAGTTTTGCCCTTCAAATGACATTGTAACAATTTTCCCCATTTAAATGCTGGGCAACCTAAGTTGACATTGCCGTAAAAAAGGTCAAGGTCATCCCAGGGTCACGTTTTATATTTACTTTGTAGAACTCCATTGCCTGACGCTTCATGCCAAGTTTCAAAATCATAGGCCTTCTGGTTCTGGAGGAGAATATTTTAAAGGTTTTTGCTATTTATAGCCATGGCGGCCATGTTGGTGACCCTGACCATTTATACAAACTTTCATTCGCTCTTCCTAAGACTGTTCCACATAAAGTTTGGCTTTGATTGGCCAAGCGGTTTCAGAGTAGATGTTTGAATATTATGGTCATACACATGTATATAGCCCCGGGGCAGTGGCAGACAGCCCAGAGTCTGGGTCCAAATTATTTTCATAAACATGAATATTCTGTCCATTTGCTCATCCCTAGCAAGTGTTTTGCCATTAAATGACATTTTCCTATTTAGTACCATTCAAATGCATGAGGGCCTAAGTTGACGTTGCTGTAAAAAAGGTCAAGGTCATCCCAGTGTCATATTTATACAAACTTTGTAGAGCTTCATTGCCTAATGCTTCATACCAAGTTTCAAAATCATAGGCTTTCTGGTTCTGGTGAAGAAGATTTTAAAAGGTATTTGCTATTTATAGCCATGGTGCCAATCTTGGTCATGTGACCTTGACCATTTATATAAACTTTCATTCACTCTAAGAATGCTCCACAAAAATTTGGCTTTGATTGGCCAAGCGGTGTCAGAGAAGAAGATGTTTGAATATTATGGTCATACACATGTATATAGCCATGGGGCAGGGGTAGACAACCCTCTGGGCCCAAAATATTTTCATAAACATAATATTATGTCACTTGGCTCATTCCTAGCAAGTTTTTTGCCATTAGTTGACATTTTCCTATTTTTTCCCATTCAAATCTATGGGCGGCCTAAGTTGACCTTGCCGTAAAAAAGGTCAAGGTCGTCATCCCAGGGTCATGATTTATACAAATCTTTGTAGAGCTCCAGTGCCTGATGCTTCATGCCAAGTTTCAAAATCATAAGCTTCTGGTTCTGGAGAAGAAGATTTTTAAAGGTTCTTGCAATTTATAGCCATGGCGGCCATCTTGGTCATGTGACCTGGACCATTTATACAAATGCTAACTGAGTCTATGAGTCCTCAGTTTTGATTCGTCATTGTGGTTATCATGATTCATTTGTTTGCCCTTGATGATTCATTGACAAGTTAGAGATTCATCACGAGGACCTAACATCTATCTAAATGTTGTGAACCGCCGCAGACAATGAGGTTGAGATTGTGCGCCTGTAAAATCGATTTAAGCCTCCCTACAGTAATTTATATTACTGACCAGTCCAATGCGGTACGTCTGTTGTAGTTCTATTTGTTTTATTATTTGGAGTCGAAGTTTTGTGCTGTTTGAACCTTTTGTACGTTTTCATACTTTTATTTAAGTTCGGATGACTGAGAGGCCGCCTTTTTGGGAATAGCTGCTCACTCGGCTTACAATATGTTTTCTAAGTATAAATACGTGGCCGAGCGGTTAAGAAAGCTGTTTCTTAATCTCACGATCATTTCACCGTTGTGTCTGGTGTGAGTTCGAACCCCGCACTGGCCACAATGTGAGACAAGCTAAGTTCTGCTTTCGGGTGTGACAGGTGGTTTTTCTCGGGGTTCTCTCGTTTTCGCCCACCTACTGATTGGTCCGTCTCATATGACCTGAAATAATCTCGAAAGGGACGTAAAACTGAATTAAAAAAAAAAACAAAAAAAAACAAAAAAAAAAAAAACACGACACTTGTCGACCGTTTCTAAGTTTTCGACAAAGTCGTTTGTGATGGACCATGATAAACCATGTTTATAATTGACTGCCTACTCTGGGCTGAGTTTTAATCGCTTTTGTGTGTTTTCAGGTTCCAATTAAGCATTGTTTCTTCAGTCTATGACAATTTAAGTGTATTTAATGTGAAAGTTATTTTCACTATTAATTGAATTAATGATTTGATAAAGGTAAGGAAATGACCATGCAGATGGAATTTTATTCTTTTAAGTATTTTACTATTGTTTTAAATTACTGAAGTATTTTGAGCTTCATTGCTGTTAAGTATTATTTTGCCAAAGAGCTTACCATTCTTGCTATCATGAATAGTGTTTCTCCAAGCCGCTCAAATACGTAGAATATTTGCAACAACCGCAGACAAAATAGCCAAAGGTTTATGGCTAGAAACACTCTGGCTATCTCAAATGTTGTCGACGATGGTACACTGCGTAGTATAACTCCGATACAGAATGTGATTATACACGCAAGGTCAAATATATTCCACCAGCTCGAGAAGTAATTGCTTTTAGCAATTTTATTCATGTACGGCCCCGAAACACAGGGAAGCTGCAAAGAAATACAGAATGTTTATTGAAAAACAAAAATTGGTTTGCTTAATACTGTGGCTAAATTAGTTTCTTTCTATGAAAACTGACGTTTCGCTTTATATCTTCGAAACAACAAATCAAAACACCTTGAGGTACGGTGCAACTTATATAGCTATTTTATCAAGGTGTGTTAAGAAACTTCGTTCCACAGTTTAACAAAGGTTTTAAAAGTTTTTAAAGATTAAAGTAGGCGGTTGAAATTCTGAAGTGGTGTGCAGTAAGATAATAGAAAAAGGCAGAATCAATACGAAAATGTTATATTTTCACATGTGAAATATTTTGAATATGAACTTTTTACACATGTGAAAATATAACTTTTTCAACTATATTTTTCATTACAGGGATATTTTTTCTTTATTTCATGACTTTGCATATAATAAAGACTGTATTGTGGTTTTATTTTACGCAAAAAAAAGAAGCACACTCAAATTGACTAACTGTTTATGACACAGTTCTCAAGCTTTGCTATGTAGAGTAACGTAGATGAAACAATGGGAAGAAAATTTAGAAATTTAATATCAACAAAATGTACTGCTATGATGACGATCGTTGTAGTGTCCATCTGCTGAGTGATTAGTGAGCTGTTGACTAAATAAACGAAATGGCGAGAAGCAAATCTCCTCACATGTTTGCATGTTCTTTTTTTTTTTTTTTTTTTTATTTTTTTTTTCGCGAAATTTGTCGACTGTCGTTGCATTCTAAAATAAATAACAACCCAATGACCAAACGAAAACTTGTATTGACAAATCTAACATGTTATGACACTCGGGTCGTAAACTGCTGAAATGGCTTGGTAGAACCTAGCCATTTTATCAGTTCACTAATCCTAGCGAGAAAAAAACGTTTATTTTTGTCATATTATGGTAATTATTTGCAGTGCAACTAAACTAGTATATGCATTCAGATAGAGTTTTGAAGATACTCTATTGTGGACAGACCAGTTTTTTATTATGTGTCCTCTTGACATATTTACAAATACGTATTTCTTGCACACCAGATAGAGAAATCCTACGTTTTACCCCATGTGAGAAATTCTTATCTCACCCTCGTTATCTCACCTTGGTCGCACCCTGCCTTCAAGTGTTCTTTTTTAACATTGGTTGTATTGGACGTCACGTAATTTCGTCGCTAAGCGCACACGTCACGATGACGTCAAAACGTTTTAATTCAAAATGGCGGGCGCCGCGATTGTAGCATTTTCTAGGTAAATAACATAAAAATCAAGCGTCGCCGCATTAAGGCGTGCAAGAAAAAGAATCCATCATTTGTGTTAGGTATGGATAGACAAATCTGTCCCTCGGGTCACAATTTGGCATCACTCGGCGAGCCTCATGATGCCAAAATTTGAGCCTCGGGACAGATTTGTCTATCCATACCTGACACTCACGTAAGATTCTTTTAATGTATAGTGTAACCAAAAATGCTATTTATAGTATCGTAATAAGATTTATTTTACCAAAAATAAAATGTGCTCGTTGTTGTTTTATTGTAATGACCCCGGTGTCCGTTTCGTTGTAATAAAAAATATTTAGTAATTTCACAATAATAATGCAATTTTCATCTTTTCTTCTCAAAATCATATTAGACAGTCAGTATCTATGTTCTCAATATCAAAACAAATCATTAGCAGTCGAACTAGAGCCACAAAATAAGCTTTTCTTCTCGGTCTGATACAAAATGCATGATTTTGCAAGCAACGGTCTCGGGAGTTTCAGCATTTAAATAAAATCCGTGATTTCCTGCAGAAAGTAACAATCTAAGCAAAAGCCACAATAGTTGCGTTGGTCCGTGAGGCATGTGTCATGCGGATAAACAAATTCAGAAGCTTATAATATGTAAATAAATTTTACAAACCGATTCGCCCCAACAACGATCCGCCCTTTTCCTTGTTTACTGTGTGTTCAGACCTCGTTTACTGTTCGTAGGCCTCGTTGACTGTACGTAAAGAAACACCAGTGTGAATCACAGCCAAACTTCATGTGGAGCATCTTTAGGAAGGGGAACGGAAGTATATATAAATGGTCCAGGTCACATGACCAAGATGGCCGCCATGCCCGTATATGGTAAAAACCATAAAAAGTCTTCTTTTCTGGAACCGGTGGACCTATTTCAACGAAACTTGGTGTGTAGCATCGGGGACTCTGGCCCACCATGATAGTGTATATGTCATGACCTTGGGTTGACCTTGACCTATTTTACGGCAAGGTCAATTTTGGTTACATAGGTTTTTCAATAAAAAAAAGTGAAAACGTTGAATTTTTTAGGAAGTTTTGTAGCCTGTGACCTGCAAGTTGGTAGATGCAGACAACATAATGAGCTAATGAAGTGTTGTGAGTACTTAAGGTCACGGTCATTTCTTGACTTTGGCCAAAAGGTCATTTACAAATGAAATGTAAAACCTAATTTTCTCAGTAACCGCTCGACCAATCAAAGCCAAACTTTATATATAGTATCTTCGGGATGGGAAAATGAATGTTTATATAAAAAGTCAAGGTCACATGACAAAGATGGCTGCCATGGCTATGAATAGCAAAAACCGTAAAAAATATTCGTCCCCAGAACCAGAAGGTCTACGATTTTGAAACCTGGCATGAAGCATCAGGGTGAGGAGCTCTACAAAATTTATATAAATCATGGCCCTGGGATAGCCTTGACCTATCGTATGACAAGGTCAACATAGCGCGCCCATGCATTTGAATGGGGAATATTATCAAAATGTCATTTGAATGGGGGGGGGACTTTATGGCAAGTCGGTACCTGCACCTCGGGGAAAATATTTTGCACTATTGTCCGCTGAAGTATGAAATAACTATATAATTAGAGAGGTTGAGAAAATGAACTTGTAACTTGTACGTGTACGTGTAGAACAGTTTTATCCCCAAACTTCGTCATTTATTACAAGTTCAAAATACTCGCTACACGTTGAGAATCAAAATTTGCGACTTGCAAGTTTTCTTTATACATGTATGTTTCCATCGATAGGTCAGGTAGGTACAAGCAGAAACGAAGTTCGATGAAGCGTTGCCAAATCGTTTTGCACGTGCAGCCGAAGTATATCTGACCAAAGGCGAATCGACGTACATGTGACCATATATGTATGTATGTATGTACTTTCTGACGTTTGTGGTAACAATTTGTTTATAGGGTATTTAGCCACGTTTTAGTTTCCGACCAGGTCCGAAACCCTTTTCAAAAGAGGGCACATCGGAGCCGGAACAAACATGTGACAATAAAATTAGCTCATCATCGTTGTCTAAAAGTCCGGCTAACAATAAATCATCCATATTTACTTTCATATATCAACACATGTATAAACAATAAAAAATTCAGCTGTATATATTTTATGAAATCTACACGTACACGTTCGATTTTCTCAAACGATTTTACACTCAAAACGATCGTGTACGGGTAAATAAAGCTACAAGTACACGTACACGTTACAAGTTTATTTTCTCAACCTCTCTATTATTACAGTAATATTCAAATATCTTCTTCTCCGATACCGTTTGACCAATCAAAGTAAAACTTCATGTGGAGCATTCTTATGAAGGGGGAACAAAAGTTTATATGTATGGTCAAGGTCACATGAAAGCTTGTATAAATCATGACCTTGGGATGACCTTTACCTATTTTATGGCACGGCCAACATAGGTTGCCCATGCATTTGAATGGGGAAAATTAGTAAAATGTAATTAAAAGGGGGGAAAATTGCTGGGAATATGCAAATTGACAGAAGATTTGTGTCTATGAAAAGAATGAGCTCAGGGGGCTGTCTGCTCCTGCCCCGGTGCTATATCCATGTATATGACCATAATATTCAAACATCTTCTCCACTGCAACCGTTTGGCCCGTCAAAGCCAAAGTTAATGTGGAGCCACGTTAGGAAAGGGGAATGAAAGTTAATATCAATGGTCACGGTCACAAGATCAAGATGGCCGCCATGGCTATTAATAGCACAAACCTTTATAAATCTTATTCTTCAGAACCAGAAGACCTATGATTTTGAAACTTTGCCTGAAGCATCAGTGAATGGAGCTCGACAAAGTTTGTATACTCATGACCGCCGGATGACCTTGACTTATTATATGGCATGGTCAGCTGAGGTCGCATATTCCAGATCTCGAGTGAGCGTTTACAAGGCTATTGGTCCTCTGTCTTTTTCATGCTTTTGGAATACAGAATTGTACATGAAATCGCCAACGTTTTCAAAGGCTTAGGACTATACAGTATTACTACGTATTTCATTTGATGTACTGTTGCTTCGTAATTCGACAATTACTTTTAAAGGTGCTCTTTAAGACCAATTGTTTCTAATGCATTTCTTATTATGATTATACAAGTCCTACATCAACATAGTTTGCTACGTCTCAGAATCATTAAACAAGAGACCCTATGCGCAGAATATCGTCAATCAAACAATTTACTCCACATGTAATAGTACTCCAGATCACCATTAGCATATCATTATGTTTTCAGATGTCATATCGATATATTATAAAAACATCCTTACCGAGATCAAATAATTTGAATTTCATCTACACTACTGTAACCTGTTTAGATGGCTGCTAAGTAGCAATCAGTATCGTTCTTGATCACAAATGCCGGTCTCTTGGTTAAAGGGTTTACCGTTTCATGATTGTTCTTTCAGATTTCTCTGTTTCTGTAATTAACTAATATGTGTGTATATAAATTGTAGTTCTCTGTTGAAATTTTAGATTTCAGTTTAAGCTCAGACAGACTTAACATGTTAGATTTGTCAATACGTTTGACAAATGTAAATTATTAAAAGTTAGAAGTTAAAAATGTGATGACTGTTTATAAAAATCCACACGGTGTTTCTAATGGTAATGTGTCACTTTCGTTTATTGAATAGAGCTAGACAATTTGAATCGATTTCTGGTCATTGTTATTAATTTATTCCATGTTCTACAGCCATCCCAGTTTATCACGTTTTCTTCATTTTTTCCACACTCTCATTATCTATGCAGGGACAAAAGTCTCTAACATTCAATGAAAATGCATTATTGTATGAAAATTTACTGAATTTGAACTTTCGTCACAAAACTGACAATAATATTTTAAGCGCAATGTAATTTGTTTAAAGGTAGTTTATCCTACTCAGGCGTGATTGTATGGAATAGTATTCCAGTAAGTATAAAAGACTCTTCGTCATTACCAATGTTCATAAGCAAATGTACCGAATGGCTATCACATTAATAGGTACTTTATTGAAATATTATATATACCTCCGCCGCCATTTGCTTGATTATGAAGTATTAAGTCATATCATTCTCGTGCATGTCTATTTGTCTGTCTGTCTGTCTGTCTGTCTGTCTGTCTGTCTGTCTATCTGTCTGCCTCTCTGTCTGTCTTTTTATCTATCTATTTGTCTTAACTTTGCATATATGTCATTGTTCTGACTTTTTATCAAAATGAATTTTGAATGTATATTTCAATGTATAATTCAATGTACTGTTATAACCATGTTTTTGAGGGCCCCAAGGAAGATTTGCTCTGCCAATTGGGCTACCCTCGTAAAATAAAGTATTTACTTACTTACTTACTTACTTACTTACTAAAAGTATGGTTTATAGTCCATACTATCTCACTTAAAATGTTTCTATTGCTTCCAAAGGATCAAACCTTTTTTATTTAATTTAACATGCCTAAATGATAGAATAACATGAAATTACATGATTATCAACCAGTTTACTTGAATTTTCATACTTGATTTGATGGTCTTATCCATACATTTACACATATCTATAAGTTTGATTCTAAATGAGAGGTTTGAATAAGAATCCTCAGAAAGCGTGTACACAGTTGTATTGTCGGTACACACTGGACATTTATTTTGATGCGTACAGTACGCATTGTTCAAAATAATTATCTACATCACTAATTAACCTATATTGAGGAGAAATATAATTGATGTCTCATACGATAGGTAAAATAATGTATTTTCAGGTGATATGATTTTATTTTCTATATAACATAAATCTGAACTTTTGTTAAGTCATTCTACGAACTTAATTGACAATCAAAGTATATAAACAAATTTCTCCAGTTGTCCCTTTATTGCCAATGACGTTATCACAAACAAGACCAGAAGATCAATGGTCCTGTAAACGCTCACCTGAGACCTGAGATATATATAGTAACCTATCAGACGGGTTATGCAGGGAAATCGCCTCTAAAGCTGAGCTATGATAACTCCTTTTTTAAGGAGCATAGTAGCGCAGTCGGTAGAGGGGATGGCCCTGTATAGCTAGGCGCCGAAGCCGAAGTCTGCGGGTTCGAAACCTACCTTCGCCAACTTAGTACATCTTTATTTCTCTACTTTATAGTTTATCCGATGTACTTGTATCAGAAATGATCTTGGTAGGAAAAGCTGTTGAAGTTTGTATAATTATCTTTGATATGAAACTATTATTTTCAAGCTTTGGCATCCACAGGATCCAGTTATAGACGAGTGTGCTTGCACAACGAAAACTAGTAACATGCAGGAAATCGCATCTAAAGCTGAGCTATGATAACTCCTTTTTTAAGTAGTGTAGTAGCGCAGTCGATAGAGGGGATGTGTAGCTAGGCGCCAAAGCCGAAGTCTGCGGGTTCGAAACCTACCTTCGCCAATTTAGTACATCTTTATTTCTCTACTTTATATATTAATTAAATAATGTAAAAATTCAGATGTCATTATTTTTTCGATATAAGTATATTTGTTCCGGCGTTTGTATTTTCACTACTGATATTTCCGGGACAAAGGACATCGGGACGAGCCAAGCGAAAAGGGCAAAAACAGACGATAACACTATGGAGACTACCTCTTCTGTGTCGGAAGAAAATTACACCGGGGGAGCGTCAGGAAATCCACAGCTTACAGAGATAATTGCAAAACTTTCTTTACTTCTTACAGCTGTGAACGAACAAACAGCTCTTTTACGAGAAGTTATTGGATCAAGATCTATGTTGAACAATGATGAACTTGTAAAAACTATAGGAACTGTCATACAATCAATTGAATCCGAAATGAAGTTCAAAGCTAATACGGGTCAGCAAGCGGCAGGCGCTCACTCATTTGAGAAAGTCGCAGAAAATGTAATGGAAGCCGAAGCAATGAGAATCAAATCTTCGATTGGTGCTACATGGGAGCAAAAACTAAATGCACGTAAAGATGCCTATTGGGCAAAAACAAGAAACGAAGGTTACCTAGTGGTACATCAAAAATGGATCCAAGAAGGGACTCCGCTTATCATTCCTAAGAAACTTCAAAAACCAGAAATAAGAAACGAAAATGATAACCAAAGACAGCTGAGAGAAAGGGTCGTAATGCAAGAAACGAAATAGAAATGGAGAAACTTCGAGTTGAATCGTGTTACGAAAGAACTAGGAAGCTGGACGCTGAAATAGACAAAATCATCAAGTCAAGATGCTCAGGACAAGTATATGCATTTTTAATGGAATTATGGCAGAGAAATATTAAAAGAAACGAAGAAATTTCACATAAAAGGTGGGAAAACACTGAAACATGGTTACGAACATACGAAGAAGACTTTATACGAGATTATGGCGACAGGTGCCCATTTTTCAAAAAATCCAACAATAGACAGAATTTTCCAACATACCAACAACAACAGCAGCAACAACAGCAGCAACAACAGCAGCAACAACAACGCCAACAACAACCACGCCAGCAACAACAACGCCCCTATCGACCGAGAGGAGCGTATGCTGATGCGGTTAGAAGACCTGCAGAAAACAATGGTAATCTTCACCAACTGATTAACCAGCTTATTTCAACGCTGAATAATCAACAACCGACACAACGAAGGGAACCCAGAAGAAATCAACAAAATTTTAGAAGACAAAACAATCTGTCTAACAATTCATTGATGGACGAAAACGAGTCAACTACCGACCATGCGCCTCCTTTTCTGCAGGAGGATCACAACTGGGACAATCTATTATTTTAAAGGACGACAACATAGCTGAGACATCATCTAAAACTTTCACAAAAATTTACAACCTCTCTGACCGAAAACTTAATAATGCCGAAAAAAGTGTCTTATTGAAGGGTCTAAAGTATTCTACATGGCTGGTGATGCCATGAAGATACATTACACACAGTCATTTAACGTTAAGACAATAGTACAGCCATTATGGTGGGATAATTCATGTGAGGAGGCAAAATCAAAAAAGTATAGTCTTTTAAGAAAATTTAGATCTACAAACTCAAGTAATGATTACACAGCATACATTACGCACCGCAATCGTTTTAAGAGCACATGTAAACTGAAAAAGAAGCATTTTCAACGTAAACGTAGATCTGACTTGATGTATGCCAACATGCAACATGCAAACTTATGGTATTCACTTGAAAGGAAGGGTATTTCTCAAAACAGTAAGTTTCTTAAGATTTTTAAGTCTATGTACTCTCAACTTAAGTCATGTGTGAAAATCAAAAATGGTTGAACTAGATATTTTGAATGTCATATTGGTACAAGACAAGGCTGTGTAAGTTCTCCCATAATATTCTCTCTATTTATAAATGATCTTGTTTTTTATCTAAAACAGAAATGTGATAGAGGTATCTTTGTAACAAATCATATCCAAGATCTGCTTGCGTTGATGTTTGCAGACGATGTTGCATGTTTTAGTGATTCGATTGTGCGTCTACAACAACAAATAAATTGTATTCAAAGGTTTTGTGCTGTAGGTATGTCGTTAAATCTATTAAAGACAAAAATTATAGTTTTTAGAAATGGAGGAATTGTTAAAGAAATAGAACACTGGTTTTATCAAGGAGAACACATTGATATAGTATCTGCATACAAGTACTTCGGTATATATTTTACACCTAAATTAATATGGACAAAAACAAAGGAGGTTTTAGCATACCAGGCCAATAAAGCTGTTAATCGAATATTTTTGTTTCAACGTCAATTTGGGTTTTTTTTACACCGAAAGATATTTTTAAGTTGTTTGATGCTATTGTAAGTCCTATATTGTGTTATGGATCAGAGGTCTGGGGATATGAGTATAGTATACCTATTGAAAAAGTACATGTTAAATTTTGCAAGAGATTTATTGGATTGAATCAGAATACTGCTGATTTTTATGCCCTAAGTGAGTGTGGTAGATATCCACTTTCAGTCATATATATGAGTCGATGTATAAAATATTGGGTTAGAATATTACAGATGCCTGACCATAGATATCCAAAGCAATGCTATATAATGCTAAGATCACTTTCAGATGCGGGCAAAATCACATGGGCTACTCAAGTTAAGAACCTTTTGTATAAGTATGGCTTTGGCTATGTATGGGAGGCAAATACAGTTGGGGATATGAATGTCTTTATTAAAATGTTTAAACAGCGACTTATTGACTGTTGTCAACAAATGTGGCAATCCGATATTAACGAGTCTTCAAAAGCCTTGCTTTACCGTAAATATAAACTTGTATTAGAAATCGAAAGCTATTTGACATTTCCTGAACTACCATACTTATATAGGAAAACTCTAGCCAACTTCCGTTGCTCTAGCCATCCTCTTATGATTGAAAAAGGTCGACGCCAACATATTGATAGAAATATTAGATTTTGTCCACTGTGCTTAAAAAGAAACGTCTATGTCGTTGAAGACGAATTTTATTTGTGTATGTCCGTCGTACAATGATATTAGAAATATTTATTTTAAACTTGAATGGAAGACAAACTTGATAACAGATATGCTTTTTATACGAATAATGTCTTCAACAGATAAGGAATCTATTGTAGATATTTCTAAATATCTAGTCAGTGCTCTCTCATATAGAAACACATGCATATCCAGTTCAGACTGAAAGTTGATATAGCTATTATAAAGATAATTGATTTTTGGTTGTTATAGGTATATATTATACATTAAAATCTTCTTAGAGAGATTTATATGGAATAAGATAAATTGTATGTCACCTGTAAGAGATACCACTCTAACTGTATGTACTTATTGATATGTATTTTGGGCCGGTGGCCTTGTATTACGAAATAAAGATATGTTATGTTATGTTATGTTATGTCTTAAGTTTACACCAACACCAGAAAAAGGTAATGGCAATCAAACAGAAAATGACGTTAACGACTTCTGTCGGAAACTTAGCCTTAAAGAATATGTTGATGGTAACGATAATACCGATACCTCTCTCGTTAGAAATAAATCTTTCTTCACACCGGAAACGGGCCGAAACAAAAAACTTGATTCTTATATCTCCCTTACAAAAGAAATGTGTGATTCCATTCAAAACGAAAACAAACACATTAAGCATAACATAACACTGGAACAAAGAAATGCAATTAAAAGTTTAGCAGAAGATTCTTCCATCATAATCAAAGAAGCTGACAAGGGAGGAGGCATTGTTCTGATGAACACTGACTTTTATACAAGAAAAATCATGGACATGCTAGTGGATGAATCATACTATTCCCAAATTCAAGACAATTGCAGAAAAGAAACATTTAACAAAATTCAAAATCTTATAGGTACAAACGGAAATTTAACAAATAAGGAAAAAGATGTTTTACTAAATTTTGAGTGCAAAACCAGTACATTTTATGGTTTACCTAAAATTCATAAAAGCAAAACGATAGAAAATGCATGCAAAGAAAATGAAAATATGGAATACATTGAAGTAAAAGATCCCCAAGACCTCACATTTCGTCCAATTGTAGCAGGTCCTAATTGTGAAACTAGCCATTTAAGCCATCTCCTGGGCATACTACTAAATTCATTCTTAAAACATGTAAAGAGTTACTTAAGGGATGATATTGACTTTCTAAACTACCTCCCAAAACATGTTAACGAACACACATTACTAGTCACATTTGATGTTGTAAGTTTATACTCAAATATACCCCATGATCTAGGTCGGAAAGCAATAGAATTTTGGTTAGATAGACACCAGATCTTATACACAGCCGCTTTTCAAAGGAATTTATTCTTGAAGGCTTAAGTATTATTCTTGAAAACAACAATTTTTCATTCAATGAATCATTCTTTAACAAGCGGAAATGCTGTACAATGGGGGCAAAGGTATCACCAACTTACGCTACTCTGGTTTTAGGCTACTTAAAAGAGCTAATGTATGAAAGAATTACAATAGAGAAGGGTCACAATTTTGGACAATATATTATAGAAAACTGGGAAAGATTTTTAGATGATTGTTTTTCAATTTGGCCATTTTCTAGTCAGGATCTTAATTACTTCGAAAATGTACTGAATAGCTTACACAAAGACATCCAATTCAAACCTCTGATCAAATCTACACAAATACCTTTTCTAGATGTGCTAGTGTTGAAATCTGGAACATTAATTTCTACGGATATTTTTCATAAAGTTACTGATTCCCAGCAATATCTCATTTTCAATTCTTGCCACCCAAAACACACCAAAATCAACATACCATTTTCTTTAGCTAGAAGACTATGTACCATTGTATCTGATAAAAATGTACTACTGACACGTCTGAAAGAATTGTCTCATACACTTATTCAAAGAAAATATCCAACTGAAATCATTAACGCAGGCATCAAAAAAGCGATGTCTATCCCAAGAGACAAACTCTTAGAAGTGAAAAGTAAAGAAACGGAAGACATAATGCCTTTTATTTCTACCCACAATCCTAAAAACAAAGAGGTATTCGGTATTATCAAACACAACATGGATGTTCTGACTTCAGACGAAACCATGTCAAAAATCTTAAGTGAAACAAAAATCGTTAAATGCAAAAGTCATCTCCCAAACCTAAAGCGCCTCCTAACAAAATATGAATTTAATGAATTAAGAACGTCCGCAAAGGCCACTCGATGTAATGAGCCCCGGTGTGGGCTTTGTAAACATTTAATTGAAGGATCAACCATAACTTTGCAGAACAAAACTTTTCACGTCAAAGAAGACATGGACTGTGCAGTGCAAAATGTTCTATATGTTTAAATCTGCAACGGCTGCAAAGAATTTTACATCGGACAGACGGGCGACAAATTGCGAAATAGACGGACAGTTCACGACCAGCAAATTAGAATCCCTTCAACAAGACAACTACCCGTCTCTGCACATGTAGATCGTTGTTGTTCTACTGATCCTAAATATTCTATTTTTCCTTTCTACAAATTTCACGTCAATGATGTTTCAGCTAGGTTGTCGAAAGAAAAATAGTTCTTAAATATATTCAACCCTAAACTTAACGTTACTAACGTTGCTATGTTACTTTGTTAAATCCGCCTGATGAGTATAACGAAACCGGTCGCGGTAATTAAATAATGCAAAAATTCAGATGTCATTATTTTTTATATGTAGCGCAGTCGGTAGAGGGGATGGCCCTGTATACACACCGTACATACGGCTCGTCAAATTCCAACTGGTACGTCAAATTCCAGATGTTTATGTCAGCGCGTGCGTTTTGGCGGGTAAGTTATTTTGCTGTATTTTACAAAGAATACCTAAACTTTTCATGGTATAATCTTATTGAGGCTTATATATTTTCAATCTCCATCTGAAGGATCATTGATAATCAACTTTTACAGTGTATTTATCGTTTTATTCTGTCGCTTGGCGACAAAAACAATACGCCAAAGTACAGACGGGCGAATGTCATATGATAAGTGAAATTACAGACGGCCGATACGGAATGACCCAGACGGTAGATCAACGTTTTATGATACGGGTCTACTAAAACACTTCTTTGTTATGCAATAGTCAGTATGGTTTAATTTGCACCGCTACAAACCATAAATTGCATAAAGAAAGCATTACTTGGGAAGGAAACAAAGTGAAACGACTGTCTTTAAACGATTTTATATGTCGCTTTTTTACTCAAGATGGCCAGTCGATGAACAAAAAGCTGATTGTACTTTTGACTATATAGAAATTTGGAAAAAAATGAAAGCAGATAGTGTGAACATTTGATAATATTCCACATAACTTAACTGATACATGGCTACTGCAAAGCGATTTTAAATATTCAAATAGAACACTACGCGACACAGTACACGCACATGTATAAGCGCCATGAGACGGGGAATTATTTACGAATAGCGCATTGTTTCTAGCTTTAATTATATGTATACCCTTAATTTTGATTATAAATTCAGTATGGCATGGGTCGGAACTGAACTTTGCGGTCTGTGCCTGGGCATACCAGGGTTCAAACTGATTGTTGGTTTCGCTCGGTTGAGTCTTCGCCCTAGAAACATCCTGGCATAACCTGTGCTTTATTTGTTTGCCAATGTGCTTCTTTGATGGAATTTAATTTTTATACCAACGGAACAAAAACATGTGCTTTTGATTGTTTGAATTGATGTTCTACGTCCCAGTCAACAGATAAGGTCATGTCGGGACGTTGCCTCTATTTTATGGGACTTTTACGCAAAATGAGGATGACATGACATCCTACAAGTGCTTGAAATATAACCATCAAACTAAGCCAAAAATGCTTATACGTATGGATGGTATGACTTGAACCTCGTTTAAGGCAAGCTCAGACCAGAGGGGTTAACCAGTAATCAGATGGTCGGTAAGTAGTGTATAAGCTTTACCTGGATGTACAAGCAGCCCATCTATTTCTTTAGCCCCCAATGGGTGAGTGCCCATATCGCAACCCGAGCACCTTCAAATACATATACTGATGTATATATTGTGCATCCTGCATACTGCCACAGAGTCCGGGGGCTCAAAAGTCATCAACATGACACGCGTATGTGTCGGTCGGGGTTCGAGACCACAACCTCTGGAGGATGATGGGAACTAACTACCCACTAGATCACACGACCGCACAACCGGCCGTGGTTAAGGTCGCTGACTATCAGCGCCTTTAAAATAAGATTAACCAAGGATCAAGAGACAATCAGGTGGAAATCTTTTTCTGATTATGCCTTTTCCTGATCTTTGTCTGCTTGTACCTTTTCAAACCCCGACCACTATATCACTCTCATAAAGTTATACTGTGTTTGAGTGGAAACAAAACAGCAGACACACAAAGTTGAAACAATTTCGAACCAATGTTGATTCATTCAACTTTGAAACAGTGTTGTAGAATCAATATTGATTCAGTGAATCGAATTGATTCAACAATGTTTAAAGGTTGACCGAAACAACATTATTTTAACAATATTTCAACAATGTGTGTCTTAATGTTGATTCTACGGTTTCAAAATTTTGTTCAAATTTTGATATAGTGAATCAATGTCGTGTGTCTTTAAGGTGGCCATTTTCTCTTTACCCATCTATAAACTGTATGACAGCCATAACATTTCCAATTCAAGAAATACAATTTATTTTTGAACGTATACTTCCAAGTTGACCGCTTAAGAAGGCCAAACAAATGCCAGGGTGCCATGGGTATTTCAAATAATCGCACTCAACACGTCTGATGCGACACGTATCCAAAGTCGTTTCTACGTCTGTTATTTGACGTATCAAAAGCTATTGTCCGTCTGGTCTTTCAAGTATAAAGCGACTGTCGTGGTTCGTATCATGTAAAATCACACATGGTTAAAAAGAATGAGCTGCGCTATCAATAGTAGTAATTAATTTGAATAAAAGCTTAAATCAGGCTTTTAAATAGATACTAAGCTATATATATTCGAGTATGCGATTTTCAATTATTTCTAGTTATGGAGATATTTGGCAAAAAGTATGGATAATTTCTGAAAACGTGCCGTTTTAAGACTTTCGTGCAATGCTTTCGCCAATCCACGGATAAGCTGACCATGACACCTGTATGTACAGATGCGTGGAGGTCCACACACGACTGCCGATTATTATTTTCTTTTGAAACCATTAGCTTAAATATACTAAAACAAGAAAAAACAACAAAAATAATTAAGGCGCCAAAACGCACGCGCTGACATAAACATCTGGAATTTGACGTACCAGTTGGAATTTGACAAGCCGTATGTACGGTGTGGTATAGCTAGGCACCGGAGCCGAAGTCTGCGTGTTAGAAACCTACCTTCGCCAATTTAATACATCTTTATTTCTCTACATATATACCAATTTGCTTATTTGTCTTGAATGGTAATATACATGTATATAAATATAACTCCAGGACAGGGTCAGAATAACCCCTGGAGTCAATGTTTTTTTGTGTTTTTTTTTTTTTTCAAATCATAAAAAAATCACTCCATTTCCCAATTTACTGCAAGTTTTGCCCTTCAAATGACATTTTAACAATTTTCCCCATTCAAATGTATGGGCAACCTAACTTGACCTTGACATAAAATAGGTCAAGGTCATCCCAGGGTGATGATTTATAGAAATTTAAATTTGTAGACATCTATTCCTTGATGCTTCATGCAAAGTTTCAAAATCATAGGCCTTCTGGTTCTGAAGAAGAAGCTTTTGAAAGGTTTTTGTTATTCATAGCCATGGTGGCCATCTTGGTCATGTGACCTTTACTATTTATGCAAACTTTCATTCTCCATTCCTAATTTTGCTGCACATATGGTTTGGCGTTGATTGGCCAAGCCGTTTTCAGGAAAAGATGTTTGAATATTTTGGTCATATACATGTATATAGCCCCGGGGCAAGGGCAGACAACCCCCAGGGGCAAAAATATTTCAAAAACATAAATCTTCTGTCCAGTTGCTCATTCCTAGCACGTTTTCTGACATAAAACGACATTTGCCTATTTTTCCCCATTCAAATTCATAGGCGATATGAAGTTGACCTTGCCGTTAAACAGGTCAATGTCATCCCTGGGTCATGATTGATTTATAGACGTATAGGTTATAACTTGAATGTTATGCGACAGTCTGCATGCTTAGTTTTTAACCCAATCATGGTTGATGACTATGCTGCCTTCTTTAATTGCACGCCGGTGGGTCGGGCGTCAGACTCTATGATGGCCCCGACATAAAGCTATTCATTTTAGTTGGTTGGGGCCGGAGCTTCTTGTCTGTTGCTTGGCCCACCGGGGTCCAACTGGTGTTTTTCTTTTGCTCCGGAGTTAGTAGGTTATTCGGCGCCCAGGGATCTCCATCGTCGGGCAGCTTACTCAGTCTGTGAGTCCTGGTTTTTGATTCATCAGGATGTTTATCATGATTTATTTGTTTGTTCTTGATGATTCATTGACTAGTTAGAGATTCACCACGAGGACCGAATAACTAACTAAATGTTATGAACCACTGCGGAAGCTGAGGGTGAGGTTATGGCCATGTAAAACCGGTTTAAGCCCGCCAGTAACTTTGTGTTACTGATCGTTCCAAGTCGATACTTCTGTGGTGGTTCTTTTTGTTTTATGTCTTGGTGTTTAAAAGAATTTTTTGTGCTGTTGACGCCTTATGTATGTTTTCTTATTTTTAGTTAAGTTAAGGTAACTGAGTGGCCACCTATTGGGAAAATACCTGCTCATTCGGCTTACGATATGTTTCATGGTATAAGTACCTAACTGTTAATTTGGTTTTTTCCCACCTCGGTTTTTGGAGTGGGAATCTTTTTCTGATTGCGCCTTTTCCTGATCTTTGCCTACTTGTACCTTTTATGCAAACTTTGTAGATCTTTATTCCTAGATGCTTCATGCCCAGTTTCAAAATCATAGACATTTTGATTCTGAAGAAAAAGATTTTTAACGGTTTTAGCTATTTATAGCCATGGCGGCCATCTTGATCATGTGATCTTGACCATTTATATAAAATTCCATTCACTCTTCATAAGGATGCTCCACAAAAAGTTTGTCTTTGATTGGCCAAGCAGTTCAGAGACGAAGCTGTTTGAATATTATGGTCATATACATGTATATAGCTCATGGTCAGGGGCAGACATCCCACTGGGCCCAAAATATTTTCATATGCATAACTCTTCTGTCCATTTGCTCATTCCTAGCAAGTTTTTTAGCAATTAAATGACATTTTTCTTTTTTCCCCATTCAAATGCATGTGCAACTTTGTTCACCTTGCCGTAAAATAGGACAAGGACATCCCAGGGTCATTATTTATACGAACTTTGAAGAGCCCTATTCTAAGATGCTTCATTCCAAGTTTCAAAATCATAGGCCTTCTAGTTCTGAAGGAGAAGATTTTTAAAGACGTTTTGCTATTTATAGCCATTGCGGCCATCTTGGTCATGTGACCTTGACCGTTTATACAAACTTTCATTCCCTTTTACGAAGGATGCTCCACATAAAGTTTGGCTTTGATTGGCCATGCGGTTTCAGAGAAGAAGACTTTTGAATATTATGGTCATATACATGTATATAGCCCCGGGGCATGGGCAGACAACTCCCTGGGCCCAACATATTTTCATCTTCTGTCCATTTGCTCATTCCAAGCAAGTTTTCTGCCATTAAATGACATTTTCCTATTTTTTTCCCATTCAAATGCATGGGCGACCTAATTTGCAATTGCCTTAAAGAGGTCGAGGTCATCCCAGGGTGATGATTTATATGAGCTCCATTGTCTGATGATTCATGCCAAGTTTCAAAATCATAGGCCTTCTGGTTCTGGAAAAGATACATTTTAAAGGTTTTTGCTATTTATAGACATGGCGGCCATCTTGGTCATGTGACCTGGACTATTTATACAAACTTTCGTTCCCCCTTCCTAAGGATGCTCCATATAAAATTTGGCTTTGATTCTCCAAGCGGTTTCAGAGGAGATCTTTGAAATTGTGAACAACGGACGACGACGACGGACGACGGACGACGACGACGGACGACGGACGCCGGAGCACGGGTATACTACAGCATAAGCTCACCTGTGAGCCTTCGGCTCAAGTGAGCTAAAACGTTATGCATTAATTTCCAAATATTGCAAGGGTATATAAATAACTGAACGCAACTGTATATGATCTGTTAGAATGCTTCCTTGCATTCAGCCAAAAAAATGCATTCGGTGTATTTCTTGAAACTGGGTACTTAAATAATAATTGTAATTGCGTCAAACCCTTAAACAAGACGTTGGTTTATGCTTTTTATGACAGCTATTTTCAATTTCCATTACGCAATTGGCATTTGAACGTGATGCAAGAGAGCCACCAATACGGCTTGTGTTGAGGTCTATTTTTAATTGGAATCATATGGTGTAGCTTTATGCCAAATATCCGACATCAACACAAGTGTAACGATTTTCACGAACATCTCTACCTACCGTCTATAATATAAAGCATTTTTGAAATTTAACAGACTATAGCAACCGACAAAATAAGAAACGCAAGGGTATAAATCATCAATGTCACATAACAATAAAAAATTAATGACACAAATGCATTTGTATAGTTTCAAAGGCATATTATTCAATAATGCATTGCATATCTTTTAAAACCAGATGTTAAAAATCTGCTTCAGATAAAATCTGTCATAAATCATGTGGGGGTCAAATGCTAAATAAAATAAAAATGATATCCTTTTAGACCAGTGAACATATCAATGAGAAAGAGGATTGGCCATATCGCGGTTTCGGCTACTTAAGCCTCTTCAGTGACTCTTAGATTTGGCAACATGGAGCCAAAGAGAAATACTGTAATTTTAAAGTCGCATTACAATTCACCAATTTTCATTCTCGTTACAATGATTACTGCAGATGTGTGGAATCTTTGAGTACACCTGCATTTTATCATGATTTGATCAGAAATAATAAAATTACATTATTTTGAATTTGAGCGATTAATGAAGAACTTAATGGGAAATCGCTTCATTGCATTTCTTATTTTGTCAGGTATATATTACCTTGGAATGAGAGAGCATCTGAAATGGAAGAATTCATTAACAATTACTAAATGCATATGATAACAAGAAAACGCTCCTACCTAGAACAAGGGCAATGCAAAATTTAATATACAGTTTTGGAGTGAATTAATTGTCTTATATATGCCTGACCTGCTTTAGAATATACTGACGTCAATAAAAAACGCCTCATCGAAAATGTTGCATAACTTTGCCAAACGATACACAATATAAACAGAATTTGCATCATCCTTATTTCTACCTTCTGTCTCATGGTACAGCATAAACCGAATTTGATTAAGACGCGCACTTTTCTCAAAACTTGCGTAGAAGAACCATTTTTAAAGATGCATCCTGACGTCATTATACAGACGTTTTTGACGTAAAAAATATTGAAAGCCGTGTGAAAGTTGTTTTACAAACTTGTGAACATCAAAATTTTGAAACGTAACGTCACAGGACTACGTGAAGTTGAAATACTGAAATTATCATAAGGACTTTTCACAAGAAAGGAAACGGACGAAACGAAAAAATGATACTGCTCCGTTTCTTGCGTTCGAAGCGACTCCATAGTCGGGGATCATCGTTCGCATCGACACAAGATTCCCTCTATCGATTTTTGTTACCCTAGCTCTTTCGCCGACGCTTCTGTATCAAAATCTTTTTGACGTCGACGTCTCTTATGCCTACAAATTCTAATGATGAAACATTTCAGAAACGATGCCGTTATATTCGGATGTACACCTTGAGTTGATTTTCATAACGTAGTCGCATTATTTCAAATGAATTGCCAAGAATGGAGCAATATTCTGACGCTTATTTCCCTAGACGTTAAATACACGTTATCCGTAAGGACGTTCGTTTCACGCTGAAAGGCAAAAGAAGTAACAATAGAAACTATTCTTTGTCAAATAGCCATGCCATGATCACATTTGAAAACTTTTTGACCATTTTGACGGCGAAAACCATTTAAGCATTGATCCTTAGCTGCAATGACGCCAATAACGCTGGAAAACAAAATTTGGTTTTCAAAAAATGCGTTTCAACAACATATGGCCACGTATGGATCCCCCACTCTATGGCTTATGTGTTGGTATTGCAAAGGAGACTTTCAGTAATCGAAAGAAGCGATGCCTGATAGACCGATTCATGAACAGAATAAGGATTTTGCGAGGGGTGTTTGTTTTCAACAGCGTGCCATGTTTCAAGCAGACGTCTGAATGATTCCATTTCAGCATTTCCGAATGCGTAAAAGGTTAGCAAAAGATATGATCAATATTTAAAATAATTAATATTGTTAATCTTGGCAGTATGACGTGTCAAAGTTGTCTGAGGCGTTTTTGTTGACGTCAGTATAGTTAAACAAAACATAAAAAAGAAAGCAAACAGCATAATAACTAACATGCTATTTTACGGAAGAAAATGCTATCCGTGTCATATCATTATGGTCCCGGGTCGTTTCGCCCGTGAGTTGTTTCGCCCCTGAGTCGTTTCGCCCGTGAGTCGTTTCGCCCTGGGTCGTTTCGCCCTGGGTCGTTTCGCCCGTGAGTCGTTTCGCCCCTATATGGTGAGTCGTTTCGCCCTTATTTTTCTACCATGCCCAAATGTGTAATATGGTGTATTATTTGTTATTTATAACTTAATGATATGTCTTGGGCTGATCATTCACAACTGTCTTTTGGGTATATATACTAAAGGGCTTTGAAAACCCCTCACTATAAATTGGTTCTGATGATGATTATTTCTTTTAGAATACTAGATATTTCGGCAAAAATAATTTGGAACAGAAAATACAATCAGCCTGCTTAAATTTCATATCAAAACAGGAACGTCAACGCCAGTGATTTACGTCATACAGTATGATTTCAATCGTTACCAAAAGTTCAACAAAACGAATTATAAGGACGAAAAATATTCACCAGGTCCAACATGATTTCTGAAAAGAAACACAAAAGCCAAGCAAATGCTATTAGTTTTGACATTCAATTGCACTAAAACTGTGGTAATCACGTCAATTTAAAGTTTATGAAGAAAACTTTCATTTTTGCGTGTGAAATGAAACAAATTCGAAAGTTTTCAAGCACAAAAAATAGACATGGACTTGTGTAAGAATGTCTGTGTGTTTTGACCACTTTACGCTTGACGTCAGCGAAAAACGCTAGCCTCTTAAATGGCATTGTACGAAAGTCATTATTTTTTTTATTTTTATTTTTTTTTTATTTATTTATTTTTTTTTTTTTTTTTTTTGCTTAAGATTGCACGCTATCATCGGAGTCATGTTTTATTCTTTTACAATTTAACATTTAACATTTCAAGAATGTCGGCCATCGGTCACCGCCAAAGATAAAGCATTCACACATCGCCTTAATTGACAAATACGATTATTGTCACCTATGTGTGATTAAAGGCGTAAACATATTAATAGATTATCGCATTAATCAATTGACTTGGACAAATATCACACTTCTGTTAATTATTTGATTAGTTAAGGTGACTGTCGAAATACCAGAAATACCACATCTATCTATCTATCTATCTATCTATCTATCTATCTATCTATCTATCTATCTGTCTATCTGTCTATCTATCTATCTATCTATCTATCTATCATTTTTCCTTCCTTCATTCCTTCCTTCCTTCTGTTATCTTTATACAACATTAAAAGCCACAGAAGCGGAAACGCTAAAATGTTTAAATAAATATTATATTAACAAGATACGTCAAGGTACTCTTTTTGTCAATCTATCTATCTATCTATCTATCTATCTATCTATCTATCTATCTATCTATCTATCTATCTATCTATCTATCTATCTATCTATCCTTCCTTCCTTCCTTCCTTCCTTCCTTCCTTCCTTCCTTCCTTCCTTCCTTCCTTCCTTCCTTCCTTCCTTCTGTTATCTTTTACATCATTAAAAGCCACAGAAGCGGAAGCACTAAAATGTTTAAATAAATATTATATTAACACGTCAACCTACTCCTTTTATCAATCTCTCTTTCTATCTATCTATCTATCTATCTATCTATCTATCTATCTATCTATCTATCTATCTATCTATCTATCTATCTATCTATCTATCTATCTATCTATCTATCCTTTTTTCCTTCCTTCCTTCCTACCTTCCTTCCTTCCTTCCTTCCTTCCTTCCTTCCTTCCTTCCTTCCTTCCTTCCTTCCTTCCCTCTGTTATCTTTTTACATCATTAAAAACCACAGAAGCGGAAGCGCTAAAATGTTTAAATAAGTATTATATTAACAAGATACGTCAAGATACTCTTTTTAACCAAATCTATCTATCTATCTATCTATCTATCTATCTATCTATCTATCTATCTATCTATCTATCTATCTATCTATCTATCTATCTATCTATCTATCTATCTATCTATCTATCTTTTTCCTTCCTTCCTTCCGTATGATCTTTCTACAACATTAAAAGCCACGGAAGCGGAAGCGCTAAAATGTTTAAATATATGTTATTTTAACAAGATATGTCAAGATACTCATTTCAACCAAACCTATCTACCTATCTACCTACCTATCAGCATCATCAACAATAGCAATATCAACAACAACAACAATAATAATAATAATTATAATAATGATAATAGAAATAATGGGCGAAACAACTCACGGGCGAAACAACTCACGGGCGAAACGACCCACCTAATAAGGGCGAAACGACCCACCCATAAAACCAGGGCGAAACGACTCAGGGCGAAACGACCCGGCGAAACGACCCACGGGCGAAACGACCCGGATTCATCATTATCATGCACTTGTTAAAAAAGTAAGATAGTGATTTATAACAATTTTATGCAGTTTACAGAATTTCATTCTGAGCATCATTTCAATACACGTTCTTGGCGAATTTACCAAATCGACTGACAGAACGATGTGACAATTCAAGGGTTTACACTTATGAATAAGCTATAATGCTTTGAAAACGATTTTATGTACACATTTCGTTAATAAAAAAAAAAAACGTCAATATGGAAGAAATTAACTACACATCTCGCAAAATCATAAGCATAATTTGGGGAGGAAATATAAGGAATTTAAACATTGTAATACAGTTGAATTTTTGCAATATAAAACAAAATCGCTTTATATTCTGAAGTGTCTACAAGTGCTTCACGAATTTTTAAAGGCAGCGATTTTTCTCATAATTATTTGCATACCCCAATTTGATAAACGAGACAACCATGCGCTTTATTTCGCAGCATCAAAGGTTTAATTACATGGTATGTTTAAACGATCACCATGCTTAACACAGCAAAAAACACATTGGCTAGTTGCCCAAAATAATTTTAATGCACCATGATTAAATTTGGGCAATATAATTTACTCCGTGGGTCAGGAGGGCTCACCATGCACCCCCGAAGGATCCTCTGGGAGTGGTATAGCATTGTTCATTGGACCCCCGTGATTAAGAGCCATGATGTTAACACTCGATATCTTGCTACCGAGCTGCCATTTTGGACGGTTTTCAAGATGGCCGCCAAGCAAAAAATGGCAACACGCATGTTTAGTATAATAAATCTCTTAAAATTTCTAATCTGCTCAGTTGTACGAGCAGAACATGCATGTATAACTGTCTAGACTTTATTTCTGATAAATGTTTTCGAAGTAAAGTCTTTAAATTATAGTATACAAGATGGCCCCCATATTGAAAAGCGTGATTTTGCGATTTTTTTTTACTTTTCCTCCACAAAAAAAGAAGTTGTTTGTTTTTCAGTTTCATTAAGCTATGTTGTTTGAGTCATTCAGAGAGATGCAGATACTATTTTATGCTAATTCAGCCACTGTTTCAACCCACAAGTTTGGACGGTTTTCAAGATGGCCGTCATGCAAAAATGGCAAAGAGCATGTTTAGTATGATAGAACCCTTAAAATTTCTAATCTGCTTACTTTTATGAGCAAAACATGTATGTGTAAGTGTCTACACTACATTTCTGATATAAATTAATCAAATTTATGTTTTTAAATTACTGTGTAAAAGATGGCCGCCACACTGAAAAGCATATTGCGCGATATTTGTTACTTTTTATTCCCCAAAAACCTTTTTCTCAGTTTCACTATAAACTATGTTTTTTTAGTTATTAACAGAGATGTAGATATTATTTTTATGCTAATTCAACCATAACAATATTGCATACATAAATGTATTTTAGTACAAAGGTACAAGTAGGCAAAGATCAGGAAAAAGCGCAATCAGAGAAAGATTCCCACTCCAAAAACTGAGGTGGGAAAAAAACAAACTAACGATCAGGTACTTATACCATAAAAACATTTCGTAAGCCGAATGAGCAGCTATTTTCCCAATAGGTGGCCAATCAGTTACACTCCCGCTCGCGTAAATGTACTCCATTTACGCGTATCATACGCGTATAACGCGCGTATTATGCAAGTAATGGTATTTATGCGCATTTACGCGTAACGTATCTAATTAATATTCATAAGTAGTGATTAAAGCGTCGATACGCGTAAGGTTCAGTCATTACGCGCATAAATGATCGGCCAATCAGATTGTCAATACGTTTACGCGTATTTACGCGTATCATAAGGGATACAAAAGCTTAAGTACCTTACGGTTGATTTTATTATAACATCGAAAATAAAGAATGTGCAAGTATAATGGATTTTATTGATGAAAATTAATGGCGTCAATTTACTCAAGTATATTGTGAAATTATTTTATGTGTCTCTGACTCTAATATCAGATTATAACTAGTTTCCGAATGAGTTAAGATTTCGTTCAAAATAAATCGAAATTTCATTGTAACCAAGATGGCGAAAGGAACAAAAATGAACATCGAAGTGAGGAATATTATTTTAGATTTAAAGCGTCTCAGGAAAACAAGTGGACAGATAAGTCAGACATTAAGTGAAGTACACGGATATTCTGTTACCCGATTTGGTGTGTACAAATTTATTCGAAGAACATACTCTGGTTGCAAAGATAGGAAACCGAGAGGACGGAAATTTACTGATGGCCACAGAACAGGCCATAGTGTTCAGTTCTGTACAATTTTTAATAGTCGTAGAGTTCCTCCTCTATTTTGTAGAAGCACCACTATACGGTGTAAGGTTTGTACTTGTTTTTCTTCCACGTTTCTTTCTCCTTCTTATATATCTGTTTACAATTATCTCAACTGCATCCAAAAGCAAGCGAACACTACAGAAACTCGGTGTCAGATCAGGGACCGATCCAGGAGTGAACAGATGCACTGAAAATATTTCTCATGGGCGAGATCACGGACATGTTATTCGTTCGAGGCAATTAATTTATACCGCAGGACTTAGTTTGAGAAAAGATTAGATAGATCTATTGTTTTAGTCTAAAGCAAAAAAACGTTGTTTTTTTTTGCTTTAACCATACAAGTTCAACATAATTGGCTGATTCATTACGCGTATGGTTCGCGTATTCTTTGCGTAAGACTGTTTCACTCCCGATTGGTTACAAAAATACGCGTATATACTTAAATATGCGTAATGACTGGCTTTATGAATTGCCAGCTTATTGGTTAAAATCATTACGCGTAATGTACACACGTTACGCGCATCATACGTGTAAGAGGAATTGAATTATGATTGGCTATTGAAACATACGCGTATAAATAAGGTGCGTATTACGTGCGTAATACGCGCGTACGTTACGCGTAATCAATGAGTACATTTACGCAAGCGGGAGTGTACCTTAACTTAACTAAAAATATGAAAACATACATAAGGCGCCAACAGCACAAAATATTTTAAACACCAAGACATGAAACAAAAAGAATCACCACAAAAGTATCGACTTGGAACGATCAGTAACGCAAAGTTACTGGCGGGTTTAGATCTTTGCCTACTTGTACCTTTTTAAATCGATTTTACATGGCCATAACCTCACCCTCAGCTTCTGCAGTGGTTCATAACATTTAGTTAGTTCTTTGCTCATCGTGGTGGATCTCTAACTAGTCAATGAATCATCAAAAACAAACAAATAAATCACGATAAACATCCTGATGAATCAAATACCAGGACTCACAGATTCAGTAAGCTGCCCGACGATGGAGATCCCTAGGCGCCGAATAACTTACTAACTCCGGAGCAAAAGAAAAAAACATCAGTTGATCCCCGGCGTGCCAAGCAACAGACAAGAAGCTCCGGCCCCATCAACTAAAATGAATAGCTTTAAGTCGGGGCCATCATAGAGTCTGACGCCCGACCCACCGGCGTGCAATTAAAGAAGGCAGCATAGATATCAATCGTGATTGGGTTAAAAACTAAGCATGCAGACTGTCGCATAACATTTAAGTTATAACCTATACGTCTGTAACGTGTTATGATTTTTCTAAACGGAAAAGAAAAATCATTACTTTCTGTAAGTTTCTTAAATTTGTAAACCAATTCACCATAAAATTCTGGTTCCGAAAGGCTCTCACTTAAAAGCATCTTTAACCCAACATTATATTTGCAGATCAATTAATAGTGCCTACGATAAAATTTAGAAAAGGTTTTTCGAAGTTTATGATACCGATAGCCCTGTTGCAGAAGTTTGGCCGTTTAACATTTATTTCGAGCGCTGAAGTCTGTAACATGATTGCAGACTCTAGCAAACCTAATAAGTTGCGAAATGTATACACAATAAGAAGCACGACGAGGAACGTCACCGTCTAAGTCTATAATCTCCAATTTGTCAGACAGGCTGACTGACGCAATTTAACAAGCCGTATGAAAGCTAGATTTGTGACCTATAAAATTTTGTTTTCTTAAATCACGGAATGATAATAGGATTTGGTAAGAAGCATACACATACCGGTAAGTCTAATTCTTTTTGGTGTTTGACAGTGTTAAATTATTTCATTAATATGATTTCATTAAATATGACATCCAAAATGGCTGTCATACATTAATATAGGATCAAAGGACTAAATGGTTATATGCTCTTCCCTTGAATGAGCAAACCAATTAACACATTTTAAAGTATGTACCAAATCTGTGACTAGCTGTATCCATCTTTGGCAGACCAAAGAAGAGTAAGTCTGACACAGAGACATAGTTTTAGTACTGATACTTGTGGTGGTGATACAAAAGTGACGTTTTATTCACTATCCCAGATGTAAAAACACCAGATTACATTATTCTGCTTTCAAACGCTCAAAAACCCGATGAGAATCTTCAGAAGCTCAATGTATTTTGCAGGCCTAGACCGTTAGAAACAGTAAAAAACGAACACATGCATCGGCATCACAAATCAGTTTGTTAGCGTTTCACTGAAAATTTAACCTGTCCATAAACATCTATCTAAGAGGAGCAACCCGCTAATACGACCAAGGCAAAGATCATCTGCTGGGAAATACACTGTAACCCCAGAATGTATTTTATTATTTAAAAAGGATAGTTAGCAGGTGGTTAACAAAGGTAGCTATGGGCAATATACACCATTTCCAAATTCAAATATAGTAGAGGTGCCACATTACTTGAAATACATTTCCAGCATGTGTTCTTACACACATGTGTGCCATTCTATGGGCATATTTAATCGGCTCCAAGAATCTGCCCCTATAAATATAATTTAGCTTCTGGTGGCACTAATCTGGATTTGAGGAGTCTTGAAAGAAAAATTATGAGATCTGATGATTATACATCTGGAAAGTGAATAATATAATTATTATGTCTCTGTCACGCCATCACAACCATGTGTTTTTGATGCAAATTCAAGCCTCTTTAATCTTGTGTTGATAGTTAGAAAAGTCCACAATGCCTATTTGTCTTTCACACTTGTTTAATTAAAACAAAGGCAATCCCTCCCTGTTGATTCAATCGTGGAGTGTGATCCAGGATATATTGTACACATGTCCAATTGTTCTGGACCCCAAGCAACCTTTTACTCTGCCTGACGTGAAAGGAAACTTAGGGTATAATGGTAAAAAATATATGGTATTGAAATAATTAACTACCCTTGTGCATTTGTGGTCATTATAATATGCAAATTAAGTTTAACGGATTGTCTTGTGATTAATTGTCGGTCGTTTATCGATAAACCTATACAAATAAATTGAAATTTTTAACTGCACATTTTACGCATTAATAAAGTAAATCTTTCAAATTTAGCAGTGCATTTTGAATCAAGATGTATCTATTCATTTTCTGTGTGCAGTATTAACAATTTTACACCGTCATTTACATGTACTTATTGGAGGGAAAAGACGTCTTCTTTACACTTATACAAGATTATTATGGTTGAATTAGCATAAAAATGATATCTGCATCTCTGTTTGTAACTCAGACAACATAGATCTTTGCCTACTTGTACCTTTTTAGTGAAACTGAACTAAACGCTGTTTTCGGGGAACAGTGGCAAAAGTCGCAAACTATGTGCTTTTCAGTGTGGTGGCTTTCTTGTAATCCATCATTTAAAGACCTAACTTTGTTAAATTTACATCAGAAATGGAGTCTAGACTCTTATACATGTATGTTTTGTTCATAAAAGTAAACAGATTAGAAGTTTTAAGAGTTCTGTTATTTAAGAGTTGCCATTTTAATGCATGACGGCCATCTTGAAAACCGTCCAAAATGGTGGGCCGGAACGGTGGTTGAATTTGCATGAAAATAATAGCTGCATCTCTCTTAATGACTCAACCAACGCAGCAGATTTTAGTACAATTTACAAAGAAAAAAAAAAAAAAAAAAAAAAAAAAAAAAAAAAAAAAAAAAATGCTTTTTTATCTTTTTCCATCTTGTATGCCGTCATTTAAAAGACATAACTTTGATAAATTTACATCAGAAATGAAGTCTAAATAGTTATACATGCATGTTCTGCGCATATAAGTGAGCAGATTAGAAATCCATCCTGAAAGTTTAGAATCCCAGGAAAACATGAACATGTGCATTTTATAAAGAATGTTGGACAACTTATCACGCAAAAAGAATTAAAATTCAGAACTTGCTGTTTGTTTTATACAATTATATTGTCCAATATTTATCATGGTTCATAAAATATTTTGGGGCAACTGGTCAATTTGATTTTTTCCGCTGTTTAAGCATAGTGATCGTTTAAACATATCATGCAACAACACGCTTGATATCTGCGAAATTAAGTGAACCGCTACCCCGTTAAATCACACTGGGGGTGTTGTAAAAAATTATGGGAAAATCTACCCATATAACGTTTTAGAAGCATCTGTATGTTCGAAGAATGTACAGACATATAATTACGTTATTAGAATCTGCACAGTAATACGCGCAACATAATTTAAACAATAACTTGAAGAAACAAAAGCATGCATAAACCAACCCAACCTAGGATTCCCGATTATTAACATAAGTTCCTCGACTTATTGTGAGAATGGCTTTCCATACAAGTCGCTATAAAACCCAAGTTATTATAGGCTGGCTTTGTAATGCAATCTAGTTGTGTAACTGATCTTATCCTATAGACATAGTACATAGCCTATGGAGATTAAACTATGGTTAAATGAGTTAACGAAAACAATAAACAATATGAGTTATTTTTTGTGTTTACTTTTGTTTAAACAACACTTTTTAGACCAATCAATGAGCATCTCATTTAAATATTAAAATGGGCTGGTTTCTAGCCTACATAAATAATCAATATTAGAAATACTGGTAACCAAAACCACCCTGACCTTCAGGTCTTTAGTACACTAAATCTTGTTCTATTCATTATGTGCTGGCAAAACAAAGTCTATCTTTAGTGGTTGTACTTCACACACCATCATAATGAAGACACTGATAAGCTGTTGTGTTGTCAAACAGCTGATCACACAGCTGATCTCAATCTTTATTTTGTACTAAAAGGTCATGTTCCTGCTAGTTTATTTGCACTGGCTGATCACATAAAGATTTACAAAGGTACCTTTTTCATGGCCATACAGGAAGTGTCACAGTGTCACAAGAGTACAAAGCTGTGTCACAACAAAGCTTATCTTAATTAACATTACTTTTTGTACAGTTACAGTAAGACAAAGACACTGATCACCTGCTCAGTTAAACAAGCTGGTCTGGATCTTACAGTCTATAGGATAAAAGGGATAATCAACTGTTTTTTTCTTTAAGTGTTGTGTTTTGGAAATTTATTTATAGTTTGAGTGATCTTTCATCAGGACCCTTTTACTCGCCTTCGGCTCGTAGTCCAGATGAAAGGTCATTGAATTATGAATTAATTTCCAAAACACAGCACTTGAAGAAAAAATCAGTCGATTATCTATAACTTAGTGCATCAAAGCATTATCTGAACGCCAAATTAAAGCAGGTAACCAGCTGCGTATGCTCGATGACGTGCGCATAACATCAACAAACCACAAAAGCACACACAGAACACATGTGTTTAAATTTGAACCAAAACCAGTTTAACTGTTTCCAAAACTGCGAACTGTTATGGCAGTTGTAATCATTGACCCGTTGGTAGCATTAGGTTATGATTTGGGGACGTTTAACGTCACCAACGTCAATACAAAAGAACGCTGGTACATGTACCTGCGATGTCATTGTTGCTTAAAAAGCATGCTGAGTCGTGTTTTGGTTCGATAAATACAGAAGAAGCACCAAAATGCCCACATCTAATAATGTAAAAAACGTTAATTGCTGATTATCATTATTATGCACTTTTGCATTCCGTAAGTTAGAGTTAAAGTACCGAGTAGAAAAAATAAGTAAAATAAAGCGAGTCGAAGACGAGCTGTTTTTACTTATTTTTTCTACGAGGTCTTTAACTAACTTGTAGTATGACACAACACAAATTGGCAGATCCGTACTGTAACTTCCAATATCAGGAAGTTATTGTACGGCTTTCATCCCGCCTCTTTGCTTTGTAATAATATGTGGGCCCGCCTCTTTTCATATTGCCTTGTATTGGATTTAATGTTATAAAAACTTCAAAGGAAAAACAGAAAGTCATACTACAACCAGATTTAACTCTACATGGGATCGCAGACAAGTTTGCAAAGCCGCTTTATTGCGCATTATTCAGTCGTCGCCACATTACCAAGCATGCACAATATGTAGCATCTTCACCTACACTCCGACGTTTACGTCTCAATTTGCCTTTTTCGTGTTTTTGACGTTTTGACGTTAATTTTTATCAATAAATTGATTTTTTTTGTTTTTCATTTCATCACCACACGCAGTCGGCAATACAGTTTTGCAACGAATCCAGATTGTATCTTTAGAGTACCATAAAATTTGTCCTTTTAATATACTTCTGACAGTAACATTCTTTATACATTTAAACGTAATGGTGCAACTCCCGGTATGAATAATACAGTGTACACATTTAAACCTGAAGTCACACAAAAATGTTTGAGGGTCAAGTTTGCAATCAAAAAGCATTATAAACAAAGTCTGTATCGGTTGACCCACGTTTAACAAAACAAAATACGACCACGTTTGTGACCCCTTTACTTCAGGTCTGATCGATTAGGACGTGTCCTGAGCAATATGATATTCAGCAAAGGTTTCGCATGCAACATGACAATACCTGTCTGAACTCCTCGACGGCGATGGCTGCCACCCAGATTATGAGTACTATCTCCTCCGCAGAAATTGTGGGATTGAAACTCACTATCACAATGAAGCTGTATATCATAAGGAAGCATATGTATGCCATCTGTAATAATAATAATCACATACTTAGACGTAATAGTAGGTATTGATCAGGAGATGGCGCAATCAGAAAGAAAAATACCCAATAAAAATCCGAGGCGGGAAACGAACTTATACTGAGCAAATATATCGTAAGCCTAGTGAACAACTCTTTCTCAAAAGGCGGCCACTCAGTTACCAAAACTTTACTAAAATATGAAAACATACATAAGGTGCAAACAACACAAACATTCAAAGCTGAAACATAAAACAACTATAACCAAAACAGAAGTATCGCATTAGAACAATCAGTATTAAACTTACTGAGGGCCTAAACTAGTTTTACAAGCACATTATCTCACCCTCAGTTTCTGCAGTTGTTCACAACATTTAGTTAGTTGTTCGGTCCTTGTGGTAAATCTCTAACTCGTCAATGAATCATCGTGGAAAAAACAAATGAATTATGATACCCACAATGATGAATCAAAACGAGCGAGGACTCAAATATACAATAAGTTGCCTGGCGATGGAGATTCCTTGGTGCCGAACAACTTATTAGCTCACCTGAGCCAAAGGCTCACAAGGTGAGCTTTAGTACAGTAGTCGAGCCGGCGTCCGTTCGTGCGTGCGTCCGTGCGTCCACATTTTCAAACTTAAATATCTCTAAGACAACAAGGCCTATCCTGATCAAATTTTATCTAAAACATTATTGAGTAAAGGGAAAGGTTGTGTTAGGTTTTGGGCTAGGTCGGATCAGAACTCTGGTTTCCACGGCAACAGATAGCTCCCATAGACTTACAATGGGAAAAAACATAAAAAACCTTCTACTCCGAAACCACAAGGCCCAGAGCCTTCATATTTTGTGTATAACAATGTATAATGGTCCTCTGTATAAATCCTGCCAACCATGCCCCCTGGGGTCCATACGGGCCAAATGTTTTTTGTTTTTTTTTCTTGAATTAGTGAAGAGGAAGAATGACCGTATAAATATTTTTCTTGAGAGAAATGCAATCGTGATGGTTGATCATAGGCCTGCTTTGTTAAGAGTTACACACGCATTTATGCTATCTTTAGTGTCCTGAGCCGTTACAGTGGGATTAGAATTCCTGAACCCTTCACTCTATAACCCTATCCTGTACCACTGATTTTAATTTAAGCCTTGTATTCACGGATGCTTTACATTTGTCAGCTTTTGACAACTTGTCGTAGCCTTTTAGGTCATCACATACAGTGGAGCCAGAACTTAAATTCACACCCTTGTACACTTCGTGTGTTCATAATGTGCACGACCACAGAGTGGTTTCTGAACAATAATGTGCAACCCAAGTTCAGAATGAAGTTTGTTCGTTTATTATTTATTTGTTTGTCCTTGATGATTCATTGACTAGTTAGAGATTCACCATGAGGACCGAACTAAATGTTGTGAACAACTGCAGAAGATGAGGGTGAGGTTAGGCGCCAGTAAAACCGGTTTAAGCCCCCAAGTAATTTTATATTACTGATCATTCCAAGGCGATACTTCTGTTGTGGTTTTTATTGTTTTGTGTTTTGGAGTCGAATTTCTGTGCTGTTTAAGCTTTATGTACGTTTTTATATTCAAATTCAGTTCGGGTAACTGAGTGGCCGCCTATTGGGAGAATAGTTGCTCACTCGGCTTACGATATGTTTTCTTGGTACGAGGTGTGATAAGAAAGTTCTAAGCCCCAGGTGCTTGCGATTACCAGGAAATGACAATCTTGTGATTACTTTTCAATATAATTTCCCTTCAAGGCAATGCACTTAGTCGATCTCTTTTCGAGATTGCTTATCCTTTCCAAACAGAAGTCCTTTTCATGGTCCTCCAAATCCTCGTTCATTGCCGCTAGGGTGCCTTCATTGCTCCAAAACTGTGTTCGAATCCGCATTTAGTCGCAGCAGTCATGGCAACTAGCGACGTGTGGGCAGGCGCATTGTCATGCAAGAGCAGAACACCTCGCGTCAATTTTCCTCTCCTCTATCTTGCAATTTCCTGACGCAAGCGCCTCAGTTCTGCTGCATAATATGCACCATTTATCGTGCGACCTTATTCAAGACAATTAATTATGATTACCCCCTGACTATCCGTAAAAACAGAGGCAATCACCTTCCCCGCCGAAAAAAAAATCTCTTAACTTTCTTGGGAGGAGGTGAGTCAGGGTTTTTTAATTGCATACTTTGCAGAATGCATTTTGCATTCTGGGTCAAAGTGATGAACCCATGTCTCATCTTGGGTTACAACTCGGTCGATAAAATCACCGGGATCATCTTCAAAGCGAGACAGGAGATACCCAGAAATGTCGAGCCGAGATCGTTTTTTTGTCATTATCAGTCAACATTCCCTGTACCCATCTCGCCGAGACCTTGGACATACCCATTATATTTGTTAGAATTGCTTCCATTGCCCCAAAATATATGCCCACTTCGCTAGCTATACTTCGCAAGTCTCGCCGCCTGTCAAACATAATCAGGTTGGGAACGATCTCTACATTTTCATAAATGGTGGCATCTTTGGGGCGGCCAGACCTTGGATCTTCATCAATGCTCTCTCTCCCCGCGGCCATTTTTTCACCTAGCTATAAGAAGGAGACTCATCCAATGGTGTTCATAAAGTCTTCGTGAATTTCCTTGAGAGTCATTCCCTTCTTACATGGATATTTTATCGCCGCTTTCACTTCAACTTTCTCCATTTTGCTAGTTTGATGCACTGTACTCTCTCAATATTGTCGTACAAAAGCAATCAAGCGTGACAAAATGCTTTTTACTCTCCAGGTGACTTTCAATTAAATAGAATGACAGACTGATCAAGGTTTTTGTCTTATGGAATGCTTTGAAGTGTATCAGGCTTAGAACTTTCTGATCACACCTCGTATTAGTACCTTAGTGTCACTTTAATTTTCCCACCCCTCGGTTTATGGCGTGGGAATTTCTTTCTGATTGCGCCAATTTCCTGATCAGGCTTGAGCAATGCATTTAACTAATGCCAATGCATTAGCATTGCATTAGGTATTTCTCCACTAATGCTAATGCCAATGCTTACATTAATTTTGGCATTATAACAATGCTAATTCTAATGCATTACTTTTGCAAATTTTGCTAATGCATTAGCATTAGATTGAGCATTAGTTACAAAACTTTTTTTCTATGATTTACATACTTTGTATAAATTCATTAATTATGATCATGTTTACAAACTATTTCCAAAGGTGTGATTTGCCAGTTTAATACATACTGTTACTTGGGAAGTTATTTGTTTGCCTTTGGCTATTACTAGCAGTATTGTGTTTGTTACAAACAATGTCAATTAATAACCTACATTCACCTGTGCCCCTTTAATGAAGATTTTTGTCAGGTGAATGCATTCATTGAGGCATGCTACTTGGGAAGTTATTTGTTACTAGCAGTATTGTGTTTGTTACAAACAATGTCAATTAATAACCTACAGTCACCTGTGCCCCTTTAATTAAGATTTTTGTCAGGTGAATGCATCCATTGAGGCATGCTATAGAAGAGCACCATTTCACAATTATCATAATAAAATTTAAGATAAAAACTGTACAGCCATAAGATTTATAATGTGTTTCAGTATGGAAATTAGGTTTGAAGTTGAACAGTGATGGATTCATAATTTGATACATCAGTTTTTGATCTTAGACTGAGTTGATAATCTTTTTATGAATGTGTTAAATAACTTTGAAGTATCAGAATCAGCAATATATGACAGTTAATTAAATGTTAAATGAAGATACACGTACAACCAATCATTGCACTTGTTCAATTCCCTATCGCAAAACTTGGTAGTGGTAGAATGTCTTCTCAAAATGTCTATCCCCACCATACTTAGCCATTTTTAAGTTCTCAAGAGAAGTACATGACCGGACCCTGAGTTCTACATCTGAAAATCTTCTGTATGTTCCAAAACCAAATATTGACATGTTCAGAAACAGCATTGCTTATTCAGAATCTAAGATATGAAACTCGATTCCAGATGCAGGGTCAAAAAAGAATATCTTGAATGGGCAATAGTTCAAGACAACTAAATACTTTAAGAGAGGACGTCTTTCTTGTAATGTATAAAAATGTAAAAAGTTGTTTAAATTAGTATTTTACATGTCTGTGTATATTTGATTGTATGTTTTGGTTTGACAGAGGACTTCAGAGAAGATTATGCTAGTCTAACTGAGCTTCCTCTTTAGATAAAGTCATTATTATTATTATCATTATTATCATTTATTATTATTATTATTATTATAATAATAACTATTATTATTATCATTTTTATTATTATTATTATTCTCAAAATGTCTACTGTAATAAAATGGTTGTTTCAATAATTTTTATTTTATAAATGTAAAATGAAATAAACAATGGGCAATATTGAATGAAATATAAAACTAAAGTTAAAACTGTTAAAATTAATCCAAAATTCAACTAGCTATCTAAACTTTTACACATGTATAGCATGTTTAGAACACATTGTGTGAATAGACATTTCACAAAAGTAGACGTTATGGAAATAGACATTTCGGTAAAGACATTTGGAGAGTAGACATTTTGGGAGTAGACATTCCAGCACCTACCCCACAAAATAACCTGAAAACCAATGCTAATGCCAATGCATTGTTTTGCCAAATAATGCTAATGCCAATGCATTGTTTTTAAAAACAAGCTAATGCCAATGATAATGTCAATGCTCCAAATCAGTTTTAATGCTAATGAAAATGCATTACTTTGCTAACTAATACTGCCCAAGCCTGTTCCTGATCATTGCCTACTTGTACCTTTCCATGTGGTTACAGTGTCTTGTTAAAAAGAAAATTAAAAAAAAAGAGTTCAATTTGATACACAGCAAAGCAGTAGTATTTGTCCCATTGTAAGGCTATGGGAGCTAATGACCCCCGGGGTAGGCTATTTTTTACCTTAGGGTCAAGATGGCAGGACGTATGTAGAGCTCAACATGACATTGTTGAATACCAAATATACAAGCTTTGGGTCATGTGATTTCAGAGAAGAACATTTTTTTTTGTATTTCCATTATAAGTAGGTAGGGGTAGGCTAAGTTTCACAAATTTCGATTCATCCACCACTAAAAAGGTTTGATGGTTTAATAATAAGGTTCATAGAATGGGCAATCTTTTAGGTCTAGATGCCAAGTCTGTAAGTGGATTCTTCACACGGAAATCTAAGATGACATCCAAAATGGCCGCCAAAACGTCAATTTTTCCTGATAGTTCAACTAAAACAGTTAAAAATAAGATAAAAATGCAGATTTTATTATGTTGACTCACTCGGATGTAACTGGACAAGCATAATGAGGCTTTAAATCATGCTTGCAATATAATTCTCCTTAATGAGCCCAAATTTGTAACAAAAAGAAATGGCATATTTTTACAGATTTGCTACCTGGCCCATTGCTCAAACAAAAATATTTTGTTGCATACACACTACAGAAAAGTTTTATTGATCATTAGAATTAAATTATATATAAAAAAAATGTTCAACGTGGGTGTCAGCTAGAATTGTGGTATCAATTTGGGAAATATTCTTGTCTTCATAACTAAGGGGTGCATGATAAGGTTATCGCAAATCAAGGGGGTTTAGCTTCACACATTTCGTTCCGTCTGCCACTATAGTTAGTGAGCTAGGCCCTGATTTTTTGCCATTTGTTAACAGTCAAGGGGACTAAATCTCTTGACACTTTTTAATAAGTTCAATATCTATAGATAATATTTCAACATGATAGCAATCTCAGATCGGTAGCTTAAGACCTGAAAAGGATCAGTCTTTGCAGTACCTTGCAAACAAGAAGTTTTTGGGCTGGATAATATAAACATGCCCTAAGTAAAATATATTTGCATTTTAAGCAGCACAAAGCATTCCTAGCATTTATAAGAGGTCAATTTTGTATCTAAAAATGATTTACATGCATTTAGAACATGATAATTCGTGAAAAACTATAAAAATGCATATTCAATGGTAGGATTACCCCACCCACAACCATTATTATACCAACTACATATTTCTGTAAAATTTTCATGTTTCGACGTTAAAATTAAATGTTTCTCTCTAATATCATATTTGAATACCATTTAGCATTTCCTATATTATTGTCAAAAATAAAAACAATATATAATTAAATTCGAATATTCATGCGTATTGTAAAAACATTAGAAATATTGGAGAACAAGCCATAAATCCTTGAGCTATGATGCAGCCTTACCAACACATTTTTAGGTTCCAAGCAATTAATTTGATCTCCGATATGTCTTAAATGGTTTCCATAATAATAATCTCATTTACACTATGTAGCATGTATGGTTTCCATGGCAACCATTAATGCGCATTGAGATGTACAGATCTACAAACAGACCATATTCCTAATGATGCTTATCGTATACCACCAAACTTTAAGAGCTTGTATAGATGCAGCCCTATTTTCAAATGGTAAGATATTCAAATAATCTAATTTGCATATTCAAATAATCTAATTTGTATATTCGTGAGTATCGATAAAAATGATACAACTACTTGCAGCATTTTTCATACGAATGATACAATTTGATAAATTTCACCAAAGCATAAATTTTTAATGACACATATCTCATTTGGGCCCATCCCAGTGGGGCTATCAGAAATAAATGGGCTGCTTGTGCCTCCATGCAAAGATTGTCATTTACTGACTGACCATCTAATTACAAGCTTACCGCTCAAAAGGTCCGAGCCTGCCTAGGAAAAGTGGTTCAAGTCAAACCATCCATACATATAAACCTTAGTTGTCAAGCGGTTTAATATAAGTATGATAGGCGTTTTAAATTGATGAAAAACCTTTGGACCACTGAAAAGTTTTGTGGGAAATTAAGCGACCATATCTGAATTGGAGAAAATTTAAAATTTGGAGGTGTATTTACAACATTTCATGTAACTTGATTGCTTTTGGCTCTTGAGAGATAAAAGTGGTATACATTGATTGCTAATGCAATGTACTAATGACAAACTGACTGTATGACTTTTAATGCCTAGGATATGAATAAAAACCTTATAAATTGGATAAAAAATAACGAAAAAAATAAGGGGTATACTTAAAAAATATCCCATAACTCAATTGTTAATGGTCATAGCGTGCTAAGAATAGTATCATATTATTGCTAATATACTGTACTAATGATGGATTGGCTGGTATAGATATATCTGACTTCTGCTAACTAGCATATGAATCGAAATCTTATAGATTGGTGAAAAAAGCGAGCAAACTAAGAGGTATACTTACAAAAAACGCCTGTAACTCAATACCTGATGAACACAGAGAGCTGAAAATAGCGTCAAATGATTACTAAGACAGTAGACTACTGATTAATGGAGTAGTTATAACTTATCTGACGTCTACTGCCTAGAATATTAAGAAGAACCTCATCAAATGGAGAACAATCGTGAATAAACACTAAGGATGTATACTTATAAAATTGCTTATAACTCAACTGCTAATGGCCATGGAGAGCTAAGATTAGTAGAAAATAATTGCTAATGCAATGCACTTATGACATGTATGCGTAAATAAACATATCTGACTTCTAATACCTAGAATATGAATAACAACTATAAAACTGGAGAAGAAATCTCAAATAAACTAAGGTGGTAGTCTTACAAAATCTCCTGTAACTCGTGTGTTAATGGTCCTAGAGAGGTATGAATAGTATTATATGATTGCTTTTGCAATGGTCTGAAGATACAGGGTGATCCAGAATATCTGATACCATTTTAAGCTTACATAATTTTGTTCCACAAGCACATATCATAATAAACCTTTAATCACAATGGGCTGTGATAATTCAAATTTTGTTTGGTATATAATAATATGCACTTCAAGTAATGATATTTTGAATAATAGAGATCAAACAATTTGATAGTTTTTGCATAATTCATTATTTTACGTCATATCAATGTTATAACGATGTCTCGTCAATCCGCGTTTGAATGTTTGCTACTACTAATGCACGAATGTGTGGCATTAATTTTCATAACATTTATTAATTAGAGCATTTCAGCTTTTAAAAAGTGTTTGATTGAGGTGAATATGCATTATCATTTAAGCGTCCTCACAAGAAAAGGCGAGCTATCAAAACAAGCTTGACGCCATTGTAATCCAATATGGACGTCATAAAAGGCTTATATGTAAATTTTATGAATTTGTTTGAACAGTTTTATTTTACATGTTAGTGGAGTATATATCTAATGTTGTATACCAAACAAAATTTGAATCTTTGTAGATTATTTTGATATAGATTTTAATAATTTATGTGCTGCTGAAACAAAATTATTAAAGGTTGTAATGGTATCAGATATTCTGGATCACCCTGTATATGGCTTGGTCTTAACATATCTGATTCCTGCTACCCAGCATATGGATCAAAACCTAATAAAATGGGGGAAAATCGCGAACAAACTAAGGAGGTGTACTTAACAAATTGTTTGTAACTCAACAGATTATAACCATAGAAAGATGAGAATAATGTCAAATTATTGTGCAGACAATGAGCCAGTGATATATGGGCTACTATAAACTTATCTGACGTCTACTATGCAGAATGTTAATGAAAACCTTATTAATGGGAGAAAACTCGCGCAAAAACTAAGGCGGTATACTTACAAAATCGCTTATAACTCAACTGCTAATGACCATAGAGAGCTAAGAATAGTAGCAAATGATTGTCAATGCAATTTACTAATGATATGTTGGCATAATAAGCATATCTGACTTCTAATACCTAGTATATGAGTAAAAACTTTAAAATTGGAGCAGAAATCACGAGAAAACTAAAGGGGTAGTCTTTTGAAAACATCCTGTAATTCGTGTGTTAATTGTCCTAGAGAGCTATTAATAGCATCAAATGTTTGCTTCTGCAATGTTTTAATGATATATTAGCTGATATAAACAATCTGAATTCCTTCTACCTAGCGAATAGATAATAAAATGAGGGAAACTCGCGAACAAACTAAGGGGTATACTTACTAAATCGCTTGTAATTCAACTGCTAATAGCCATAGAGAGCTGAGAATAGTGTCAAATTATTGCTATGACAATGGACTAGTGATATGGGCTAGCTTATCTGATGTCTACCACCAATAATATAAATACAAACCTTATCATTTGGAGAAAAATCATGAAAAACAACATCAGAGGTATATTTCTAAAAAAGTACAAGTAGGCAAAGATCAGGAAAAGGCGCAATCAGAAAAAGACTCCCACTCCAAAAACCAAGGTGGGAAAAAACCAAACTAACAATCAGGTACTTATACCATGAAAACATTTCGTAAGCCGAATGAGCAGCTATTTTCCCAATAGGTGGCCACTCAGTTACCTTAACTTAACTAAAATATGCAAACATACATAAGGCGCCAACAGCACAAAAATATTTTAAACACCAAGACATAAAACAAAAAGAACCACCACAGAAGTATCGACTTGGAACGATCAGTAACACAAAGTTACTGGCGGGTTTAAATCGATTTTACACGGCCGTAACCTCACCCTCAGCTTCTGCAGTGGTTCATAACATTTAGTTAGTTCTTCGGTCCTCGTGGTGAATCTCTAACTAGTAAATGAATCATCAAGAACAAACAAATAAATCATGATAAACATCCTGATGAATCAAAAACCAGGACTCACAGATTGAGTAAGCTGCCCGACGATGGAGATCCCTGGGCGCCAAATAACTTACTAACTCCGGAGCTAAAGAAAAACATCAGTTGGACCCAGGTGGGCCAAGCAACAGACAAGAAGCTCCGGCCCCAACCAACTAAAATGAATAGCTTTAAGTCGGGGCCATCATAGAGTCTGACGCCCGACCCACCGGCGTGCAATTAAAGAAGGCAGCATAGTTATTAACCGTGATTGGGTTAAAAACTAAGCATGCAGACTGTCGCATAACATTCAAGTTATAACCTATACGTCTGTAATGTGTTATGATTTTTCTAAACTGAAAAGAAAAATCATTACTTCCTATAAGTTTCTTAAATTTGTAAACCAAGTCACCATAAAATTCTGGTTCCGAAAGACCCTCACTTAAAAGCGTCTTTAACCCAACATTATATTTAGAAATCAATTCATAGTGTCTACGATAAAATTTAGAAAAGGTTTTTCGAAGTTTATGATACCGATAGCCCTGTTGGAGAAGTTTGGCCGTTAAAGATTTATTTCGAGCGTTGAAGTCTGTAACATGATTGCAGACTCTAGCAAACCTAATAAGTTGCGAAATGTATACACCATAAGAAGCACGACGAGGAACGTCACCATCCAAAAACGGAAAATTAACTATATCAAAATCAAAGTCATCGCGCTTATCATAAATTTTAGAAGAAACAAATCCATTTGCAACAGAAAGATGTAGATCTAAAAAGGGGGCTTCGGTATCCGAGATATTGGCTTTGTTTAACTGTAGTTCAGATGGATAAATTTGATTGACCATACCTTCCAAATAAGGGTTGTCAATGTTCAAAAGGTCATCGAGGTACCTAGAAGTGGAATTAAAAGCCTCGATAACATCAGCTTGATTATCATGGTTAAGAGAATCCATGAAATCTCTTTCGTAGCAGTATAAAAATAAATCAGCTACGAGAGGTGCGCAATTTGTACCCATCGGAATTCCAACAATTTGTCTGTATAACTTGGTCCCAAATCTAATATAAATATTATCCAGGAGATAGGATAAGGCGTCGCACACATTCTGACATGACCAAAGTGTATACCGACTTTGGTCAGAGGATGTGAAAAAAGCCTTTCTGTCATTACATGCCAAATAAAGTGAACCATAGTTTTTTAATGCCCTTTTGAAGGTCCACTCTATCAAATCCAGAAGTTTTTCTTTAATTAGATTATGTGGTAAAGTTGTATACAGAGTAGAAAAATCATATGTGGACAAGCTCGTCGCACGGAACCCTCTACACTTCAATTTATTGAGCACCTCACCAGAATTTTTTATTGACCAAAACCAATTTTTATTTGAAGTTTCATACACTGTCTCACAGTATCTTATAACATGAGATTTGATAGCAGTAAGACAGGAAGTTAATAATTTAGAAAGTTCAGTAGTAGTACAAGAGCTAGAATTTGCAATAAATCTTGCTTTGTATGGTCTTTTGTGAAGCTTAGGTAACCAATACATCGTAGGAAGTTTGTCTTGGCCTTCATTGACACAAACAGAAAACTTAACAGGTAAATCGTTTAAGTGGGCATTTACTACAGACACCTCATCAGTATCTGTCTCCAGATAAGCCCTGGTACCATCCAGCTCCTGTTTTAAGGTGTTAACGTAGTGAAGCCTACAAACAACAACAACATTGTTTGCGGCTTTGTCTGCCGGAACCAAGACATACTTTCTGTGAAACTCTTGGATACCCTGCTTCAAATGCCTAAATGACGATTTAGGTTTAGGAGGTAAAAGATTAGTATTTTGTGAATAAAACTGTATACGTTTATCCACGATAGTGAAGATACTTCTTTTCCATTCTTTAAGAGCATTATCCTCAACACCCTCTCGTTTACACCATCGATTACCGAAATCATTCAATGCAGATGCAATCTCCTCTCTACATTTATCGAAATTGATGTAGGAGGGGAATCTATATTTCGGACCTTTAGAAACAATTTTGCGAATTCTAGAATCCGAAATTATTTTTAAATTTCCAGTAACTATATGTCCGGCTGGTTGATAAACAAATTTTGAATCTTTACAATCTCAAGACTTAGGAGTATTAGCATGGATATCAAGATCAGAAACAAGTTTATTGAAATTAAAAATAGTATTTCTGATTGGTTTATTATATTTGTAACAAATAATAGGAGGTTCTGAATTTTGGAAGTACGTACGTATGGACTGTAACACTGATTTATCCTGGAATATGCTTGGTAAATCAATAAAGTCAATTCCTTTATTAATGAAAGGAATTTTAATAAAGCTTCTAATGTGATTAGATTCGGAATCGATAAATGGACGAAGAGCATGCTGAGTATAACATCTTGTTAACAGTGCAGCGTCATACATTTGATGATTTCTATCGTAAAATCTATTAGCCTCTGTGTCCAAGGAACGTAATACAGCAATAGGTAGAGAACTAAGATAAGACAGCATTGGATGTCGACCGTGAATCCTTAGTTTAACAGCTAAATCATTAAGGGAAGTGTTCAATTTCATTGTAGCGCACCGTTTACGTTTGTCATTACCCTTTTTCCGTATACCATGAGATCATGAAAACAATTTATTACTCAACTACATTTTGTCCTAGGAAGTTGATATAAGTATACGAAGATTGGTAATGCAATGTACAAACGATATATTAGCTTTTATAAACAAACAAACAAACAAACAAACAAACAAACTTGACTTCTAACTTGCAAATTAATCAAAACCTTATAAACTTGAGGAAAATCACGAAAATAAGTAAAGGGGTATACTTATAATCAAGCATTCAAGATCAGTTATGTATTGATAACGCATATAATGAGTTTTGCAATGTAATCAAAATTAATATGGAAGACAAGCTAGAGAAGAAAACTATTAAAATTTAACACGGAAGTTCAAATAAAAAGCGCGGGTTAAACAAGCCTTGGTGGAATGAAGAACTTACGGCACTTTGGAATGAAACATGTATTATGGAAAGGGAATGTTTAAAATCAAAATGTGTTACAGCAAAGAAAAAACTTAGATTAGATTTTATTGCAAAACGAAAAGAATTTGATCTTGCTGTAAGAAGTAATAAACGAAATTTTAAAAAACGTAAAGATGATGACCTTATAGTAGCACAAAATTTAGACCAGAGAGAATTTTGGGAGAAAATAGGTTCTATTGGGGTTGCAAATGCTCGTCAATCTACTATTCCGTTGCAAGTTGAGTCTGAAAATGGTTCGATCACCAATGATATCCCAACAGTCTTGCAAAAGTGGAAAAATGATTTTTCTAATTTGTTTAACCCGAATGAAAATGAGATTCTAGACAATGAGGCAAATATTTTACATACTATAGGCGCTGCACAACCTATGATGAACGACCCTGAAATGAATGGTATGTTTACTTGCGATGAACTTAAAAAAGTTGTCAAACGCGCAAAATGCAACAAAGCACCGGGATTCGACGAAATTCCAGTTGACGTCTTGAAGAATGAAGCCACGTGTCTTTTCCTAGTTAAGTCTTTCAATATATGTTTTTCCGTTGGAAAAATTCCTAAAGAATGGTCTAAATGTGTATTAAACCCAATTCCAAAGTCTTCTAATTTGAACAAACATGATCCATTGTCGTATAGGGGAATAGCACTCGCGCCTGCATCTTATAAGCTGTTTTGTGCATTAATTAACAATAGGTTAATGAAGTGGACAGAGAGTAACAATATCTTAGCAGATGAGCAAAATGGTTTTCGCAGTGGAAGAAGCACTATTGACCACATTTCGTCTTTAACGAACATAATTGAAACACGCAAGTTGAAACGCAAACAAACTTTCACCGCTTTTATAGATTTCAAGAAGGCGTACGATTCCATCAACCGCAATTTGTTATGGTCTAAACTAGAAGACTTAGGCCTGGCTGGGAATATCTTAAATGTCATCAAAGTTATATATATGGATGTTCAATATTGCATACGTCTAAATGGGCTCCATACTGATTGGTTTAATGTTAGAACCGGCCTGAAACAAGGTTGTTTGCTTTCACCACTCTTGTTTAACTTATTCATTAATAACTTAGTTCAAACAATCAACTCATTGAATGTAGGCGTTGATATTGACGGAGAAAAAGTAGGAATCCTCCTTTACGCTGATGACTTGGTTTTAATAGCTGAAAATGAAACAAACCTACAACTTATGTTAGATACTTTGGGTATATGGTGCAGAAACAACAACATATGTGTTAACGGTGAAAAGTCGAGCATTGTCCATTTCAGAACGCCTTCTGTCCAAAGGTCATCTTTCAGTTTTAAATGCGGAGATCTCAGCTTGGGAATTACCCATCAGTATAACTATCTAGGACTTACACTCACAGAATTCTTGAACTATGATATCATGGCATCGAATGTTGCAAAGTCTGCTAGCAGGGCACTCGGTTTAGTTATTCATAAAAGTAAACAAAACGGTGGCTTTCCTTTTGAATGTTTTACTAAGCTGTATGACTCGCTGGTGTGGCCTGTCATCGAATATGGGTCAAGTATTTGGGGGACTAGCAAGAGGTCATGCATAGAGGCCGTTCAAAACAGAGCATTTCGTTATTTTATGGCTGTGGGAAAGTATACGCCAAATATTGCAGTCCAAGGAGATATGGGTTGGACGCCAACGTCGGTCAAAATCTGGAAATCAATGGGAAGCCGGTGGGTTAGATTTAGGGAAATGGACGATAACCGCCTCAACAAACGTACTTCCAAATGGTGCATGAAACATGGTGAAAATAGGTGCAAAAATTGGTTCTATAAATTTCGAAATCATATGTCTTTGCTAGAACTAGATTGTATATTTGACGATAACCAAAACTACACTAAAAATGCCATATTACGAATGATCCAAGAAAAAGAATTTGAGTTGTTTAAACAGAATTGGACAGAAAATCTTAATAATGTTAACAGAGCAAACGGCGCACAAAGCAAGCTACGTTCATATCGACTCTTTAAGTCAGAATACAAAAGTGAAAGCTATATTACTGCAAACCTTCCAATTCATCACAGAAGCGCGCTCGCAAAATTTCGATGTGGGGTTGCGCCAATAAGAATCGAAACGGGTCGATACGAGAGATTGGCATTAGAGGATAGATTATGTACTAATTGCAATGTCGTCGAAAGTGAAAAACATGTAATATGTGAATGCCCATTATATGAAGACTTGCGAAATTCGTTATTTGATAAAGCTAAACATGTCATCCAAAGTTTTGATTTCTTAAATTCAGAGGAGAAAATGATTGCTGTGCTCTCAAATTGTCACTTAGTAAGAACTACTGCCAAAATCCTTTATGACATACTTTCACGCAAGGGTTCCTTTACGTATAATTAGTACAAATGTATTAACAAACGTATCTTGTCCGCACGTACTTAGTACCCTGTATGCTCCGGGCACAACCGGTTCCTGGAGATACGGGGCTGGATCGTGGAGAAGCTATACGTGACGCTCCGGTTCCAGCAATAGACTACGAGTCCTATAACTCGAGCTTATTCAATTGCGGTACATCCTTATTGTCATTTACTTTATTTCATATTTAAAGTAAGAATATCAACAACCCAGAATTTGTTTAAATAGTTGTCTCTTGCTTGGTCATGTGTTTAAAACAGAATTTATTTTATTAGATGTACATGTACAATTGTATATATAACGTTATCTGTAATAGATATGCCTTTAAACAATTCTAGTGATACATGCATGGATGAAAGTGTTTCATCGTCCCACTAATAGCTAACGTCATACGGAAACAGAAAATGGCTGCAAATGGTTTATGCATGAATGACTGTAAAAAGCTTGTACATAGATTTTTTAAATCAACATCGAGCGAGTGAGTCAACACTCCGTTGTTAACAGACGCACGCCGAGACAGGTGCGTCGTCGCCTGTCTCGGTGTGCGTCTGCTAACAACTGACTGATCTGGAGCCTGGATAAATCGTACCTCCCCCTCCACGGGAGTAGGGTTGGGTAGCCCGCTCGCAGTCGGCTCGATGTACGGAGAATTCACAAATTCTGTACATAGTGTAAATACCATGGACAATTAACGTAAATGTCATATTTTAGACTTGCCTTCGTGTTATTTAAAGTTATTATCATCATCATTATGACAGGCAAAATTCATGTATATTTTGTTATATTTGTATATGTATCTGTATTTGATATGTGACACTTAAATAAACCATTACTTACTTACTTACTTTTATAAACTCTCTTGTATCTCAATTGCTAATAACCCTAGAGAGCTGATGATAGTGTCAAGTGATTGTTTAGACAATGTTCTAATGACATATTGTCAGATAAAACTGATATATCATTTGTAGCCTAGAATATAATTTATAAATTACCTTTATATAGGATATATTGGAGAAAATCACTTAAACTAAGGGGGTATGTTTTATGAATATTCATGAATATGCAAATAAGATGATTTGCAAATGGTATAAATGAATGTGATGTATTTGCTTTAACTCTAGTTTGAGATCGATTCGATCCAATGGCAGCCAAGATATACTGGTAACCAACTTTGTTGGTACATGCATGCCCAATTTTATGAATTCGAATATGCATAATTGCAATACCTTGACCTCTGACCTCATGTTTTCTAAACATACTATCAAGTTGGAACATGTAGCAAGGCTTTGTATCTTTTATTATCCACTTGTATTTGTTTCCGGTCATATTTCAATACAGTGTGACAAAGAAAAGAAGACAGTATATTTAAATATACCATTTTACCGCACATTTACACTTACTTGACCTTTGACCTTGCAATGACCTCCAAGGTGGGAGTAATTGCTCTCTTAAATGCTTAGAGATTCAATGTTGACTATTGTCATAGTAAGTTTATGTAAAAGAAATCTGCTAGCTTTGGATTTTTGCATGAAAATAATAACATTTCTTTGTCAAAAGTAAAAAAAACAACAACATTTTTTCCGAAATTAGGTGACTAACGAAAAGTGCGTTTTTGGGGCCATAAGCTACCGATCTGTGATTGCTATCATAATGAATTTTTATCTACACATGCTAGACTAATAGAAAATTAGTATTAGATTTAGTCCCCTTGACTGGTAACAAAAAATTGTCTGGCTCATGGACTACTAGAAAGGTTTGATGGTTTAAAATGAGGTTCATAGAATGGGTAATCTTTTAGGCCTATTTGCCATAGGAAAACGGTTTGTAGAATTTATAAAGAGGAGTACAACTGTATTTTACATTGCTAAATCCAAAATATTAAAGCTCTGGGCCTTGTGGTTTCGGAGAAGAAGATTTGTGTTTTGCCCAGTGTCAGTCTATGGGAGCTATATGTTACCATTGAATCCAGAGTTGAGGGAAAGGTGAGCTAAAGGTTGCATTAGGTTTATTCTCAAAACCTAATGCAACATTTCCCTCACCTAAATGATCGCAATTGGCATAGAAGCCTTCGAGATATTCATGTTTGAAAGTGTGGACGGACGACGTACCTAGATTTTATGGTTTTTCCACGTAAGTTTGACAACAACGGGCATGGGTATACTATAAGTTAACTTGTAAGACTTTGACATTTGACTCAGGTTAGCTTAAATATCATTTAAGTCAGTGCCTTCAAACGCCAGACCCACCGGCACGCAAATATTCAAAAAGCAAAATAGTAAGTTGGTTGTCCAAGAATATCCTAGACGTTAAAACTAGAATATCGTAGGCATTTAGAATATTCATAGATTTTAAAAATATCTTAGCAGATTATACAAGAATATCATAGACGTTCAGAATAATATAGAGCCTGGCGTTTATCAAAGAATTCTATGAAATTTAGAAAACCATGGACGTTTATTCTAGAGTATCATTGGCGTTCAAAATATCATAGACATTTTATAACAATATCATTAGCGTTTAGAATATCATAAGAATTCTTAAACATCTTAGAAATTGTCCTGTCACTTTGCATCGCTGAAAACATTGAATCTGTTTCCAAATTCGAAAGACTGAGTTCAGAACGTTTGCTTTTGTACGGGTCGAAGGAAACGCGGCGGGACTATTTTGCTAATTGGTCGGCATTGAAAAGCAGAGGACCAATGGTCCTGTAAGCGCTCACCTGAGACCTAGTTATCACTTTTTCGATGTAAAAGCCTTTGCTTCCAAAATTAACCTTGCAGTAAAATAGATCAAGGACACCCTACGGTTATCATATGTACAAGCTATGATGGGTTGAAGTCCTAAATGCTACATACTTAGTTTCGTGAAAATTGGCCAGCCGGTTCTGGAGAAGAAGATTTTTAATGTTTTTTACCAGATATGGGTCTGGCAGCCATCTTGGTCAGGTGACCCGGATTTCACGATCAAACTTTCATTCCCCCTACCAATGGATGCTCCACATAAAATTTCATTTTGATTGGCCAAGGGCAAAGGGTTTCAGAAATGAAAGTGTTTGAAAAGTGTATAGGACGACAGACCATGGCCATGATTAAGAGATGACCTTGATCTAAATTAATCACAAACCTTCATCTACTCCATTAGTTGATTGCATCTACCACTTTTCAGGTCTCAGGCTGCGATAGTTTTCAAAACATCCATAGTTTTTACTTTTTTCCATGTAAAAGCCTATGTTTTCAAAATTGACCTTGCTGTAAAATAGGTCAAGGTCATCCCAGGGCCATCATTTTATCAAACTATAATGGGCTCGAGTCACCAATGCTACATATTAAGTTTCGTGGAAATCGGTCCATCGGTTCTGGACAATAACATTTTGAGTGTTTTTATCATATATGGGCGTGGTCATGTGACCTGGATTTTGCGATCAAACTTGAAATGCCGCTACCCAAGGAGGCTCCACAAAAAATTTCAACTTGATCGGCCAAGGGGTTTCAAAGAAGAAGATCTTTGAAATTGTTGACGATGACGGACGGACGACGGACTCAAGGGCACCTAACTCCGCAGTCCGTGGTCAAATATCGTGGAATTCTGAACTCAACCGATAGCTGTCCTTGTTACATGGAAGAATGAAGAAGATCTGATCAAAAAGAACAAAGTTAATGCATGGACACCATTTTCCCATTATAAGTCTATGGGGATGTTTTCAAACGCTCAAGGGCAGATAATTCCACGGCCCGTGGTCGGATCTGGTTGAATTTCGAACTCGTCCGAGCTCTTATAAATGTTGTTGTTCCTTGCGAGTATGGAAAAAATCTTATCGAAAATAGCAGAGATAATGCATGGACACCATTTTCTCCATACAAAGTCTCTGGGGAATTTTTCAAACGCTCAAGGACAGAAAACACCGCGGCCAATGGTCGGATCTGGCTGCATTTCGAACTCGTCTGAGCTCTTATGTATGTTGTTGTTCCTTGCAAGTTTGGAAAAGATTCAATTGAAAATAGCGAAGATAGTGCGTGGACAACATTTTCTCCATACAAAGTCTATGGGGATTTTTTCAAACGCTCAAGGGCAGATAACTCCACACCCCGTGGTCGGATCTGGCTGAATTTCAAACTCGACCGAGATCTTATATATGTTGTTCCTTGCAAGTATGGAAAAGATGCAATCGAAAATAGCGGAGATAATGAGTGGATACCATTTTCCTATTATAAGTATATAGGGATTTTTTTCAAACGCTCAAGGGCATATAACTCCGCAGCCCGAGGTCGGATCTGGCTGAATTTCGAACTCATCCGAGCTCTTATGTAAGTTGTTGTTCCTTGAAAGTATGGAAAAGATCTAATTGAAAACAGCAGAGATAATGCGTGGACAACATTTTCTCCATACAAAGTCTATGGGAGTTGTCTGTTGCCATAGCAACCAGAGTTCTAATTCAATCTGCTTCAAAACCTAATGCAGGCAATGCCCCACCACAATGATGCTGCATATAAAGTTTTTTTGTGATCGGCTAACTGGTCTCAGAGATATTCATCTTTGAAATTATGGACGACGACGGACGACGGACGGACGCCGGATCATGGTCATCCTATAAGCTCACCTTGTGAGCCTTCGGCTCAGGTGAGCTTAAAATCTCTGGCAGCCGTTTTGTTTTCCACTGACTAAACAGATAGCAAAACTAGAAACTTTTGAAACATGCGTCGCACAAAAAATCCTTGAATTTTATTTATACCCAAATACATGGACGTCTTTGGACACGAAATAAACTGTTGATACTCCGAATGTCTCGCATTTTCATGAAATTTCCGATCACAACGCATCTAAAAGTCACGTCGATATCATCAATATGTATGTAACGTCACGCTTCTCGCGTTAACTTGTTTAACATTTCCCGTACAAGTTGGAGCTTCCCGCGTGTAGTAATATGGCTATCAGTCGTTAGATGAAATGAAATGTTTCTAGAGATGCCAGGAATAAGCATTTACAAACCTTACATAGCTTATTAAAGGGTATATACTGAAAACTCACTTTATTCGTGTCTTTTTATTTCAGCGATATTTGCAACAGGGAAAGTTTCGCGGCGATTTATTTTCGCGGATCTAAAAATTGAAAAAAAAAATAAATAAATAAATTTTCGCGGTTTGTTATGCTCTGGTTCATATAAGTTTGTCATATTTTTTACATAAACCGTCCGATAATTAATTTGTTTTGACCGTCAAAAGCAAGATGGGCCATTAAGATGTGGGAGATAATCTTACAACAAAAGGAGACAATTTTCAATGTCTGGGCTCAATCCGGTTTTTCAATGAATAACTGAACTCAAACACTTGTCAAACAAACAGAAACAGACGATTGACATTTTTGAAATTTGTTTGTGAAAGAAACTGCAAAAACACTGTGAAATGTAAATGATTTAATGTGCGTTATATATTCTAGGCGGCTAGCCAGAGGGTCAATTGCTCTCCCCCTTGGGAATTTTGCAGACATATCATATCTTAAAGAACGCCTCAAGCTGAGTCGAATAAGAGATGTTTGCACCCTGAGCGTTGGGGTATTATCCTGTATTAGCCTGTTACATAGAATTACAGACACTTCGGCACCACTACGGCACCTAGACAAATCGGACCCTAGTCAAATCGGCCCCAGTCATTTCGGCCCCAGTCACTTCGGACCCTAGATGCTTCGGCACCACTGTCATATGGCCCCACTTTTATTTCGGCACCTAGTCTATTCGGCACCACATTTTTCATATTATCTTTTATCAGTCTTCTAGCTATCGTTTGTGGTTGTGCAGTCCGATTTGGGTCTAACACTTATTCATTAGATGGAACAGAAACTCAGCAGTAACACCAGAAAACATTTTGTATTTAATCTTTAGTTTTCTTTCCTTTTATTTAAACAAGTAAAACATAAAAAACAATACTGTTTTTAAAACACCATATCAATAGAAAATAGTTCATTGTCATGCGTTGTCGCTGAAAAATGCATTTTCACTTCATAAGTGCCTATAGTCTGATTTTTTTCAATGTGCAGGGCGGAGTCTGTCAATTTTTGATTGACAATGACAAAGTTGACCATTACATTTAAAAATAGGTAGTTCTCACTTGGACTGTCCACTTGTTATTGTTGAACCAATCAGTGTCAAAATTAAACCTCATGCACTGAAAATGATGGGTAAACACATACTGTCATAGAAAAAATATTCTGTACTACATCACTGTATTTATGTATGACCATATTGAAAATTCCCTTGTTAGTAAATGCCTGGTAAACATTCTTGTTGTATGACACTCTGGTTTTCGTTTCAAGTTTAAAACTTTAATTATGATACAATTAAATAGGCTTACTTTAAATTACTAATTTACTATTAATGAAGGCGGCAGAAAAAAGTGCAATAACTACAGTACAGCTCAGTTAAGTTAGCAGCGAATCTGTTGCAGCAGCAGCAGCAGCAAAAAAATAAATAAATAAATAAATAAAAAAACGGTCAGGTTAGCTGCAGCGAAACGTTTTGCCACCTATTGTCTATTGTTCATACAGACAAGGCTCTAAACTTGAAACTTACACTGATGAGCAAATCACTAAGGTGAGCTACGGCACAATTTGGTCTCTCATTTTCGTTTAAGGTCAAGGTGAAGTAAAAAAACGCCACAATGAAATTTTCTTATTTTTTGCATATCGATGTATTTAATGCTCCCCCATTGGAATATGCAAAAATATTCCTTGACTACCGGATTAGTTTTTGAGCTACAGGCTATCCAAAAACACCATTTTTGCCGTTGAACTCAATGGGGAAAAGGGAAATAGATGTCAGATTTCGCACATAAACATATTTTCTCCTAAATTCCACGATGAAGTTTTTTTAAAAAAAACTGATATTATCTGCGTGAATCAGTTTGGAACAGGTTGCTTGAAAAACAGGCTCGTTTTCGTGCTATTGGAGGTTTTGATACTATGGTAGTGCGTTTTTGGTATTTTGCGCGACGTAACTTAACGTCGTGGCGCGAACACGCGTTGCATTTCAGTGTGCGACTGACGCAAGAATTACAATAAATGACTTTTACTCCAGAAATTCTCATTTTCTGTGTTTTGGTAAAAATTTGTCGCAGTCTTAAAGGGAAGAAAAATGTAAAATTCGTACTAAATGACGTAAAATCTACAGCTTTCTCCGGTTCAAAAAGGCACGACATAAGAGCGTCGATTCTTGTTCCGCTGGCGTCGCAAAGCAACGTCACGCGTAACGCTCATAGCGACGTTTTACTTCACCCTGACCTTAAGTCATCACAAACAGACGTTGTTTTGTTTTTTTTTTATCCCACCTATTACCCAGTATATGGACACTTTTACTGTTGGCAGGGAACTTTTGTCCTTAAGCTATGTTATGGGTGGGATAGAAAAGTCTTGTTTGCAGCATAATATTCGTTTCCTATAGCACTCACAGCCATACAAAACTGTAAAAAATCAGCAACATTTTCCATAAAGTTGGTAACATGAGGTCTAGAAAAGTTATGTTGCAGCATTCATCATCATTTACTACATATAGCGATCACAGCCAGACGAAAAAGAAAAAAAAAATAATAAGAATAAAATAATAAAAAATGGTGACAAACATTTCCACTTACATGGAACTTTTTTTCGTAGGTGACGTCAAAAAGATGTGATTGTGGCAAAAAATGTCATTTTCTTATGCGATATCACCTAGATTAAAGCCAAAACATTCTGCGACAAAAATGTTCGCTGCAAGTGAAATTGCTGCTTACTTGACTGTTTTTCGCTGTAGCAAAATAGCTGCTTACTTGACCAATTTCGCTGCAGCAAAATTTCCGCAAAATTGCTGCTACATGTAACAGGACTGATTTTGCTGCAGTAAAATTGCTGCTAACTTGGCCGTTTTTAGCTCGCCTGTACGAAAGTACAGGAAGAGCTATTGCAGTCACCCGGCGTCGGCGTCGGTGTCGGCGTCGGCGTCGGCGTTGCTCAAATGTTAAAGTTTTTGGTTAAAGTTTTTATGAGTCTATATCTCTTGAAGTTGTTGATGGATCAAGTTGATACTTTGCATGTTGCTAGATATTGGTCTGAAGTTTTATGCTGTGCCATTATGACCCACCTGGGTGACCTTGAGGTCAAGGTCACGGACTTAGAAATTTTGTGTTAAAGTTTTTGGTTAAAGTTTTTATGAGTCTATATCTCTTGAACATGTTGATGGATCAAGTTGATACTTTGCATGTTGGTAGATATTGGTCTGAAGTTTTATGTGGTACCATCTCGACCCACCTGGGTGACCTTTAGGTCAAGGTCACAGACTTAGAAATTTTGTATTAAAGTTTTTGGTTAAAGTTTTTAAAAGTTTATATCTCTTGAACATGTTGATGGATGAAGTTGATACTTTGCATGATGGTAGATATTGGTCTGAAGTTTTATGCGGTACCATCACAACCCACCTGGGTGATCGTGAGGTCAAGGTCACAGAAATTATTTTATGTTATAAGTCTATATCGAATATGTAGATGGATCAAGTTAGATATTGGTCTGAAGTTTTATGCTGTACCATCACGACCCACCTGAGTGACCTTGAGGTCAATGTCATGATTCATAGACTTTAATAGATTTAGTGGCAAAGCACAAGTCAGGCGAGCTATGCTGTCCTGCGACAGCTCTTATTGATGCAGCAAATTTGCTGCTAATTTGACCGCGTTGACCTTGTAGGACAACTAAGTCAAATCAGCTGGTTCTCCGAATCGCTTTATTTTTTTCGAATGGTACTTTATCGACCTTCTACTGCGGTCATGTACCATTAGTAAAGCAAAGAGTTGTTTACAAAAAATAGAGGCATTGGCTAACTTGATAGAAATATTTGAGTGTAGCACTATTGTTATATTTTAGAAACAAAATGTTTATGTTTTTGTGTGTCTACCATACACTTCACCTATTTTGAAATCTTCAGGTGAAACACATGTATAGCACAAAGACAACAAGCATAGTCATCATTACCTCAATTATACATTGTCAGCTCTGGGACCCTATCTCAACAATGAAATCATCCAAGGCTGGGCTTAGCTAAGCCCTTCCCTGCACATTGAAAAAAATCCAAGTATACATAGGTAATAACCTTTTTTCAGTATACCTGTATACAGTTTTTTTTAAATCCTGAGTTGTAACTTGCACTTCATTCTTTAGAATGTCATATCACATTCACATAGTCGTGCGGCGCGTAGATGTGTCCAACTTCTTGCAGGAACTCTGACGTCTTTCTAAAGCTGCTTCTGCTCTTAAGGGTTGAGAAAGTGAATTTGATTGATTTTTCTGAACGGAAGTTAACGGGAAAACCGCACAAATATGTTTCTTTTTTGTCGGATATTTTGCCTGTATATAGGGCTAAGCGGTTGATTAAAGGATTGCAACATATAAATATAATTTCCGTGGCTCGGTTATTTTAAGATTGGTTTTGGCTGGATGTACTCGTATATGATTTAAAACTAAAAAAGAGGAAATTCAATTTTCTCATTTGTCATTTTAATTTCTAAAATGCTATCTCATTGTCTTAATATACAAATTAACATTTTTAAGGTGTGAATGACCAATATACAAATATAGCACTATAGTTGTGACAGACGATTTTAATACACGTACATGTACAGGTTTTGTGACACGTGCCGGTAATTCGATTTAATCGTCAATAATCCAATTAAAGAACTAATCGATTAATAATCGTGTATGTCCAATGGAGAAAAACGACACGCGTCAATAATTGGATTAAATCTTATCCTGATTTGATGACTGTCCCGTATAAACACCATGAAGCAGGATGCAATGTATAAAGCGCATAACAATAATTTTTCTCGTATTTTATTCTATGTACAGACTGTTGATGTCAATTTACTTACCTTCATGTGAATTTCTTGTTTTCGGATTACAGCAATCACCCAAGTTTTGCTAATTTGACGTTCCGCGTGTTTTGAACAGTGTCATTGTCACTGTATTAGCAATGCAATAATAAAAGACAGTCTAAAAATTACATGATTTAAACAGTCGTTGAACAAGGTAAAGGTAGGCAATGATCAGGAAATGACGCAATCAGAAAGAAATTCCCACTCCAGAGGCAGATATTGTTATTAGATTATTATTGTTGTAATTCAGAATTTTATTTTTAACATTCAATTGAGAAGCGTGGTGGTAGAGCATCTGATTCCAAATCGAGAGGTCCTGAGTAGTAATGGCCGGCGGTAAAGCGGATTTTTCTGAAAACTTATAGCGCATTTTTATAGCGACGTTTCTAATAAGCGTAGCGAGAGAAACGGCGCTATATAAAAGGTGCTGTAAGTTTTCAGAAAAAGTAGCCATACCGCGCACCCTGGGTGTGGCAGCTGTGTAGATGTGCAGACGTGTAGATGTGCGGAAGTGCAAATGGGTAGATGTACAGATGTGTAGATGTGCGGATTGTAGATGTGCAGATGGGTAGATGTCCTGAAGTACAGATGTGTATATGTGCAGATGTGTTCCTGTCTTAACTCAATGATACTACCTACACATACAACTTAGCTGGTTCATTTTAAACTGAGACCCAAGGTGCGCTATTACTACTGTCCTGGGCTCGATTCCCACAGGCGGCACCGTGTTGTGTCCTTGAGCAAGACATTTACTCCCTACAGTAATGGTTAAATCCAGGAAGCGTTGGCTCCGTCCCGACATAACTGAAAAATGTTGTCTGGGACGTTAAGCCTTAATTCAAACAAGCAAACAAATTCTTGAAGTTTATGCTGGCATAAATTTATGAAAAATGCGTATATTCAAGTTAGCCATTTCTACTATCACGAAGCACAACGTCTTAATACCAAAGTTCGACGAAACTGATTTTTGAAGTGAAATAAAAAGGTGCCGAAGTATCTAGGGTCCGAAGTGACTAGGGTCCGAAATGACTATGGTATTTTTCTAAAATGGTGCCGATTTGGCACTGGGGCCGATTTGACTAGGGTCCGATTTGTCTAGGTGCCGAATTCGTAGTGGTGCCGAAGTGTCCGATTACCGTTACATACGTTACCTAAACAAAATTAAGAAATTATGATATGGTGTTTTCAGCTACAGACAAATGACAACAGTTCATCGTTTTTCTCAACTTTTTCATATTGTCTGCTTGCTGTATGTCTATACTACATATTAAAATCGTTTGAACAAACATTTGACCCACACAAACTGTTACGAGCGTAACGTAAACTAAAATACCCTTTGAAAATAACAGTTTTGAGTGATATCATTTACTTTTACAACTATGTATTTTTCCAAAGATATGGGATTTATTTCCATCAGCTTGTACAATTTACAGATAGGTTTGTTTTCCTGTCGTGTATATAGTGCCTTAAGTGAAGTATTTTGTTGCCCAACCCCCAATGTCAAATGCGAAATGTTCTGTTGCAATGAACGTTAAGTATGTAAAAAAAACTTGAAACTAGTGGATATATCTTATTGTTCCATGCTTTCTTGTTTATTTTATGATGAACCATGGCTCAGAGGGTCTGTTACCAAGTATCTAGGATCAAAGATTTTTATCCAGAATGTAACATATATACTCGTATATGTATGAATAACGAAGGGCATTGCATATAGCAGGAATGCCAGTATATGCCAGTCTAATGTTCCATCCGATCAGAAATTTCGCAAACATACTACATCTTAAAGGACAATTAAAGTATCATCCAATAAGAGATGTTTGCTCTATTTACGTTGGAGCACGTTTCTGTTTCAGTCTGTTACATATGTTAATATGTACCTTTTTTTTTTTTTTTTTTTTTTTTTTTTTTTTTTTTTTTTTTTTTGTTAAACAATGATATGGCAGTTTCAGCAACAGAAAAATAGCATTTTTATTTTTTATTGACCCTTCTCATCTACACACTTAAGTTGCTTGAGCAATAATCTGACACCTACAGTGTAATGTCTTTGTACTCCATAAATACAGCCACAGCCTCTTTATAATACTATTGTTTAGACCAGACCAATTTCTGTGTTAGCTATCCAAACCGTGTTATGACGAAAGTAAATTGTATTGAAATGTGGCAAAATTAATCTTAAATGAGCAATAGTGGTCCAACGGTGATCGGTGTTCTATTCAAAACTATGTTGTATCAAAGCATGTCATAAAGAGGTCCAGGTAATAAAACGTTAAGAAATCTCTTAAAATGTATAAAAATAAGGGTATTACCACAACATCATTTGTACCCGAGCTGTTAGTAGACCTACAGCTCCGTTTCAAAAGTTTAGTACATAGCGATTTGTGTCATAAGTAATGGCATAACAGTACCAGTACTTGAAGCTTGGCTAAAATATACTGGGTGATGCAGATTTGAACGGATTTCGTTATGTCAAACTTAATACATTAAACTATTCACTGATTGTAACATTTTAGATTTTAATCGATTGATTTATCAAAAGTAACACATTAAATTGACAAGCAAAATATCATAACTTCTATGATACAAATATCAACTTTAACATTGATTTCATACACTTCAAGAAACCATGTAAAAACATGTAAAACACTTAGATCATGTAAAAAAGTACAAGTAGGCAAAGATCAGGAAAAGGCGCAGAAAAAGACTCCCACTCCAAAAACCAAGGTGGGAAAAAACCAAACTAACAATCAGGTACTTATACCATGAAAACATTTCGTAAGCCGAATGAGCAGCTATTTTCCCAATAGGTGGCCACTCAGTTACCTTAACTTAACTAAGAATATGCAAACATTAATATGCAAACCGGTTTAAGCCCGCCATTAACTTTGTGTTACTGATCGTTCCAAGGCGATACTTCTGTGATGGTTCTTATTGTTTTATGTCTTGGTGTTTAAATTTTTTGTGCTGTTGGCGCCTTATGTATGTTTTTATATTTTAGTTCAGTTTAGGTAACTGAGTGGCCACCTATTGGGAAAATAGCTGCTCATTCGGCTTACGATATGTTTTCATGGTATAAGTACCTGATTGTTAATTTAGTTTTTCCCACCTCGGTTTTTGGAGTGGGAATCTTTTTCTGAATGCACATTTTCCTGATATTTGCCTACTTGTACTTTTTTGAGCAGAAACAGATTATATCTCTAAATTGATCATCCGGCATACTACACCTAGCAATATTTGGTCTACTCTGTGTATATTCAAGTATATTGAAGCTTGAAATACTGCACCCTAATAGCCGTGGTACACCCAATTATACAATCAGTCAGCGTTTGATACATAATTACACATACAACCGTTTTCTTTTTACAAATAACAAATATAAATATTTGATCCAAAGAAAGCCGCTCGAAAAGGTACTTGGACACAAAATGGCGAGACGACAGTCCAAACAAGGTAAGGCAGTCAAGTAGGATGCAAGATTTCAAGCTTCAATAACCTCGAATGTATACATAGGGTAGACCAAATATTATGTGAGGTGTAGTCTGCTGGACGTCCTGTTATTTTATTGGAATAATAAAGTTTTAGTTCAAACTTTCGTGTAATGTGAGAAATCAATTTAACATTGATATTTGTGCCACAGAAGATATGTTATTTCGTTAATCATATTTACTGCGTCATTATCTATTTATAAATCTATCAAAATCTAAATTGTTACAATCAGTGAAAAATTCTTTGTATTAGGTTTTACTGAGCGAAATCCGTTCAAATCTGCAAACACCCAATAAAATTTGGCCAAAATTCAAGTACGGGTACTGCTATGCCATTACTTATGAAACAAATCGGTATGTACTAAACTTATGAAACGGAGCTGTAGAATGCTGAAAATGGTATCAAATAAATGCTACGGCAATGGACTATTGCCCTCAATCCTCTTAATACATCTACATGATTATTTTTTAGCTGTAGGAATTAAAGAAAATTCATAAGAAATAAGCAGGTACACCCGCAAAATGATTATGTATTTCAGCAAGTTAAAGTCTGAATGTGCTGAATATGGCATCAAACGACTGCAAGGTCAATTTTCTTCTATACACCCTACTAAAACAACAATTCTTGCATAGATATCTATGCGCATAGCTGTTTATAGCCGTTTTCGATTGGTCGAAAGCCGTGTTCAAACTGAAAAACCCATGTTCAAATAATAAAATTCACGTGCCGTTTTGGCCGACGTCATTGGTCAATGCGACGTGACGTCATGTGTTTTGTAGAAACAAAATGGCCGACGTTGAAGAAGCTCCGCGGTTTTCGGTGAGTTTTTACGTTGTTAATGTTATTTTCATGAGATTTTAAGTGGATAAGAGTGAAAATGCAAGAATAGCGATCAACCATGGTTTGTTTTTGTGTTCAAACATTCGCTGGATCACTCGGAAGGTGTGCGGCCTTGTGTTCAAACACCTTCCTCGAATGTTCTTGTTGCGCAAGAATTCACGCGACAATATCGGTTTCGCGATACCGGAGTTTAAACTGTTGTTACGCTGAAAAAGCGGGTACCAGGCGGTAACGACAAAGAAAATGGCGTCATTGGCGATTTGGCAGCCGACAACAAAAATGTACTTAAAATCACCTGTTCTTTTTTGGTTGCATTGATGTTTATTCTGCTATGAGACAGAAACGTCTTTAGAAATGTTATTTTTTGTTCGAACAAACATTGCACTTGTCCGATAATGCAATATTATGCCGAGTGCCCTCGAATTGACACAAGTATAAGCTTTTCGAAAAGTTAGTAAGACAATTTTGCGTAGTTTTCGAGGTTGCGCAGCATAATAGCATAAAAGAAAGTGCATATAACCGTCTAAAATTTGGGTGTCTTTGTATTTCTCACTATTTACAGGCGATTTAGTGTCTCGGTGCCGTTATATGAAAAATGACATATGTTTCCCCATTTTTCACCATCCAAAAAATCCCAGTCAGAAAAGTGAATATTGATCAAGGTCTGTCTATGAGGGACATCCCAACTTAATGCTGAACAGAGGGATGGGGTGGGGGAGGGGGCAGTATTGGTATGTGCAGCGATTACCTCCCTCCTTTTATTTTATTTTTTTTGTGTCCATCAATTAGGCTAGTGGTGGTGGTGGTGGTGGTGGTGGTAATTTTTTTGCCAATATAACACTGGTAATTCTTTTGCTGTCTTTAGGTGCTTTTCAAAATGTGGACCCCGCCTGGTGTGGAAGTTTGTTCATGCTTTCGCTTTCAAACATGAATATCATTTGATAATTGGGCCAAATGCAATCATATTTAATCTGAAGAATCATTGGGGTGGGGGAAGGGTTGCATTTGCATGAGGTTTTGTGTTTGGGGTCCAAACTGGCCACACCCAGAGGCATGATCATTATCTGCCATAGCCTAATACAATGGGAAAACATAAAAATATATTCTCTGGATCCAAACGACCCACACTATTGCTCATTGCAAATAAGATATGCCATAAATGCACACATTTTTGATTTGGTCCCTCTGTTACCTGGTCCCTAAATTATAGCCCTTGGTCCTTGAGGGACCAGGTCCCTGGTCCCTTGGTCCCTCAAGAAAAGTCCCTAAATTATACATTACCTTAATATTTTGTGTATAGCTGCTTAGCATCAGCTAAATGTCCCCTTTATAAATCCAGCCAATTATGTATCTGGAGTCTTAACTGGCCATGCCCAGGGGTTATGATTATCTGCCATTTCCTATAGTGGGGAAAACATGAAAAAAACTTCTTTGAACCAACAAGGCCTAGAGCTGCCCCCTCCTTCATATTTTGTATGTACATAGCATCAGCTAGTAGTCCTCTATATAAATTTTGCCAACGTGCCCCTGGGGTTCAAACTGGCCATGCCTCGGGTGGTGTCATTATATCTGTCATAGGCTTATATTTGGAAAAAGATGAAACAGTCTTCATTTATGAAAATGAGTCTGATTTCTGTGATCTTTAAGCTTACAATGATGAATTTGAAATCTCTCAGATGAGCCACAGGGCTATTGGTTCTTTTGTCTTACTTTTGCTCAAAAATTCATGTGGGTAACTCTTTAGAACTCTCTTTCTGAGGCAGTCTTATCCTGTACCCACAAGATATGTTTTGAAGCAGAAATAAGATCATCTCACAGCTGTGTCTCATGTAAGTTCCAGCTGCACATGGGACATAAGCCAGGTTCTGTTTGCAGGTGTGCCAGTTTTTTGTTGTTTTTTTTTTTTTTTCTTGAGATTCACCCATTTTGCCCTACCCACCTACCGATCTTATAAGAACTGAAAAATTCTTGAATGGGATGTAAAACAGAATACAAATATATACAACAATAATTTGTTTTCAGAAAGTGCTGTACTGTGAAAGATATATGTAACAAAAGACAGGGAAGACTTGCCTGTACATGTACTTATTTTAGATTTAGATGCAAATTGTATTTGCATTTAGGCATACAAGTAATTTGTCTACTCGACATTTATACACATTTTTAGCTCACCTGAGCCGAAGGTATCCCATGCTCCGTCGCCCGTCGGCGTCCGGCGTCCGTCATTATCAAAGAAGGATATCTCTGAAGCTAGTTAGCCAATCTTAATCAAATTTTATGTGAACCATTTTTGGGTTCGGGGATTGACTGTATTGGGATTTGGAGCAGATTGTATCAAAACTGTGGAAACAGATAACTCCCATAGACTTACAATGGGAAAAACCTAAAAAAAATCTTCTTCTCTGACACCACAAGGGCCAGAGCTTTCATATTTTGTGTGAAGCAATGTATGATAGTTCCCTTCATAAATCCTGTCTACCATATCCCTGGGGTCCATATGGGCCACGCCCCCGGGGCATCAATATCTGCCATAGGCTTATTAAAATCTTCTCTGAAACCACAAGAGCTAGAGCTTGTATATTTGGTAAGTAACAATGTTTAGTGGTACCCTAAATAAATCCTGCCAATCATGCCCCTGGGGTCTAAATTGGCTCCACCCCGGGTGTCATTAGCTCCCATAGACTTACAATAGGAAAATTATATGAAAATCTTCTTCTCCGAAACCACAAAGCCCAGAGCTTTCATATTTTGTGTGTAGCCATGTTAAGTGGTCCCCTTCATAAATACTGCCTACCATGCCCCTGGGGTCCATATGGGCCACGCCCCGGGGACATTAATATCTGTCATTGGTTGATGATGGGAATAACATGAAAAAATCTTCTTCTCTGAAACTACAAGAGCTAGAGCTTGTATATTTGGTAAGTAACAATGGTTAGTGGTACCCTAAATAAATCCTGCCAATCATGGCCCAGGGGTCTAAATTGGCTACACTTCGGGGGTCATTAGCTCCCAAAGACTTACATTGAATAGGAAAATCATATGAAAATCTTCTTCTCCGAAACCACAAGGCCCATAGCTTTCATATTTTGCGTGTAACCATGTTTAGTGGTCCCCTTCAAAAATCCTGCCAACCATGCCCCTGGGGTCCATAAGGGCCACGCCCCGGGGGCGTCAATATCAGTCATAGGCTTATAATGGGAATAACATGAAAGAATGTTCATCTCTGAAACCACAAAAGCTAGAGCTTGTATATTTGGTAAGTAATAATGTTTAGTGGTACCCGAGATAAATCCTGCCAATTATGCACCTGGGGTCTAATTTGGCTGCACCCGCGGGTCATTAGCTCCCATAGACATACAATAGAAATATCATAAAAAATCTTCTTCTCTGAAACCACAAGGCCCAGAGCTTTCATATTTTTTGTGTAGCCATGTTTAGTGGCCCCCTTCATAAATCCTGCCAACCATGCCACTGGGGTCCAAATGGGCAACACCCCAGGGGCATCAATATCTGTCATAGGCTTATAATGAGAATAACATGAAAAAATCTACTTCTCTGAAAATACAAGGGGTAGAACTTGTATAAATCATGACCTTGGGATGACCTTGACATATTTTATGGCAAGGTCAAACTGGGCCACATATTCAGAAAACTGTAAAATGTCATTGATGGGAAAACATCCAGGAAATGGGCAAATGGACAGAATATTATGCTTCTGGAAAACAGTGACTCATAGGGTTCATCTGCCCTTGCCCTGGAGCTATACTTACGTGTATATGACCATAATAGTCAAACCAGTTTATTGGTATGTATCCCAATCCCAGGTGAGTGTTCTCAGGACCACTTGTCCTCTGGTTTTCTGAGACATGGGCATTATGGTCCCACCTTAAAAAATCCTAGAATGAACACTGTGTACCCCAGGAAGCCTTTGCTTTGTCCTGACATGACTGAAAAGTTGTTGACAAGACTTTGAGGTTCCCATAGCTACATACAGTAGGATCATGATATACTTGCAGGCTGATCCAAATGCAGTCGTAGAGCTCACTGACTCCAGCTTTGAAGACCTGGTTATCAAGAGTGACGATATCTGGCTGGTCTAATTCTTCGCCCCGTGGGGCGAAGAACCTCATCCCCCACTGGGCTAAGGCCGCTACAGAGTTAAAGGGCAAAGTGAAACTAGGGGCTTTGGACGCTACCATTTATACTGACTGTGATAACTTCTAGATATGGGGTATGTACATGTACTGGATAAAAGGTTACGCTTCTACAGACCCTCACTGAACTCAGTTGGCTACTAAAGAAAAAGGTTTTTATGTTAGTTACGGCCATTTTATCTGAGATTTGACAGGCTGTATTATGTTCTGATGGTTTTAGCTCACCTGAGCCGAAGGCTCACAGGTGAGCTTATAGGATGGCCATGCTCCGTCGTCCGTCCGTTGTCCGTCCGTCCACAATTTAAAGATCTTCTCCTCTGAAACCGCTTGGCCAATCAAAGCCAAACTTCATGTGGAGCATCCTTAGGAAGGGGGAACGAAAGTTTGTATAAAAGGTCCAGGTCACATGACCAAGATGGTCGCCATGGCTATAAATAGGAAAAACCTTTAAACCAGTGTGCCGATTTCCACGAAACTTGGTATGTAGCATTGGGGGTGCGGGTCCATTATAAATTATTTAAATCATAACTTACTGGGAATAGGCAAATGGACAGAAGATTAATGTTATGGAAAATTTTAGCCCTTGGGGGGTTGTTTGCCCCTGCCCCGGGGCTATATACATGTAAATGACCATGATATTCAAACATCTTCTTCTCTGAAACCGCTAGGCCAATCAAAGCCAAACTTCATGTGGGGCACCCTTGGGAAGGGGGAAAGAAAGTTTATATAAATGGTCAAGGTCACATGACCAAGATTGCCGCCATGGCTATAAATAGCAAAAACAAAGTTTATATAAATCATGACCCTGGGATGACGTTGACATATTTTACTTAGGTCAACTTAGGTCTCCCTTGCATTGGAATGGGAAAAAGTAGACAAATGTACCTGTAATTAAATGGCAGAAAACTTGCTAGAAATGAGCAAATGGACAGAAGATTTATGTTTAAGAAAAAAACTTTGGGCCCAGGGGGTTGTCTGCCCCTGCCCCGGGGCTATATACATGTATATGACCATAATATTGAAACATCTTCTTCTCTGAAACCACTAGGCCAATCAAAGCCAAACGTTTTGTGGAGCATCCTTAGGAAGAGGGAATGAAAGTTTGTATAAATGGTCAAGGTCACATGACCAACATTGCCGCCATGGCTATAAATAGCATAAACGTTTAAAAATCTTCTTCTTCAGAACCAGAAGGCCAATGATTTTGAAACTTGGTATGAAGCATCTGGGAATCGAGTTCTACAAAGTTTATATAAATCATGACCCTGGCATGACCTTGACCTATTTTACGGCAAGGTCACCTTAGGTCGCCCATGCATTTGAATGGGAAAAAATAGGAAAATGTCATGTAATTGCAGAAAACTTGCTAGAAATGAGCAAATGGACAGATGATTTATGCTTATGAAAATATTTTAGGCCCAGGGGTTGTCTGCCCCTGGCCCGGAGCTATATACATGTAGATGACCATAATATTCAAACAGCTTTTTCTCAGAAACTGGTTAGCCAATCAAAGCCAAACTTTATGTGGAGCATTCTTAGAAAGAGGAAATGCATGTTTATATAAATGGTCAAGGTCACATGATGAAGATGGCCGCCGTGGCTATAAATAGCATTTTTTTTTAAATCTTCCTCTTCAGAACCAGAAGGCCTATGATTTTGAAACTTGGCATGAAGCATTTAGGAACGGAGGTCTACAAAATTTGTATAAATCATGACACTGGGATGACCTTGACCTATTTCACGGCAAGGTCAACTTAGATCGCCCATGCATTTGCATGGAGAAAATTGTTAAAATGTCATTTGAAGGACAAAACTTGCAGTTAATTGGCAAATGGACTGAATTTTTATGATTTGAAAAAAATATTGACCCCAGGAGTTATTCTGACCCTGCCCTAGGGTTATATACATGCATTGTACCATTCTAGTCTAAAAAAATTATATCTCAGGTCTCAGGGGAGCGTTTACAGGACCATTGGTCCTCTGGTTTGATGCAGTCAGATAAAACAGTTGTTATTGTATGTTTGTGCATGTTTACTTTGGCTCTTGAGGCATTCAGCGAAAATGTAAAGTTTTTTTCAAAAGAAAGTTTAGAAAAAGAATAAAAAATTCGCTGAAAACTATAAGAGCTAGATGTAATTAGTTGTTAGTTATTTCTACAGTGTATCAATTGAAGAAGGGAAACTGAAAGTGCATGAAAAAGGGCTTAGTCGCTTGCCTGACAATTTCATGGGTACATTTACTGTCTATGTAGTGAGCTTGTTTTTGTTCATAATATATCATTAACAGCCACTGTGTAGACATTGTTTGTGCCTAAAATCATTAGGCTAAGTTAGAAGTGCAGGTATGTCAAGTCAGCAATTGACGACTAAATTAATGTGATACTGAAGTCTGAATAGGTAAGTCATATAAACAAATCACAATCTGTAGCTCATATTATCCTGACCCAAGTATTATACATTATGAAAATATGCCTACCAGTACATTAATATACACAGCAATTTTATAGCCCTACTTGGATAAAGTGTCTGCTATACTGGATTCACCCTGACCTTCTGTCATTCCATGGTTCTATTACCATAAATAACTTGAGAAACTATTGCTAGAATTTATCCAAATTTTGCATATGCATCAATATTGACAATATCTACTTTTGTGATAATGCATGTCATTTGATTGATCTCATTGTACATCTTTCAAAAGTTTTTTCCGCTTATAGGATTTCATATGCCATACAGCCCCTTTCACTCGAGTTTGCCTTTTGAGCATATAGGTCAGTCAAATTTGTTCACTCGAGTTTGCCGTTTGTTTGTAAATCAGGTACCTTTTTTTTCTATTTTAGAACTGAAATAGTGGGTTTGTCTCAATGATGTAATTGTCTGTTTTATAGGTGGTTCCAGCATGGCTAAACTAAATGCCAAAGGAAAGAAAGGAAAATTTGTTTCCTCAACTGAACATACACGAAGAAATGTTGTGAGAAATGCGCTGAGGAAACGCTGGTGGGACTGCAGGCAATCAGACCACACCTATTCCAGCAATCCAAATACTGAGACAGAAATCATATTTGCTGCACCAGACCTTTCACTTATTGAGAAAGAGGAAGTTGTTGGAGAGAATGGGGCATCGTTGACGGAATGGAGACAGGGTAGAAGAATTGTAGAGTTGGGGTTCCTGGCAGATGGTTTGTCTGGCTGTAAGATGTGTTCAACACCGCTGCATCTTACAGACACTGTCAGCATCTATGATGGTGGGCTGGGGTCCGTGTTGTCTGTTGCCTGCAGAAACACATCATGTCAGTTCCTCAATAAAGTATCTACAGGAAAGAACAAAGAAAATAAGTTTGATGCAAATGGCAAATTAAAGTTTGGTAAGCAAATGCAAGAACAGAACATACTTGATATCTGAAATTGGTAATACATTGTACTTTGAAAGAAAGAAAAATAGTCAGATTGGGAGACACCATTTAAAAATAAGAAAATACATAAAGTTAGGGTTTTTCACATGAACTTGTAAATGCAAAGATTGATTACGGTTAGTCTGTGTCTGTCCATCTTTGAATAGTCATGAACAGAGATACAATAAATTTCAAACTGTAAAAATGAAAAATTTCATTTGAAAAATTGTGATATTTTTCTTATTTTTTGCTGAAAGCATTGATAAGTCTACCTCTGGCTTGAGAAGTTAGCAAAATAGATCTGCCATAAAGTGAGCTGCCTCATGAGAAATCTGGCTTTTAGCTATACAGAGTTCAATCTCTCTTCTTCATAAATCCGAAATTTCAAGTCTGTTACCATGGCCTCAACCTTTCGAGAGTAGTTATAGCCCTGAGGGGCTATACTGGATTCACCTTGTCTTTCTGTTATTCCGAAAATCTGTTATTTCGTGGTTCTGTACTCACAGTTTTCATTCAATATCTTGTGAATTAATTGAAAGAATTTTACCAAATATTGTATGCACATGAACTTTGATAATTAAGATCTAGCTTGGGGTTGTTACACATCATTTTTCACAAATTTGCAACAGAGTTATGGCCCTTGATCCATGTCAGAATTTTGTTTCCGCTCAATATCTTGAGAATGAATTGACAGAAGTTAACCAAATTTTGTATGCACATTAACATTGACAAGATTTGGATTGTTACACATCATTCTTCGTAAATTTGCAATAGAGTTATGGCCCTTGATGCAAGTCAGGATTTCATTTCCGCTCAAAGTCTTGAGAATGAATTCTCAGAATTTGACTAAATTGTGTATGCACATCATATCTTGAGAGTATAGTGATCAATAGAAATTAACCATATTTTGTGTGCACATCAACATGCAGTTCACAAGATCAAGCTTTAGATCCTTACACATCACTTTCGCAATTTTGTAATGGAGTTATGGCCCTTAACTGATCTTATAGCACAACTTCCAAAACAAAAATCACACTTTGGCTTTCATATGGCATTGAAACGCTATAGTGGGGCTACAGTCAGATCCTCTAACAATTCTAGTTTGCATCAGACATGGTTTGAAACCACAAAGACCGGTTTTGTCCTGATGTGGCTCATTTTATGATAACTTGAACAAAACTTGTTCAAAGCATTGAAGAACTCAGGACTTGGATACCGTCAGCTGAGCACATGACTAGCCCAACTAAATGTCCCCCCGGTAAGCACTGCTATGCTAAAAGTAAGAAGTCCTGAGGTTGGAACTGCAATACACGATTTGGCAATAGAGTCCACAATAGATGCATTAGATGAAGAAGTGAGACTAACTAAAGAGTAAGAAGCGAATGAATTATGGTTCATGTTTCATTTGATCCATTTTCATTTTTAATAGCATTTATTGTTCAGTTGTTTGTTGTTTTTATTTTTCAGAGTTGAGTTTCTGTCAGACATTAGAATTAAAATACAAACCTATACACTGAGAAGGAAAGAAATGCACAATACAAGACAGATATTGCATGAGCCGTGTCAGCAGAATGCCAATTTTCACATATGTATGCAATGATGCAGATCAGCTAGACAGTAATTGTGCCACTGACAAGTGCCTTTTTCCTTCATGTGTAGAAATTCGTATTAAATACATTGTTTCCTATTCTGCTAAGTAGATATTGTGTATTTTTGTTATATATTAATGGAAATTTACCTAAATATCGGACATATTGATTTTTTAGCGAACGTCCGGATGCTAAAATTTGGATCCGAACTTCGGTACGGGATCCGAAGTACGAACATTCGGACTTTGGTTGACATCCTTAATGTATATATTAGTATGATTGATGTACAGCCATGCAATTGGGAAAGGAAATAAACATTTCAAATAAATAAAGTAACATGATCATTACATTTACCCTCAATGAAGCCTGTTACTATGCATCAACTTGTCACATGCATTTTGCTACATGTACATGCAAGTGATCTTGGCGGCCCAATCCGAATAATTTTGATGTAAAAGGGACAATTTTCAGAAAGAAATATTTTCTATCTTCTACATCACTTCTGCTCAATATTTGTTAAAATAATCCCATTTAGACAGCTATAACAAGTAAATGTTTCCATGATATACACGCTGAAGATAGGAAATGTCAAAAAGTAATACCACAATGTCAAAAATTCCACTGACTACAATTTATTTTCGTTTTTATTTCACATAGTTTGGTTTGATTATTGCTTTATGTCCTGGTCAACGATGTTTCACTCATGTTGGGACATAGCCACTGCTTCCTGGTACTTTGGGGGAGCAACCAGGAGTCCGACACTCTATCAATGAGCCACCGTGGAATTACTTTTGACCCTTGACTACAACAGAAATGTACAAGAAGGTACAAGTAGGCAAAGATCAGGAAAAGGCGCAATCAGAAAAAGATTCCCACTCCAAAAACCGAGGTGGGAAAAAACCAAACTAACAATCAGGTACTTATACCATGAAACATATCGTAAGCCGAATGAGCAGCTATTTTCCCAATAGGTGGTTACTCAGTTACCTTAACTTAACTAAAAATATGAAAACATACATAAGGCGCCAACAGCACAAAAAATTTTAAACACCAAGACATAAAACAAAAAGAACCACTACAGAAGTATCGACTTGGAACGATCAGTAACACAAAGTTACTGGCGGGCTTAAACCGGTTTTACAGGTACCTAACCTCACCCTCAGCTTCTGTTGTGGTTCAGTGATAAACATTCTCAGCATTCTCAGTTATTATGACGGAATCCTCAAGCCATGTATTTCATGACATCAGCTCATTTGTCATACTTCGTATAGGTTGACTGGTGAAGATGCTATAACAGTAAGTGTAGACGCAGCATGGCAAAAAAGAGGTAGTGGAAGAGCTTATGATAGTTTGTCAGGTCTGTATATCGAGTTCACACTTAATCACATTATAAGCAGTGTCTGTGCAGATAGCCATCAATGAATAAGGTCTCACAAACATCAAGAAACTAAACAATATTTTGCCTGGACGCTTTTGGAAAAGTAGCATCTGGTCTCTACCAAATACGATGTTTATGAATTTTGGAGAGAGAGAGAGAAAAAAAACTGGCATTAATATATAATCACCAACAATGCCCAGGAACTGTCACAATCAGTAAACATTCCCAAGAAAGCCATTCAGGAATTTGCTAATTTAAAAGCAACAAATATATTAGATATTATAGGAACTAAAGGTAGCACTCTTCTTTCTGAACAATAACAAAACAAAAGCCACAAATAGACATTTCTTGCCTAACCCGAGATAGATTTGAACATCATACACTGACAAACTAAAGTCTTTTAACTGGGGAATTCTCAAAATTGAATACCAGTTTAAATATGTTTAGCTGACGCTAACCAGGAATTGCACAGTCACAAGCTGATAGATTGTAAACTATTTTGTATCCAGGATGTCCTATTTATACATGTATGTGCCGCGCTAATCGACTAAGCGGTCGCACCATTGCTGATCTGTGCATCGATGGAAAGCGCGGGTTTTATCATGATATTTCTTGTCTAATCGTACATAGTTTTGCCCGTCGTATTCTGACAACTGCGCAAGAAACCTTTCTTTTGTCGGGTTGTACTAATACTTTTAAAACGTACACTGTCAACAGCTTAAGCCGGACCATGTAGGATAACCGCACGGTTTACGGGCAAGTCTGCCTGGTGCTCTATGCACAAGTCTTCCACCATAGCACCGGTTAATACCTAGGAAGCTGTGGTTCTGTCCCAACATGACTTAGAAAAACTTTTTGAGCCCAAACGCGTGAGAAACGCACACCTACAGCGACGTGTATAAACGCACACCTAGCGTACAAAATGCGCATGTAACGCGTTACTAATGTGTCTCCGATGTGCTCCTGGTGTATGTTGAATTTCACATTTCTGTGAACACGACCGGTGCGCGGTTTGGTTGATACGCTTATGTGTGACTGCTATTTTAGATTTATGATTCCTTTTCAACTGACACGTTTATCAAAGCAATTAAATCCGACCGGATGCACAAGGCGTTTGGTAAACAGGCATTGGATTGAGTCTTGTAAGTAAAATATTCGATCATGTATTTTTTTGTGTTTTAGCCGGCTTCTTCAAACGAAAATTTTTGTTGTAGCGTTGCATAATTCCGCCAGTATATATATTTTGTATAGACACAGACAAGGAAACGAACAAACAAACAAACAAACGAGTGTACGTACGTAGGAACGAACACATTTTATTTACAATTGAATAGTTGGATAAATAAGATTGTTCTAAAAGTGCGTCGTTACAATGAAATATCTTGAGATAATCCCTTAATTTTTGTCAATGTAAGGTGTATTTACAATTCAGAATACATCTCAGGTTAGGCAAGAAATGTCTAATAGTCCATGTGTGGAAGAAGACATCAATATGCAGGAAACTGATTGTCATTCTGACGAGTCTTGCCGGAGTTATTGAATACCGCCCAAAGACGTGCTAAAAAGGAAACCAGAGGACAAAATGATCGTGTAAATGCTCATCTGAGATCTAATATATTCTTGAATACATTGAATACATGTCCTTGTGCATAGCCCTCGGCAAAAGCAGACAAAATACACATAAATCTGCACATTTGCCTATGGAATGCAAGTTAGGACATTTAACCAATTTCCAAATTAAAATGCATTGGCGACCAAAGTTGACCTTGACATAAAATAGGTCAAGGTCATCCCAGAGCCATGATTTATAAACACATTGCAGAGCTTGTCCCCATTGCCACATGTCATCTTGGTCCAATGTACAATGTATGCCTTCACCTCCAAATTATTGTATCAAATTTGTCATACCTATTTATTGTTCTATGTGTCTCTATACATAATATGTTCATATTGTTGTTGATTTATATGTATTTGAGGGCCCCATGGAAGATTGGATATATCCAAATGGGCCACCCTCGTAAAATAAAGAAGTTACTTACTTACTTACTTACTTACTTTACTTAGTCATGTGGCCTGGATCATTTGCATATACTTCCGAGGGATGCTCTTTATAAAGTTTGGCTTTTATTTGCCAAGCGGTTTTAGAGAAGATGTTTGATACTACTGTCATATACATATACATGTATGTAGCCCCGCGTCAGGGGAAGACAACCCTCAAGAGCCAATTTTTCCATAATCATAAATATTCTGCCCATTGACCAATCCCCTACAACTCCCCCTATTCAATTACATTTTACAACTTTTCCCCATTAAGCTTAAAATACATAGGAGACTTAGGTTAGTCTTGCTGTAAAATGGGTCCCAGGGGCATGATTAATTTTACACACATTGTTGAGCTTAAGTCCCCGATACTATATGCTAAGTTTCAAGATCCTAGGTCTTTGGGTTTAGGAGAAGAAGATTTTAAAAGGTTTTCACCATATATGGACATGACGGACATCTTGAACATGAGACCTGGATTATTCATTAACACTTTCGTTCCACCTTCCTATAGAGGCTTCCTATAAAATTTTGCTTTATTGGCCAAGCGGTTTTGGAGAAGAATATCTTTGAAAATTCTGGATGACGACGGACGGACAACGGACCATGGGCATCCTATAAGCTCATGACAAAGATGGCCACCATGGCTATAAATAGCAAAAACTTTCACAAATCTTCCTGTCCAGAGCCAGACGGCCTGTGGGTTTGAAACTTAGCATGAAGCATCAGGGTAAGGAGCTCTACAAAGTTTATATACCTCATGACCCTGGGATGACCTTGGCCTATTCCACGGCAAGGTCAACTTAGGTCGCCTAAACATTTGAATGTGGGAAAACGGGAAAAAAGTAATTTTATTGCAGAAAACTTGCTGGGAATGAAAAAAATGGACAGACTATTTATGTTTATGAAAAAAAAAATGGCCCCAGTGGGGTTGCCTGTCCCTGCCCCGGGGCTAAATACATGTATATCATCGTAATACTCAAACATCTTCATCTCTGAAATCGCTTGGTCAGTCAAAGCCAAACTTCATATGCAGCATCCTTTGGGAGTGGGAACAAAAGTTTATATAAATGGTCCAGGTCACATGACCAAGATGGCCACCATGGCTATAAATAGCAAACAATCTTTAAAAATCGTCTCCTCCAGAACCAAATTGCCTATGATTTTGAAAATTGGCATGAAGCATTATTGAACGAACTTCTACAAAGTTTGTATAAATCACGACCCTGGGATGACGCTGTCCTATTTTTGGCAAGATCATCTTTAGGCGCGTATGCAGTTGAATGACAAAATGTTATTACATCGGGAAAACTTGCTGGGAATTGACAAATGGACAGACAACTTTATGTTTATGTTGCCTGTCGATGCCCCAATGGCTATACTCAAGGATTTGTATATACAGCTCCGTTTCATAAGTTTAGTACATACCGATTTGTTTCATAAGTAATGGCATAGAAGTACCCGTACTTGAAGCTTGGCCAAATGTTATTGGGTATTTGCAGATTTGAACGGATTTCGTTATATCGAATTTAATACATAACTATTCACTGATTGTCACATATTAGATTTTAATCGATTGATTTATCAATAGTAAGACATTAAAATGACAAGAAAAATATCATAACTTTAGGGATAAAAATATCAACTTTAACATTGATTTCATGCACTTCAAGAAAGTTTTAACCAAAAACAGATTATTTCGTTAAATAGGCATATCACCCGGCATACTACACCCAACATAATATTTGGTCTACCCTGTGTATATTCAAGTTTATTGAAGCTTGAAATATTGCACCTAAATAGCCATGGAACACCAAATTATACAATCAGTCAGCGTTTGATACATAATTACACATACAACAGTTTGTTTTTACAAATAACACTGGTCAAACAGTTGAATATGGTCGTTCGTCTCTCACTAATGAGAAAGACCATCATTATTTCTTGAATAGGTTCGTGTGTGTTGGTGAGTTCTTTGATGGCTGACTAGGCCAATTCTAGCTCTAAACTGTCGGTTGCAAGTAGAGCAAGTCAATGTCATTGAATCAGCTGGTGGCCCATTGGTATTGGCTTTGCGTTCTCTGCGCTTTCTTTCAGCTTCACAGATTCTCTTTTTTTCATGGAGAGCTGCTCCTTTGTTGATGAGACCTCGCCACTTTGATCGCTTCTGTGCAGTCTGTTCCCAAGACCCAAATGGTATGTCAAAATCCTTCAGAGAGGCTTTCAGGGTGTCTTTGTAGCGTTTCTTCTGGCCACCTTGAGAGCGCTTTCCCTCTTGTAGTTCTCCATAGAAGACTTTCTTTGGAAGTCGCTCATCAGGCATTCTTATAACATGGCCGGTCCACCTTAGCTGTGCTAGCTTTAAGACAGTATGCATGCTTTGCATCCCTGCTTTCTCCAGGACCTCTGTGTCTGGGATATTGTCTTGCCACTTGATTTTTAACAGCTTTCTCAAACAGCTTAAGTGGAAATGGTTTAGTCTCTTTGCATGACGCTGGTATACTGTCCAGGTCTCACATGCATACAAGAGGGTTGGAAGTACCACAGCCTTGTAGACTTTCAGCTTGGTGTCAAGCTTGATTCCATTTCGCTCCCAGACATTTGCACGGAGTCTTCCGAATGCCACACTGGCTTTAGCAATTCTTGCAGTGACCTCATCATCAATGTGCACGGCTCTGGAAAGAGTGCTTCCCAGGTAGGTGAATTTATCAACAACTTTCAGTTTTTCTCCATTCACAGTGATGGTTGGTTCATTGTACGGTTTTCCAGGTGCTGGCTGGTGTACAACCTCTGTCTTTTTTGTGCTGATTGTGAGATCATAGTTATCACATGACTGTGAGACTTGATCCATGGCTCTTTGTATTTTTGCCTCTGAGCTGGCATTCTTATCCATATCATCTGCATAGAGGAGCTCATCTAGCACATCGGTCTGCACCTTAGTTTTGGCTTGCAACCTTCTAAGGTTGAATATATTGCCATCAAAACGGTACCTGATTGGAAAACCAGTGTCACTGTCCTGAAAAGCATCCATGAGCATGGCAGAAAACATCATGCTGAACAGTGTTGGTGCCATAACACAGCCCTGTTTGACCCCATTTGTTACCTCAAAGGGTTCAGAGAACTCTCCATCATTTTGCACACGTGCCTGCATGCCATCATGAAATTGCCGCACCATTGCTATGAATCTGGGTGGACAGCCAAACTTGGCCATGATTTTCCACAGTCCATCACGACTTACTGTGTCAAACGCTTTGGTGAGGTCGACAAACGTCATGTATAGATCTACATTCTGCTCTTGGCATTTCTCCTGAAGCTGTCTTGCTGTGAAGATCATGTCTATCGTCCCCCTGTCCTTTCTGAATCCACATTGACTTTCTGGGATAAGTCCCTTCTGATCAAGATGAACATTCAGGCGGTTCAACAGAATTTTTGCTAGTATCTTCCCAGCAATCGATAGGAGGGAAATGCCTCTGTGGTTGTCACAGACTTGTGGATTTCCTTTCCGCTTGTATAGGTGGATTATGGATGCATCCTTAAATTCTTGTGGGATGGCCTCCTTCCTCCACATACAGTGAAACAGCTCGGTCAGTTTCTCTGCCATGGGTAGCACCCCGGCCTTATAAACCTCTGCACGAATTGCATCTGCACCTGGAGCTTTGCCAGAAGACAGTTTGAATATAGATATTTGATCAAAAGAAAGCCGCACAAAAAGGTACTGGGACACAAAATGGCGAAACGACAGTCCAAACAAGGTAAGGAAGTCTAGTAGGATGCAAGATTTCAAGCTACAATAACCTCGACTGTACATAGGGTAGACCAAATATTATGTAGGGTGTAGTCTCCTGGACGCTCTGTCATCTTATTGGAATAATAAATTTTTAGTTCAAACTGTCCTGTAATGTGAGAAATCAATGTTAACATTGATATTTGTGTCACAGACGTTATGTTATTTCGTTTATCATATTTTACATGTTATTATCTATTTATAAATAAATAAAAATCTATATTGTTACAACCAGTGAATAATTCTATGTATTAGGGTTGACTTAGCGAAATCCGTTCAAACCTGCAAACACCCAATAAAATTTGGCCAAGCTTCAAGTATGGGTACTGCTATGCCATTACTTATGAAACAAATCAGTATGTACTAAACTTATGAAACGGAGCTGTAAATGTTCAAGCATAGATCAGATCTCAGGTGAGCGTTTACAGGGCCATTTTTCCTCTCGTTCAAGTGAGTGGGGGTATACATAACACGGACACGCTTGTTTGCTACTTTGTAACAGGGCATGCAACAATGGTCGGGAAGCTTACAGGGAAGGTGGTGGGATTTGCAATTCGACTCAAACACTGCAAAATCTGTGAAGTTGCCGCACGAAAAAATCAGAAGCCCCCACCCCATGACTCTAGGATTAATTGGACCGGTTCCGCCAAAGCCATGGAACCAGATATGGTTGTGGAAATGGTAAAGAAAGCAAAAGAAAGAGAGGTAACAGTCAAAACATTGATAGGAAATGAAGATTCAACAACAATTGCTCGTGTAAGAGCCAATGTGGACAAGGAGGTTACAAAAGAGTCTGACAGTAATCACATCAAGAAAATACTGAGCAATATGCTACACAACCTACGGAATACGAAAAAAGAATTGAGCTTGAAGATCATCAGTTATTTGAAGAAACTATTCAATTACATGCTGCATGACGGCAAGGGAAAACCAGATGTTATAACAGAGGGTTTAACAGAAATTCCCAATCATGTGTTTGGCTGTCAGGCTTTTTGTGGCCAGTGGTGTCGTGCCAAACAAACGCCAGATGGAAACTATGTTTATTGATCCCTGCCTCATGGAAAACCCCTAGTGGATACTTCGTTGAAGGCTGCCGTTACAGACGTGTTTGACCATTTCAAAAACATTCTGATAAGCTTGCTAATCTTGGTAGCACACAGGCCAATGAGAGCCTAAATAAGTCCATAGCGTCCAAAGCACCCAAGACACACCATTTCAGTGGCTCTGCCAATCTAAGCCATCGACTTTCGGCAGCTATTGCAGAGAAGAACATAGAGCCAAACTATGTTACAACTGTAAGATCAAGTTCCTGTTCTGTTTCAGTTTTGTTGAGTTGTCATTTCCTCTTGACTGCTTCATACCAGATTTGAATTAGCTGCTGGTTCCCAGCTTTCTAAAATCCAATATTAGAAATCAAGGTAATCAGAACCTCCCTGACCTCCGGGACCTCAAAGGTGATGGGGTTCTGGTTACCTTGATTTCCAATATTGATTATTTCCAAGCTGGGAACCAGCCGCGAGACAATGCAAAACGACAGGTTTATATAGTATATCCATAATCAAGTGTCGTCATTTGGTTCATTTTCAACTGTCTGAAACCTGGCATGCAAAATTGAGGGCTCAAACTCCACAATGTCTTGAAAATCGTGACACTTTAGTGACCGTCACCTACTTTACGGTATGGCCAGCTTTGGTCGAAATGCAGTTTCGTTCAATGTGAAAGTAACATGCAGTACATGATGAGCAAATGGTGAGATGATGTATCTGAAAAAGGACTCCAAGTTGTTCCAACATATTTCATATGTTTGCTATTGTTGATGTTGCTGTTAATATGATACATACTTTTACTCATTACGAAAACACGACCATGCAACATAGAGTAATATTTTCAGCTGTACTGAAATTTTCAGTTGATTTTTGTATACATTTATTTTGCTCAAAGCATTGATAGTGGGTACGTGTTAGAATCGCCTTGAGCAGCGAGGCGTTTCAAACGAGAACCCACGATATACGGTTTAAGGGGCAAAATACAAGAAAAATTGGTACCTCTGCAAACCCCAATTTTACTATAAAAGTGGAGTTCAATCGAGTATACATTTCACGGACATGTTTTTCTGACATTTTGTTTTTGAAAATATATCAAATGTTTCCACAAATATACATGTATATGTGATTGCCTATTTGATTGCATTCAAAGTACTGGCAGTTTTCATTTAGTTTGTTAGATATGTGCCCGGCGTTTGGCAAATCACTCAACCTAGTACGACAGCTTGCTCGGCAAAGCGTGTCCAATTCGTATTGATTTGTACCAAGACGGTCAAGACAGCAGCTCAAACAAACACGACAAACAATTACAAATCGCCGATAACTCTCTCTCTCTCTCTCTCTCTCTCTCTCTCTCTCTGACAATTTTAATTATTGCTTCAAATTGGTATTTTAGGTAAATGAAAAACTTGGTCTTTCACCAGGCGTCTACACAAAGAAATTATTTCTGCAGCGAGAGGTACAGCAGAAAAAGCGGAAGGCCATTTCGATAACAGCAAAGGCAAAAAGAAAAAGAATGGAACTGAAGGCGAAAAGGTTCTAAGTTTTTTCAGGGATTTAGTCCAATATATTATTGTATTCCATCAATTTTTCTGCAAAGGGAGGCGGTTCTAAGTTTTTCAGGGATTTAGTCCAATATATTATTGTATTCCATCAATTTTTCTGCAAAGGGAGCGCGGTGGCGCAGTGGTAGAGCGTCGGACTCCGAATCGAGAGGTCCTGGGTTCTATCCCAGAGGGTGGCGCCGTGTTGTGTCCTTTAGCAACCCAGAAAAAATTGGCTCCGGTCCCGACATGACTGAAAATTGTTGACTGGGACGTTAAGCCTCAATACAAACAAACAATATTCTGCAACTCAAAATGCACTCCATTTGGTCTATTTATTATTAATTAACTTATTAGTATATAGTACTTATACGGAAAATTTGGTCTGTGTGATACTGGTGGCGTTTTTTTTTTTTTTTTTTTTTTTCGTATAGTCTATACTGGATTTCACCTCGACCTAATACAGCTGACCTCGCACTAATACGGTTGACCTCGTATCTATACGAATTGACCTGCTATCTATATGGAAATTGGTCAAAATTCACGTGCAAGGTCACGTGCCGCGTTGAATGAGTTAAGAGAAAAAAACAATGGCGGCGATTCAGCCGATCAGTAAAATAGTGAACAAACAAACAAAAATAATGTCAACATCTTTGAAAAGAATGTCAGACATGGACGCTAAGAATGGCGAAGATATGTTTGATGTGATAGAGGATGATATGGACCGATATGGACTTTTGACAGTTAATTAATAAAAATCTCATTAATCAAGTTATTTCGTATTGGACCAGTTACAGGTCCTCGGTCAGCTGTATTGGACCTCGGACTCCGGCCTCGGTCCAATACAGCTAACCTCGGACCTGTAACTGGTCCAATACGAAATAACTTGATTAATAACATTATAGGATTGAAGGTCTAGTACTAAATATCATATTTTAATATGCGTTGGCTTCGATAAGACATGGAGAATATTAGTGTATTCAAGAACGACTTGCAAACCACAGCACAACACAGATGGATCCACATCACAGGCACTATTAACATTCAAAACATTCATAATATCCCAGTGGCAAGAGGGAAATCTAATCGAGAAAACGTGTTATTAACAATAATTCCTGAAAACTGGTGACAGCAAATACAGTAAATAGTATATTTTGGTCCAGAAACGTGGAATTTTGGCTGGAAATAATTTCATGAGCTGTACCCCATGGTTAGGGTAACTTGGCCAAGCACTCCGCGTGACCGGAAATGGACTCGAACCAGGAATTAAGTACATGTAGCTTGAAAATGCCTGATAAGCGTTTTGCTGATGAAATTAAAGTTGTGAGTCTGACCATGGAATAACCGGTATGTGATGTATAAATGGTTCATACCAGGATGTATTAGACAAGTAGAACGGACACCAAAGGGGAAGCACGGCAAGTGTCAGCGTTGCATATTTATTCTATCACCCAGTACAGCGTTTGATTTCACATTTTATTCCAGGAGCAAACAGACAGTTACAACAGAAACCAGAGAGGGGGCAACGTATTCTGAGTCTGTGACTCTAGCTGATTATGAAGATATCGAAGAGATCCCGCCTCCCAAATACATTCCAAACTTCAAGCCGATGCCAAACGACAACAGAAATATACTTCGACTTAGAGACGACGGGATTCGATATAACTTAATCCTAAGTATAAACCCCTGCTTTAAGTATAAACCATTAAGTATAAACCCCTGCTTGATCTTTGCCTACTTGTACCTTTTTTATCACAATAAACATTTTTAATATGGAGTCATTTCTTTGTTTAACACGTGACACATAAAATATACGACCATTGTCACTGCATCAGCGACAAAGCACAAGATGAGGTCCAATTTCGCATGCTTTTGCAAGCGTTTAGCGACATTTATTTAGACGTAGCATTATCCTGCATTGACAGAGGTTTCATTGACGGGTTGCATCTCAGGTTATTTTAATCATTTTTTTAAATATTAATTGAGCCGCGCCACGAGAAAAGCGGCTTGTTGGCATGTGCGAAAACAAAGACGTAGATCACCAGCATTCCTAAATAAATGTTCAAACCTCTAGCAATCTTCAGTCGCCATACAGCCCGGTTTATTGTGGACCTAGTCAGAAACACCAACAGCTGGGTTTCTTGCGTCGCGGAACAGTTCAATGTATACATTTTCATTTCTTGTAGAAAGAACGTCACATATCACACAGATTGCGGTGGCAAGAGGGCAAGACAGGCTAAACCTCTACGTGACCCCGAAGAAGGCCATCCAGTCAAAGGCGTCAGGGGTCACCAGCCAAAAACTTATCAATGGGGCACTGTATTGCAAAGAAAAGAAACTCGATAGTGTTTCTATTTCAGCCGCCATTGACAAATTTATCGAGTTTCTACAGAAATCCAGCAACAATGTCATCATCGGCCATAACATCAGGGCATTTGACTGTCATGTCCTTTTTCATGCATTTACAAATTGTGGGAAACTGCAATCTTTCCTGCAACATGTTGTTGGTGTCATGGACACTAAATCTTTGTTCAAGGCCAGCCATCCCGATCTAAAGAAATACTCTCAGAAAGCACTGTATTCATCAACCGTCGGCACAGAATATAATGCTCATGATGCCATGGCCGATGTTGACGCATTAAAATGTCTCGTAGAAACAGCAGGTTCGACCACCGCAATGAAACAGAACAACACAGCAACCATTAGCCATATAATGGATTGTTTCTTGTACTGTGTTGAGGCACAACAAAATCTCCCGAGTCTAAGTGTTCTAGTTAATTCTAAAGTAGTTAGTAAGGGTATGGCCAGAACCATCGCTGGAAGTGGCCTCCAACTGAAGCATCTCATGCATGCATACAGACTTAATGGTAGGTCCGGGATTATAAGTATACTACAGGAAAAGCCATTAGTTGGGGGTACACAGGTTCGCGTGACAAGGTCGAAGAAAGTATCTGACTCCATCGCGGACTACTTTGCACGGCAGGATCGCGTCACCTCAGAAACATGACTTATGATATGTTACCATCTTGTCATTTTGCTTGATGTGGTCCGCTAAATCCTCAGTAAATGTGAAAGGTAGGCAATGACTGGGAGCTGCCGTAATCAAATCCAAAGTTTTGGCATTGCAACAGCAAAATCAAGAAAATGGCTGCAAACAATGCTTACGGTTTACACAAGGCTTGGACAGCATTAGCAAACAAAGTAATGCATTGTCATTAGCATTAAAACTCATTTGGAGCATTGGCATTAGCTAGTTTATAAAACAATGCATTGGCACTAGCATTATTTGACAAAATACTGCATTGGCATTAGTTTTCATGTTATTTGAACCAGTGCAATGATGGGCTGTACATGTATCTTCATTAAACATTTAATCATACAGTGATGATTCTGGTACCTCAAAGTCATTTAACACATTCATGATAAAGATGACCAACTCAGTATAAGATCAAGAACTAATGTATTAAATGAATTCTTCACTGTTCAGCTTCAAACCTACTTTCCATACTGAAACATTGCTAGACAGTTATTCTATTATTGTGAAATGGTGCTGTTCAACAGCATGCCTCAACGGATGTATTTACCTGACAAAAATTCTTCGTAAAAGGGCGCAGGTAACTGCAGATTATTAAAGGTCTTAGGCGAGAGATTAATACATTTTTGACACAGGTAATAATTCATATGGCCAATATGATAAAATGGAAGTTCTCAAAAACAATGGAAAGTGTTTATCATTATTTCTGTTAGTAGAAAACAAAAATGTCAATATGTCATGTTCTCAACACAGTCCACCATATGTATTGACAATATTTTCGTTTATTTGAACTGAGGCATATTGTTCCAGGCAACGATTTTCGGTCATGTTGGGACAGAGCCACCGCTTCCTGGGTATATAACCGTACATACTTTTGGGATTACAGAAGTGTGCCTTTGCTCAATGACCCTGCACGGCGACGAAAAGTCTCGAACCCATGACCCCTAGATCAGGACTTGTATTGACAATATGATCTCTTCGTCTTTTGGATACTTTGCAACAACAGAGTGTGCAACAAGGCTTTTTGTAGACAGGATGCATTTACAGGACCATGAAACTACGAACCATGGTTGATGAAAACTGGATTCCTGGCACATTGTCATTTATGTTAAAGTCTCTGCTGCACGTTTACCTCACAAGATTGTCACAATATTTTGGATAGTGGGAAAATGTGGAAAGGTAGGTTAAGAGGACAAACAAACAAAAATTTGAGCCTAGTTATATAATGATTATTGTTTAAAAAAGAGACTGTAATATTCAGCAAATATGTCACTTTATGGGCGGCACCTCATGAAAACTTTATTAGACCTATACTACTTTTATCATAGATTAAGGCTATAGGTATACAGTTAAAAGATTCATGAAATAGGAATTTGCCTAATTAACAGGATTGGACAAACAGGTAGCCGATTTCTAACGGAAGTATGCGCCAGTGGTCTACGCTGACTGAGTTTTCCTTTTCTATAATCTCCCTATTTGAACAGATGGACTAGCCTACAACGCCGAGATATGAATATTAAAGTTGCCACCTTTACAGTAACCTATTTGCCAGATAATATACATGTCAAATTCGCTTTGCAAAGACTAAAGTTCCCGCACGATTAGAGTAGACTTACGTCACAGATTTACCGTTATAAATATGAATGACACGCCTGTTTCTATTGGTCAAATGAATTTATTTCATCCATATCGGTGACGAAAGTCTACTCTAATCGTGCGGGAACTGTACCACTATACGCAAGGCATGTGGTGTGCAACAATACACCGTTTTTTTCATGTTTTATGAACTTCAGTTTATAACGTTAATTGGATAGTAGAACTAGAAAGTGTGATTCTATCTATCGTTATTTTCTATGCATTTTGTAAATAGGATGAAAAACTTAATAAAAGGACTTTGTATGATGAGATTTTCACTAGTTTTATTCCTTTATACATGCGCAGAGTGGCAATTTAAATGGAAATCCAAAAATACTGTTGAAAAGGGTCTTTTTTTTCCTGTTGTGGCCTATTTTTAGGACTATATGTCATTATTTTCTATGTATTTTGTAAACAGGATGAAAAATTTAATAAGAGGACTTTGTTTGATGACTTTCTCATTTTTATTCCTTTAGAATTGCCCACAATGGTAATTTTAAAACAGCAAAACACTGTTAAAAGGGTTCTTTTTTCGTGTCGTGGCCTATGTATTAGTGACTATCTGTCGTTATTACTATGCATTTTGCAAATAGGACGAAAGACTTAATAAGATGACTTAGTTTGATGACTTTCTCGTTAATTTATTCATTTAAACTTGCCCACAATGGTAATTTTGATGGAAAATATGGCCAAAAGCCCCCTTATATCATACCGTGGCTTCATAAAAAAGTACAAGTAGGCAAAGATCAGGAAAAGGCGCAATCAGAAAAAGACTCCCACTCCAAAAACCAAGGTGGGAAAAAACCAAACTAACAATCAGGCACTTATACCATGAAAACTTTTCGTAAGCCGAATGAGCTGCTATTTTCCCAATAGGTGGCCACTCAGTTACCTTAACTTAACTAAAATATGCAAACATACATAAGGCGCCAACAGCACAAAAATATTTTAAACACCAAGACATAAAACAAAAAGAACCACCACAGAAGTATCGACTTCGAACGATCAGTAACACAAAGTTACTGGCAACTTTAAATCGATTTTACACGGCCGTAACCTCACCCTCAGCTTCTGCAGTAACAGTCTGGTTACACATGATTTTTTTTTTCATCATATTTTTTAAGAATGTACCTTTATTGGTTGTTGTACAGAGTTTCAAAAAATTGACATTATAACATGATAAAATCTAAATTTTGATAAATGTCATAAAAATAGACATTTTCCCATGGGCACTAATGTTAAAATGTCATTTTGGGTAACTTTTCGCGTGCCCCTCCAGCGCCCAAACGAATATGGGTACCTATTGATTTTTTAGGTTAATTTGTTTAACCAAGTGTTATACTTGACAAAAAAGTTCCTTTTAAAAAATGACATTATAAGGAAGGAGACCATCATACATCCTTAAGATGAAACGGCTATAATGAAGAAGCTTTAAAATGAGACCAGGTTCAGTGGTCTATGGTAAGTCGTGACGGATATACAATTTGTAGGTCAAATTAACCCCATGTGGTATTGGTAACGTTGTAACATTACATGAGAAATATAAATAGCTTGGCATAACACCGTTACAACTAAGGCACATATAGCAGATAAAAATAACACAAGCATGTCATTCTTACTTTGCATATTGGTGTTTGCAGCAATGTTTTTCACAAAAACTATTACAGAAACACTTATTTGTTTAAAAATGTAAAATCACATATTTTTGTTGCATACGTTACACAAATAGAAAAACATCTATATCAACTTGATAAAACAATAATCCCACATATTGCCCTTGAACAATCTTGCAGACAAATGGTAGAATTATGGTAAACAACCTTTTTTTATTCACAGTCAAAGAATACCACAAATTTATTCAGCTGTTAACATTTGCAATTTTTAAATGGCCGTTACACCATTACGCCCCGGTGTTCAAAGTGCAAACATCTCTCATTTGAATGCAAATAACACAAACACGTCATTTGTAACTTGCACATTGGTGCTTGCAGATTTTTACTCCACAGAAAGTAATACTGAAAACATTAGTTGTTTATAAATGTAAATTCGCATATTGTGTAACATACGTTACAAACGTTGCATAAATAGAAAACCATGTATATCACCTTGATAAAATTATACGTCCTTAAAGAATCTTGCAGAAAAATGGCAGAATTATGGTAAAACAACCTATTGTTCATTCCAAATCAATGAATACTACAAATATATACAGCTGGTAACAGTTATTATTTTTAAATTGCCGCTACACCATTACGCCCCGGCGTACAAAGTGCAAACATCTCCCATTTGAATCAGAAAAAAAACTTTTCTTAAAGATAGAAGCTTGAAGTATATTTTATTCAATTTTGATGAACTAAAATCATAAGTGTTTCATGCGACGTATGTACATGTACATGAATATTTTATATATTTTCTCCTTCATCTCCTTTATTGCCATAAATTACACCAAATCGTGTCAATTTATGTGAACATTTTCGCGGCGATTTAATTTTGCGAGCTTTATTGCGAAAATAAATCACCCTCGAAAAAGGTTGGTTTACAGTAATAAAAGGCTAACTGAATGAATATCGTAAAATATTCAGAACTCCTTCATACGGCTATATATATTACTATATGAACTTTTTTCCGAATAGTTTACGATATTTATTCAATAACATTACATAATAACTCTTCGACAATTTTATTGTTAATAAATGAAACAAACAGGCAACCATTATTTTGTTTTGTATTGTTACCTGCACACCAGTGCTTAACTTACCAAGTTACACCAGGCAACACTCTTGGGAGTTGCAATCAAGTTATATAACCTGTCTATAGAATTCTTTGGGTTGCCTGCCCTGAAAAAAATACATAACATTCTTTTACTACCAGACATTTGCACGGAGCCTTCCGAATACCACACTGACTTTGGCAATTCTGGTAGTGACCTCATCATTAATGAACACTGCTCTGGGGAAAGTGCTTCCCAATTAGGTGAATTTATCAACAACTTTCAGTTTTCGTTAACTCACAGGTTGGTGTACGACCTCTATCTTCTTGTGCTGATTGTCAGCTCATAGTTATCATATGACTGTGAGACTTGATTCATACCTCTTTGCATTTTTGCCTCTGAGCTGGCATTTTCATACATATCTGCATAGAGGAGCTCAACTAGCACATCAGTCTGCACCTTAGTTTTGGCTTGGATAAAAATGTCAGCTCAGAGGCAAAAATGCAAAAAAGCCTGATATTTGACAATTATTTAAGCTTGGCTGCGGATCTTCCGGGCCCTGTGAATAATGCACTATCAGGTATAGACATAACGGATAAGATACGAATCGTTACGGATAATACAGACAAAACGGAAACCCTATCCGCAGCGTCTGAAGCGCACGTACAGTGGTGTTATTGCTAATAACCCATTTTTGTACAGTTCGCGCTGATCACTTGTGATTTTTCGCGGCGACACCACCGCGAAATTTCACCGGCCAAGGGAAAATTTAAACGTTTAATCGGTTATTTTTTTCGCCGCGAAAATCGGATTTTCGCGGTGAAATTTCGCCGTGTTTCGCGGCGAAATTCGTTTTTTAACGCTTACAACAGGTAAGTTTAAAGTTCCTATTTCGCCGCGAAACACGTCGAAATACATGTAAATATTAACATAAAAATATTTATTTTTAATTTAATGACCGCACTATGATTCATCTGTTCCTAGTATAGATCGTGATTTACATGCGCACTAATAATATGTACGATTTTGCATGTACATGTATAGCAATGAAAAAAAAAACGTGCACAGTGTGATTTTTCCATTGGTTTTACATGGTAAGATAGCGAAATCATGGATAGACCATCAGGAAAACATGTCCATGTATTGAATACCCCCTTAACCCCACTTTTATATAGTAAAACTGGGGTATGCACGGGTATGCCTATTTTTCTTATTTTTGCTCCAAAACATAGATTGTGGGTACTCGTTAGAACCGCCTCGGCGAGGCAGTTCTAACGGGTACCCACAATCTGTTTTGAGCAAAAAATAAGAAAAATATCCATTTTTTTCTTATGAAATTTTCAAATTTTACAAGTGAAAAAAATCCCTGTTTATTGCATGGACAAGTTTTCGTAATGCGAAAATATTTATAACGTAATGCGCCAGCTCGTTGAATTTTTACTTTGTTTGCTTGTTTGAATAGATGATTTACGTCCCAATCAACAGCAATGGCCCTGTTGGGACGCTGCCTGCATTACTGCTTATGTGTATGGATGGTTTGACTGGAAACCATTTTTCCTAGGCAGGCACAGACCTGAGCGGTAAACCAGTAATCAGATTATCAGTCAATAGCGTATAAGCTTTGCCTGGAGGCACAAGCAGTCCATGTATTTTTTGGGTCCCAATGGGCAGGGGCCATCTAACTGTGTGTCTTGTTTTGTAGCACAAACATTGTCTAAAGGGTATTGCTAAAAACAGTTAGATTCTTTGCTTTCTTGTTTGAACATTTTCCTCAATAGCTTCACTTTATAGCGTTTAAGGTTTAAACTACGATAGCTTAATTTGAGCTCAACCATGTAACCGTTAAAATGAGTTAAAATGAGACATATTGACATTTGGACATGCTAGTTACCACTCTAATCACCCTCTATGAATGTCAGCACAAGACTTATCGCAATCTTATCGAGTTATACATTGTACTTGCCTTGTAGAAGTACAACTAGCGAAGATCATCCTGAGTTCAGTTTAAAAGTCAACAATGTTTGAGTCCCATCGTGACAACACTTTTAGGGTAATACATGTATACCGGTTTTGCTGAAGTACGAAACCCAACGAATATAGGAATCGAACACAAGACATTTTAATTCCGGTCAATTCCTACAATCCACCACTAGGCTTCTGCGCTCAACTTTGTTCTAATCAATCTATTTACCATCGATTTATGAGACATGCGCTTATATTGCCACGGTGCGTACTCGTGGCCCTTACTGTAAATATGTGTTCCAAAATAAACTGAAAACGTCATATGACACATTTCTTACATAAAATTAGTGTACAAGTATGATCTTTATGTACCTTTATGTACTTGTACCTTTTTATGTACAATACTTAGTTTTAAATACAGTATCATCCCTTTTTCTAGTGTATTGTGCCTTGCATACAATGATTTTTGACATTCGTCATGCATGTACGTGTTCCAAGCCATCCGTACATGAGGGTTATGGAAGGCACAGAACACGCTGTCTAACTCAAAACGGTTAGCAAAAGAACCCCGTTAATGATTGACAAATTCGACACAGTTTGGTACATGTACGTTCCTGTATAGCTCGTATTCGACCTGGCGAAGGTCGTATGCGACCAAATGCCGTTTCGACTTAATTGATTTCAACGAAACGGCGTCCACTTGACGTAATCGTAAATTCACTTATGCTTTTAGCAGTGTCATTACCACAGGCGATTAAAGGTCTAAAGAAGAGTTGAAACCGATTGCTTCATCAGGTTCAATCCAAAGACTTGTATAAATATGTGGGTTGGGATCGCGGTGGCATAGTTGTAGTGCATCAGACTACGAATCGCGAGGTCCCGAGTTCGATCTACACACGCGACACCGTGTTGTGTCCTTGTGCAAGGCATATTAACTACCCACAGTACTACTTAATACCTAGGAAACGCTCCGTCCAGACAAGACTGAAAAATTGGTGACTGTGACGTTCAGCCTCAATACAAACAAACAAAGCTGTGGGCAATCATCCTATGAAAATTGCTTAAACCGCTATAAACTTTTGTTCTGTTAATGAAGCAAGATAATAGGATCTAATATTATCGGGTACATGTAAGTCTGATTAATCTGGAAAAGAAGCATGAAAATAAACACAATGCCGATAATTAGGGTCTCAGAAACTTCAAAGCAAAAACACGTAACTTAAACGATTATTATACAAAATTGAAAAGAAAGCAAACTATTTATACTACTTGAAAAGAAATACATACATATAAATTAAAATGAAATTTAAACAATAAAACTTTTGTGAATGTCGGGACTAGCTTGAAAACGATAATTTTACAATACTGAAGCAAAAACAAAATATTGATACGACTGGGAATGAAACAAAAACATCCAAATTAAAATCAAATTAAAAAAAAATCAATTGTGACTGTCGATTTTTCGCCGCGAAACACCGGTCAATGATTTTATGCATAATGACAGGTATACTTTTTTCGCCGCGAAATTTTAGAATTAGCCGTTAACAAATTAGCCGTTAAAACGGCTAATTTCGGTTTTTTAGCCATACCGCCACTATAAATGCTAGTGTAGGCATAAAATAAGGCTCCAGAGAAAACGTGTACACACTTGTAAAGTCGGTACGCACAATACAAATATTTTATGCGTACGGTACAGTTTGTGAAAATAAAGTATCCACATAACTGTAGTAACATAACAAATGTAACACAACGAAACGTTTTAACACTACATATGTGACATAGCAACACCTGTGTTATATTTGTAATTTTTACCGAAATGTATTTTTCGCTAAATACAAACCGCGATGAACTATTATTATTATGAAGAACAGACAGACACTACAGGCATAATCAATGATAGAAATCATGTCTCAAGCATGTTGTTTATAGATTAGAAACCGAAATAACAATTTGTATCGAAATAATTGGGGACGAGTATGCCTAAGGCTTGCAAAGACAAAACATAATCTTATGTTGCATAAATAAGATATATGACAACATGTTACAATATGCAATTTATGTTACCTAGCATAACATATGTAACATAGCATAATACATGCTATGTAACAAATCTACAGTAGATCATTACATGAAACGTAACAGAACAAAGCACATATTACAGAACATAAAGTTACATAAATTAGAAACATAAACATACAAAATAACAACATAAAAAGGAATGTTGTCACAATTACTCGATCTCTTAAAGTGTTCCACTATCAAACGTTTTACCAGTACCACCAGTAAGAATCACAATCAAAATACTACCATCAAAGCCACAATCAAAGGGATGAACAGGCGAATTCACAACCGGAAAACATATGTGCAATAAAAATCAAAATGACTACCAGGCAAAGTCACAATGAAATTAAATAACAGGGACTGCCTTGCCAGCAGTTTTGGCGGATGTTTGAAAGGGGTGAATCTATGGACCAATTTTTCATCATGCGGAAGAAACCGTTGCATGGTTTTTAGTTTGTGCATCATGAGAAATGCCTTAGCAAATTCCCAATAAAATCGGTCTTAATAAGTTTTTTATTTTCTTTGTCAATGTGTGTTTACACTCCATTTTTAATAAGATAAAGTTAAATTGACATTTATGTTTTGAACATTAGCAAGTGTGCAATCCAGGCGAAAGCTACCCTTCAAATAGAATATTCAGCTTTGTCGTTGCCAATAAAAAATGACGACACGCCTTCAAGATCGAAATAAATCGGATTTTTGTCTCTTGCATTCACCATTGCAGTCGCCGTTTAGACATCTTTTGATTATACATAATAATTATTATTGATAATAATAATACATAGTTACCGTTTTTCGCCATAATTCCAGGCGCCTGTTATAAGTGACTGACACGCTGGCTGAGATATGAACTCCAGGTTGCATGCGTTCATTGCTATCACCATACAGGTGGCGTCACCCCAATTTGACAGCTTTCGGACCAACAAGTCTTCGGTGTTACGCTTGTGGCTCGTAAAGCATTTTCCCAGAACTTGTATCGCTAACATACTCCAGTAACTGTTAAAAACAATAGTAGAATTTTTTGTGCTGTTGGCGCCTTAAGCATGTTATCATATTTTAGTTAAGTTTAGGTAACGTAACAGAGTGGCTACCTATTGGAAAAATAGCTGCTCATTCGGCTTACGGTGTGTTTTCATGATATAAGTACCTGGCTGGCTGATTACAAAACAGAAATTCTGCAGAACGCTAGAGAAAGTTTCATGATTTGGTTGCGAAGTTGTGTTGTCACCGGACCCCACTATAAAGTTTTCAGTTTGTGACCCATGTAATGTAGAAGACCCCAGACCTACACCGGTCTGTGCATTTGACAATGTAGCATCGCTACGAATATCTTCTTGTGATCCAGAAAAACTGCCGGTCTGAATCAAACGTGTGGCATGATTTTCGCTCATGCGTTGCATATTTTGTAAACCCATGTCGGTCTGAGACGGTGATATGTTTTCGCTACCCACGATTTCTCGGGACATGGACTGAGCGTGCACAGTCTGATCAGTGTCAGAATCATTCATAAAATACCTGACTGACTGCATATGTGTGTCGGATATTGTACCCGGCAAATTAAGACCAACTTGCGACGGATGAAGCCCCTGACCTGTGTTTACTAGATAGTGTACAGCCTGATCAGTATCATAATCACCCGACTGTATATAAACCGAATTCTGACCAGTGTCAGACTGTACATGCTGTGTTGAGTGAGAATGAATGCTTTCTTGTGACGCATGATCGGAAGATACACCCGTAACCCCGGTCCCTATGGCGTCGCATTGAGATTGATCACTAAAATTTTGAGGCCCGTATAACATTACCGAAGATTATAGAAGCCCCAGAGTGCACACGATCAGCCTGTTGTCTGACTTGACGTTTTCTACCCATATCTAAGGACCCGTGGGTTCGAATTACTGTAATAGGGTAGGCACCTTTGACAAGTAATAGGGTAGGCACCTTTGACAAGTAGAAGTTAAGGGTGTTTCGATCGTTTCTGCAAGTCAGATAGATCAAGTCGCATGCAATGCATTAAAATTGATGGGCACTTTGATCGTTTTTCTACATATCCATGGCAACGCTCGTAGGTGTTATATAATCTGTTTGTCATGTGAACAAAAATAAAGTTCTGATCCCTATCAAACATAAAGCAGTATATATCAAACATTGAGTAGTATATTTTACATGCATATGCATCTATAAGCATGCATCTATAAACATAAACATTATATTTAGTATATACATGTACATGTAATAATACCGACTTACTCAGCGTCCTTTTTTTGTATCACATTAATGAAATCATCACCAGCGTGCTCTTGCTTCTTGAACAGTTCCTTCAATATATGATTACCGATCAGGGCTGTGGCTATACCATCCTAAAGCGAAATAAAGTTTACATAAAACGTATATTCTAATGCACTTGAGAATGTAACGCGACGTCTGATTGGATAACGTCAAAACCTTGCGACGGTATATTCTGCGATATACCGTCGGAAACCCAACGTCATGAGCAACGTTGCTTGTGATTGCTTAACGTCGTGTTTTTCGTCGCTGGTGACGCTCACGTTTCGCAAAAAAACAATGCATTTTCGATGTTTATAGTTAAAAAGTACATTAGAATGGGGATAACAATATTCAAATTTTTCATTTGGGGTGGTATATCGTCGGATATACGGTCGGAAATCATGTTTCATATGTTTCGATATGTTTCATGGTATAAGTACCTGATTGTTAATTTGGTTTTTTTCCCACCTCGGTTTTTGGAGTGGGAATCTTTTTCTGATTGCGCCTTTTCCTGATCTTTGCCTACTTGTACCTTTTTACGGCTCCGCTGACGCGTCGCCGTAAAACAAAATTTCCGACCGTATATCCTACGATATACCGCCCCAAATGAAAAATTTGAATACAGTTATCCCCTAATTAATACATTAAGATTATCATGCTTAGCATCATATAATCCGAAACTGTACTATTATGTTTTGCTACAATTTGCGTCACGGTTGTCTGTATAATAGAATGCATTTCTATTCAATTACGCTTTTATAGAATGATTCACTTTTTCATGGGCTTTTTTTTTCTGTTCATTCTCAGTTTCTTTACATGAACAATATTGTAATAATAATGACCAGTAATTAAAACAAGGTACCTTTCCTTTGCACCAAAACAACTTTGCCAGATCTTGTCGATTCAGTAGTATCGACCAAATAAACAAATGTCGTGCCGGCTCCATCAATTGTGTCTCTATTGTCTTCTTTGGCATTATGATGTCTGATGTCGCCTCCTTGTACCTTGTTTCTAGTGAGGTATAAAAGCGAAACGCAAACTTTATAATTGATCAAAATATTTTTGTCGAAGTACGTATGTTGCGAAAAAGTTCGTGGACTATGTCCATCAAAGGAGACCTATCAGCTAATTTCCCATTTTTGCCATTAGTATGATTTTTGGCGGCTGAATCAGTGCGAAATTTCACCGGCCAAAGAAAAGAATAAACGTTTCATTGGTTAACTTTCGCCGCGAACCACGACAAAAATCCGATGTTTGCGGCACAATTTGTTTTTAACGCTTACAGCAGGTAAATATATCCTATTTCGCCGCGAACAAGGCGAAATTACATGTTCATATTATTTTATTTTATTATTATTATTATTTTTTGTTAAATTTCTCTGTTCCTGGTATAGATCGTGATTTACATGCACATTAAGAATGTATACGAATCTGCCTGTATTGAAATGAAAAAAAGGGCATAATGCGACTTTTCCACTGGAATTACATGGTATAAATACGATAGCGAAATCACGAATAGACGAATTTTTTAACAAGATATCGTCACATTTGATTTGTGCTTGGTGAAAACGGAGTTCTAAATTTTTCATAACGTAATGCAGCAGCTTGTTGAAACTAACTTTGTTTGTTTGTTTGAATTGGTGCTTTACGTCCCAGTCAACGACAATGGCCATGTCGGGGCACTGCTTCTTTTTTGGGACTTTAACCTCAAAAGATGATTCATGATATGTAACAAGTTTTTTTTGAAATAGAACCATCCAACTGTGCCATTACGGCTTACATGTATGGATGGTTTGACTAGAAACCTATTTTCCCAACTGGGACAATTTACATCAGTCAGCTAAGGGACGTTATCAAGGCGTTACCTGGAAAATTACCTGTGCGGATCAAATTTCGATTGTTTCCCATAGATTGCGATGTGCGCGATGTCCTATTTTGACACCTGAGGGACAATTACCAATATAGACCTGTGTTTTACAGGTAACTTGTGGCTAAGGCCTGGGATAGATTTATGCAATTTGAGTTATATGAAATTGAAAGAAAAAGAGCCCATCATTGTAATAGTAAAAAGAAATGGATGTTTCAAGGGTTCTGACCAGATTAGACGTATTCCGTCTGTGCAGTCAAAGATGCATCATGAAAACATGTTGATGCAATGAATACTCCCTTAAATCCCAAAATTATTTAGTTAAACTGGGGTATACAGGGTAACCTATTTTTTTCATATTTTTGCTCTAAAGCGGTTCTAACGTTTATGATCAGGCACGAATCGCACAATAGAGGTACAAATTGCCTGCGGGGATACAGTGTGCAGGCTAATCTTAAGAGTTCAGAGAGTGAATAGGGACCGGTCCGATGGCCTATTGTCGTTAATTGTCACTTGACAAAACTGAAGCGTCTATCACCTCGATGCAGTTATTGACACATATGTTGATTTGCACAAACACAGTCTCATGTCTTAAAATGAATTGGAATTTAGACGCATTATTTTTCAGACTAAAAACTGTTTGTAATAAAACAAATCTATTTTTGTAGGTGAAAATTAGCTTCCTTCGTTTTGCGCCTAGAAATAATGCTTTGTTATATTGCCAATCTCGGAGACTCGCCAATATGTATGTACGTGTTTATGGAGCAGATATGGTGTGCAGGCTGATCGAAACATGTTTTCTTATCCATATACTCAGATCTATATATATAGATATCCAAAGTCTTGGGTGCATCTAGTTTCTGTACTTGCGTAGAATATATAATGTTGGGCCTAGTCCTCTTTCACAGCGATTTTTTTTTTCTACATGTAGCTCTAAATAGATCATTTATTTTACGAAGAAAAACATACGCAAGATGCAATCTCTATTCCAAACGCTGAATTTGTCAAAATCACCTATCGTCAAGGTAATACGGCCGCAGGCCCCAGCTTTTATTGCAGGGAATGTTTATTTAAGACACGCGCCACAAGTTGATTTGAGAATGACAACCTGATTCAATGTGTGAACAATCAGTTTTGCCGCGACATGAAAAAAAAATCTTGCTTAATGTTTTCACCAGCCTGTCATCAAACCAGGCCGGTTTGTGACTACAGATGATAACGCTCTTACAAAACTCGGAGTTTGGGACAGGTATACTATCTACATAGCAAAATCATTCACGCTGATTCAATACATGTTCAATTCTCATGCAGCTTATTTTCATCTATAAAAAGGTATCTAACATGTATTTCGCGTTAAAAGTTCTCATTGTGAGGTAATAGTTTTATTAAAAAAGATGCATTTAGTAAGTCAAAATCTTTAAATTCCACAATTCATAAAATAAGTTCTTTAATTAAACATGATTTGAATTTCATATTTTATTATCGTTTCAATCTTTCTTTCTTTCTTTCTTTCTTATACTATGCATTCTAACACGCACTGATTAAATATATGTACAATTTCCATGCAGTTGATTTCTACCTGTTAAAAGTTGTCTATCATGGTGTCAACATGTATGTCGCGGTATATTAAATGATTTAAAGTTCTCACTTCCAGTTAAACTGGTGTTGAGTCAAACAAATCACTATAGCGAGTACAAACCTTTAATTTCTGCATTGAATTCGGCTCCTTTCATTGAAATAATTTCTTTAATTAAACATGATCTTTCATTCTTTCTTTATTTCTTTATTGAATAACCGACTCAACTGGTTACAGTGGTAGCGACGCTGCTCCTCTTGGTTTGGACTTAGGCATTTCATAGAGTAAGTCAGGATGGTAGTTGCGAAACGCGTAATTTTGCATCTTCTGAGTCAAATGGAAGAAATTTTGAAAATACTTATTTTATTATAAAACACATCAGATTAAAGCTTATAAAATTTTCTAAATGGTGATAACTTATAAAAAGTTCGCAAAAAATCCCAAATTTATGAAATTTAAGGCTAAAAATGACTTCTTACGCCTTTTCGCAAAATTCCTACTGAGTCTATGAGATTAATATGGACGAACTTTCGAATATGGAAGGATTTTCAATCGCAAAAGGAAGAAACAAGGCAAATACTTATTTTGTATATTTTTATACCACATTTTTTGGCATATTATAAACATTATGACCATAACTTATAAAATTTCGTCGTAAAACGGAAAAAGTGTCATTTTTAACATTTTATATGGTTTTCCTATTCAATTGTGTACATCGCTCGGCAGTAATTTCACAGGTAAGCGCTCGAGTATTTCCGTAAATCCGATAATAGCCGATGGTGCTAGTGATGACTATTGTTCCCTATGCAGGCAAGCTCAGACCTGAGCGGTAAACCTGTAATCAGACGGTCAGTCCATAGCGTATAAGCTTTGCCTGGATGCACAAGCAGTCCATCTCTTTCTTTAGGTCCCAATGGGCAGGGACCATCTTACTTTGTGCTCTGCTTTGTAGCACAAACTTGGTCAAAATGGTTTTGCTCAATAATCAGTAAAGTAAGAATAGAGGGACCAGGAATCGATGCAAATATGTTTAAAGTAAGAATAGAGGGACCAGGAATCGATGCTATTAAATTTAAAGTCCCAAAATAAACAGCGGGTGGGAAAGAAAATACATAAAACACAACAAAAAATTTTCCGACAACACACTTGAAGAGCAGAATGACTAGCTCTTTCCCAACAAGGTAGCCATCCGGTTAAGTTTCAACAGGAACGAATGAGAACGAATAAGACAGAGAGGTACGCACAATAAACAGTAGTATAATGAAGATAAACCACTTTTCCTGGGACACCTATTATCGTTGCAACAGGGGACAAGTATGATGAAGACAAACCACTCTATCTGGGACACAATTTAACTCCCAACATAGACACCAGGTGGGAGAGAAAATACATAAAACACAACAAAACATTTTTTCGACAACACGCACGAAGAGCAGAGTGTCTAGCTCTTTCCCAACAAGGTAGCCATCCGGCTAAGTTTCAACCGGAACGAAAGACAAGGAGCACGACAGAGAGGCAGGCACAATAAACAGTAGTATTGTTATGTCCCATTGCACCACTCATTCATTCGAGATTTATCTGCCGTGGTTGGAAGTTCGGATTGCAAATCACATGATGCGTAGCTTCTTCAAATAGCACAGCTATTCGATACAATATGTCATATAAGTACAACCTCTGACATACTGCGTCAGGGAGTCGACTTTTTGGCTCAGTGGTTAGAACATTGGATGTCTACCCTGGCGGACCAGTTTCAAATCCCGAAAGGGACGCGGGATTTTTTTAAACTGTGCATCATTTCTTAGTTACAAATTTTCATATTCGTAAGAGTATTATGAAGATAAACCACTTTTCCTGGGACACCGATCAACGTTTTTACTTGGGACAAGTATAATGAAGTAAAAACAACATTTCCTGGGACACTGCCTATCGGTTTTACTGGAGACAACGCCGAAAACTGTTTTCCTGGGGACATCCTCGATTTCATAAAAAAAGATAATTAAATAAAATCAAACATTGTGTTCGACTGACGAACGCATGTAACACAACTTTTGATATAATTATGTTAAAATCCCAACCAAAGACACCAGAAGTACAGAGATTATCATTATCATTAATAAAATGAAAAAAAAAAAAAAAACAAAAAAAAAAAAAAAAAAAACAACTAAGATCCTTTAAGAGCAGTGAGCATATACACGGGGACCCAACTGTAAATCGTGATTATTGATGCGACGTGGAATGTTAATGCATGCCATTATGAAGTTTCGTATGCGTCGGCGAGTTTGTTACGAATGCGACGTTCCACATCCTCTGTCCTTGGACGGTAAGTACCACATGTTTTGCTCTGGTGAAAATAAACAAAGCCGAGTTTACAAAATAGGCGTCCACTATGATCTTCAAAATTCTTCTATATTCCCACTTGAAGCCAATTGGAATACTTACGGCACTTGTGTTTTTCAGCTAATGGTTTATAAAGTTGACAGGTAAATACAAGATTGCCACGAATACACATTACATTCTTAAAGTCATTTTGTTTTTCTAATTATTGGTCGTAAACTAAGAAGTATAACACAGTCCTATGGGTGTCCTTATTGAAATATGTATCAAAATGGCTTTGTAAATGCACATTTATCTGCTGAGCGTGAAAAACAGTAAGATAAGTATCTTTTGTATGCATCGAAGATGAAGGTACGTACTACTAGAATGGGTCATGGAAGAATTAGCATTTTGTTGTGCTCTTACAAAAGTTATTTACGTCAATGCAGAAGCATAACTTGCGTTTTTATCAAGCACAATATTGCATCGTGTATTTTTCCTTGTACTGCATGTACTTTGCTGATCGGGCTTCAAAGCTTCGAGTGACTTCTTGCCTCGAAACAGCAAATCATTTTCGGGCATATCAGTGACATAGGTAATATGGTTTCTAACATTAAATGACCACTAAGGCTAAACCAAGTATCATTTGATCATTTTTAAAATATTGGTGGCTCCATGCATTTTGATAAACGGGGGGGGGGGGACAAAATAATTAAAGGGATTTGCGCGGTTTTTAGGTGCGGTTGTCAGTCAGTTTTCCATGGGAATGGTGTGTTGTATAAGAACAGCGATCAACTATGGTTATTTTGTTGCAATTAGAAGAGTCTTTTGGGAGCCCTTTGACTGAGCCCTTTGAACCCTCGGCCTCAGGCTAAAGCAACTTTCTCCAGCCTCTGCAAATGTTAATACAGTATAAAAACATGGTTGACCCCTTTAGCATGTATCTAGAAAATATTAATTGAAGAAAATGCATCACTGTCTCCGTATCGTCACATTTGCTATTTTATTTTACTGATTCATCGGCCTCAATCTTCCACGATGCATTTCTGTGTCGCATATTAAATTTTAACAAAATCTACGATGCATACAAGAACATTTAGATTACAGTATTACGGCTAAAGCGGTGGCCCAGTCGGCAAGTCGAGCGTTGGGCTTACTCATTGCAAAAGCTAAGGCTTATGGTGGTTTCCCATTTGGAACGTTTACAAGACTTTATGATGCTACAGTGAATTCGGTGATTAGCTACGGTGCCTCTATTTGGGGTACTCGGGAATACTCAAGTGCGGTACAACACAGAGCTTGCAGATTCTTTTTAGGCGTTGGCAAATTTACTCCTAATGTAGCAGTGGAAGGAGATATGGGTTGGATACCGGCAGAGGTGCGTCAATGGACCTGTGTTGTAAGGCTCTGGTGTCGTTTAAAGAATATGGATGTTAACAGACTTAATCATAAAGTGTATAAATGGGCAGAATCCATGAAAACACGGACTAAAAACTGGGTTTTCCGTTTTCAGAGACATTTAGAGCTTATAAACTGTTCGCATTACCTAAATAACAATTACAGTACAAGCCATATATTGTCGACATGTGAGAAACAATATTTAAATGTTTTCATTGATAAATGGAAAGCTGAACTCAGCAGAGAGGGTGCGAGACGGGGAAATGGTCAAAATAAGCTTCGTACATATAGAACATTTAAATCAACCTTTGAAACAGAAAATTACGTAAAAGTGATAATGCCTTTTTCCTGGCGTAGTGCATTCGCCAAGTTCAGGACTGGAGTTGCGCCCCTTAGACTTGAAACAGGTAGATACGAAAATTTAGCGGTCAATCAGCGCACATGTTTTAATTGTAAAGAAAGTGTTGAATCTGAGCAACATGTACTTCTAAAATGTCCTCTTTATGAAGATCTGCGTGAATTTGTGTACAATGAAGCTTTTAGTATAAATTCCAGTTTTTACTCTCTATCAGATGAAGGGAAACTTAAATTTGTGTTTACCTCAAATTACTTGATAAAGACAGTTGCCAAAACCTGTAAAGACATTTTGGACAGGCGAAGACGCTTTTTATATAGATAATATGACTTTCCTTTTTAACCTGTATCTTTGTTTTAACATATTATGTAAATAATCGTGTCTCATAACTCTTTTAGAGTAGCTTATGTACTATTTCTTATGTTTTATTGCCATGTATGTATGTTTGTACATAAGGTGACACGGAAATAAAATATTGAACCTTGAACCTTGAACCTTGCATATGAAAGATGCTTATCTTACTGTTTTTCATGCTCAGTAAATAAGTGTGCATTTACAAATATTCCAATAAAGACACCACACGACTGTGTTATACTTCTTAGTTTACGGTCAAGCATTAGAAAAACAAAAGGACTTTAAGAATGTAATGAGTTTTCGTGTCAATTTTGTATCTACCTGTCAACTTTATAAACCATTAGCTGAAAAACACAAGTGCCGTAAGTATTCCAATAGACTTCAAGTGAGAACATAGAAGATGTTTGCAGATCATAGTGGACGCCGATTTTGTTAACTCGGCTTTGTTTATTTTCACGAGAGCAAAACATGTGGTACTTACCGTCCAAGGACAGAGGATGTAAAGCGTCGCATTCGTAACGAACTCGCCGACGCATACGAAACTTCATAGTAGCATGCATTAACATTCCACGTCGCATCAAAAATCACGATTAACAGTTGGGTCCCCGTGATATAACTACAAATTACCATTTCTATCAGCACAGCGAAAATGTATTGGCGATTATTGAAAACGGATTAGAATAAAATTAAACCAAGATCTCAACTGGCTAACACATGTGCTACAAAATGTTGCTCCAAATAAAGCCAAAACCTGAGCCCAAAGATACTAGGCGGGAAGGAGACAATTTCACTGGTTAATCAAGATGTTCATTCACGAAACTTAACAAAAAGCCCGACCAGAAAAGCAGCAACTCGACCATAATAAATCAAAAACACCCCGACGACCACAACAGACAGACACACGGACAAAACACACAACATGAATACAAATAACAACATAACTGCCTTGGAACGGTCAGTGACGAATTACTGGGGGCTTTAATCAATTTTACAGAGCTCTAATCCTCACCCTATCTCTGTTGATATTTTTTTACAAAAATAATTGTTTGATTTAACCAAAAAGCTTCTATATCTTGTTTATGTGACGTCACTTTGCATGCGTTGTATTTACAAAACATACTCATTGACAATTGCATGCCTTGTATTTACAAAACATACTCATTGACAACCCTTATTTTAAAGGTATGGTCAATCAAATTTATCCACCTGAACTTCAGTTGAACAAAGCCAATATCTCAGATACCGAAGCCCCGTTTTAGATCTACATCTTTCTGTTGCAAATGGATTTGTTTCTTCTAAAATTTATGATAAGCGCGATGACTTTGATTTTTATATAGTAAATTTTCCTTTTTTTGATGGTGTCGTTCCTCGTCGTGCTTCTTATGGTGTATACATTTCACAATTTATTAGGTTTGCTAGAGTCTGCAATCATGTTACAGACTTCAACGCTCGAAATAAATGTTTAACGGCAAAACTTCTCCAACAGGGCTATCGGTATCATAAACTTCGAAAAAACCTTTTCTAAATTTTATCGTAGACACTATGAATTGATTTCCAAACATAATGTTGGGTTAAAGACGCTTTTAAGTGAGGGCCTTTCGGAACCTGACTTTTATGGTGACTTGGTTTACAAATTTAAGAAACTTATAGGAATGAATGATTTTTCTTTTCAGTTCAGAAAAATCATAACAGGTTACAGACGTATAGGTTATAACTTGAATGTTATGCGACAGTCTGCATGCTTAGTTTTTAACCCAATCATGGTTGATAACTATGCTGCCTTCTTTAATTGCACGCCGGTGGGTCGGGCGTCAGACACTATGATGGCCCCGACTTTAAGCTATTCATTTTAGTTGGTTGGGGCCGGAGCTTCTTGTCTGTTGCTTGGCCCACCGGGGTCCAACTGGTGTTTTTCTTTTACTCCGGAGTTAGAAGGCTATCCGGCGCCCAGGGGAATTGCGCCTTGTACCTCTTTAATATGGACCCTATCGTATGAGAAATTATAATGCAACTGAACGGTTGTGGTGACACAAACATTAACTCTGTCCATTTTGAGGATTTTTAATATTGTTCCACATTAAAATACTAAAATATTGTTAGCATTCAATAATTTCTAATTTTCCTGTAACTTAGTAAATTTTCCTTAGCCTGAAGTCCCATTAAACTTTCATTTTCATATTGTTTTAAATCTTCTGTTCTTGTAACTGTACTGTCCTTTTGTTACTAACGTCATTACATCACGTGACGTCATATGACGTTATGTTATAAGACATTATGTCACTTAAGCTTGTGCTTAATTGGCACTGACAATTATTAATATTTAAATGATAATTGCTTAATTTAAAGACATAAAAATGCTTCAAAAACAATGTCAATATTTGTGGACCATCCACAACACTCCCGCGACAAAAACTAATTTGTAAGACTGTCATTTAAGTGTTCAGAAATTTTCTGCATCGCTTTTTTGGCTGCTAGTCTGGTAGGTCTTCCGAATCTCGTTTGCTGATCAATATCAGGTGAGACTGGTCTACTCCTGTTCTGCGTCGTAGGGTCGTCTCTCCCACTGTTCTGCATCGTGGCGTTGTCTCTCCCACCGTTCTGCATTGTAGTATCGTCTCTCCCACGGTTCTATGTTATAGCGTCGTCTCTCCCACGGTTCTGTGTTGTAGAGTTGTCTTTCCCACCGTTCTGTGTTTTAGCGTCGTCTCTCCCACGGTTCTGTGATTTAGCGTCGTCTCTCCCATGGTTCTGTGTTGTAGCGTCGTCTCTCCCACGGTTCTGTGTTGTAGCGTTGTCTCTCCCATGGTCCTGTGTTGTAGCGTCGTCTCTCCCACGGTTCTGTGTTGTAGCGTCGTCTCTCCCATGGTTCTGTGTTGTAGCGTCATCTCTCCCACCGTTCTGCGTCTTATCAGTTTCTGTCACCTGACATTCGACTGGGTAGAGTAAATTCAATGGTCTCCCTACCATTCTATTTGATGGTAGTAAAACCTTAGCTGATCTGACATGTCCATCTCTGCTGTTTACGAGTTCCCGAATGCGTCCCATTCTCCAGCTACCCCTGGGTAAATTGTCCTTGATCAGAACTACATCTCCAATATTCACTGCATATGGCGACTGTATCCTCGACTCCTTTAGTTTGATCTGAGAACGTTCTCTAAGACTTAACAGATAATCATTTCTCCATATCTGCCAGAAGGAGCGTAGGTATTTTAATCCCTTCTTCCACTTAGCCAAGAGACTGTCTGCTGAGGATATTACTAGACTATAGTCAGCATCTTCAGAGTCATCTTGTATACTGGCTGGTAATCCAATTTTGGGGTTCAATGTCAGAAAATGGGCTGGTGTCAGCGTCATATTGGAGTTGATATCTTCTCCTACATACACAAGTGGCCTGGAATTTATAATTGCTTCTGCTTCTTTCAGTATTGTGAGCAGCTGTTCACTGCAGAGCAATAATTTACCTATTGCCTTTCTAAGTGACCGTTTGGCAATACCCACAAGTCTCTCATAGTATCCACCCATCAATGGTGCTAGTTCCACTGTAAAGGTCCATTGAATATTGTGATTGGCACTGTATGACACTGTATCTTCTTCTGTAAGAATTCTTCCCCAGATTTTGTCGATAGTGTCTGAGGCAAGTTTGAAGTGGGCGGCATTGTCCGAGATGATTTTACAAGGCTTTCCATGCTGTGCTATGAAGCGTCTGAAGCCAAGAAGAAATTGATACGCAGACATACCATACATCAATTCCAGATGTACAGCTCTCACAACTAAACAGGTATAAAGACAAACCCAAACCTTCTGAGATTCTCCCTTTGTCCTTATAAAGAGGGGTCCAAAGTAGTCAACGCCAGTATATGTAAAGGGCGCTGAAGCTGAGACACGCTCCGTTGGTATTGGTGACATCAGTGGCGTCTTGTATGGGCCTCCTTCATGGCGTCTACATAGGACACATCTTTCCAGAACTCTTCTAACTGCTGATCGGCCCTGTGGAATCCAGAATTTGTGCCTTAGTAGCCTTAATGTCTGAGAACAGCCTGTATGAAAAGCCCTTTCATGATACATTTGAATCACTAAGGTTGTATGTCGGTGATCTTTTGGCAAGAGGACTGGATGTTTGGCACCTTCACATATATCTGCATGTTCAAGCCTTCTTCTGCATCGTATATGGCCATTTTTGTCAAGATAAAGTCCCAACTGACTCACCAGATTGTGACGTTTGTTGTCCTGAATACTGTCTATTACATCTCTGTATATGGTTTTCTGAATATATGTTGTCCAAGTATTCTCTGCGTTGATAATTTCTGTTGCCTCCAATGGACCTGTCAGGTCTGATTGCTTCCGTAGTTTACGTATGAATCTTATCACTAGGGCTGTAATCCGCCAGAGCTTAGTCAGTGATGAGTACCAGTTGATATCTATGCTGAACGGGGAATCAATGTCTGTAGGACCTTCCCCAGCTACAAGTTTAGCTTCATACATCACCTTGGTCCTTTTGAATTTTGATTCAGTTTTTGTTGTAATGACGTCTTTCTGGGCACTTGATGTTTCATAGTTCCATTCAGGCTAAGACGTGTTCGGTTTGACTAGCCAATCTGGGCCATGCCACCATAGAGAATCTCCCTGAAGTTCTGATGTTGATTTGCCTCGGCAAGCTATATCTGCTGGGTTCTCCTTTGTTGATATGTAGTGGTATTGTATACTTTTGTCTTCCTTTATCTCTTTCACCCGTTTTCTACAAAGGTTCGCAATGGCTTCTGGCTGTTGATCCAGTTAAGCACACACTGTGAGTCGATCCACATGTGTTTCTGACTTATTTCTAGTTTCAATTCCTTCTCAACAAATTTCAAACACCGGGCTCCTATTAGGGCTGCTAGGAGTTCAAGTCTTGGAATAGTGATCTGTTTATTTGGCACTAGTCTTGTTTTTGAAAAGACTAGATTTACTGTCCTATGCTTTTCATTGTTCTGTAGCAAGTATACTGCTGCTGCGTATGCATTCTTGGAGCTGTCACAGAAGACCAATATCTGATTGTAAGACTTGTCTGTTGTCTCCAATCCTATGTATCTGGGAAACTGGGAGGTTGCTAACTGCTTTAGGTCTGCTTTAATTACATTCCATGCTGACTTATTTTCTTCTGATAAGTGATCATCTCATGACAGTTTCTGATTCCAAAGATCTTGAAGGAACAGTTTCCCTCTTAGTGTCACAGGGCTGTAAAGACCAAGAGGATCGTAGATAGACGCTATTTCCTGTAGAACTGTCCGTTTGGATATCTTCAAGTCATGTTTCAATTGGCTGTTTATGGTCAGAGTGTCATTTCAAATTGACCAATTTAGTCCTAGAACTTTCATATTTTCTCTACTACATCTATCATCCAGTGGTATTTCTTTCATTACTTCACTGTTGTTTGAAAGCCAGTCACACAGATTCATTGCGGCTCCGCAGAATAATGTCTTGGAAACATTGTACAATTCCACTGCTTCCCCAACCGAGTTTGTCCCAGAGATGACGTTATCAACGTATATATCCTCTATGATTTTCCGGCTGATACTGTTGTTGCTTTTCTTCAGATGGTGATCTATTGTTGCAGCCAGTAGAAATGGGTTGGATATCACACCAAATGGTACCCGGCAGAAACGATATATCTGAGTATTGTTCTCAATCTGCAGTCTGTTTTTGTTCTTCAACCAGAAAAACCTTGTCACATCCCTTGCATTTTCCTGGAGTCCAATCTGTAGAAAAGCCTTTTAGAAGCTGAGGGTGAGGTTAGGTACCTGTAAAACCGGTTTAAGCCCGCCAGTAACTTTGTGTTACTGATCGTTCCAAGTCGATACTTCTGTAGTGGTTCTTTTTGTTTTGTGTCTTGGTGTTTTAAATTTTTTGTGCTGTTGGCGCCTTGTGTGTGTTTTCATATTTTTAGTTAAGTTAAGGTAACTGAGTGGCCGCCTGTTGGGGGGTGGTTGCTCGTTCGGCTTGCGGTGTGTTTCGTGGTGTGGGTGCCTGATTGTTAGTTTGGTTTTTTCCCACCTCGGTTTTTGGAGTGGGGGTCTTTTTCTGATTGCGCCTTTTCCTGATCTTTGCCTACTTGTACCTTTTTCTATGTCTGCTATCATGGCAATTGTGTGCAATCGGAAGCGTAAAAGGATACCTGTAAGGTTTTGTAACAGAATGGGTCCTCTGTATAGGCACTCATTTAGACTCTTGTTTTCTGGTTTACATTTTGCAGATGCATCATATACTACACGTACCTTTGTGGTTTCCTTTGTCGGGTTGGCAACAGCATGGTGCAGTATATAGTGTTTCGTGGAACTGTTTGATTCTGATTTGACCTGCTCTATAACTCCTCTTTTCAGCTGATCTTCTATGATTTCATCATATTTCTGTATGAGCTGAGGGTTTTTCTTCATTTTCTTTACTAATGATTGTAGTCTCCCCAGTGCCAGTGCCTTATTATCTGGCAAGTCAGGTCTCTCTTCTTTCCATGGCCATGTAACCATATAGCGTCCATTTTGATACTGTAGAGATTCGTTGAACGTCTTGAGAGCTATATCGTCATCAGAATCTACCGGTGAGTCGTTGATCCCTATTGATTCTAACCTCCAAAAATCTTCCAGATTGGGTTTCTTTGGAAGTGATTTATCCTGACAAGTTAGAAATGATGTCTCTGTATTTACCACCTTACCATGCACTAATGTCAGCATGGTAGATTCTGATGTATTTTCTTCAGCCCTTTCAGAGGTTCGTCCTGAGAGAATCCATCCCAGTTTGGATCCAAGTAGATACAGACCAGGTTGTACTGTAACTTTCTGGGGTAGGATGATGTCCAAATAATAGTCATTACCAATGAGCAGTTCCACTGATGACGTCTCACGTTCTTTGGGCAAGTCATCCGCCAGGGAAAATTCAGCCCATAAATAATCCCAGTTGTCTAGTGATGTACTGTTTACTGGGCGTCTTTGGATGGACTCGGCAATATGTGGTACAACATTTGCGTTAATTGTTAATGTGCTACCATCCTTTAACACTATGTCTACTTTGGTGTTTCTGGACTCAGTCTTCCTAGGTTTCTCTGAGCCAAAGGTCACTAACATAAATTCGTCCCTGTCACCAAGCTTTAAGTTTAACTTTTTAGCGAGGGCCTCTGTAATATATGTTCTTTGACTACCCGAATCTAGAAGGATACGAGCTGTCTGCTTCAGTCCACTTTCAGGATTCTTTATCTGTGTTCTAGCTGTCTGCATTAACACCATCTCTCCTGAAGATATGAGACTATTTTCTGTATTCAAATGTTCCTCTTCTGTAGGAATCTCTTCTGCTAGACTAGAATATTCCCTGTTGACTGAACCAAACTGCGTCGGGCATAGACTCCTGTGATGTTTGTTGATCTGTTTACAGTAATGACATTTGATCCTAACAGGGCAGTCACGAGTCTGGTGAGTAGATTTCAAACAAATAAAGCAATTACCTTTTAGCTGTTTCTTTCTTGATTCTATAGATGTATATCTTGTGCATTCATCGCTCCAGTGATTCTCGTCACAGAATTTGCAGGTAGGGTATTGCCTCTTCCTTTCTTTATTACCCTTTCCTATCTGGACCATCACAAGAGCCTCTGCAGATGATATCATAGGTTTCTCATGACTTTCAGTGTCCTCGGTCTTTGTAGAACTAGTGTGTTGTTCCGATCTTTCCCTTGCTGAAATATAGTCATTAAACCTTTCTCTAGATTCACTAACTGTCCACTTTGTGCGAGCTCCCTTTTGCAGTTCCAACTGTGTACGAACTTCTTTGGGTAGCTTGGCTGTGATCATGGAAATGAAAACCTCTTGTTCAGTGTCCTGTGCCAATGCTTTTAAGCTTCTAAGGTGTCTTTCAATTTGATTGTAGAGATTTCGCAGTCCCTGTGGATTGTTTGGAGCTGATTTCAAGTTTATAAGCTCTGTATAATGCGAAGTCACCACTGCCTGTGTATCTCCGTATCTTTCTTTCAATAATTCTACCGCAACTGCATAGTTCTCATTCGAAAGTTGGATACCTGAGACAGAGGTTTTGGCCTGTCCACTGAGTTTACTCATCATATAATTCAGTTTTTCAACATCAGAAAGTGAGGTATTCCTATGGATAGTTGCCTCAAATGAGTCCCAGAACTCTGTCCATTTTAATGTCTCCCCACTAAATGACGGTATTTCCAGCTTTGGAAGTCTCACTGAACTATTTGTAGATGTATGTCTCTGACTGTCATGTTGTTGCTGTTGTTGAAGCTGTTGTTGGCTAATCAGGACATGTTGCATTTGGGCTGTTACCTGTATCATCTGGGTTAACCTATCTTCTGTTACAGTTACTGATGAAACATTTTCTGTAGGTGACCTCTGATCTTGAAGCATCCGTTGAATGTCTATCAACTCATCTCGACAGTCTATCACTTCTGAGATATACGACCAGTCTTGGTTGATAAATTGCTCAACTTCTTGTGCCCCCTCCTGACCGTCCACCACTATAGATAATCTTTCATTTGTCTGCTCCAGCTTTTCTGTGAATTCATTTAACCATTTGATACAGTTATTCAAACTTTTAGAAAAAACTTTCTGTTCATATTGTTCTTGAACAGCTTCCTCAATCAGTTTTTTCCCCTTCTCCAACTCCTTCTCCAGCAAGTTCCTGTACCGTGTACGGTTTCCCTTTAAAAATGATGTTGACATCTTTGGTTTTTATATTGTCCTGTGTTGAATTTCATTAAATTCCTTGTTTCAAAGTTCCCGGGTCCCATGTTGGGCGCCAATTAATGTGGTGACACAAACATTAACTCTGTCCATTTTGAGGATTTTTAATATTGTTCCACATTAAAATACTGAAATATTGTTAGCATTCAATAATTTCTAATTTTCCTGTAACTTAGTAAATTTTCCTTAGCCTGAAGTCCCATTAAACTGTCATTTTCATATTATTATACATCTTCTGTTCTTTTAACTGTACTGTCCTTTTGTTACTAACGTCATTACATCACGTAACGTCATATGACGTTATGTTATAAGACATTATGTCACTTAAGCTTGTGCTTAATTGGCACTGACAATTATTAATATTTAAATGATAATTGCTTAATTTAAAGACATTAAAATGCTTCAAAAACAATGTCAATATTTGTGGACCATCCACAACAACAGTGACGAATCGGACATTGATTAATAGCAAAATACAAGCACAAGCACTGCGATACCCCGAAAACGTGTACTCAACAGTAATATAGACGCTGGAATACTGGAGCAAAAAAACTTATGTTTACATCCCGATGGACCCGATCAGAGACAGGGGTTTAAAAAGGTACAAGTAGGCAAAGATCAGGAAAAGGCGCAATCAGAAAAGGGGTTCCCACTCCAAAAACCGAGGTGGGAGCAAACCAAACTAATAATCAGGTACTTATACCATGAAAACATATCGTAAGCCGAATGAGTAGCTATTTTCCCAATATGTGGCCACTCAGTTACCTTAACTTAACTAAAAATATGAAAACATACATAAGGCGCCAACAGCACAAAAATTTTAAACAACAAGACATAAAACAAAAATAACTGAAGTATCGCATTGGATCGATCAGTAACACAAGGTTACTTGCGGGCTTAAAAAGGTACAAGTAGGCAAAGATCAGGAAAAGGCGCAATCAGAAAAAAATTCCCACTCCAAAAACCGAGGTGGGAAAAAACCAAAATAACAATCAGGTACTTATACCATGAAGACATTTCGTAAGCCGAATTAGCAGCTATTTTCCCAATAGGTGGCCACTCAGTTACCTTAACTTAACTAAAAATATGAAAACATACATAAGGCGCCAACAGCACAAAAATATTTTAAACACCAAGACATAAAACAAAAAGAACCACCACAGAAGTATCGACTTGGAACGATCAGTAACACAAAGTTACTGGCGGGTTTAAATCGATTTTGCATGGCCATAACCTCACCCTCAGCTTCTGCAGTAGTTTATAACATTTAGTTAGTTCTTCGGTCCGCGTGGTGAACCGGTTTTACTTGGCAATAACCTCACCCTCAGCTTCTGCAGTGGTTCATAACATTTAGTTTGTTCTTCGGTCATCGTGGTGAATCTCTAACTAGTCAATGAATCATCAAGAACAAACAAATAAATCATGATAAACATCCTGATGAATCAAAAACTAGGGCTCACAGATTGAGTCAGCTGCCCGACGATGGAGATCCCTGGGCGCCGAATAACCTACTATCAGAAAAACATCAGTTGGACCCCGGTGGGCCAAGCAACAGACAAGAAGCTCCGGTCCCAACCAACTAAAATGAATAGCTTTAAGTCGGGGCCATCTTAGAGTTATACACCCGACCCACCGGCGTGCAATTAAAGAAGACAGCATAGTTATCAACCATGATTGGGTTAAAAACAAAGCATGCAGACTGTCGCATAACATTCAAGTAAAAACCTTTTAGTCTGTAACGTGCTATGTTTTTTTTTCTGAACTGAAAGGAAAAATCATTAATTCCTATAGTCACCATAAAATTCAGGTTGCGAAAAACGTCTTTAACCCAACATTATATTTGGAAATCAATTAATAGTGTCTACGATAAAATTTAGAAAAGGTTTTTCGAAGTTTATGATACCGATAGCCCTTATTTCGAGCGTTGAAGTCTGAAACATAATTGCAGACTCTAGCAAACCTAATAAGTTGCGAAATGTATACACCATAAGAAACACGACGAGGAACGTCACCATCCAAAAACGGAAAATTTACTATATCAAAATCAAAGTCATCGCGCTTATCATAAATTTTAGAAGAAACAAATCCATTTGCAACAGAAAGATGTAGATCTAAAAAGGGGGCTTCGGTATCTGAGATATTGGCTTTGTTCAACTGAAGTTCAGGTTGATAAATTTGATTGACCATACCTTCAAAATAAGGGTTGTCAATGTTCAAAAGGTCATCGAGGTACCTAGATGTGGAATTAAAAGCCTCGATAACATCAGATTGATTATCATGGTTAAGAGAATCTATGAAATCTCTTACGTAGCAGTATAAAAATAAATCAGCTACGAGAGGTGCGCAATTTATACCCATCGGAATTCCAACAATTTGTCTGTATAACTTGGTCCCAAATCTAATATAAATATTATCAAGGAGATAGGAAAAGGCGTCGCACACATTCTGACATGACCAAAGTGTATACCGACTTTGGTCAGAGGAAGTGAAAAAACGCCTTTCTGTCATTACATGCCAAATAAAGTGAACCATAGTTTTTTAATGCCCTTTTGAAGGTCCACTCTATCAAATCCAGATGTTTTTCTTTTATTAGATTATGTGGTAATTTTGTATGCAGAGTAGACAAATCATATGTGGACAAGCTTGTCGCACGGAACCCCCTACACTTAATTTACTGAGCATCTCACCAGATTTTTTATTGACCAAAACCAATTTTTATTTGAAGTTTCATACACTGTCTCACAGTATCTTATAACATGAGATTTGATAGCAGTAAGACAGGAAGTTAATAATTTAGAAAGTTCAGTAGTAGTACAAGAGCTCGAATTTGCTATAAATCTAGCTTTGTATGGTCTTTTGTGAAGCTTAGGAAACCAATACATCGTAGGAAGTTTGCCTTGGCCTTCATTGACACAAACAGAAAACTTAACAGGTAAATCATTTAACCGGTTTAAGCCCCCCAGTTTGGAGTTGAATTTTTGTGCTGTTTGAGCATTATGTACGTTTTCATATTTTAATACAGTTCAGGTAACTGAGTGCTCGCCTATTGGGGGAATAGCTGCTCATTCGGCTTACTATATGTTTTCCTTGTAACAGAACCTAAGTGTATTTTAAGTTTTTCCCACCCCTCGGTTTATGGAGTGGGAACTTCTTTCTGATTGCACCATTTCCTGACCATTGCCTATTTGTACCTTTTTATTACTTACTATATTTGCTTTCCACTTGAAAGTAGTCTCCGATCAAATTTGTCAACCCCTTACCAAGGTCGTGCAGGGAAAATCTGTAAAATATATAAAATATAATAAATGAAACACATTTGTATGGACGGACCCCGTGGCCGAGCGGTTAAAAGCGCTGTCTCTTAATCACTCGATCATCTCACCGTTGTGTCTGGTGTAGGTTCGAGCCCCGCTCTGGTCACATGTGAGACAAGCCAAGTTCAGCATGCGGGTGTGCCAGGTGGTTTTTCTCGGGGTTCTCCAATTTTCGCCCCACCTACTGATTGGCCCGTCTCATATGAGCTGAAATAATCTTGAAAGGGACGTAAAACTGAATAAAAAAAAAACAACATTTGTATAATCCATTGGATGCAGTGTAAAAACACTTACAACTTACTCAGTTACCAAAACTTAACTAAAATATATAAACGTACATGAGGTGCAAACAGCATTAAGTTCAACACCAATACATAATACATTTAGAACCACCGCAGAAGTATTATGAGATTGAAACATTTAACAACGCTCTTTTGAGCCTACCAGAGTGTGTATTCATAATCGGTTTTCAGTTTCCAACTCACAGTGAAAATGAGAACAGTTTGAACGATTTTGGGTAAAAATAGTTTTTGACAAAACACTACATTTTTTTTTTTTTTGAATTTTTTGAAAATCTATATTCTATCACTTGGATATCAGCCTGTACACACAAAGAAAACTTTTCGTGATGAAAAGTTTCTTGAAACCATTGTAGGGGAAATGTGTACCTTTAAGGCCACCTACTTTCTTTTGTGTTCTGGCAAATTTAGGAGTGCATGTAACAATGCGTTGAAAAAATAAAGAAAGAGAATTTAATCATGTATTTCAATATAAATGTCCTACACATATTTGTAAGAATTGTAAAAATATATTGGTTATAGACTCCCTGGTATAATATTGAAAAAGGTACAAGTAGGCAAAGACCAGGAAAAAGCGCAATCAGAAAAAGATTATCATTCGAAAACCTGAGGTAGGAAAAAACTAATTTAACAATCAGGTACTTATACCATGAAAACATATCGTAAAAAGGTACAAGTAGGCAAAGATCAGGAAAAGGCGCAATCAGAAAAAGATTCCCACTCCAAAAAACGAGGTGGAAAAAAACAAACTAACAATCAGGTACTTATACCATGAAACATATCGTTAGCCGAATGAGCAGCTATTTTCCCAATAGGTGGCCACTCAGTTACCCTAACTTAACTAAAAATATGAAAACATACATAAGGCGCCAACAGCACAAAATATTTTTAAACACCAAGACATAACACAAAAAGAACCACCACAGAAGTATCGACTTGGAACGATCAGTAACACAAAGTTACTGGCGGGCTTAAACCGGTTTTACAGGTACCTAACCTCACCCTCAGCTTCTGCAGTGGTTCATAACATTTAGTTAGTTCTTCGGTCCTCGTGGTGAATCTCTAACTAGTCAATGAATCGTCAAGAACAAACAAATAAATCATGATAAACATCCTGATGAATCAAAAACCAGGACTCACAGATTGAGTAAGCTGCCCGACACATTCAAACCTCTCAGCATACAGATATATGGGGTTGCATATTACGCCCAAACTAATATGGACGCATGCAAAAACGGTATTTGGCTACTCAAGCTAGAAAGGTACAAGTAGGCAAAGATCAGGAAATGGCGCAATCAGCAAAAGATTCCCACCCCAAAAGCTATAATTTCACTTGTAAAACTCCAAGGGAGAGTTTTCTATTTTGAATATACGGACATGTTCAAAGTATTTGATACAATGGTTAAACCCATCCTCTGTTATGGTGCTCAAATATTGGAGTTTGACATTGCTTAAAATATAAAGAAGTTCATGGCCATTTTTGTAAAAGGTTTTTTAAAACTTCCACAGTGTATTTTTATTGCTTTTGCCATGGAAGAATGTGGTAGATATCCTCTTTATGAAGACTATTTTTGTCGATGTATCAAATATTGGATAAAATTGACTAGAATGAGCCATAACAGTTTACCATATATGTGTTATAAAGTGTTTAGAAACCTTGATGAAACTGATCATGTATCATGGGCATGTAAAGTACGGGAATTGATATTTCAATACGGTTGTGGTCATGTGTTGTTATCAGAGGACGTAGGTGATATAAATCACGTTATAAAAACGTTAAAACAAAGATTGTAGCATACAAGACTGGTCTGCACTAACATCAGAGTCACGTAAAACAGGACATTATAGGTTTATAATTCCATCTCTTCAGGCTGCTAATTTCATATTTTATAATATTTATCTATCTATCTTCCACTACTTCTTAACCTCATCAGAGGACTTCAGAAGGAATTCCGGTATACCAAGTGCTAAATGGGGTTAGCTGAAATAAAAGAAAAGCGAAGTGGGTGAAATGAGTTTGTACAGTGAAAGAAGTGTGTTAGTATAGTTTAAAAGATAAAAACAGAATCTGGTGATTAGGGAGACACATGCACCACCTGGCAAACAGCATGACTGAACTGTGCCACGGTGGGGAGCATGACAATACTGATGGGTAAAGCGTTCCAATGTACTGCAGTTCTTGTAAAAAAAGCTATACTTGCAGTAATTGGTAGAAGTGCTGATTTGTCTGTATGCCAGCGGGTGGATGAATTTGGACTGCCTGCGATTTGGTGTGAGATAGTCAGTTAGAGGGATTGCTACAAGATATGTGATGTTGTACAGCATAATCAGTCGGGTATCTATTCGCCTTTGGTCTAATATTCATATCAAGTTTAGGGTAGCTTTGTCGAAAATGAAGTGTTCTGTTCATTGCTTAAATGTTGAGGTTGGTCGACATAACAAAAGCGATTACCAGTCACAACTTTGTAATTTATGTGATAAACACGAGATTGAAGATGAATATTATTTTGTTATACGATGTCCTATTTATAAAAATCTTCGAGATTTTTACGTACCATTTGTCGGTAGTGACAGGTCCACAGAACAGATATTTTATTCTCAATTTAATGGTAACAGGTTATTAACTTAGCAAGATATATTTACAATGACCTCAAAGTTAGGGAAGAGAAAATTAGACAAATAAGGTATTAATTAAAAGTCTTCTTTATTTTCTGGTTATGAAATGCTGTGTGTGCTTTCATGTAATATATAGGATAAGAATTATTTTCATATTGACATGCTTGTAAACATTGTTATTTATGAATTTGTTTTTTCAAGTCTGTGTATATGAGCAATGTAATCTCAATAGCACTCGATTGTATATTGTTCAGATGTTTTGTGATTTGTATGATAGCCCGGAGGCCTATAGTACTTATAAAATTTTGTCATTTGTCATGTGTATCAACTATCCCGTGGAAAGTTGTAAAATTACAGTCATTATCTTTTGCTCCATGTTGTCAAATTTATAGGGTCACTGTAGAGGCTTAGGTAGCCGAAACCGCGGTATGACCCATCCCCTTTCTCATTAATATGTTCACTGATCTTAAAGGTTCTCAGTTTTGTTTTTATTTGCTATTACTGCAACTGGTGTTGTGCCATGAGGCGGCCCTAAAAAAGCTCCCCGTACATCATCCACAGTGCAGATTATATTTCCTTTTAGATCAGCGAGGTTATTTTGAGAAATCAGAAAATTATTATCGGTTTAGATTCCTTTTCTGACCAAAGTTTAATACATTTGACCCCATTTTGACTATTAAGGTCTTTGTATCGACTATCCCGTTGAAAGTTGCAAAATGACAGTAATTGTCTTTAGCTCCATGTTGTCAAATTTATAGGGTCACAAAAGAGGCTGAAGTAGCCGAAACCACGTTATGGTACATCCCCTTTCTCATAAATATGCTCACTGTTCTTTAACAAGGATCTCAGTTCTATATTTTTAGAAGATGGCTCTAAACGTATCATCGTGTAATACGTTCTCGATAGTCATATGTTCTAGATTACTTTCGTTTTGTCATGAAGATTGTCTTCTGATTGACGTCATACATTGCCTTGACCCCTTTTTTTTGCAGGACAATTGAAGTCCTCAAAGTTTTATCATACTTCAACAATCAGAATGCTTAAAAGAAAATATATTTTTGTGATTGTACACCTTTAAATTCCATTTAGCCATTTTTTTCCGCTTTTTCCAAATGTCTTACGCGTTAGAACCCTGAGATTCAAGTAAATTGACTCATGGAACAGACATCCACTTTTCGTCTATCTTATTAACACCATGATGCTATAATTATATAAGAAAATTGTGCATGTATTCCTTTCATGTAAAAAATAAGGGAGCGAAAAACGTATAATGGGTTCTTACGTTGCAGTTTATAGGAAAACATTCCTTAATTTAAAAACATTATGAATTAGTTTCCAAAAAGCAAAATTTGTGGGCATATACCCTTAAGTTTTTTGAAAGAGTTTAAACAGGGCTATCGGTATCATAAACTTCGAAAAACCTTTTCTAAATTTTATCGTAGACACTATGAATTGATTTCCAAATATAATATTGGGTTAAAGACGCTTTTAAATGAGGGCCTTTCGGAACCAGAATTCAATGGTGACTTGGTTTACAAATTCAAGAAACTTATAGGAAGTAATGAGTTTTCTTTTCAGTTTAGAAAAATCATAACACGTTACAGACGTATAGGTTATAACTTGAATGTAATGCGACAGTCTGCATGCTTAGTTTTTAACCCAATCATGGTTGATAACGACGCTGCCTTCTTTAATTGCACGCCGGTGGGTCGGGCGTCAGACTCTATGATGGCCCCGACTTAAAGCTATTCATTTTAGTTGGTTGGGGCCGGAGCTTCTTGTCTGTTGCTTGGCCCACCGGGGTCCAACTGATGTTTTTCTTTTGCTCCGGAGTTAGTAAGTTATTCGGCGCCCAGGGATCCCCATCGTCGGGCAGCTTACTGAATCTGTGAGTCCTGGTTTTTGATACATCAGGATGTTAATCATGATTTATTTGTTTGTTCTTGATGATTCATTGACTAGTTAGGGATTCACCACGAGGACCGAAGAACTAACTAAATGTTATGAACCACTGCAGAAGCTGAGGGTGAGGTAAGGTACCTGTAAAACCGGTTTAAGCCCGCCAGTAACTTTGTGTTACTGATCGTTCCAAGTCGATACTTCTGTGGTGGTTCTTTTTGTTTTATGTCTTAGTGTTTAATATTTTTGTGCTGTTGGCGCCTTGCGTATGTAATCATATTTTTAGTTAAGTTAAGGTAACTGATTGGCCACCTATTGGGAAAATAGCTGCTCATTCGGCTTACGAAATGTTTTCATGGTATAGGTACCTAATTGTTAGTTTGTTTTTTTCCCACCTCGGGTTTTTGGAGTGGGAATCTTTTGCTAATTGCGCCTTTTCCTGATCTTTGCCTACTTGTACCTTTTTATACAGTTGTGATAAGTAAGGTTTTCTGGTGTAAATGGCAGTTGGAGAAGGTGCAGATCCGATAATTATGTTGAGGGACATAATCTATTTACGGCACGAAGCCATTTCTCAGTGCATTAGTGGTATAGTTAAAATTCGAACTTCTTGTTTGAAATCTCAATTTACAGTCTTCACTGCATTTATTATGCGATGTTGCATAGTTAATATTAATGACATAGGACGCCATGATGCTCTCCCGTATAGTTGAATTTTTTTCCACTTATAATACAATATGCAAATGACTAACGAGATCATATGACGGGTCATTTGATCGTTCAATTTCAACATCCTTAGGTCAAGGTCATATCTGTAAACATGGCATAGAATCGCCACAAAAAAACATTTAGAGAATGAGTATCTGACGGCACATTGAGAATGATTGAAGTGAGTTCAACGTATAATGAACCTTGGCCAATTATTTTCTTGCACTATCGAGAACATATGATACCAAGATACATTTTTAGTATTCTGAGTATTCTTACTCATCTTAAAGAACCGAAAGAAATAATATAATCTGCACTATGGATGATGTACAGGGAGACTTTTAAGGGCCGCCACGCGGCACAACGCAAACTGCAGTTATAGCAAATATAATATAAAAGTTTGAGCCATTGGAAGTAAAATAAAAAATCTTGATCCTTTGGAAGTAGTGAAAAAGTTCAAAGGGAGGTAGTGAGGGCCATATTGCGCAATTTCGGGTACTGAACCCTCTTCAGAAACCCTTGAAAAACAGGCTACGATAACCAGATAGATATACTGCTATTGCAAAATTCACACAAGTCTAAATCAAATACACATGCATAAACGGGGTCAAATGACTAAAACAATGATTTGAAGATGGCTCTTAACGTACAATTTTAGTACTCTTAATCTTAAAACTGATCTCAAAGGACCGAAAGAAAAAAACTGCACTATGGATGATGCACGGGGATACTTTTTAGGGCCGCCACACGGCACAACGCCAGCTGCAGTAATAACAAATAAAACATTAAGAACTTTTTTTTCCTTTGGAAGCAGTGAAAACGTTCAAAGGGAGGTCGTATTAGCATCGTTTTATGATAATAATCGAATCAAACGAACGGAAAAATAGACCCTTGAACGCCTCGTATATTAAACGAATACGACAATATTACTGGCATATAGTAAGTATGTAGATACTTTATTTTAACAGGGTTACTCTGTTGGTTAGTACCAATCCTTTTTGGAGCCCTCATTTTACAATGTTACAAACAATACAATCAAACAAAATTGAAGAAGGATGCATTGTTTGGGTACGCATATTTTTCAGTGTCTGTAAATCGTGAATAGATCGTTCTACGACCAAAATGCAACCAAAATGCGAAAAGATGTCGGGACGCTAGAAATTGGACAATATCCCATTGTTATATACTTTTTTTGTTCAAACAGACGGGCTCAATCGCATTTGCCTTTTGAAGACAGTACACCGTAAGATTGACTCAAAATGACCACTTCCTCTTCACACCTAACTAGGAGAATTAAAGTGTTTCCCTTCTTCGAAATTGTTAAACACTGAACTTACGTTTCTGTTAGTTTTTCTTCGCCTAACACTTTTGTTAGTAAAGAGTTCTCGGGAATCTGCAAAAGACACATTGTTATTTTATCTATGATAGTAACAGTTTGAGTTTTACATTTAACTTCAGTACATCATTTCATTCAATTGTTACGAACAAACTTACAGACAAGACACCCTGATTACCTAAAAAGGTTAAGCTAAAAAATACAAGTACCTTGTAAACTTAAAAAAATGTTGATAAACAAATAAACGTATAAATGAAATTAATAAATAAATAAACCAGTAATTTACAGTACATATGACAAATCAATCCTTGTCCCTCAAAATTATAGTTCACTGGTGTCCTCAATCAAGTTTGCAGAATTCAAAATACAAGCCCATGTGAGTTCCAAGTTAGTTTATAATAATTCACAATAAATTACTCTTAGACTAATCCAAACTAGTGAAACAAGTACAACATAATCATTAACTGATTTCGGAGTTCTGAATGAATTACTCTGAAATGAGACCTGTATTTAAATCTACTAAGTCGTCTAGCTACCCATACCCCCTCCCTCCCCATTAGGTTTCCGGCCTAATATGTTTTAACCCCACTGTTTCACCACATTATATATTAGAATGGTGGATTCGAGGGGGTTATGCAAAACAAAATAGACCGGGATCCCATAAATATAGATTAAAATGGTAAAATTTGTTGGCCCAATTTTAAATGAGCCTTCGTTTAAGAAAACAATCTGAGTTTTCGACCAGGTCCGACACAAACCAAGCTGTACAAGCACAGGAGAGGCTAGAGACGGGCAATTTTGGATTTAGAGAGTAGAGGAATTGTAGTAAACATTTAAGCGTAAACAAATGCGCTGTTTAGCTGTGCAGCTGATCTGCGCCTTTGGTTTTGCATATGCCGATTGTTGGTTTTCTGAAGCAGCGGCTAAAATGTTAAAAGGCCAGATTGTCTACCAAATAACGAGAAATATAGTTTTCGCAATTCATATACAAGTACATGAACGTATATGTATATTATTAACGAACCACATACTAAACTTACCTGCATTTTCACCGGAAAATACCGATGCTTTATCGGATTTCCGTAGGCTATGACAGGTAGACCTTGGTTTTCAGTTAACATTACATTGCTATGGAAAACGGTTTTCATACAATTATAGTATTTTTATTTAAAACGTCAGAAATAGGATGCTGTTATATCCAGTTTCTACATTTTATCAGCTTTCCGATGATATAAATTTTATTTAATTTGAGTTTGATCTTTTTGCTTCCCAAAACTCCTGAATTTACCATCGTGCTATTTTATAGTAAGCTATTGTAAAAAAGTCAAAACGCGTGCTTCTCCATTTTCACGTCTAATTTACTAAAAAATTATTGTAAGGGCATTTAGGATGCTGTTATATTTGTTATCTGCACATTCCATACTTTACATACATATAAGTTTCACGGATCTAGTAACAGTCTATTTTGCTTCCCGAATATAGGATAATAACAGTTTTAACACTTTCTGGAAGTTGTTTTTGTTTGGAATTTGTCTAAGTCCTCACAATAAATGTTACATGTAACTGTATAATATCGAAGTGTCATTGGCTGCCTAAGGCTGGTGAAAGAGGTGAAAATTTCGAGAAAAGTTTAGTTTAGCCGATGGGTCCAAAATACCTTTTTGGTATTGGCTATTAGAAAAATGATCAAAATATCTATCATCTTTGAGATTAAATATTGTTTTTTGGTACTTTTAAAATCTGACTTTATGACCTATATGGTTACATTTAAGTTCATAGTGAAAAATAGATATTTAAGGAAACTATTTAAATTCATAAATTCATGTGTTATTCATCATTTAATTTATCATTTTATTTTTATGAGAATCTTTTTTTTTTATAATTATTTCATGATGAATTTGTATTTTTCTTTTGATGCCGTAATCCGAAACAGGACGAGTCGTTCAAAGTCAATCCAAACAAAATAACAGCTTTTATTAGCTTTAATTGAAGAACAATAAATCATCGAACATAAACGTTTAAATCAATCATCGCATGAAGAGTTGAATCCCGACAAAATTTAAGAAATCAAATTACATGTAATCCATTTAACTTAAGTATTTCACACATAATCGAGATATAATTGAGCAAACCGACCGAGTATAATTAATCATTTACCGAAAGCGGTCATGGTGATGATAGTGTGCCATAACACATTATGCATGTGGTGAAGAAATCAAGGTAATATATTTGTTAATTTCTTTCCTCAAAGCATTTTGACACGAAACGAAAACATTTATTCATTATACATGTATCGTAGTAGAGAAGACTCATGCATTTATCAACCTAAATATGTGTAATTACGGATTCGTGAAATGCGTATTCATTCTTTCTTTCTTTCTTTTCTAACTTTCTTTCTTTCTTTCTTTTCTAACTTTCTTTCGTTCTATCTGTCTTTCTTTCTTATTATATATATGCGGGACGACAAAGAAATAATTTGAGATAATTCTCAATGAAAATGGCAAGTTTCCGCGCAAAAAATATGATACTATACATGTTTAATTTTGCAGAAATTCTACAACTTGCATAGGCGAAAACAAAGGCGTTGTACAGCTGATCAGCGTCTTTGTTTTCGCTTCATAGATAGTACAATCCCTCTTCTTCTCAAATCCGAAATTTCAAACTTCTAGCCTGCTTCTGTGACTGTACAGGCTGGTTTGTGTCTGAGCTGGTTGGAAACCAAAATTGTTTTCTCATGCGAAGGCTCATTTGGTATTTTATTCTTGTACATGCGCAGGACATTTTGATTGTTTCTCGACCTGCCTTAAAGTTAGAAAATAAACCGTTTGCGTTATTTCGGCATGTCAGGTTTAATTAAACATGAAATTTCGTTTTAGAGTATAGATTCATTGAACTACATGATCTCTATATGCAGACTTGGCTAAAAGTAGCCTGCCTGATATGCAGAATCTGTTTTGTCTGTCAAAACAGCTTTCTTATGACGCTGCCAAATTATCATGTGAGAATGTTTTTATAAGAAGCGTGACTTTAATACCTTGCGGCGACAGCCTAAATACGCTGGATGTCAGGTGTAATCCCACTATCTAGTCATCCATGATGATTGTTTTAACTACTTTTTAATCAGCAAAACGTAAAAACCTACTTTCTGGTCGGCATTTCTGACCATGTCAGACAAAACTCAGATTGGTGAAAAAACTTTATTAAGGTTGAACTGCATACTTGGACAAGAATAACCGGTCTTATGGAAAATGGTGTTTCAGCGCTTTGCAGGTCATCACCGCCTTTACGATTTTAACACGCAGACAAGTGGTTGCAAGATTCTGCTCGAATTTGAAATGCTAATTTGTTTAATCTTATCATTTTATTATCAAATATGATAATAAAATCGTCCCCTGCTTACATCAGGAAAACATATCCGTGAAATAAATATCCCTGTATACCCCACTATTACATGGTAAACTGGGGTATGTAGAGGTATACCTATTTTTCTTCTTTTTGCTCCAAAACACATAGATTGTGGGTACTCGTTAGATCCGCCTTGCCGCGGCGGTTCTAACGTGTATCCACAATCTATGTATTGAGTAAAACTAAGAAAAATAAAAAAAAAATCAGCTGAATATTTTCAATTTCTAAAGCAAAAAAAAAATGTTTATTTCTTGGGCAAGTCTTCGTAATATAATGTACTGCCAAAGGTTCTAGCTTTTATATTTAATTTCATACAATTTGAAAGTTTATTTAATCAACTTCAATGAACCCCCGAATTCTTTTTTTTATGAAAGACTTAAAACCCTAAAACTTTTTCATGAGGGAGACATGTCCATGAAATGTATACCCACCCCATCATATCCCACTTTTATATAGTAAAACTGGGGTTTACAGGGGTAAGCCTATTTTTTTTTTATTTTGATCCAGTACATAAATTGTGGGTACTCGTTATAACCGCGTCGCCGTGTACCCATAATCAATGTTTTGAGTAAATATATAAAATCCATTTTTTTGAAAAAAAAAAAAAAAGTTACCTTAACTTAACTAAAAATATGAAAACATACATAAGGCGCCAACAGCACAAAAATGTTTAAACACCAAGACATAAAACAAAAAGAACCACCACAGAAGTATCGACTTGGAACGATCAGTAACACAAAGTTACTGGCGGGCTTAAACCGGTTTTACATGGCCATAACCTCACCCTCAGCTTCCGCAGTGGTTCATAACATTTAGTTAGTTATTCGGTCCTCGTGGTGAATCTCTAACTAGTCAATGAATCATCAAGAACAAACAAATAAATCATGATAAACATCCTGATGAATCAAAAACCAGGACTCACAGACTGAGTAAGCTGCCCGACGATGGAGATCCCTGGGCGCCGAATAACCTACTAACTCCGGAGCAAAAGAAAAACACCAGTTGGACCCCGTTAGAAGTATCTCTGATTAACTTAATACAACATTTTATGGTATCTAAGACAAAATTAATGACTGGAATGGTATCTATGACCACAATACTAAAATGGTATCTATGATCTTAATAATATACAACTATGACTAAGATGATAAAAGGTATCTATGACCAACTTAATACAACATTTTATGTTTTATCTATGACCAAATTAACGACTGGGATGGTATCTATGACATTAATACTGGAATGGTATCTATGACCTTAATAAATATGTTCGTGCTCGTGAAATATTTTTGCAAACCCAGATATATTCATTTTAACTGCATTATTTTTCCTGTTGAAAATATTAATGGTGTCTACGAACTTTCCTGAAAGCCTACGTAAGTAATGAAAAATATCTAATTTGCATATTCATGATTTTATTTAAAAACATTAAAAAAAATAAATAAATAAAAATAAAAATCAATTATCTGCATAAAAATTAATTTCAGGACTAAACTATCATTGTGGCTCATTGTTATTGTACATTTGAAGGGTTGGGATGGGTTATAGGATGTACCTTACACCCTTAGAACAAATGCTCATTGGTGCCTATCTATTTAAAAACTTTAAGGGTTATAGCAGAGATAACATCATATGGCTGATTTTCACTTCCTTTTTTTTCCAAAACTGTCGAGGCCTCAAGAACATGCAAAAAAGAAGAGATTTGTATACGCTCAAAAAATTTGCAAAATGTTTATATTGACAGAAACATGTATTCCTATGTAAAATCAGAATGGGGGTATAATATTATCTTAAGTGCAAAAGAGGGCATTAATGCGAGCAGGGGCGCCATGATATTAATCAACAATAACTGTGATACAAGTCAAATTTTAACGGACCCAGATGGAAATTATGTCTAATAGAATTAAAAATAATGGATGAAACAATAACACTTCCCAGTATTTACGGGCTGAATGATGACAGACCCAGATTTAAAAAAATACTCAGGCAAACAATATCAGAACTTGGAAACAATAAGGTTATAATCTTTGGAGACTGGAGACTGGAATTTAGTTCTAAACCCTGAAGAGGATACTGAAACCTATCGCCATGTAAATAATCCGGCAGCTCGAACAGAAGTTTTAAAATTAATATATTTAGATTTTGCAAAGATGAGTACAGTTTTACTTGGAGACAGCTCAACGCAGAAAAAAAAACAAGCCAGGCTATACTTTTTTCTAATAAGTGAAGAAAGCTTTGAAACTTATACTGAATGAAATGAACGCGGAAAATGCTACTGGAAATTCAACAATTCACTATTAAGGGACATAGATTATATTGAAAGATACAAGTAGGCATCATTGTAATAACGTTACGTGATGTTACTTTATGTTGTCAGCCATTGATGTTATTAAAGTATATGCTGTTACTTGGAGGTGTTTTATGGTGTTTATCAATTATTACCTTGTTGTGATCATAGAATTCAAGTAATGTCTCAAGTGTAAGGAACTCTCGTAGATTAAAATCATGATCTAGAAATAGCTGCACAAAGTCGGCATTGTTGTTCCATAAAGCTAAGGTCATCAGACTGTGTCTATCATGTTGACTGACACTCTGAAAAACAAAACACACAAAAAAAACAAATGACAGCTGAAGTCCCAAATTAAGAAAGAAAGAACAACAACAAACAGCAACACAAAATTACTTTTAAGTTGTCATTTGTAACCCTGAAATTTCCTTGGTTTATAGTTGTTAATACTGTTTTTGGGAAAAATGATAACCAAAGTTTTTATAGTTGCTTATTTCTGATTTCATCATTTCCTGATTATTGCTTACTTTAACCTTTTAAGAAAGGTTGCTTTTTCAAAAGTTTAAGGCCAGGAAATGGACGGAGGATCCAAAACTAACTGCAACAATATCCGTTTTTGATTTTCAATAACCAAAGACAGGGAGTATAATAAACATAAAAGCGGTAGGGATATTTAGGAAAAAGGGATGGGCCATATCTTAAGCCTCTTCAGCGACCCTTTAGATTTGGCAAAATGGAACCAAAGAGAAATGCTCTCAAAAGGATGTTCGATACAAAGACTTGTATGATCCAAACAGAGACAAAAATATAAAACTTTGGTTAGAAAGTTCATTTTAACCGATAATGATTTTTTGATTTCTCAGAATACCCCCGCTGATCTCAAAGGACCAAACGGAAAATATAATCTGCACTATAGAGGAGACTGTTTAAGGCAGCCGCACGGCACAATACCAGCTGCAATATTATCAAATACACATAATACAGATTCTTTAAGAGCAGTGAGCATATTAATGAGAAAAGAGATGGACCATACCGCAGTTTCGGCTACTGAATCCTCATCAGTGATCCTTTGGATTTAACAAAATGCAACCAAAAAGAAATACTATAATTTTGCAACTTTCAACATAGAGAGAAACAGTTTTCACTAGGGCAATCGGCTGTTATCAGATTTACAGAAATACTCGAGCGCTTATCTGTGAAATTACTGTAGAACGATGTATCGAATTAAATAAGAAAACCAAACAAAATGTTAAAAATTACATTTTTTCCGTTTTACGACAAAATTTTATAAGTTATAGTCATAATATTTATAATCTGCCATAAAATGTGGTTTAGAAATATACGAAATAAGTATGTACCTTTTCACTTCCTTTTGCGATTGAAACTTCGTCCATGTTCGAAAATCCGTACGTAATAATCTCAAAGACTCAATAGGAACTTTTCGAAAAGGTGTAAGGAGCCATTTTAGCTTTTAATTACATAATGTTGGTTTTTAGCGAACTTTTTATCACCACTTAGAGAATTTCATACACTTTAATCACAAAATAAATATTTTCTAAATTTCTTCCATTAGACTCTGAAGATGCAAAATAACGCGTTTCACCACAGGCGCTTAAAGTCCTATATATAATTATAATCATAGTGTAAGTCAATCAATATAGAATATATTGACCAGGTAAACAACTCGTCCAAACGACCTCATTACCCTATTGGGTTCCGTTGACGCGCCCACCATTCTGCAGTAAATTTTGCGGATGAAGACAACGTCCAAACGTTCGATTTTGAGAAAAATTTGTCAGAATGGCGACATTTTGAACTTCAAACATGCTATTATTTTGGCGATGTGTGACTACTTAGCTTCCATCTGGATGCAATGGATCACGGATATGCTTATTTTTATTTCAAAAATAAAAGTTCAAACGCACGATCTTCTAATAACCAACACAAACACTGAACAAAAATATCCTACCTCACTCGATCCGTTTCGCAGCCAGGATGAATGACGACGATTTCGCAATTTTAAATGTAGAAAAACATATTTGAGAAGATTGTAGCCATTCGAATGTCATTTATCCACCGGGTTGCAGCACATATATGTTCAAATATTTTACAAAACAAATTACTGTTCTTTTCCGTGAAATGGCCTCCATTTTTTTTCTGACAAGCCTTGCTGTCAAGTGATGTCATGATGACGTTCCGCGTGACCCGAGTGAGTGAGGCCCCAAGTCGGGTAAATAAGTAACTACTGTACATATACCGTCGTACAGAAACTGTTTTTTTTTTTTTTTTTTTTTTTTTTTTTTTTTTTTTTTTTTTTTTTTCAAAATCGATTCTTCCAAAAATAAAAACCCCTCAAGAAAAAAATATGACCAAGTCATCTTTTGCAACAAACTCATTACGGAGTTAATGCGTCTTTTCATGTAAAATATGACCAAGTCATCTTTTGCAACAAACTCATTACGGAGTTAATGCGTCTTTTCATGAAAAAATTGTCTGACATTTTTGAGGCATTATGGAAACATCTCCGTTTGCACAAAGTATGCAATAAATCTGCTGATTTTGATAGTACATGTATTTCTGCGTTAATTACACTTGTGTCCATAATACCATGTATTTTGAGTATCTGTTATGATCATATCATCGATTCGATGATAACTGATACCCACAATAAATGATTTTATGGATTGATATTAAAATTGATGATTTGATACCTACCCCTGATTTCCCCCATATTTACTATATGATAGGTGCAAATCTGGGGTGGCTTTCATACGGAGATGTTTCCATGATGTGTGTCACTTTCTTAAAAGTAGATTGCACACGATTGGTTCACTACACATGCTTTGTGCAAGGTCATTGTGTTTTTCAGACAGAATGGGAATCCGTTGTGTTCTGATAAAATGTACCTTCAGTATGATATTAACCTTAAGTCCAATTCGCATGTGCAAAAAATACACTCGTGTAAATATACTCCGGTGTATAAATATATTCCGGTGTGCAAATCAACTTGTGAGTAAATTTAAATTGCGTTCGCATGGGTTTTATCACCAGGAGTATTTTTGTAGGTAAATTTATCATTTCTGGATTAAAACCTGTTCATTAAAGTTTTGTGTATTTGCAAAAAAAGAAGAGGCTGCTTCAAGGTGTTCTTGTAGACTTTGACAACCCTTATTTTGAAGGTTTGGTCAATCAAATTTATCCATCTGAACTACAGTTGAACAAAGCCAATATCTCGGATACCGAAGCCCCCTTTTTAGATCTACATCTTTCTGTTGCAAATGGATTTGTTTCTTCTAAAATTTATGATAAGCGCGATGACTTTGATTTTGATATAGTAAATTTTCCGTTTTTGGATGGTGACGTTCCTCGTTGTGCTTCTTATGGTGTATACATTTCGCAACTTATTAGGTTTGCTAGAGTCTGCAATCATGTTACAGACTTCAACGCTCGAAATAAATGTTTAACGGCCAAACTTCTCCAACAGGGCTATCGGTATCATAAACTTCGAAAAACCTTTTCTAAATTTTATCGTAGACGCTATGAATTGATTTCCAAATATAATGTTGGGTTAAAGACGCTTTTAAGTGAGGGCCTTTCGGAACCAGAATTTTATGGTGACTTGGTTTACAAATTTAAGAAACTTATAGGAAGTAATGATTTTTCTTTTCAGTTTAGAAAAATCATAACACGTTACAGACGTATAGGTTATAATTTGAATGTAATGCGACAGTCTGCATGCTCAGTTTTTAACCCAATCACGGTTGATAACTATGCTGCCTTCTTTAATTGCACGCCGGTGGGTCTGGCGTCAGACTCTATGATGGCCCCGACTTAAAGCTATTCATTTTAGTTGGTTGGGGCCGGAGCTTCTTGTCTGTTGCTTGGCCCACCGGGGTCCAACTGACGTTTCTCTTTTGCTCCGGAGTTAGTAAGTTATTCGGCGCCCAGGGATCTCCATCGTCGGGCAGCTTACTGAATCTGTGAGTCCTGGTTTTTGATTTATCAGGATGTTTATCGTGATTTATTTGTTTGTTCTTGATGATTCATTGACTAGTTAGAGATTCACCACGAGGACCGAAGAACTAACTAAATGTTATGAACCACTGCAGAAGCTGAGGGTGAGATTATGGCCATGTAAAATCGATTTAAACCCGCCAGTAACTTTGTGTTACTGATCGTTTCAAGTCGATACTTCTGTGGTGGTTCTTTTAGTTTCATGTCTTGGTGTTTAAATTATTTTGTGCTGTTGGCGCCTTATGTATGTTTTCATAGTTTAAGTTAAGATAAGGTAACTGAGTGGCCACCTTTTGGGAAAATAGCTGCTCATTCGGCTTACGAAATGTTTTTATGGTATAAGTACCTGATTGTTACTTTGGTTTTTTCCCACCTCGGTTTTTGGAATGGGAATCTTTCTCTGATTGCGCCTTTTCCTGATCTTTGCCTACTTGTACCTTTTGATAGCAGAGGGAAATCATGTAATGGTCGGGCATTACCTTAGCAGTTATACAGTTCCCTTTTATCATCCTTTCACAAGGTATTACTGTTAAAATGCCCCAAACATCTCACCAAAAATGATGAAGAAATAGTGTGGCAGTTTGCACTCTATATCATCTAAAATGTGAATGGCAATAAACTCTTATTTAGCAACAATGTCCACAGTTTCAGCAACTGTCATATAATCAGTTATGAACAAAAAATGTGATAATTGTTATTTAAAACAGAATATTGACTTGAAATAAAAATACTCATGGGTAAATTTTACTTTGTGTTCGCATGGGACAAAATAGTTAATTTACACGTGTGTACTTGTAAAAATAAAATTTGCATCTGGTCAGACCCAGGAGTAAATTTTCCCATATGAAAATATACTCCGGTGTGTATTTACGTTCGCATGCGCCATTTGCTTACCCTGAGTAAAATTTGCACACCGGAGTATATTTACATGCGTGTATTTTTGGCGAATGCGAATAGGACTTTAATTTAAGTCTACCCTGCGATCTCACACTAGATAATCACTGCATTACACACCCAATTAAAATGTAACTTAGAAAAAAGTAACTTAAAACATCTGGTCGTGCGGCTCCAGTGACCCAGCGGTCTTAATTACTCGATTATCTCGCGCTGTGCCTGGTGTGGGTTCGAGCCCCATACTGCTTGTGGGTGTACCATGCGGTTTTTCTCGATGTTCTCTCGTTTTCACCCACTACTGATTGGCCCGTCTCGTACGAGCTGAAATAATCTTGAAAATTACGTAAACCTGATTTAAAAAAAAATCTGTTCCGTATTATAGCAATCCTCATTTACTTCAACTGACCCTTTTTGCATTAATTCAAGAGTATCGCCAGTCACTTCCGCACGAGACATTGCCTGCATTTTAATTATGAGCTCATGAAAGTCCAAGAGTATTTTTATCTTTGTGTTAAAAGACAAGGTATAGCTAGATCTGTGTCTTCCTTTTTATTTTTTTTCTATTTTTCTCTTCATTTAGTAACTGTCAGATATGCCAGAAAGAAGTCTGAGACTTCCTTTGGCGTCGAGTACGAGAAAAATCAAAGTAACAAAATACAAGGATTTGGGTAACACCCTGTTCACATTGTCCCGGTTTAGTTCCCCGGTTCATCCCAGTTTGTTAAACCAGGGTAAAACTGAATAGAATGGTATTGCTAGAGTTGACATCCTCGGCAAAACGGTGCGAACCGATGTAAATCGGCGATCCTGTCCGGTTGTATTAAATCTTAATACCAACACCACGCATACCGAATCCCTCTTTTTGGATTTAGGGGCTGAGCCAATACCGTAAATTCTGGGGTCGGTACCATCTGGCCGGAACAAATCCCCTTATGTTTTTTTATGTAGGACTATGTTCGTAGACTTGTAAAAAATCGGGGGGGGGGACTTGCATTGCTGGTAGTGAAACTACGCGTTATTTATATATTAAGCTTCCCCAGAATTAAAGAAAAAAACGTCTAGGCAAAGGGCCAAGTCAAAAAAAGTCCTATTTCAGATTCTTTTTCAAACCATCTGGTAAAAAAATCCCAGTGGTACATTGGGCTAGCAAAGTCCATAAGAGGCACTTCAAGCATTGATGCCAGATCTGAAAGTGGTGCAGATTTTTTAAGAGCTAATAAACACACCAACACTTCATTCGCTAACGTGACTCTGATAAATGGAGGTGACCCAACAAAATCAGTTATACCTCAGCTGCCTTTTTAAGCTCACCTGAGCCGAAGGCTCACAGGTGAGCTTATAGTATACCCATGCTCCGGCGTCCGTCCGTCGTCGTCCGTCCGTCCGTCCGTGCGTCGTCCACAATTTTAAAGATCTTCTCCTCTGAAACCGCGTGGCCAATCAAAGTCAAACTTCATGTGGAGCAACCTTAGGAAAAGGGAACGAAAGTTTATATAAATAGTCCAGGTCATATGGCCAAGAGGGCCGTCATGGCTATAAATAGCAAAAACCTTAAACATTCTTCTGCTCCAGAACCAGAAGGCCTAAGATTTTGAAACTTGGTATGAAGCATCAGGCAAGGGAGCTCTACACTGTTTATATAAATCATGACCCTGAGATGACCTTGACCTTTTTACGGAAAGGTCAACTTAGGCCACCCATGCATTTGAATGGAGAAAATAGGAAAATGTCAATTAATGGCAAAAACTTGCTAGGAATGAGCAAATGGACAGAATATTCATGTTTATGAAAATATTTTGGGTCCAGGGAGTTGTCAGGGTTGTCTGGCCCTGCCCTGGGGATATATACATGTGTATGACTGTAATATTCAAACATCTTCTTCTCTGAAACCGCTTGGCCAATCAAAGCCAAACTTTATGTGGAGCATTCTTAAGAAGAGTAAATGAAAGTGTATACAAAAGGTCAAGGTCATATGACCAAGATGGCTGCCATGGCTATAAATAGCAAAATTCTTTAAAAATCTTCTTCTCCAGAACCAGAAGGCCTATGATTTTGAAACTTGGCATGAAGCATCAGGCAATGGAGCTCTACAAATATAAATCATGACCCTGGGATGACCTCGACCTTTCTTACAGCATGGTCAACTTAGGCCGCCCATGCATTTGAAAGGGAAAAATAGGAAAATGTCATTTAATGGCAAACCATTTGCTAGGAATGAACAAATGGACAGAATATTCATGTTTATGAAAATATTTTGGGCCGAGAGAGGTTGTCTGCCCCTGCCCCGGGGCTATATGCATATGTATGACCATAATATTCAAACACCTTCTTCTCTGAAACCGCTTGGCCAATCAAAGCCAAACTTTATGTGGAGCATTCTTAGGAAGAGTAAATGAAAGTTTGTATAAATGGTCAAGGTCACATGACCAAGATGACTGGCATGGCTATAAATAGCAAAACCCTTTAAAAATCTTCTACTCTAGAACCAGAAGGCGTATGATTTTGAAACTTGGCATGAAGCATCAGGCAATAGAGCTCTACTACGTTTTTTTCAAATCATAACCCTGGGATTACCTTGACCTTTTTACGGCAAGGTCAACGTAAGTTGCCCACGCATTTGAATAGGGAAAATTGTTACAATGTCATTTGAAGTGCAAAACTTGCAGTAAATTGACAAATGGACTGAATCTTTATGATTTTAAAAAAAGAAATTGACACCAGAGGTTGCTCTGACCCTGTCCTGGGGTTACAGACATGTATGTTAACATTTTAGTTAAACAAGTTTATTGGTATATATCTCAGGTCCAAAGGAACGTTTACAGGACCATTGGTAGAACATTGAACTATATACCAAATTACAGCTAAACCATTGGCATAGCTTCCTAGGGTAACATATGCAAAACATTTAATTTGAATTGATCATGAATATTAATTTTAATCATCATAAAAAGTTAAAAATCATAAAACAGATATTAAAACGTGGAGTAAACAATAAAACACCACAAGTAAACTAATTTCAGCCACTTTCCATTATTGTGGCATATTTATATCACATGATTAATGGAACTGAGAGCTTTAAACATCACCTCATTTACATATCTATGAATATTAATGACAAGTTTAAACAATATGCAAAAGTATTTTGGCATGTAATGACAGAAAGGCTTTTTCACTTCCTCTGACCAAAGTCGGTATACACTTTGGTCGTGTCAAAATGTGTGCGACGCCTTATCCTATCTCCTGGATAACATTTATATTAGATTTGGGACCAAGTTACACAGACAAATCGTTGGAATTCCGATGGGTACAATTTTCGCACCTCTCGTAGCTGATTAATTTTTATACTGCTACGACAGAGATTTCATGGACTTCCTTAACCATGATAATCAAGCTGATGTTATCGAGGCTTTTAATTCCACTTATAGGTACCTCGATGGCCTTTTGAACATTGACAACCCTTATTTAGAAGGTATGGTCAATCAAATTTATCCACCTGAACTACAATTGAAAAAATCCAATATCTCGGATACCGAAGACCCCTTTTTAGATCTACATCTTTCTGTTGAAAATGGATTTGTTTCTTCTAAAATTTATGATAAGCGCGATGACTTTGATTTTGATATAGTAAATTTTCCGTTTTTGGATGGTGATGTTCCTCGTCGTGCCTCTTATGGTGTATACATTTCGCAACTTATTAGGTTTGCTATAGTCTGCAATCATGTTACAGACTTCAATGCTCGAAATTAATGTTTAACGGCAAAACTTCTCCAACAGGGCTATCGGTATCATAAACTTCGAAAAACCTTTTCTACATTTTGTATATACCAAATTACAGCTAAAACATTTGCCTAGCTTCCTAGGGTAGCATATGCAAAACTTCTGTGGTGGTTCTTTTTGTTTTATGTCTTGGTGTTTGGATTTTTTTGTGCTGTTGTCGCCTTATGTATGTTTTCATGTTTTTAGTTAAGTTAAGGTAACTGAGTGGCCACCTATTGGGAAAATAGCTGCTCATTCGGCTTACGATATGTTTCATGGTATAAGTGCCTGATTGTTAGTTTGCTTTTTCCCACCCCGGTTTTTGGAGTGGGAATCTTTTTCTGATTGCGCCTTTTCCTGATCTTTGCCTACATGTACCTTTTTATCGTAGACACTATGAATTGATTTCCAAATATAATGTTGGGTTAAAGATGCTTTTAAGTGAGGGCATTTCGGAACCTGACTTTTATGGCGACTTGGTTAACAAATTTAAGAAACTTTCGCACCTTATTAAGTTTGTTTAGAGTCTGCAATCATGTGGATTTGAATGCGCGAAATAAATGTTAAAGAGCCAAACTTCTCCAGCAGGGCTAGTGGTATCATAAACTTTGAAAAACATTTTTTTTAAATTTTATCGCAGACACTATGAATAGAATTCCCAATTGAATGTTGGGCTAAAGACCCTTTTAAGCGAGGACCTTTCGGATCCAGAATTTTTTGGTGACTTGGTTTACAAAGTTCAGAAACTTATAGGAAGTAATGATTTTTCTTTTCAGTTCAGAAAACCCATAACACGTTACAGACGTATAGGTTATAACTTGAATGTTACGCACAGTCTGCATGCTTAGTTTTTAACCCAATCATGGTTGATAATTATGCTGCCTTCTTTAATTGCACGCCGGTGGGTCGGGCGTCAGACTCTATGATGGCCCCGTTTTAAAGCTATTCATTTGAGTTGGTTGGGACCAGAGCTTCTTGTCTGTTGCTTGGCCCTCCGGGGTCCAACAGGTGTTTTTCTTTTGCTCCGGAGTTAGTATGTTATTCGACACCCAGGGATCTCCATCGTCGGGCAGCTTACTAAATCTGTGAGTCCTGGATTTTGATTCATCAGGATGTTCATCGTGATTCATATCTTTGTTCCTGATTATTCATTGACTAGTTAGAGATTCACCACGAGGACCGAAGAACTAACTAAATATTATTAGCCACTGCAGAAGCTGAGGGTGAGGTTATGGCCATGTAAAACCGGTTTAAGCCCGCCATTAACTATGTGTTACTGATCGTTCCAAGGCAATACTTCTGTGGCGGTTCTATTTGTTTTATGTCTTGGTGTTTAAAATTTTTGTGCTGTTGGCGCCTTATGTATGTTTTCATATTTTAGTTAAGTTTAGGTAACTGAGTGGCCACCTATTGGGAAAATAGCTGCTCATTCGGCTTATGATATGTTTTCATTGTAAAAGTACCTGATTGTTAGTTTGGTTTTTTTCCCACCTCGGTTTTTGGAGTGGGAATCTTTTTATGATTGCGCCTTTTCCTGATCTTTGCCTACTTGTACTTTTTAAGTAGGAGAAAGAAATGATATATGCTGGTATATCGCTACATTTATGTAGATTTGGTGTATGCTAGCCTTCTAAACTTGATCTCATACATGAGACTACACAAAATTGTAGCTCTGTCATTCAGTGACATGTTTTGCAAATAATCTAATTCGCAAATTCATGAAGATTAAATGCATTAAGCATTACAGAAAAGTCATTAAACCGGTAAATAGCTACAAAAGGTCCAGACCATCATTGATTGGCATGGTGCTTTTCCACTATTGATACCACTTGGCATATTTTCTAGTACCATTAACATATATGACAGTTATCTTATTTGCACATTCATGAATATTCATGTATATTCTTTATTTATTCATTGTTTTTATTTTATGATTTTTTCTGACATTTTCAATGCCTTTATATTAAATAAACATGAATATGCAAATTTGTTTAATTGCATGATGTGTCAGCGAATCATAGGTATATGTCTAGGTTCTCAAATAAGACAACGTTTGGTTGTCTATTGTAAGAAGCAGCAGACAAATGACGAGCTATTTAGCCACACTACCAAATCAGAGAAACACATAATGGGTTGCCATGGAAACCGTTATTTTATTTACCTATGTTGAGTTTATTTAAGGCACAAACCTTAATTGCAATTTAGGAGTCTCAAGAAATGGATTGATAACCATGAGAAGTAGCATTGGATGTTGGAGGTGCAAGATAAGCCTTATTACCCCAGATAATAATTGTATTTTAGTGGGTGGGGTAACAAAATGGCGTCTGAAGAAAAATCTGCACTACTTTTGTTTCTGACATCCACCCTTATTTTACTTCTATATAGTTATACTTTTGCCTGGTACCAAATAATTTTTTCTACCACACGGGTTGAAAAGATTTTTACTCCAGCTCGCCAGCCCTCTGACTAGTCATTTTAACACATACAAAAGGTAGGAAATAGTTTTCTAGCTACCCATACCAGCCTCCCCAGGGGAAACTTTTACACTACAAATTTGTAAAAGAACATTGAACAAGCTATCAAACCCTGTTTTCTGCTATCTGGAAGTAGAAGCATTTGCGTTTTACTCTATGTTTTTTAAAATTACCCTAAATATTCATTTTTTTTGCGTTTTAATAATGGGGGTACACATAGAAAATTGACAATATCTCGATTGTGTTTATCCTAAACCATTGCACTTGGTCTCATTTTAAGGCTTATACAAAAATTCTTGCATCCTATGATAAGTAATGGAAAATATCTAATTTGCATATTCATTAATTTTCATTAAAACATTAAAATGAAAAAAAGAAGGAGTTAAAATCAAGTATCCCATAAAAACTTATTTCAGGCCTAAACTATCAATGTGGCTCATTGTTATTGTACCAATAATACTATTTGGCAAATTTGTTGATGTCATGGACCTAAATGAAATTATCTCATTTGCATTTTCACGAATATTAATGAAAATTACGAAAATCAGGACTTACAAAGGGAAAATATATTGCCATTTGAAGGGTTTGATGTAGGTTAAAGAATGTACATGTAACTTGCACCCTTAGAACACATATGTACTCAAAAATGCCAGTTTGGTAAGAGGATCACCTTAAAGCCCATTTGTGTCACGTAAACTCATTGTGTTCACACCCACCCCTTATAAGCACATGAAGTAAGGTTGTACACCTATATAACGACATGTATCTTGCCTACTGATAGACCTAGAGAGACGAAATAGGTATCAAATGATTGCTTTGACAATGCTATGTAACCATTTAATAAGACATAAATATAAAACTGTCTTCCTTGTGTTCGAATATTAATGAACACTTTATATATTCGAAAAACATAACAAAAAATGGAGTATACCAGCACAATTGCTTAATGATTGCTATGACAATGTTCTATAACCATGTAATAAGATATATATAAACAAGCTGGCTATCTTAATGCTCAAATATTTAAAAGCACTTCAGATATTAGAAAAAATAACAGATAAATAATGGGGCTATATCAACAAAATTCTGATATCTCAGCAACCAAAAACCCTAGAGACCTGCTATTTGTATCAAATGATTGTTATGATAATGTGCTATAATATGTTCTATTTCGTGGCTTAGTTGAGTGGTTATATTTCAAGTACTTGCTGGGTGTCATGACATTCTCATTTTGGGTAAAAGTCCCTTAAAATGGATGCATCGTCCCTACATGACCTTAGCTGTTGACTGGGACGTAAAGCATCAATTGAAAAAAAAAAAAAAAAAAAAAAAAAAAAAAAAAAAAAGATACACGCAATGACTTTGATTTTTATATAGTAAATTTGAGGAATTCAGTAGGCACACTGACAATGGAAGTGTACGCGCAAACGTGCTGTTTATACAAGGTTTTTTACCCATGCTCGTTACCGGACGCCACGCCAAGCACGTGCTAATAAAAAGAAACTGAAGTCCGCCCGGGACGAGCATAAAACGAAAGCTTTTACGCGTATGAAAATGTGACGAGGCTGTAAAATACATTGCACCATCATTTCTTTCGTGTCTGCAGAATTTATGCAATAATAGCGATCAAAATGATTTTGTCATTCATTAACATTCACAAGGTCGCTCGGTGAGTGTTGAAGACTTTGGGCTACGCCCTCGGTTTTCAACACTCTCCTCGGAATCTAGCGAATATTAATGGATGGATAATCACGTTTGATCCCTGTATTAAACACTATGACGAAGCAAAGATCCGATCTCGACAGATATAACATGTCCGGCTGATAATCACCGAGGCTGTAGATCACCGAGAAGTCAAAGAACGCCAACAAAATTTGGTGCACACGAGAATCATCAGGTGAGTAGCCTTGGATCAATCGAAAGAGGAAGCGCTTCTGTTCCAACAAGTACAACGAAAAAAAATAAAACAAAATAAAAAAATAAAAAAATCTAGTAATGATAAATTGACCGAATAGCTTCTAAGTCTAATCCTTCTGATAGTATTACACCTGACCCACCGGCTCCCCAGACGGAGAACCGTGTTGTGTCCTTCAGCTCCCCACAGTACTGGTCAAAACATAGGTGGCTCCGTCCCCACATGCGCATGACTGAACAAAAGGATGATAAATTTCAATACAAACAAACAATATCATCCGCCAAAGTGCAGTAGAACATGCAGAATCACATTAAAAGGACCAACAACTCTAATCAGGGGATATCGTATTCGCTTAACAATCTGAAGAGGTTGCGGGATAGCCGGCGGGTACATGCCTGTCGTTTTGGTGACAATTGTTCATCCTGACATAATAAAGCCAAACCAGGACGCCCACAGGAAAAGCCACATTAATTTTATAAGGTTCTCCATCCGTTCCGACGACTGTTCAAAATGATGGCACCATTAAGTCCATAGCAATTTTGGTGGACAGGGTGATCATCATCATCATGCTGACCAAACTTTGTCTCTGTGACGAAAAAAACATCGACACACCATATTTCTTTCTGTTCGTCTTGGTGGTCGACGGTCGACATTTACCACATTTACCGAACCACAATCTCCACCACATAGAAGAAAGTTAGTTGATAAATGGAATTTCTTAGGTCTTCTTCAGCTCCGAACTTCAGGCGGAATGAAACGAATATTACATTAAAATCCTTTGTGTGAGTGCCCGTTGTAGCGACCGACAACTGCTTTTAACCGGTTCTACATGGCGGATCACTTCGGTATTAAACAGGTAATTAAAAGTTTTTAAGTACTCATGCAACAATGTGTAAATAATGACTGATTCATGAAATATCAAATTATTGAAGCTGGTGATGAAGGCTTTCACCGCTCATTCGCTATCGATCTCGCCGAAATATACAAGGTTCCGTAATTAATTAATTAATTAATTGATTAATTAATAATTAATTAATTAATTAATTGACTAATTAAGAATTAATTAATTAATTAATTAATTAATTAATTAATTTATTTATTTATTTACTTATTTATTTATGTGAAAGTCCATTAAGAATGTTTGCTACATTCTTACAGCGTACTGTATATTGATTATGTCGGGAGTAATTTTCCTTCTGGCGCCTCTTTTGTGTACAAAAATAAAGTCGTTGCGCGCGACGATTCAAAGGTCATGGGAAAACCCAAATTTAAATCAAACAAACAATCGTTGGAAGGACAAAACACAATGGATTTATGCTAAGTTAATGTTTTCTAGCAAAATGAAGTATGTTAAATTAGTCTAGAGACTAAATGCCCCAGCCACAATTGCATAAATCAACTCAGCTGACATTTTTTATCTTGACACAATTACAATTTTTCATAAACAGAAAGATAATGCTATTAGATAGCCATACACCCTTGCATAGAAAAGTTCTAGGTATGAATACAGTTTATCAACTGAAACACTACAAGCTGCAGTTGACATAAAACAAGTCCTTTGGAATATAAAAGTGCTTAAAATGAACTCCACATGCATGAACAGTCTAGTCACATTCTTTTCACACTGACATATGCTATAATATCTTCGAGAAGGGAAAGCTCAATCAACTGAACGAAAATGATGATTGTGACTTATAACCCAGTAGTGACAGAAACAGTGGCTGAACCAGAAAGCCTTCAAGATTACCAGAGAATATTTTGACAATACCTTTTCTATTGAGATTTACGGGCACAAATCTGTGCTCCGAAAAGGATCTAGTCCTAAGACTGAAATGTATAGAGAGGACGATTCGACATTGTCTAATATTGATTTAATCCAAGCTGTGTCATTCGGCCAGGATCAAAAGACAGAACCGGAAATGGAACTGGTGAGGAGCCAATTCTGACCGCGATTATTCTTTTGACACCATTACAGCCTTCTGGAAAGCATGACTGGCAAAATTATCCATGCCTCGTAAGAAAAAAAGTTCAAGTAGGCAAAGATCAAAGGCGCAATCATAAAAAGACTCCCACTCCAAAAACCAAGGTGGGAAAACCCCAAACTAACAATCAGGTACTTTTACAATGAATACATTTCGTAAGCCGAATGAGCAGCTATTTTCCCAATAGGTGGCCACTCAGTTACCTTAACTTAACTAAAAATATGCAAACATACATAAGGCGCCAACAGCACAAAAATATTTTAAACACCAAGACATAAAACAAAAAGGACCACCACAGAAGTATCGACTTGGAACGATCAGTAACACAAAGTTACTGGCGGGTTTAAATCGATTTTACACGGCCGTAACCTCACCCTCAGCTTCTGCAGTGGTTCATAACATTTAGTTAGTTCTTCGGTCCTCGTGGTGAATCTCTAGCTAGTAAATGAATCATCAAGAATAAACAAATAAATCATGATAAACATCCTGATGAATCAAAAACCAGGACTCACAGATTGAGTAAGCTGCCCGACGATGGAGATCCCTGGGCGCCAAATAACTTACTAACTCCGGAGCTAAAGAAAAACACCAGTTGGACCCCGGTTGGCCAAGCAACAGACAAGAAGCTCCGGCCCCAACCAACTAAAATGAATAGCTTTAAGTCGGGGCCATCATAGAGTCTGACGCCCGACCCACCGGCGTGCAATTAAAGAAGGCAGCATAGTTATCAACCGTGATTGGGTTAAAAACTAAGCATGCAGACTGTCGCATAACATTCAAGTTATAACCTATACGTCTGTAACGTGTTATGATTTTTCTAAACTGAAAAGAAAAATCATTACTTCCTATAAGTTTCTTAAATTTGTAAAGCAAGTCACCATAAAATTCTGGTTCCGAAAGACCCTCACTTAAAAGCGTCTTTAACCCAACATTATATTTGGAAATCAATCCATAGTGTCTACGATAAAATTTAGAAAAGGTTTTTCGAAGTTTATGATACCGATAGCCCTGTTGGAGAAGTTTGGCCGTTAAAGATTTATTTCGAGCGTTGAAGTCTGTAACATGATTGCAGACTCTAGCAAACCTAATAAGTTGCGAAATGTATACACCACAAGAAGCACGACGAGGAACGTCACCATCCAAAAACGGAAAATTTACTATATCAAAATCAAAGTCATCGCGTTTATCACAAATTTTAGAAGAAACAAATCCATTTGCAACAGAAAGATGTAGATCTAAAAAGGGGGCTTCGGTATCCGAGATATTGGCTTTGTTCAACTGTAGTTCAGATGGATAAATTTGATTGACCATACCTTCAAAATAAGGGTTGTCAATGTTCAAAAGGTCATCGAGGTACCTAGAAGTGGAATTAAAAGCCTCGATAACATCAGCTTGATTATCATGGTTAAGAGAATCCATGAAATCTCTTTCGTAGCAGTATAAAAATAAATCAGCTAAGAGAGGTGCGCAATTTGTACCCATCGGAATTCCAACAATTTGTCTGTATAACTTGGTCCCAAATCTAATATAAATATTATCCAGGAGATAGGATAAGGCGTCGCACACATTCTGACCTGACCAAAGTGTATACCGACTTTGGTCAGAGGATGTGAAAAAAGCCTTTCTGCCATTACATGCCAAATAAAGTGAACCATAGATTTTAATGCCCTTTTGAAGGTCCACTCTATCAAATCCAAAAGTTTTTCTTTAATTAGATTATATGGTAAAGTCTGATTCCATCTTTTCAGAAATGTACAAGTGGCCTATGGAATACGACAGGTAAATTCACAATCGACGTGCCAAAATTTTTCATTATTGATGGCTTACCTGGTCAATATATATATTGGCCTTAGACACTACCGTAAATCTGATGATATTTGGGTCACTAATATAACTTCAAGCGCATGTGGTTTCACAACAGCCATCATGACTTACTCTCAGAAATGTCTTTGTCCAAACCCATTTGTTAATTAAAGCTTCAGTGTTAATACGAGCGGCGTTCAGTAGAGTAAGTGATTTAATAAAGAACGAAATAAAAGATATTTGGTTTAAATCATGTTTAATTAAAGAAATAATGTAAATGAAAACAGCGGAATTTAATACATGTAGTTTGGACTTACTTAATTGATTTGTTTCACTCTCTATGGCAGATAAAAGTGATAATTTTTTATCATTTAATTTGCCGAGACATACAGTTAGACACCTTTTTATATAGGTATAAACCAGGGACGTGGAAATCGTAAATATATCTACTCATCGCACGTGCTTTCGCAATGTAGAAAGTATATCAAGTATAAGAAAGAATGAAAGAAAGAAAGAAAGAAAGAAAGAAAGAAAGAAAGGAAGAAAGAAAGAAAGAAAGAATAATCAAAATTTCAAGTCTTATGTTTAATTAAAGATTTTATGAAAACAGCCGAATTTAATGTGGAATTTAAAGTTTGGACTTATACTTAATGCAAATTCTTTAATGAAATTATTACCTCACATTTCGAAAATAAGCTGCATGGAAACCGTACATGTATTTTATCAGCGGGCATAATTTTGATACGGATATAGTTTACCTTTCCCACTCCGAGTTTTGAAATAGCGTTATCAGATGTAAGCCTGGTTTGATGATAGGCTGTTGTAAACCTGAAGCAAGATTTAGTTCATGTCGCGGCCAAACTGGTTGTTCACACATTGAATAAGTTTGTCATTCTCAAATCAACTTGTGGCACGTGTCTTAAATAAACATCACTGTAATAAAAGCTGGGGCCTGCGGCCGTATAACATTCAAGTTATAACTTATACGTCTGTAAATTGCTATGATTTTTCTAAACTGAAAAGAAAAATCATTACTTCCTATTAGTTTCTTAAATTTGTTAACCAAGTAACAATAAAATTCTGGTTCCGAAATGCCCTCATTTAAAAGCGTCTTAAACCCAACATTATATTTGGAAATCAATTCATAGTGTCTACGATAAAATTTAGAAAAGGTTTGTCAAAGTTTGTGATACCGATATCCCTGTTGGAGAAGTTTTGCCGTTTAACATTTATTTCGAGCGTTGAAGTCTGTAACATGATTGCAAACTCTAGCAGCCTAATAAGTTGCGAAATGTATACACCATAAAAAGCACGACGAGGAACGTCACCATCCAAAAAAGGAAAATTTACTATATCAAAGTCAAAGTCATCGCGCTTATCATAAATGTTAGAAGAAACAAATCCATTTGCAACAGGAAGATGCAGATCTAGAAAGGGGGCTTCTGTATCTGAGATATAAGCTTTGTTCAACTGAAGTTCAGGTGGATAAATTTTATTGAACATACCTTCAAAATAAGGGTTGTCAATGTTTAAAAGGTCATCGAGGTATCTAGATGTAGAATTAAAAGCCTCGATAACATCAGCTTGATTATCATGGTTAAGAGAATCCATGAAATCTCTTTCGTAGCAGTATAAAAATAAATCAGCTACGAGAGGTGCGCAATTTGTACCCATCGGAATTCCAACAATTTGTCTGTATAACTTGGTCCCAAATTTAATTTAAATATTATCAAGGAGATAGGATAAGCCCGCCAGTAACTTTGTGTTACTGATCGTTCCAAGTCGATACTTCAGTGGTGGTTCTTTTTGTTTTATGTCTTGATGTTTAAAATGTTGTGCTGTTGGTGCGTTATGTATGTTTCGTATTTTTAGTTAAGTTAAGGTAACTGAGTGGCCACCTATTGGGGAAAGAGCTGCTCATTCGTCTTACGAAATGTTTTCATGGTATAAGTACCCGATTGTTTTTTTCCTGCCTCGGTTTTTGGAGTGGGAATCTTTTTCTGATTGTGCCGTTTCCTGATCTTCACCTACTTGTACCTTTTTATTCAGACAACTGCTTGAAAAATGACATGTTGTTGAAAACATACACCCCTCGCAAAATCCTTTTCTGTTCATGATCCGGTCTATCAAGCATTGCTTCTTTCTATTACTGAAAGTCTCGTATCAATACCAGCATAAACAATAAAATGGGATATCAATACGTACCATATGTTGTTGAAACACATTTTTTGAAAACTGAAATTCGTTCTATAGCGTTATTGACGTCACTGCAGCTAATTAACAATGATTAAATGGTAATCGCCGTCAAAATGGTCGAAAAGTTTTCAACGGCTATCCTGGCATGGCTATTTGACACAGAATAGTTTCTATTGTTACGTCTCCTGCCTTTCAGCGTCAAACAAACATCCTTACGGCAAACGTGTTTTTAACTTCTAGAGAAATAAGTGTCAGAATACAATAACTCCATTTTTGGCTATTCATTTGAAATTATGCGACTACGTTTTGAAAATTAACTCAAGGTATGCGACCGAATAAAACGACATCGTTTCTGAAATGTTTCATCATTAGAATTCGTAAGCATAAAGGACGTCGACGTCAAAAAGATTTTTTCTATAAAAGCGTCAGCTACGGTAACAAAAGTCAGTAGAGGGAACTCTATGCCAAAGCGAACGATAGTCCCGGACTATGGAGTCGCTTTGAACGCCAGAAACCGAACAGTATCATTTTTTTCGTTCCGTCTGTTTCTTTTCTTGTGAAAAGTCCCTGTGTTATTTTCAGTATTTCAACTTCACGTAGTCCAGTAATGTTACATTTCAAATGGTTGATCTTCTTTAGTTTGTAAAACGACTTTGCACGGCGCTTAAGAATTTTCACGTCAAAAACGTCTGTATAATGACGCCAGGATGCATTTTAAAAATGATGCGCCTATACAAATTTTGCGAAAACTGCGCATCTTAACCAGCTTTTGTTAGGGAGAACGTAAAAGTAGGAAAAATGCAAATTTCATCCACATTCTATATCTATTCTCCAAGTTATGCAACATTTTCGGTGGGGCGTTTTTATTGACGTCATTATATATAAGACATCAATCTAGATCCCTAACCCTGACTTTGAGTGTGTTTCAGACGCTGATCAGTTTTGGGTGAAGTCATTCTACACATAGCGTATTTGATAGTGCCAAGAGCCAAGAGATGTTCAGCACAATATACAAGACATCAATCTAGATCCCAAAGCCTGACGCTGAGAGTTATCGTCTATAGGAAAATTACCTACACAGTTTAATTCTTTTGATCCTTTGGGATCAGTGAATATATATGAAGTATTTCAAATTTTTATATGTTAAGAATCATCTTCTTAACAGTATTTTGATTATTTGGCCCCTTTGGGAATTTGAGTCTATGATTTAGACTACACAGATGTAAATTCTAGAAATTGCAGCAACATGTCTGGCTTTCGCTGCCAGTTTTATAAAGGGTCACTGATGAAGGTTCATTACCCGAAATTGTACAATATGGCCCATCTTCTAGCTTTGTATTTTTACTGCTTCCAAAGGATCTAACAATTATTTTTATTTGCTATTACTGCAGCTGGTGTTGTGCCGTGTGGCGGCCCTAAAAAGTCTCCCCGTACATCATCCATAGTGCAGATTATATTTTTCTTTTGATCCTTTGGGATCAGTGAATATATATGAAGTATTTCAAATTTTTATATGTTAAGAATCATCTTCTTAACAGTATTTTGATTATTTGGCCCCTTTGGGAATTTGAGTCTATGATTTAGACTATACAGATGTAAATTCTAGAAATTGCAGCAAAATGTCTGGCTTTCGCTGCCAGTTTTATAAAGGGTCACTGGTGAAGGTTCATTACCCGAAATTGTACAATATGGCCCATCTTCTAGCTTTGTATTTTTACTGCTTCCAAAGGATCTAACAATTATTTTATTTGCTATTACTGCAGCTGGTGTTGTGCCGTGTGGCGGCCCTAAAAAGTCTCCCCGTACATCATCCATAGTGCAGATTATATTTTTCTTTTGATCCTTTTGGATCAGTAAATATATATGAAGTATTTCAAATTTTTATATGTTAAGAATCATCTTCTTAACAGTATTTTGATTATTTGGCCCCTTTGGGAATTTGAGTCTATGATTTAGACTACACAGATGTAAATTCTAGAAATTGCAGCAAAATGTCTGGCTTTCGCTGCCAGTTTTATAAAGGGTCACTGATGAAGGTTCATTACCCGAAATTGTACAATATGGCCCATCTTTTAGCTTTGTATTTTTACTGCTTCCAAAGGATCTAACAATTATTTTTATTTCCCTCTCACATCTTATACTGGAACCCAACAAACGTCAAAGACATTACCATAACACTAACTATATGGTTGACACATCCATGCATAGAACACTCCTTCCCACCGGAACTGTTGCTGATGGTTTTGGGGCACAGTTACATTTCTGTGTTGTGCCCCCTGGCCCGACCAAACTTACATCCAAGAACCCACAGCTGACTGCCAATTAGACAAATCAGTCATAAAATGTTTGCTGCTTTTTCAAATCCACTTTTGACCACCCAAATGTAGAGACAAGTTCAAAACAAATTAGGCGATACTTTCTTAAAGTGCACTTGATGGCCTGTAAAAGGGGCTAGGCATTCAACAGGAAACCAGGGAGTGTCAGATGTGACGCATGGAAATCTACAGGTGTACTATTTTGCATATTTGAACAATATCCAATATGTTGCACCAACGTTTTATCTGTTTATATCCGTGACACGAACTGTCAAATACATGTCAGCATTTACATTCTGGTTAACAAATAATCAACCTCATTGAAAAAAGCATCTGATCTGGTTCAGACAAGATACAACATATACCTGGGTGATAATTCGGATTCTTAGGATACACAAACAAATAACGACAACTTAAAATAAAACTAAGGACAGTTGAGCCCCTTTTTGACCTTTAATATGGTCAGAATGTTTTGTGAATAGGATTTAATCACTCCATGAGTGTCTGCTAATATATATTTTTTCTTTTAAGTAGCAAATTCAAATATTGAAACTACCCTTTAATCATATTGCAATAAAATACACCTGGCGACCTTTGACCTTGAATGTGACCTATTTGGTGTTTCCCAAATTTGCAACAGGGCAAAATCAGATCAGGAATGTTTACTGATGTTAATAAACATGGTGGCAGCTTATGCCGCAAAAGTGCCCACACTTTCAATTTTGTACCCCTAAAGCCACCTGTCTATGATTATCCAGACGCCAATCAAGTATAACGAAACGCTTTGCCCAGGTGGTAGAGGTGCGTTTGGCCACGAGAAGTGACGTCATGACTGTGTCACGTGCATTAACGTCTGGTGCCATGGTTTTAAAATGAAATTGTAAGTTAATTGCAAATGGACAAATGTTAATTCTTATTAAATATCATATCAATCGGTTGAGTCAAAAAACTTTTACCGCTTATTCACAGTCACGTATTTTTCGATCGCCCTTGTGTCACATTACTTTTTGAAGGATATCCGTATATATATACGGAGCAGAGATGTTCATGGGAAGCAAGTGAACCATTATGGCGATATGATGAGTTGAAATTCTCATATGTAGGCGCGGCAATGAGGTTTTATATGCTTATTGCTTGTTCATATGTGTGTATATCAGAGCCACTGCTGAAGATAAGGGCGAGGTTATGGCCATGTAAAACCGGTTTAAGCCCGCCAGTAACTTTGTGTTACTGATCGTTCCAAGTCGATACTTCTGTGGTGGTTCTTTTTGTTTTATGTCTTGGTGTATAACATTTTTTGTGCTGTTGGCGCCTTATGTATGTTTTCATATTTTTAGTTAAGTTAAGGTAACTGAGTGGCCACCTATTGGGAAAATAGCTGCTCATTCGGCTTACGAACTGTTTCATGGTATAAGTACCTGATTGTTAGTTTGTTTTTTTCCCACCTCGGTTTTTGGAGTGGGAATCTTTTTCTGATTGCGCCTTTTCCTGATCTTTGCCTACTTGTACCTTTATAGTAAGCACTTTAAGACACTCAATTCAAAATAAAATGTGCGTAAGTTTATAGGAATCATCTCATACTTGCATCGTAATAGTTATATATATAATAACAGTCAACATGAAACTGCTATCTTTGTTTATCAAGGGATGCTTACTTAATTATAAAAGCAGATACATACCACCCAGTTATCGCTATCAGAGAATATTTCATCTTTGGCAACATCAATTCTGTTCCAAGCCAGTGTCAGACGAATCTGGTTTGCAACCGAATACCTGTTGTCTGTCAAAAACAAAAAAAAAATTCATTGAAAACTAGATTTTCACAGTTGTTGTATATATAACCATATTGTCATAGTGAGGATAGCGTGTAGTCGAATTATTGTGCTGTGTGTACCTTATGTACTTTTTCATATTTTTATACCAATTCGGGTAACTGAGTGACCGCCTATTTGGAAATAGCTGTTCACTCGGCTTACGATAGGTTTTCTAAGTATAAGTACCTAATTATAAATTTAGTTTTTCCATCTCCGTTTTTGAAGTGGGAATTTCTTTCTGATGGCGCCTTTCCCGATCATTGCCTACTTGTATTTTTAATGAAAGCCGAATCCATTGATTCAATTTTAAAAACACAATTAGGGGCTGAGCATTGCTGGTAGCTTAAATGTTTAAACTACACGCTATTTGCGCTACCCAGAATTAAATAAACGTCATTTTAACACAAACAAAGGGTAGAAAATAGTCGTTTAGCTACCCATACCCCCTCCTTCCACAGGGGAAACTTCTACTCTATGATTCTCTAAAAGTACATGAACAAAGCTATCAAACTCTGTTTTCTGCTATTTGGAAGTTGTAGCGTTTGCGTTTTTCGCTATGTTTTATTAGATAACACTAAATATTCATTTGTTTTGTTTGAATAATGGGGGTTCTCATAAAAATTGACAATATCTCGATTGTGTTTATACCTGACCATTGAACTTGGTCTCATTTTAAAGCCCTTTCATCCCATAATAAGTAATGGAAAATATCTAATTTTCATATTCATGAATTTTCATTAAAACATTAAGATGAATAAAGAAGCAATTAAAATGAATTATCTCACAAAAACTAATTTCAGGCCTAAACTATCAATGTGGTCATTACGAAAACATGCCCATGCAATATACAGAATTTTTTAAAATTGTAAAAAATGAAAACTTTCAGTATAAAATGTTTGCTATTTTTCTTATTTTTGCTCAAAACATAGATTGTGGGTACACGTTAGAACCGCCTCGTCGAGGCAGTTCTAACGAGTACGCACAATCTATGTTTTGGAGCAAAAATAATACAAATAGGTATACCCCTGCATACCCCAGATTTGCTATATAAAAGTGGGGTTCAAGGGGTATACATTACACGGACATGTTTTCCTGATGCTCATTGTTATTGTACCAATAATACTATTTGACAAATTTGTTGATGCCATGGGCCTAAATAAAAAATATCTCATGTGCATTTTCATGAATATTATGAAAATGATGAAAATCAGGATTTACAAAGGGAAGAAAATATTGTCATTTGAAGGGTTTGGTGTGGGTTATAGGATGTAACTTGCACCATTAGAACACAAGTATATTCAAGGATGCCAGTTTGGTCAGAGGATCACTTTCATGTTAAATCAGAGTGTTCACAGCCACCCCTAATAAGTGTAGTAGTGCTAGGTATAATACACACTTGTATCGCCTCGCGGTACTAGCCGGCTTTTACAGCGACGCAATAGAGTGTTGGATTAGCACGCAGGAGACCCTGGTTCGATCCTCGTCCGGGGCAAAAAGGTGATTAGTATATTTTTCACCTGTTACATTTGGCGCCCAACGTAAAATGACCCATCCAATGGCTCGGAGCACATCCGTGTCGAATTTAGGTTCGTGAATGTCTAATTGAGATTCGGGGACGAATCTAAAATGGAGGGGGAATATGTAGTAGTGCTAGGTATAATACACACTTGTATCGCCTTGCGGTACAAGCCGGCTTTTACAGCGACGCAATAGAGTGTTGGATTAGCACGCAGGAGACCCTGGTTCGATCCTCGGCCGGGTGATTAGGTGATTAGTATATTTTTCACCTGTTACATAAGCACAGAAGGTAAGGTGGTGCACCTATATTACGACATGTATCTTGGCTACTGATAGACCTAGAGAGCAGAAATAGGCATCAAATGATTTCTATGGCAATGCTATATAGCCGTATAGCAAGATATAAATATCAAACTGACTTCCTTGTCTTCGAATATAAATGAAAACTTTATATATTTGAAAACAAATCAAGTTAAATTGAGTATATCAGCACAATTGCTTATATTGCTCTAAAGCGCTTGAATTGATCACCAAATGATTGCTATGGTGTTCTATAACCAGGTTATAAGATATATAAACAAGCTGGCTATCTTATTGCTCAAATATTAAAAGGAACTTCAGACATTAGAGAAAAAACAGACAAATAAAGGGGTTATATCAACAAATTTCTGATATCTCAGCAACCATAGACCTAAAATTTGTATCAAATGAGTGTTATGATAATGTTCTATAATAATGTGATACTATACAGAAAAAGTTTGACTTTCTTTGTGTACAAATATGGATGAGAACTTTCAATATTAGAGAAAAATCATGTAACAATGTAGGGTGTATACCTACAGAATCGTTCATAGCTCAGCAACCAAAAGCCATAGAGAGCTGAAATTGGTAACAAATGATTGCTATGATAGCATTCTAAATCATCAAAATAAGATGCATTAATAATCAGACTTTCGTGCTGTTCTACTATTGATGAAAACTTAAAATGTTAGAGAAAAATCACAGAAAATGGAGAGGGTATATTTTTGTATTAAGGTAAAGAACCACAAAAACCGTGGCGTCTCGAAGGACGAAGTGCCATAACGTCGCGCCAAGGACGTCGTTTTCAAGATGGCGTCGGCGGTTGGTGTGCGGTCCGAACACATGGTAAATATCGACAGAAGCCAAAAAAAAAAAAAAAAAAAAAAAAAAAAAAAGAACCGGATCGCTTTTATTGTTAATTTATACGAACAGACGCATTATGATGGATAGAAAAGAAGGTCAAGAAAATTATAACGGCGATAGTCGAATAAAATATAAAGGTTTGATCCTTTGGAAGCAGTAAAACATTCAAAGGGAGATAGTATGGACTATATTGCGTAATTTCGGGTAATGAACCCGTGTCAGTAGCCCTTTTGTAAACCGGCAACGAACGCCAGACTATAATTGTTCTGCAATTTCGAGAATTTACACGGAGTCTAAATCAAAGACATATTCCTAAATTGGGTCAAATAATTAAAAATGCTTAGAAGTATGTTTCTAAACGTGAGTGTTTTGAACACTCTGAATATCTTTACTGATCTCAAAGGACCGAAATAAAAATATAATCTGAGCTATGAATGCCGTTTCCAATTTTATGCATACTCCTTTATTTTACATTTCGAGCCTGTGTTTTCGATTTACTAGATAAAACTGGTGACATAAAGACAAAAATGGAGTTATAGAGTTTCCTGGAAGCTAGTGTACGTACGCGTTATTCCGTACACCCATTCATTTCGGAGGGCTATATCGTGTGGAAGGCGATGTGCGAGAGTCGAGGATCGAATCCGCAAAAGCCTCATTATTATCATCTATTTATTCATTCTGTTCATTCGCCTGATAATTCACTTATTTTTTATTAACTTTTATTTATTTATTTATTTATTTATTTATTTATTTATTTGTTAATATATTTATTTATTTATTCACTTATTTATTCATGGTGTTTTGGTGGCTAATCCGATCAAGCTTTCAATCCTCGTGGAACTTCAGCTTTGAAATGAGCCTCTGCATGAGAAAAACCAACAATCGGGGTTTCCGAACAGGACTGACACAATCCAGTTTCGCATATGCAAAGTTAAAAGTAGGCAAAGATCAGGAAAAGGCGCAATCATAAAAAGATTCCCACTCCAAAAACCCGAGGTGGGAAAAAACGAAACTAGCAATCTGCTACTTATACCATGAAAACATATCATAAGCCGAATGAGCAGCTATTTACCCAATAGGTGGCCACTCAGTTACCTAAACTTAACTAAAAATATGCAACCTACAAAAGGCGCCAACAGAATGAAAATTTAAACACCAAGACATAAAACAAAAGAAAAAAAGAAAAAAAAAAACACTTCAGAAGTATCGCAATCTCTGGGCGCCGAATAACCTACTAATTCCGGAGCAAAAGGAAAACACCAGTTGGACCCTGGTGGGCCAATCAACATACAAGAAGCTCAGGTCCAAACCAACTAAAATGAATAGTTTTAAGTCGGGGCTATCATAGAGTCTGACGCCCGACCCACCGGCGTGCAATTAAAGAAGGCAGCATAATTATCAACCATAATTGGGTTAAAAACTAAGCATGCAGACTGTCGCATAACATTCAAGGTATAACCTATACGTCTGTAACGTGTTATGATTTTTCTGAACTTAAAAGAAAAATCATAACTTCCTATAAGTTTCTTATTTTTTTTTTTAAATTTTTAAGTCACCATAAAATTCAGGTTCCGAAAGGCCCTCTTTTAAAAGCGTCTTTAACCCAACATTATATTTGGAAATCAATTCATAGTGTCTACAATAAAATTACGAAAAGGTTTTCCGGAGTTTATGGTACCGATTGCCCTGTTGGAGAAGTTTGGCAGTTAAAGATTTATTTCGGGCGTTGAAGTCTGTAACATGATTGCAGACTCTAGCAAACCTAATAAGTTGTCAAATGTATTCACCATAAGAAGCACGACGAGGAACGTCACCATCCAAAAACGGAACATTTACTATATTATTGCAGATTGTTGGTTTTCTGATGCAGCCGCTCGCATATTAGTTTAAAGACAGATGTACGTAATTGAAGGCGCTCAAAGGAACGTGCGTATCTAAGAGTCGAAACGTCATTTTTACGCCGCATTCGTAACGTCAGTTTTCGCTCGAAACGTCATTTCTAGCGTCAGTTTACGTTTGGAATACGAAACTATATCCATACAATTATGCACAGGACTTTAGAAATGTAAACAGTTTGATATTATTTATTATTTTTGCTAAAAATATAGATTGTGGACATGTTATCCCGAAGAAAACAACATTTCCGCGACAGTTAGCAATATTAAATACTAAACAGTGTCGGAAATTTTGGCGCAAAATCGACGTCGCTCGTAAAATATACTGAATTCAGCTAGACTTCCTCTCTTCGCACGCCTATAGCACGAAAACGAATCCGGTAACTAAGGACTTTCTCGTCATCTATATGTAGTTCAGGAATTTCTATAATACATATCGTTTTTTTTTTTAAAAATCCTACCGTGGATTTTTTTAAATATATGAAGAAAATTAACAAGAATGGGGTCTAAAATCTCATTTTACGTTGACGTCAATGTATTTTCGCTCTCAAGTTTGACGATTTTGAAGGCCGATATCTCGAAAACAAGCTCGGAACGGTATCGATTTTTTTTTTCATTTTCGTATGTAGGACATCAAAACACACCCACATGCAAAAAAATAAAAAAAAAATCTACCGTGAGGTCAATTACGTACATCTGGCTTTAAAGGTACAGAAAAGAGAGACCCTTTTGAAATGAAATTAACTGCTTCAGTATAATTTAAACGAAACGAATTTAGGAAAAACCGACCCAGCGACCGATGGTCGAGTGGTTAAGAGCGCTGATTTCATTAACGCGCTTAACCATTCGATCTTATCACCGCTGTGTCTGGTGTTGGTTCGAGCCCCACATCAGGCACATGTGAGACTAGCCAGATTCTGCTTGCGGGCTTGCCTGATGGTTTTTCTTGTAGTCAATGTCGAATGGGCCAAAAAATCGTCCCGTGGGAATTTCATGACGATTTGTGACGACCTACCTTAAATCAACCTTTGGAGCATATGCAACAATCTAAACCAGTTCGTCGCCCTGAGACCCGCGTTTGGGCTGATTTATGACGTCATCAAAATGGCGACCAGCGCACTCATAATATGCATTTTAAACAACCATTTTCACACTATGCTCGTCAGAAAAAAAATGATTTCCAGCTTCTCGCTGTTTTTAAATGGAAGGATTTTACCAAATGCATTTATTAAAGGTATTTTAGCACAAAAGTATCTCTAACAAGGAGCAAAACACTGAAAATATGAGCCACGTCACGATAAAGTCTGCATAGAAACTATGCATAGTACACCGGGAGCTTATTTGACCTACCTTGCACTCCAAGTCAATTTTTTCATAGGTGCCAAATCATTTATTGGGACCACAGAAATGCAAAGGTTTTTTGTTCTCAAAGATAAACTCAATTGCACTGGATTTCTATAAGTGGTCTGATAGTTATACATTAACCTAACAATTTAACCTTGATACCTAATATTTAAATCACTGAATTTAATTATTCATGAAAATTAATAGAACAAACATAAAGAATTGGAGAAAAATGTGGAAAAAGAGGGTATTTGTACAAAATCGCTTGTACCAGAGCTGTTTATCAACCCAGGATGCTAAAAGAGATATCAAATGAATACTATGAAAATGTTCTATGACCGTAAATTATGATATGAGAATAATCTGATTCTAAATTTCACGAATTTTAATGAAAACTTAAGAAATTTAAGAGTAAAAAATAAAAAAAAAAAAATGAAAAAAATAAATAAAAAAAAATGAATGAATAAACCTACAAAATAACTTGAATCTCAGCAAGTCATATGGTGCTGAAAATAACATCAAATGGTATCTAGGGCATTATTATAGCATCCTGTGCTACAATTTATTGGTCATTTGTTTTTTAGTTTTAAGAATATTAACAAAACGTTTTGAATTAAGAGAAAAATACGGAGTAATTAAGAGGTAGATAAACGCACGTATCTTGGCTACAGAAAGACCTAGGGAGTTATAATTCGTAGTTAATGATTGCTATGACAATGGTCCGTAACCATATAAATCAGATATACATGTATAAAGTAAAAACATAAAGCTGAGATCCTTTAAGAGCAGTGAACATATAAATGAGAAAGTAGATGGGTCATACTGCAGTTTCGGTAGCTCAAGCTTCAGCTATTTTTGTTGAACGGATATTAATGGGATCTTAATAAATAAAAGCAAAAGCAATGAAAAATGACGGGGTACACCAACAAAATCGCTTATATCTCAGCTGCCAATAGCCGTAGAGAACTAAAATGGCGTTTATTTATTGCCAGGACAATTTTTTATTGTCATGTGCTCAGATATATAAATCATGCTTTCTGGCAAGCAAGATTTAATTAATTTTGGTGAAGCAGCCTTCACTGATCGTTCCAAGGCGATACTTCTGTGGTGGTTCTTTTTGTTTTATGTCTTGGTGTTTAAATAATTTTTTGTGCGGTTGGCGCCTTATGTGTGTTTTCATAGTTTTAGTTAAGTTAAGGTAACTGAGTGGCCACCTATTGGGAAAATAGCTGCTCATTCGGCTTACGATATGTTTCATGGTATAAGTGCCTGATTGTTAGTTTGGTTTTTTTCCACCTCGGTTTTTGGAGTGGGAATCTTTTTCTGATTGCGCCTTTTCCTGATCTTTGCCTACTTGTACCTTTTTTTCAATCTTCAATTTTCTGTTATTTTCACAATTTGTCGAAAAATATGTAAAATTCAGATAATTTAATAACATGTGGTTAAGCTATCGGACTACATGGCAGCAGTGCATTCTTCTACCATTCTATCGGTGCCATTTTCAGCACTATAGGACTTCATTCTTTTCATTCAAATTTCTTTAAATTTCAACACAATTCATGAAATTGAAAATCAGATTACTCTCATACCATACTTCAGGCAATAGTATATTTCCATAGCATTAATTTGATACTCTTTCAGCATCCTGGGTTGATTAACAACTCTGTTACAAGCGATTTTGTACGTATACCCCCTACTTTTTCACATTTTATCTCCATTTTCATAATCATTCTATTAATTTTCATAAATAAATGAATTCAGTAATTTAAACATTAGGTATCAAGGTTTAACTCATAAATTCATGCATCACTATCAGACCAAATACAGTGTTTTAGAGCATTCTGTTGAGGGAGTATTCTATGAGTATTTTGTAAGTACACCCTATTCTTCAGAATCGCATGAGAGGTGGGTGTGGAAACCATGTATTCTTACATCATGCAAAGGTTTTTCATTGCTGAGTACAATATTTTATTACATTAAGGTTGTCCCTCTAACAGTCTTGAGAATTTGTCCCAGGGATGCAATATAGGTCTTATAACATATGCAATACCTTTCAATGGATATAGTTTTTATCTCGTTTTCCCTCTTTTTTGACATTTTTATTAATTTTCATGAATATGCAAATTAGATAATTTTTATACAGGACCAGGTCATCAATAAATTCGTCAAATGATATTACTGGTTCAAAAAAAAGTGACACAATGACAGTTTGGGTCTGGAATTAGTTCATTTACGGATTTTTAAAATAGTTTTTGCCATTTTTCATAGTTCCATTAAAATCAATGAATATACAAATAAAAAATATTTTTGCATTACTTACCATATAAAGAAAGGGCTATGTCTAAGATTGAAAATGTGACCATGTTTAGTAGTCTAGGATGAGTAGCAGTGGATATACAACTGTATGATCAATTTTGTATGTCAACCCCCCATGCTCAAGAATCACGTTAATGGTTTCCATGGAAACCATGCATTGTTTCATAGTGCAACTGGGTTTGTGGTTGAAGACAAAAATAATTTGCATTTCTGAGGTACCAATAAATGATTTGACGACCACGAAAAATTGTCCTTGGGGTGCAAGGTAGGTCAAATTAGCTCCCTGGGTACTTAGGTTGTGTGAGATGTTTTAGAAGAAAAACGTATATCCAACGTATGTACGAACGGACGTACGGCCGAATAAAGCCTTTATTATCATATGATGAAAATTCTTCAGTTAGATTCAAAAACATTAAACGATTTGAAACTGAACTTAAATGGATAAAATTACTGCAAACACCCTTTCCACTGGAATTTAACGACAACATTTACCATGAAGGCAATATTTCCAAAATGCCCGATTTTGATGTACTTACACTTTCGGACTCTCGTAAACGTAAATCTAGATCTCATGGTATACGGAAAAGGGGTAATGACAAACGTAAACGGTGTGCTGCATTGAAATTGAACATTTCTCTTAATGATTTAGCTGTTAAACTAAGGATTCACGGTCGACATCCAATGCTGTCGTATCTTAGTTCTCTACCTATTGCTGCATTACGTTCCTTGGACACAGAGGCTAATAGATTTTACGATAGAAATCATCAAATGTATGACGCTGCACTGTTAACAAGATGTTATACTCAGCATGCTCTTCGTCCATTTATCGATTCCGAATCCAATCACATTAGAAGTTTTATTAAAATTCCTTTCATCAATAAAGGAATTGACTTTATTGATTTACCAAGCATATTCCAGGATAAATCAGTGATACAGTCTATACCTACCCACTTCCAAAATTCAGAACCTCCTATTATTTGTTACAAATATAACAAACCAATCAGAAATACAATTTTTAATTTCAATAAACTTGTTTCTGATCTTGAAATCCATGCTAATACTCCTAAGTCTTGAGATTGTAAAGATTCAAAATATGTTTATCAACCCGCTGGACATAATGTTACTGGAAATTTAAAAATAATTTCGGATTCTAGAATTCGCAAAATTGTTTCTAAAGGTCCGAAATATAGATTCCCTTCCTACATTAATTTCGACAAATGTAAAGAGGAGATTTCATCTGCATTAAATGATTTCGGTAATCGATGGTGTAAACGAGAGGGTGTTGAGGATAATGCTCTTAAAGAATGGAAAAGAAGTATCTTCACTATCGTGGATAAACGTATTAAGTTTTATTCACAAAATACTAATCTTTTACCTCCTAAACCCAAATCGTCATTTAGGCATTTGAAGCAGGGTATCCAAGAATTTCATAGAAAGTATGTCTTGGTTCCGGCAGATAAAGCCGCAAACAATGTTGTTGTCGTTTGTAGGCTTCACTATGTTAACACCTTAAAACAGGAGCTTGATGGTACCAGGGCTTATCTGGAGACAGATACTGATGAGGTGTCTGTAGTTAATGCCCACTTAAACGATTTACCTGTTAAGTTTTCTGTTTGTGTCAATGAAGGCCAAGACAAACTTCCTACGATGTATTGGTTACCTAAGCTTCACAAAAGACCATACAAAGCTAGATTTATTGCAAATTCTAGCTCTTGTACTACCACTGAACTTTCTAAATTATTAACTTCCTGTCTTACTGCTATCAAATCTCATGTTATAAGATACTGTGAGACAGTGTATGAAACTTCAAATAAAAATTGGTTTTGGTCAATTAAAAATTCTGGTGAGGTGCTCAGTAAATTGAAGTGTAGAGGGTTCCGTGCGACAAGCTTGTCCACATATGATTTTTCTACTCTGTATACAACATTACCACATAATCTAATTAAAGAAAAACTTCTGGATTTGATAGAGTGGACCTTCAAAAGGGCATTAAAAAACTATGGTTCACTTTATTTGGCATGTAATGACAGAAAGGCTTTTTTCACTTCCTCTGACCAAAGTCGGTATACACTTTGGTCATGTCAGAATGTATGCGACGCCTTATCCTATCTCCTTGATAATATTTATATTAGATTTGGGACCAAGTTATACAGACAAATTGTTGGAATTCCGATGGGTACAAATTGCGCACCTCTCGTAGCTGATTTATTTTTATACTGCTACGAAAGAGATTTCATGGATTCTCTTAACCATGATAATCAAGCTGATGTTATCGAGGCTTTTAATTCCACATCTAGGTACCTCGATGACCTATTGAACATTGACAACCCTTATTTTGAAGGTATGGTCAATCAAATTTATCCATCTGAACTTCAGTTGAACAAAGCCAATATCTCAGATACTGAAGCCCCCTTTTTAGATCTACATCTTTCTGTTGCAAATGGATTTGTTTCTTCTAAAATTTATGATAAGCGCGATGACTTTGATTTTGATATAGTAAATTTTCCTTTTTTGGATGGTGACGTTCCTCGTCGTGCTTCTTATGGTGTATACATTTCGCAACTTATTAGGTTTGCTAGAGTCTGCAATCATGTTACAGACTTCAACGCTCGAAATAAATGTTTAACGGCAAAACTTCTCCAACAGGGCTATCGGTATCATAAACTTCGAAAAACATTTTCTAAATTTTATCGTAAACACTATGAATTGATTTCCAAGTAGACATTTTTCACTTTTGAACGTAAATGCTGCTGGCGCTTGCGGTTATGACTTTCCGTGTGATGGGGGACGACTCGTGAGGGCATATTTGAGACGAAGACGAGGGACGATATGAAGAATTACTTAGTCAAAACTATCAATAGCCCGACGAAGACGAATTAAATAAGAGAGTCAAAAAATGAAATAGTCTAGGACGTGTAGCTGTGTGGCTCAGTAGGTAGCGTGCTTGGAATTGAAAGCGAAAGGTCCTGGGTTCGAGTCCCGGACGCATCACTTTTTTCTTTTCTTTATTTGTCTCTCTTGTGACAAAAAAGCTTTGGAAATAAAACATATATTATCAGCTGATTAGTTGTTTTGGCAAATGCAAGAATCATGAAATGTCCTACTACATTAAAGTCTTAAATTTGAGATGGCAGCCCACATGTATGTTTTCTCTTGTATTGGGAGCTCGATCGTATTTTTTTTTTTTTTTTTTTTTTTTTTTTTTTTGATTCAGTTTAACGTCCCTTTCAAGATTATTTCAGCTCATATGAGACGGGCCAATTAGTAGGTGGGGCGAAAACGGGAGAACCCCTAGAAAAACCACCTGACACACCCGCAAGCAGAACTTGGCTTGTCTCACATGTGCCCAGAGCGGGGCTCGAACCCACACCAGACACAGCGGTGAGATGATCGAATGGTTAAGTGCGATAAGATCGTAATTTTTGTATGAGCTGATCTATCCTCACGTCAATATTTCTTTCTGGGAGACATGAAAATATGAATATACTGAAGGCTTGTACAGGCATAATGTGGAACGACTTAAAAATGTTTTCCGCGGCTCAAATAGTACACTGTATAGTGTACATGTAAAGATATATGTATATTTATTAGGTGTAAGACCTACAGTTCCACGTGCTGTCTCGTGAGAGAACATAATTTATTTTGGCATGTTTATACATGTATTTCAAACAGATACTCGAAATCGTGATGTTATTTATTTGGTTGATGTTTCGTTTTGAGTCCATTAGACAATCATCTGCAAGTCATAGGTGCGATATCCTAGCTACATTTTGCAAAGCCATACAAATAAGTTGAGGTTTTGTAGACCTTCAACAGTATTTCAGCATTTTGAATGCGATAATTACGATTTTTGGGATGTTCTTTCCAAGTCAAAGGCTTTCTTTCTGATCCTCATTTACTCTATTGAATTATGCGTGATGTTTATCTGGTTGAATTCAAATAAATATAATTAAACTTCAAACTAAAACAATATTATTTTCAAGAAAATGAATGTTTATAGACTGAGAAACATACAGTTCGTTTTTTTTTTTTTTTTTTTTTTTTTTTTTTTTTTTTTTTTCATAACGTGCCGCGTACCTTGCTTAACCCTAAAACAGGATGACAATATTCTTTAATATTCTTTCCGCGAGCACACACACACACACACACACACACACACACACACACACACACACACACACACATGTTCCGTAGATGACTTCATGTCGCAGTGGTTAAGTCAGTCGCTTCGTAAAATCACATGTCGAGAATAAATACGTACAGGTAGTTTATATAAGACTGGTACAAAATTATTTTAGGGAGCGCGGTGGCGTAGACTCCGAATCGAAAGGTCCTGGGTTCGATCCCCACAGGCGCCACCGTGTTGTGTCCTTGAGCAGGACACATTAACTCCTTACTAACTGGTTAAACCCAGGAAGCGTTGGCTCCGTCCCGACATGACTGAAAAAAATGTTGACTGGGATATAAAGCCTTAATAAAAATGATTTTGATAAGAGCATCTGACTCGTTAGCTCAGGAGGTTGAGCGCGAGTAGGAAACGCCTATTTTTATTGGAATTTATTATTTTTATTATTTTTTTTTTCGCATCTTTGACAATATTCTTGCGTAGAAAACAAAACAAAAAAACAAATAAAAACTTAAAACCTATATGCATTGGTGAAATGCAACAATAAAGAAATCCAGACAGCAATTAAACATATAAATCGTAAACAATGTTATCATATGCAATGGTAACAATGATTATTGTTGAGCTTCCAGTGCAGAATGTTATTTTTTAGACACCCGTGTGTATAACTAGGGATCGCTAGTTCAATTCTGAGCTGCCCATGGCTTTATGGTGACACTATAAACCGAGATCCCGTCTGCATATGACGATAACTGTTGGTGGGAAAGCAACTATCAACTATTTGTTATCGCCATGTGATTTTTAACATACTGGTGCATGTATATACGTACATTGGTTTTGTTAAGCTACATTTCACGTGTTTTTCGTGAACACACAGTAATTTTTTACATGTAAACATGGCAAGATTTACGATTTGAAACATTTAGTTGATCTTTAATTTTATGTGCATTTTTTTATTCTACGCCTTACAACGTTTTGACACATTTCAAGTAATATCGAGCATGGTCTGTTATCCTTATCAGGATAACATGTCCGTGACATGTTTACCCCATTGAACAACGCTTTTATAAAGCAAAACTTGAGTTTGCAGGGGTATACATAGTTTTAGCTCACATGAGCCCTTCGGCTCAAATGGTGAGCTTATAGGATGGCTATGCTCCGTCGTCCGTCCGTCGTCGTCTGTCAACAATTTCCATGATCTTCTTCTCTGAAACAGCTTGGCCAATCAAAGTTAAAACTGTTTGCGGAGCATTCTTAGGAAGGGGAAACGAAATTTGCATAAATGGACCTGGTCACATGACCAAGATGCCCGCCTTGGCTATAAATAGCAAAAACCGTTAAAATTTTTCTTCTCCAGAACCAGATGGCATGAAGCATCAAACAATATTAAAAGCACTACAAAGTTTGTATAAATCATTTCGCTGGGATGACCTTGACTTATTTTACGGTAAGATCAACTTTCATGTAGGTCGCCCATGCATTTAAATGGGGAAATTAGTTAAATATAATTAAATGGGTGGAAACTTGCTATGATAAAACAAATGGGCAGATTTATTTTTATGAAAACACAAAGACCCAGGTGGTTGTCTGCTCCTGCCTGGGGGATATATACATGTATATGACTGTAATATTTAAACATCTTCTCTGCAACCGCATGGCCGATCAAAGCCAAACTTCGTGGAAGGGGGACGAAAGTTTGTATAAATGGTCAAGGTAACTTGACCAAGGTTTACCTTGACCAAGGCCGCCATGGCTATAAATTGAAAAACCTTTAAAAGTGTTCTTCTTCAGAATCAGTAGGCCTATGATTTTGAAACTTGGTATGAAGCATCTACAAAGTCTATATATGACCCAGGGATGACATTAACCTATTATAGGACAAGGTCAACTTAGGTTGCCTATGCTTCTGAAAACATAGATTGTGAGTATTCGTTCTATCATGTGTCCACAATATATGTTTTGAACAAATAAGAAAATATCAAAACTGAAAATTTTCATTTTTTTTTTCAACTTAAAAAAAAAAAAAAAAAAAAAAAACACACTGTATTTTGCTTGTTAAGGTTTTGTAATGATATCGTCATGATACAGGGTACCGTTTTAGTGCACATGTATTACACATGCTGACGACAGATCTACAACATTTAATCATTCTTAAGCTTACTCATTAGGGCCCATCTTTGCGTCCGGAATCGGGCAAGCATATACGCATATAAGCTTCTCTTACTCAATCTGAATTTAAATAAATAATAAATTGAATCGGTTTGTTGATTTAAGCGTTAATCCAACAGCAAAGGTAATATGGAAACGAGATCTCAGTTTATAGTCTCATCCGACAGACTCAAGAAGACCCGGATCAAACCTGCGATCTCTGGTTTATAAGGCACGTGAAATAACCACTGCATCATGGAGGCTTGCTTAATAGGTTCGGTATAAACTTTATCATGATAGAAATCGTACTTTTAAATGTTAAAAAAGGACAAAAGAACGCATGCCCTTAACACCAACTGCGTTCGGCTTGCCAAGCAGCAATGTGGTTTGATAACTGATCCGGCTTGATATGATCTTTGTTTTGTCGATAGGCCCTAGGACAAATTTTCAATAGCCAAACACAATTTCTCCTGTTACATGTATATATATTAGAATCGTGAGGTCGGTAAATGGACAAGTGAAATGTCTGCGTGGTATACTGTACATGAATATGTGTATTCGGGTATTGTCTATCAGTGTCAGCACCATCGTATATGCTTGCGATACAATCAAAGTCCTTACAACAAAGATTGATGCAACATCACACAACGTGATAAAATGGACTAAAACAACCTTCAGCGCAACAATATCGTTTTGGCAACTACCAACTCCAAGACAATGAACTCTTCACCGTAGGTTGCTGCCCAATTGACCAGTCTTACAATCACGGTTGACACAAACCAAGTTCTGCTTGTGGGTGTGCAAGTTCGTTTTCTCAGGGTTCTCCCCTTTTCCCCCTGTTACTGATTTACCCGTCTCATATGAACTAAAATAATGTTGAACGGGCCGAAAATTGTATAAAAAAAACAAATCATCATGATCAGAAATGAGCACAATCAGACCCTTATCTGTAATCAAGTAACAATAAAATGACCAAGAATCTATACAATTAAATTTCCCATCCTAACATAGACACCAGGCGGGAGAGACATGGCGGTGCAACACATCACAAGCAATTTAACAACACGCATAAAAAAACAAAATTACTAGCTCTTTCCAAACAAGACCAGCGTCCATTCTGTTAAAAGGGACAATACATGAGGCAATAATCTTAAGAAAACACATGTGTCATACACCATTATTTGTGAAACAAATGAATAATGAATAATTGTAGTGTCCAAAATTGCTTCTACGTGAAAATGGCGAACATCAAAAGTAAACTGCGGCCAAGAGACGCGCGACCCGCTTTACGGGGCGATTGAAACACTATGCGTCCTCTACGGAAACACTTTAGAAACTCATGAAAATAATATAATTGAGTTAGTTTGATTTTAATTTATTTATTTGAATTCAACCAGGTGAAACAGCACGCATACTATCACACAGAATAAATGAGGATCAGAACGAAAGCTTATGTCTTGCCAAATTAATTTTCTACATCGTAACCATCGCACTCGATATGGCAGAAATACTGTTGAAAGTCTACAATAAACAAAAACAGTTGTGTGGCTAGGCATATTGTAGCTACATGTAGGGTATTGCCCCTATCGCTCTTCCAACTGTCGAATGGACTCAAAACTAGACATCGACAAAATAAACATCGTTCGCTCACGAGATAGCACGTGAAACTGTAGTTTTACATCTAATAATACACATATATCTGAACATGTACACTATACTTTTTGATTTGGTGTCTTGTGTATTTGTTAAAATTCAGTTTCACGTCCCTTTCAATATTATTTCAGCTCATACGAAAAGCACCAAACAGTAGGTGGGGCGAAAACGGGAGTACCCCGAGAAAAACCGCCTGGCACACCCGCAAGCAGAACTTGGCCTGTCTCACATGTGGCCATTGTGGGTCTCGAACTCACACCAGACACAACGTTGAGATGATTAAGTGATTATGAAATAGCGCTCTTAACTGCTCGGCCACGGGGGACGCTTGCGTATTTTTTAGTCATTAGAGGCGGTCAGCTTATCCTATCCACATCATCTGTACCAGCCAGTCAGGAAATAAATGTTGACGTTAGGATCGGTCGCTGATCCGTTCTTCTGCCGAAAATGACGATCGAGTTCTCGGCTTCAATGGGTGAAATATCAAGACTTATAAAAAACCTATACATGCGGTCTGCCTTCTCACTAGACAGTTTAAAATCCAGAAACTTACGATTTTAGTATTAAATGCAGCAGTGAATTTTGTGATTCTTGCATTTGCCAATAGATAAAATAATATTTTCTTTTTTCCCTTTTTTTCATTTCTTTTTAATTTTCTAAGCTTTATTGTCACAGGTGCGAAAAAAGGAAGAAACAAAGAAAGGATTTTTTTTTTGTCCTACCCGGACTCGAACCCAGGACCTTTCGATTCTATGTCTTACACTCTACCTACTGAACTATTCAGCTAGGCGTCCAGGACAATTTCGTTTTTTGCTTATCTCATTTAATACACCTCCGGTGGGCTGTTAGTAGTTTTGACTAAGTTAATTCTTCATATCGCCCCTCGCCTTCGTCTCAAATATGCCCTCACGAGTCGTCGCCCATCACACACAAAGTCGTAACCGCAAGCGCCAGCAAAATTTACGTTCAAAAGTGAAAAATGTCTAGTATAATGTTGGTTTAAAGACGCTTTTAAGTGAGGGCCTTTCGGAACCTGAATTTTATGGTGACTTGGTTTACAAATTTAAGAAACTTAAATGAATTAATGATTTTTCTTTTCAGTTCAGAAAAATCATAACACGTTACAAACGTATAGGTTATAACTTGAATGTTATGCGACAGTCTGCATGCTTAGTTTTTAACCCAATCATGGTTGATAACTATGCTGCCTTCTTTAATTGCACGCCGGTGGGTCGGGCGTCAGACTCTATGATGGCCCCGACATAAAGCTATTAATTTTAGTTGGTTGGGGCCGGAGCTTCTTGTCTGTTGCTTGGCCCACCGGGGTCCAACTGGTGTTTTTCTTTTGCTCCGGAGTTAGTAGGTTATTCGGCGCCCAGGGATCTCCATCGTCGGGCAGCTTACTCAGTCTGTGAGTCCTGGTTTTTGATTCATCAGGATGTTTATCATGATTTATTTGTTTTGTTACGTGCCAGGCGTAACTAGAAGATTAAGGAAACCAACAAGTTGGTTAGCCAGCAACAAGCTTTGTTTAAAATTTAACAAATCTATTTAGAAGTGATTTAACCAGTTATTACATGTGAAACAATCAAAAGCATATATACAATCAAACAAAAATGAATGTACAATACCTTTCAAGATGTTAATTCCCTTAAAGAATGTCTGAATGTCCCTCAGAATTTTTTAACACAAGTCTGTATCAGTTTCTGATCCCAAGAATTAAAGTTTGTTTCAAAATAGCACTATGTCCCAATCCAGAATCGAATATCACAAAGTAATCCAAGAATAAGTTTAAATTCCAGTAAGATAGATTTTGACTTCTTAATAGTAACAGTACCCAAAGATTGTCCTTATGAAAATTTGTAGCCCTTATATAGCACTGAGGAACATTCAGGATTCTTCCAGCAAATTCTATGATATCATATACTAAAAATAACAAGTTGTTTACCAAAATTTAATGTTTTGGAATATTCTAGAGAGGCCATTATCCTTCCAGAAAATTCCACAATATTCTTTTGACATAAAAAAAGATTTTTCTAGAAGATTCTACATCTTTGGTTCTTCCAGATTTTTCCGGACTTTTCCGTCAAAGAACAATTTGAAATTTCTAGAAAATTCTGAAGTAAACAACCTGTTTATGTCCAATATCTGGGACACTAAAAGTAAATAATTGCTAAGGACAACAAGTAAACATCATATGTATAACATCATACTTTCCTGGGCATAATCCCTTGGGAAGTTTACCAGTACTGAATGCACATCTTTCAACAAGTAACTGTCATACATAAAACTTCCCCTCTCCAAAGAAAAGAAAGTTTTATAAAATAAAGCTTTCTTTTGCAATACTGGATAATTGTATACAATATGTTTAGCAAAATTTGTGCAAAACTAATCAAATACAACAGCACAAAGCTGGACATCAGCATTGTAGAGGCACTTAAGCTCTGCTTAGGGTGTCTGGAATGATATTATCTCTTCCTCGGATATGTCTGATGTCAAGATTGTGCTCTTGCAACATGAGACTCCACCTGAGTAAATGCTGGTTCTTGTTTTTCATTTTATGTATGAAAGTCAGTGGATTGTGGTCACTGAAGACAACAATTGGTGCATGTGAAGAAGCTAAGTAAACTTCAAAGTGCTGAAGTGCAAGGATTAGAGATAGGCATTCTTTGTCTATGGTAGAGTAATTTCTCTGATGCTTGTTAAACTTTTTGGAAAAATAACAAACAGGATGGTCAACACCATTGTAATCTTCTTGCAACAATACACTGCCTGCACCAACATCACTGGCATCTACAGCCAACTTGAACTCTTTGTCAAAACTTGGTGCTAAGAGAACCGGAGCACTTCTAAGTATGGCCTTGAGCTTATCAAATGACTTCTGGCAGTCATCCGTCCAAACATACTTACTTGGCCTTCTTACCAAGCAAGTTTGTCAGAGGCTCAGCTATAGCCGAGAAGTTGTTGCAGAATTTCCTGTAATATCCAGCCATACCCAGAAAGCGCATCAGTTGTCTTTTGCTAGTAGGTACAGGAAAATCTGAGATAGCCTCAACTTTAGCTTCTACAGGTTTTACCTGACCTTGACCTACAATGTGTCCAAGAAATGTCAAGTTTGCATGGCAAAATTCACTTTTTGCCAAGTTCACAGTTAGTTTAGCATCACTTAGCCGGTCAAAGAATGTTCTGATTGTCTGCAAGTGTTGTTGCCACTCCTCACTGAAGATAATAGCGTCGTCGATATAGGCTTTACAGCCATCCAGATTGGAAATCAAACTGTTGACCAGCCGCTGAAAAGTCGCAGGCGAGTTCTTCATTCCAAATGGCATGACTTTATACTGGTACAGTCCATCTGGTGTAACAAATGCCGAGATCTCCTTTGCTCTGTCCGTGAGGGGTATCTGCCAAAATCCCTTTAGCAGATCGAACTTTGTAACATACTTGGCATGTCCAATATTATCAATGCAGTCATCGATTCGTGGGATGGGAAAAGTGTCTGTTTTAGTGACAGAATTGACTTTTCGATAGTCTGTGCACATTCTAAATGTCCCGTCTGGCTTTGGTACAAGAATACAAGGAGAACTCCATTCACTTTGGCTGGGTTCAATGAAATCATTGTCCAGCAAATATTGAACTTCTTCCCTGAGATATTGCTGTTTTACAGGGTTCATTCTGTAAGGATGTTGCTTTACAGGTTTTGAACCTTCAATAATGTCAACATCATGATAGATTTTGTCAGTTCTGGATAGAATGTCTGGAAATAAGTGCTCATATTCGAGAACTAACTGTTTCAGTTCAAGTCTTTTGTCTGAATCAAGGTGAGACAGTTTCTGATCAAGATTCTGTAGTATGTCAGAATTCTGGAGTTTCGATGACGAGGGATCAGATTTCTCCAAGTTGAAGTCCTCAGAGTCCATTTGATCTTGTTCATGAGGGACAGAATTAACTATATTTACTGATGAAATAACAGAACTATCCCTATCAATATACTTCATTGTGCATATTAATGTGACATAGCTGTTTTTGCTTGCGCCTCCCAGGAGTGTTAACAATGTAATTCACGTCACTTAACTTTTTATCAACAGTATACGGGCCATAATATCTAGCTTGTAAAGGTCTGCCAGGAATGGGTAAGAGAGCAAGTACCTTGTCTCCAGGTTCAAAATTTCTGTCTTTAGCATTTTCATCATAACGAATCTTCATTTTGCTTTGAGCAGATTTGAGATTGGACCGAGCTGCATCACAGGCCTTTGATAGTCTGTTTTTGAAATCAGACACATACTGAAGTAAGTTCAAAGAACTGTCATCATCTGAGAGAAATTTATCTTTTAGAAGTTTTAACGGTCCACGTACAGTGTGTCCAAAAACAAGCTCAAATGGGCTGAACCCCAGAGACTCTTGTACAGATTCTCTTACAGCAAATAGAAGCAAGTGTATGCCTTCATCCCAATCTTTTTCAGTGTCAAAGCAGTAAGATCTGATCATGTTTTTCAAAGTTTGATGGAATCTTTCTAAGGCACCTTGGCTTTCAGGGTGGTAAGCCGATGACTTGTATTGCTTAATTCCAAGTTCGTACATAACTTGCTGAAAAATTCCTGACATAAAATTTGAGCCCTGATCTGACTGGATAGATTTTGGGAGGCCTACAAATGTGAAGAACTTCACAAGTGCATTAACTATTGTTTTAGCCTTGATATTTCTGAGTGGGATAGCTTCAGGAAAGCGAGTTGAAGCACACATTATGGTCAGAAGATATTCACAACCTTTCTTTGTTTTGGGTAAGGGACCTACACAATCAATAATCACTCTGCTGAAAGGTTCATCAAAGGCAGGAATGGGCTGTAACTGAGCTTTAGGAATAGTCTGATTGGGTTTTCCTACCATCTGACAAGTGTGGCAGGATTTGCAGTGTTGAGATACATCAGATTTTATTCCTGGCCAGTAGAAATGATTAAGGATCTTGTGATAGGTCTTATTTACACCTAAATGGCCTGACATGGGTGTTTTATGAGCCAAGTTTAAGATTTCATGGCGATAAACCCTAGGAACCACAATTTGGTGGTTAACAGTCCACTCATCTTCTGCGGAGACATCCGGAGGACGCCATTTTCTCATCAAAATGCCATTTTTGACATAATAGCAAACAGGAACCTGGGATATTTCATTTTCATTAAAAGCCCTTTCAAATAAAGGCGAGATATCAGAATCACTGTGTTGTTCTTTACAAAGCTGTGACCTTGACATCTGGTCATGACCTTGATCATTTGAGTTGGAAGGTGAAAGGTCATTTTCTGACCCCGACCTTGGATTGCTAGGGTCAGTCTGAATATCAGACTGACTAGGGGAAAGAGATGTTGAAATCTCTTTATTAAAGGACTGACCTATCAAAGTGTCAGTTAAATTTATGTCCTGCATCCCATCATATAATTTGGCTTTCTTTGCCATTGCCCTAGTGACAGCACAAGAAGGGTAAAGGTCAGGAATTTCCTGCTCAATGGGATCAGGCGGTTGATCAACACATGGTGTGCTGGTCAAAAGTGGGTTTACCACAACCTTATCTCCTGCCAAATCATTGCCTAACAGCAAATGAATACCTTTAAAGGGTAAGGAAGGTCTAATACCTACAGCCACAGGACCTTTAACTAAGTCTGAGGACAAATAGATACTATGGAGCGGTACATTAACAAATCCACACTCTACGACCTGGATAAGGACACTTGTCCCAGAAGAAGACTTCTCGGAAAATGGCAAGGTATCTGCCAAGATAAGGGATTGAGAAGCTCCAGTATCTCGTAAGATTTTGATAGGGGTAGACTGGGCAGAGTCACTGTTAAGTGACACAAAACCATCTGATAAGAATGGTTCATAAATCTCCATAATAGAATCCTCAGAGACTGACTCTTTACAAGTTCTGGTCAGTATAGGGTTTTCTTCCTGGATACAAGACTGTGGTTTAGCCTTTAAGGAGGTGAGACCTGTCGGTTTAGCACTATCTAGATTTTCTCTTTCTTTCTTTCGTTTCAGTGCCAAACATTCAGAAATAATGTGGCCAGTTTTCTTATAATAATTACAAATTGGCTGGGATAAGGGATTTTGTCCTTTGTTTTCACTAGAAAATTTGGGTTTTGGACTGGAATTGTCAGTTGGATTACTGGGATTGGCTTTAGGACCGGACTGAGGGGAATATGGTTTTGACTGAGGGGTAATTTGCTTTGATTGAGGGTTATATGGTTTCCTAGGATATGGCTTGTTGACAAATGAAGCCTTATGAGTCAAAGCATAGTCATCAGCTAAACGTGCTGCTGTTTCCAAGTTTTCAACTTCTCTTTCGTTCAAGAAAGCCTTAACATCAGAATTTATGCACCGTTTGAATTCTTCAACAAGCATGAGCTGCCTTAGCTTTGCATGATCAGAACCTACTTTCTTTGAAGAACACCATCTATCAAATAGTTGCTCTTTTGTTCTAGCAAACTCAACATGAGTCTGGTCATGTTCTTTTCTACAGTCTCTAAATTTCTGCCTGTATGCCTCAGGGACCAACTCATAAGCCTTAAGAATAAATTCCTTTACTGTATCATAATCTGAGCTTTGCTCAAGAGAAAGCTGAGTGTAAATTTCTCGAGCTTTACCAATTACAACACTTTGCAAAAGCAAGGTCCAGTGCTGTCTTGGCCATTTCAAGTTTTCTGCCACCTTCTCAAAATGTAAGAAATATTTGTCAACCTCTTTTTCTTGAAATGGAGGAACGAGACGAATGTGTTTTGTGACATCAAATACTGTACTAGTAGCCAAAGGCAAAGATTTTGATTTTGATTTGTCATTAAGTTCAATTTCCTTCATTCGTAACTGAAATTGCCTTTCTCTTTCTTTTTCTTCAATTTCAAATTTAAATTTTTCTTTTTCAATTTCAAGCCTTTCTTCTCTTTCTAATTTTTCTTTTTCTAACTCAATTTTTTCTCGTTCTAATTCTCTTTGTTTTTCCTTCTCTCGTTCTTCCATTTCTAACTTTTGTTTATCCATTTCTAACTTTTGTTTATGCATTCTTTCTTCCCGTTCTAAAGTTTCCAATCTTATTCTTTCTTCCCTTTCGGCCTTTTCTGCCCTTATTCTTTCATCCCGTTCTAAAGTTTCCAACCTTATTCTTTCTTCATACTCAAATTTTAGTTTTTCCATCTCAATTAGACATTTTTCACTTTTGAACGTAAATTTTGATGGCGCTTGCGGTTACGACTTTGTGTGTGATGGGCGACGATTCGTGAGGGCATATTTGAGACGAAGGCGAGGGGCGATATGAAGAATTACTTAGTCAAAACTACCAACAGCCCACCGGAATTGTATTAAATGAGATAATCAAAAAACGAAATTGTCCAGGACGCCTAGCTGAATAGTTCAGTAGGTAGAGTGTAAGACATAGAATCGAAAGGTCCTCGGTTCGAGTCCGGGTAGGACAAAAATTATTTTTCCTTTTCTTTGTTTCTTCCTTTTTTCGCACCTGTGACAATAAAGCTTAGAAAATTAAAAAGAAATGAAAAAAAAGGAAAAAGAAAATAACATTTTATCTATTGGCAAATGCAAGAATCACAAAATTCACTGCTGCATTTAATCGTAAGTTTCTGGATTAAACTGTCTAGTGAGAAGGCAGACCGCATGTATAGGTTTTTACAGGTCTTGATTTTTCACCCATTGAAGCCGAGAACTCGATCGTCATTTTCGGCAGAAGAACGGATCAGCGACCGATCCTAACGTCAACATTTATTTCCTGACTGGCTGGTACAGATAATGTGGATAGGATAAGCTGACCGCCTGTAATGACTAAAAATATACGCAAGCGTCCCCCGTGGCCGAACAGTTAAGAGCGCTATTTCATAATCACTTAATCATCTCACCGTTGTGTCTGGTGTGAGTTCGAGACCCACAATGGCCACATGTGAGACAGGCCAAGTTCTGCTTGCGGGTGTGCCAGGCGGTTTTTCTCGGGGTACTCCCGTTTTCGCCCCACCTACTGTTTGGTGCTTTTCATATGAGCTGAAATAATCTTGAAAGGGACGTAAAACTGAATTTTAACAAATACACAAGACACCAAATCAAAAAGTATAGTGTACATGTTCAGATATATGTGTATTATTAGATGTTAAACTACAGTTTCACGTGCTATCTCGTGAGCGAACGATGTTTATTTTGTCGATGTCTAGTTTAAAGTCCATTTGACAGTAGGAAGAGCGATGGGGGCAATACCCTACATGTAGCTACAATATGCCTAGCCACAAAACTGATTTTGTTTATTGTAGACTTTCAACAGTATTTCTGCCATATCGAGTGCGATGGTTACGATGTAGAAAATCAATTTGGCAAGTCATAAGCTTTCGTTCTGATCCTCATTTATTCTGTGTGATAGTATGCGTGCTGTTTCACCTGGTTGAATTCAAATAAATAAATTAAAATCAAACTAACACAATTATATTATTTTCATGAGTTTCTAAAGTGCGGACGCATAGTGTTTCAGTCGCCCCGTAAAGCGGTCGCGCGTCACTTCGCCGCAGTTTACTTTTGATGTTCGCCATTTCACATACACGTAGAAGCAATTTTGGACACTACAAAGTGCACAAATTATTCATTTGTTTCACAAATGATGGTGTATACAGTCTTCACATTGACACATGTGTTTTCTTAAGATTATTGCCTCGTGTATTGTCCCTTTTAACAGAATGGACGCTGGTCTTGTTTGGAAAGAGCTAGTAATTTTGTTTTTTATGCGTGTTGTTAAATTGCTTGTGATGTGTTGCACCGCCATGTCTCTCCCGCCTGGTGTCTATGTAAGGATAAGAAATTTAATTGTATAGATTCTTGGTCATTTTATTGTCACTTGATTACAGATAAGGGTCTGATTGTGCTCATTTCTGATCATGATGATGCGTTTTTTATACAATTTTCGGTCCGTTCAAGAATGAGACGGGTAAATCAGTAACAGGGGGAAAAGGGGAGAACCCTGAGAAAACGAACTTGCACACTTACAAGCAGAACTTGGTTTTTGTCACCCGTGATTGTAAGACTGATAAATTGGGCAGCAACCTACGGCGAAGAGTTCATTGTCTTGGTGTTGGTAGCTGCCAAAACGATATTGCTGCGCTGAAGGTTGTTTTAATCCATTTTATCACATGTTGTGTGATGTTGCATCAATCTTTGTTGTAAGGACTTTGATTGTATCGCAAGCATATACGATGGTGGTGACACTGATAGACAATACCCGAATACACATATACAGTATACCACGCAGACATTTCACGTGTCCATTTACCTACCTTTTATATGTAAACAAACGAACCGCCATTCATGATTCTAAAATATATATATGTAACAGGAGAAATTTAATTGTGTTGTGTTTGGCTATTGAAATTTTGTCCTAGGGCCCATCGACAAAACAAAGATCATATCAAGCCGGATCAGTTATCAAACCACATTGCTGCTTGGCAAACCGAACGCAGTTGGTGTTAAGGGCATGCGTTCTTTTGTCCTTTTTTAACATTTAAAAGTACGATTTCTATCATGATAAAGTTTATACCGAACCTATTAAGCAAGCCTCCATGGTGCAGTGGTAATTTCACGTGCCTTATAAACCAGAGATCGCAGGTTTGATCCGGGTCTTCTTGAGTCTGTCGGATGAGACTATAAACTGAGGTCTCGTTTCCATATCACCTTTGCTGTTGGATTAACGCTCAAATCAACAAACCGATTCAAATTATTATTTATTTAAATTCAGATTAAGCTTATGTGCTTATGTGCTTGCCCGGTTCCGGACGCAAAGATGGGCCCGTATGAGTAAGGTTAAGAATGATTAAATGTTGTAGATATGTCGTCAGCATGTGTAATACATGTGCACTAAAACGGTACCCTGTATCATGACGATATCATTACAAAACCTTAACAAGCAAAATACAGTGTGTTTTTCTAAGTTGAAAAAAATGAAAATTTTCAGTTTTGATATTTTCTTATTTTTCAAAACATATATTGTGGACACATGATAGAACGAATACTCACAATCTATACTGAACAAAAAAAGAAACGCAACAATTATATTCCACTAAATTTTGAGCAACGTATGATACAATCAGAAATCATTGTATTTTCTACTTCTGCATTAGATATCAGACTTCCGAATGCAAGAAACCGATTTTCATTTTGATGAGTATCTACGGAGTTATTTGATGCCGACAATAGACATGCTGAAAGTAATAAAACAAACAGTGCGCATGCGCAAGCATTAACATAATGGTATGATTTGAATCCGCTATAAACCCCCATTCAAAATCACAATGTACCTCTCAGCAGATAACTCACACGTTAAAGAAATGAAATGAATAAAATTGAAATTACCCCCCTTTCAATTAAACATATAGGGATTTTGATGGTTTTAATTACGAGCTTGTGTATCGTGAAACTTTATTTCTTTTTCATGAATTTTAGAGAGGGAGCAGCTGACATTAATGCTTGATGATTTGGAGGTTCAAAAGTGTGCGCATGCGCAGAGCAAATCTTTCTCGATTTGCATTATTTATGACGACAAAATTTCTCACTCAATTTTTATCGAAATAAAAATCAGTTTGTTTTTTTTTTGCATCATATACTCTTATATCCCATGGATGGGAATCATACAGCAACAAACCTGAAATGGTCATCGTTTTACCCATAAACTCGAAAATCCTTGGTGGCCTATTGTTGCGTTTCTTTTTTGTTCAGTATATGTTTTCAGAAGCATAGGCAACCTAAGTTGACCTTGTCCTATAATAGGTTAATGTCATCCCTGGGTCATATATAGACTTTGTAGATGCTTCATGCCAAGTTTCAAAATCATAGGCCTACTGGTTCTGAAAAAGAACATTTTTCAATTAATAGCCATGGCGGCCATTTTGGTAAAGTTACCTTGACCATTAATACAAACTTCCGTTCCCTTTCCACGAAGTTTGGCTTTGATCGGCCATGCGGTTAAATATTATAGTCATATACATGTATATATCCCCCAGGCAGGAGCAGACAACCACCTGGGTCTTAATGTTTTCATAAAAATAAATCTGCCCATTTGTATTATCATAGCAAAAATTACATTTAACTAATTTCTCCATTTAAATGCATGGGCGACCTACATGAAAGTTGATCTTACCGTAAAATAGGTCATCCCAGCGAAATGATTTATACAAACTTTGTAGTGCTTTTAATATTGTTTGATGCTTCATGCCATCTGGTTCTGGAGAAGAAAAATTTTAACGGTTTTTGCTATTTATAGCCAAGACGGCCATGTTGGTCATGCGACCTGGTCCATTTATGCAAATTTCGTTCCCGCTTCCTAAGAATGCTCCGCAAACAGTTTTAACTTTGATTGGCCAAGCTGTTTCAGAGAAGAAGATCATGGAAATTGTTGACAGACGACCGTACGGACGGACGACGGGGCATGACCATCCTATAAGCTCACTTTTTGAGCCGAAGGGCTCATGTGAGCTAAAACTTGGTATACCCCTGCATACTCAAGTTTTGCTTTATAAAAGCGTTGTTCAATGGGGTAAACATGTCACGGACATGTTATCCTGATAAGGATAACAGACCATGCTCGATATTACTTGAAATGTGTCAAAACGTTGTAAGGCGTAGAATAAAAAAAACTGCACATAAAATTAAAGAACAACTAAATGTTTCAAATCGTAAATCTTGCCATGTTTACATGTAAAACAATTACTGTGTGTTCACGAAAAACACGTGAAATGTAGCTTAACAGAACCAATGTACGTATATGCACCAGTATGTTAAGAGGTCACATGGCGATAACAAATAGTTGATAGTTGCTTTCCCACCAACAGTTATCGTCATATGCAGACGGGATCTCGGTTTATAGTGTCACCATAAACAGAACTGAACTAGCGATCCCTAAGTATACACACGAGTGTCTAAAAAATAACATTCTGCACTGGAAGTTGTTTTATTCGCGCCAAGCATTTGTAAGGCCGACTCGCATTGAACGCGTAATGTATCTTTAATGGCAAACATGACGGTTGATAATGCGATTTTGTAAACATGTCGTGTCAAAGGCCACTTCTGGTTCATTGTTCCATTAGAATCAGACAGTTAAATGGGAAGACAACAATAATCATTGTTACCATTGCATATGATAACATTGTTTACGATTTATGTTTAATTGCTGTCTGGATTGGTTTTAATTTTTATTATTTTTTTATTATTATTTTTTTTTTTATTTTTTTTTTGTTTTCTACTCAAAAATAGTGTCAAAGATGCGAAAAAATAAAAATGATAATAATTCCAATAAAAAAGCGTTTCCTACTCGCGCTCATCCTCCTGAGCTAACGAGTCAGATGCTCTTATCAAAATCATTTTTATTAAGGCTTTATGTCCAAGTCAACATTTTTTCAGTCATGTTGGGACGGAGCCAACGCTTCCTGGGTTTAACCAGTTAGTAAGGAGTTAATGTGTCTTGCTCAAGGACAGAACACGGTGGCGCCTGTGGGGATCGAACCCAGGACCTCTCGATTCGGAGTCAGACGCCCTACCACTACGCCACCGCGCTCCCTAAAATAATTTTGTACCAGTCTTATATCAACTACATGTACGTATTTATTATCGACGTGATTTTACGAAGCGACTGCGACATGAAGTCATCTACGGAACTTGCGTGCGTGTGTGTGTGTGTGTGTGTGTGTGTGTATGTGTGTGTGTATGTGTGTGTGTGCTCGCGTAAATAATATTGTCAGCCTGTTTTAGGGCTAAGCAAGGTACGCGGCACATTATGAAAAAACGAACTGTATGTTTCTCAGTCTATAAACATTCATTTTCTTGAAAATAATATTGTTTTAGTTTGAAGTTTAATTATATTTATTTGAATTCAACCAGATAAACATCACGCATACTTCAAGAGCATAAATGAGGATCAGAAAGAAAGCCTTTGACTTGGAAAAAAACATCCCAAAAATCGTAATTATCGCATTCAAAATGCTGAAATACTGTGGAAGGTCAACAAAACCTCAACTTATTTGTATGGCTATGCAAAATGTAGCTAGGATATCGCACTTATGACTTGCAGATGATTGTCTAATGGACTAAAAACGAAACATCAACCAAATAAATAACATCAAGATTTCGAGTATCTGTTTGAAATACATGTATAAACATGCCAAAATAAATTATGTTCTCTCACGAGACAGCACGTGGAACTGTAGGTCTTACACCTAATAAATATACATATATCTTTACATGTACACTATACAGTGTACTATTTGAGCCGCGGAAAACATTTTTAAGTCGTTCAGGATGGCTAACTTATCCTAGCCACATTATGCCTGTACAGGCCTTCAGTATATTCATATTTTCATGTCTCCCAGAAAGAAATATTGACGTGAGGATAGATCAGCTCTTATACCAAAAATACGATCGAGCACCCAATACAAGAGAAAACATACATGTGGTCTGCCGTCTCAAACTTCAATTCCTTTACGATTTAAGAATTTAATGTAGTAGGGCATTTCATGATTCTTGCATTTGCCAAAAACATAATAAGCTGATAATATATGTTTTATTTCCAAAGCTTTTTTGTCACAAGAGAGACAAAGAAAAGAAAAAAGTGATCCGTCCGGGACTCGAACCCAGGACATTTCGCTTTCAATTCCAACAACGCTAACTACTGAGCTACACAGCTACACGTCCTAGACTATTTCATTTTTTAACTCTCTTATTTAATTCGTCTTCGTCGGCTATTGGTAGTTTTGACTAAGTAATTCTTCATATCGTCCCTCGTCTTCGTCTCAAATATACCCTCACGAGTCGCCCCCCATCACACGGAAAGTCATAACCGCAAGCGCCAGCAGAACTTACGTTCAAAAGTGAAAAATGTCTATTTGTCTTTTGATTTCTAGTTCCCTCAACTGCAAGTCAGTCTGAGTGACTAGAATCTGAGAAGTAGCCGAGGAATCAAAAATTTCCTCGTCAACAAAAAACTGAATCAAAATGTTCTTAATTTCATGTTTTAACATGGAAGTCTTGATATTTGACAACCCATAATGATCAGCTATGTCTAAGAGGTCACTCTTTTTGGCCTTATCTAACAGGTCCTGAGAAGGCGCAGCAATAAAGTCACTTAGTTTGAATGACATGGTTGCTTTTTGCTGGCTTTAGCTATTTAAACAGCAAACAGTGAAGATACTTTAGAATTTTAAATAAATTTGGTGCACAAGAAATTTCAATCCCGGACTCGAGCCCCCAATTCTGTTACGTGCCAGGCGTAATTAGAAGATTAAGGAAACCAACAAGTTGGTTAGCCAGCAACAAGCTTTGTTTAAAATTTAACAAATCTATTTAGAAGTGATTTAACCAGTTATTACATGTGAAACAATCAAAAGCATATATACAATCAAACAAAAATGAATGTACAATACCTTTCAAGATGTTAATTCCCTTAAAGAATGTCTGAATGTCCCTCAGAATTTTTTAACACAAGTCTGTATCAGTTTCTGATCCCAAGAATTAAAGTTTGTTTCAAAATAGCACTATGTCCCAATCCAGAATCGAATATCACAAAGTAATCCAAGAATAAGTTTAAATTCCAGTAAGATAGATTTTGACTTCTTAATAGTAACAGTACCCAAAGATTGTCCTTATGAAAATTTGTAGCCCTTATATAGCACTGAGGAACATTCAGGATTCTTCCAGCAAATTCTATGATATCATATACTAAAAATGACAAGTTGTTTACCAAAATTTAATGTTTTGGAATATTCTAGAGAGGCAATTATCCTTCCAGAAAATTCCACAATATTCTTTTGACATAAAAAAAGATTTTTCTAGAAGATTCTACATCTTTGGTTCTTCCAGATTTTTCCGGACTTTTCCGTCAAAGAACAATTTGAAATTTCTAGAAAATTCTGAAGTAAACAACCTGTTTATGTCCAATATCTGGGACACTAAAAGTAAATAATTGCTAAGGACAACAAGTAAACATCATATGTATAACATCATACTTTCCTGGGCATACTCCCTTGGGAAGTTTACCAGTACTGAATGCACATCTTTCAACAAGTAACTGTCATACATAACAGTTTGTTCTTGATGATTCATTGACTAGTTAGAGATTCACCACGAGGACCGAATAACTAACTAAATGTCATGAGCCACTGCGGAAGCTGAGGGTGAGGTTATGGCCATGTAAAACCGGTTTAAGCCCCCCAGTTATTTATAACTGACCGTTCCAAGGCGGTACTACTGTTGTGGTTCACACTTATCAAAGTTATTCCGATTACGAGTTTCATGTTGCATGGCTTAGTGGCCACCCGATTATAATTTGGCTGTTCACTTAGCCCTCTGCATTTTACTTGTTCTGTCCAAGCTAGCACTGTGACCACCTAATACCTTCAATAGCTGCTCACCCTGCTTTCCGTTATTTACGTTAAACGTTGGTAGGTATGTTTAGTATTTTCTTAATATGATTTTTTCTTATTTCTTGTATATCACTGAACCACTGCAGAAGCTGAGGGTGAGGTTATGGCCATGTAAAATCGGTTTAAGCCCGCCAGTAACTTTGTGTTACTGATCGTTCCAAGTCGATACTTCTGTGGTGGTTCTTTTTGTTTTATGTCTTGGTGTTTAAAATTTTTTTGTGCTGTTGGCGCCTTATGTATGTTTTCATATTTTTAGTTAAGTTAAGGTAACTGAGTGGCCACCTATTGGGAAAATAGCTGCCCATTCGGCTTACGATTGTTTCATGGTATAAGTACCTGATTGTTAGTTTGGTTTTTTCCCACCTCGGTTTTTGGAGTGGGAATCTTTTTCTGATTGCGCCTTTTCCTGGTCTTTGCCTACTTGTACCATTCGACATGGATTATCGGGACTCTCCATTTTTTTTTTATTTTTTTTATTTATTTATTTATTTATTTATTTATTTATTTTTTTTTTTCGTTTTTTTTTTTTGTTCCACCTTCGTTTGTAATAAGTCACGCAAGGGAAATACTAAAACAGACACATTATATACTTTACAAGCAATGGTTTATATTAAAGGAAAAACCTATCATCGTGTGCATTGCGCATTTGATGAAATGCAATTGAATAAGTTTGATTGAAGGCAATCTGATTACTGGTTAACCGCTCAAGTTTGAGCCTGCCCAGGAAAAGTGGTTTCAAGTCAAACCATCCACACATATACGCCTCATTGGCTTTGTTGGGTGGTTATATTTTTAGCCCTTATTTTAACATCCTAATTTTGGGTAAAAGTCCAATTAAATGGAGGTAACGTCCCGGCATGAACATAGCTGTTGAATGGGACTTTAAGCAACAATTCAAATAAACAAACACGTTTGATTGAAATTTAGGGTGAACGATTTTGAACAGTACCGCTATAAAGACTGTTGAACTTAGGCCGGATTTGAACCATTCACCGCCGTGATATGACTGAAAGGCCATTCGAGTTGGAAATTACTCAGTCGGATACAAGCACACGTTAATGACCTTAAAGTCGCCGCCTAAAGCTCATTTAAATAAAACAAATGCCAAACGTTTATGAAACACGTCCGAAAAGGCAAAAGGCGCAATCCTCATGACGTCAACGTCACTTTCGGAAAATTGTAGCTTACCTGTCTTCATTCGCTGGCAAATACCGCCGAAACCAACCTGATAGTCAAGGACATTTACTTTACTTTTTGACTCACAATATAAAAAGAGACTATATATTTTTTTTTTAAATCTATGGATTAGTTCTCTTGTAAACGGCGCTCGTGTGCAAAAAGCGACGAGTTTTATTACTTTCCCATTACGTCACGATTTGCAGGAAAACAAACCTGGTAACCATGTTTTTTATTACACGAATCGATAGATATAACTTTTTTACCTAAAATATATATGAAAAAAAATAGTAAATAAAAAGTTCTTTAGAATGCACAATTTCTTTTTTTCGTATGGCTGGCCGGTTTCATGATAAATATCAATTTTCAAAGCCTTTAAACAAATGTGGTTTCCATTAAAGTAGAATGGCGTCCTGTTGTCAAGCGACAAGACGTAACGTAACACCAAATACTTCCTTCCGTTAATTACATTGCATGTAAAGAAATGTCTGTTTAAATACGTTGTAAATACAATGTACGCAACATGTCTCTAAATTATAAACAAAAACAATAAGACTTAATGTAAAGAGTTCAGTTCTGGTGAAAATGTTCGAATAAAATACTTCTCCTTTTCTTTTTAGCTCGCCTGCTCGAAGTGCATAGAGCTATTGTAGTCACCTCGGTCGTGCCCGTTTACGTGTGCGTCAGCGTCCGCGTCCGCGTCACACTTTTGGTTAAAGTTTTTTTATAAGTCTATATCTCTTGAACATGTTGATGGATCAAGTTGATACTTTGCATGTTGCTAGATATTGGTCTGAAGATTTACGCAGTACCATCATGACCCACCCTGGGTGACCTTGAGGTCCAGGTCACGGACTTAGAAACTTTGTGTTTAAGTTTTTGGTTAAAGTTTTTGTAAGTCTATATCTCTTGACCATATCGATGGATTGAGTTGATACTTTGCATGTTGCTAGATATTGGTCTGAAGTTTTACGCAGTACCATCATGACCCACCCTGGGTGACCTTGAGGTCAAGGTCACGGGCTTAGAAATTTTGTGTTCAAGTTTTTGGTTAAAGTTTTTGTAAGTCTATATCTCTTGACCATATTGATGGATTGTGTTGATACTTTGCATATTGCTAGATATTGGTCTGAAGTTTTATGCAGTACCATCATGACCCACTCTCGGTGGCCTTGAATTCAAGGTCACAGACTAAGAAATTTTGTGTTTAAGTTTTTGATTAAAGTTTTTGTAAGTCTATATCTCTTGACCATGTTGATTGATTGAGTTGATACTTTGCATGTTGGTACATATTGGTCTGAAGTTTTATGCAGTACCATCATGACCTACCCTGGGTGACCTTGAGGTCAAGGTCACAGACTTAGAAATTTTGTGCTAAATGTTTTTGTTATAGTCTAAATCATTTGAACATGTTGATGGATAAAGTTGATACTTGCATGTTGATAGATATTGGTCTCAGGTTCTATGCTGTACATCACAACTCTCCTAGATGACCTTGAGGTAAGGGTCACCGACTTGGAAGTTTTGTTTTTAAGTTTTGGTTAATGTTTTTATAAGTCTGTATCTCTTGAACATGTAGATTGATCAAGTTGATACTTTGCATCGGTCTGAATATTTATGTTGTACCATCATGACCCACCTGAGTGATCTTGAGGTCAAGGTCATGGGTCATACATTTTAACAGATGTAGTGGCAAAGCACAAGTCAGGCGAGCTATGCTGTCCTGCGACAGCTCTTATCGTTTTATAATGCTATCTGTTTTCATTTGATAAAATGGGAATTAACTGTATTTGGGATCATGGTCAGAGCAGTCAGCAATGTGTTTGCTCACAGGTATTTTCCTTAGTTCCGCGTGTCTTATATGTTGATTATGAAGTGTTACGCGGTTTCTCAAATTTACTGTTTCGCCTATATATTGTTCATTGCAACCTCTGCACTGTATTACGTATATGACATTTTTGGCCTTACAAGACATATTGTCTTTTACTGTAAATAATTTATCTTTGAAATGAATTGATGGTCATTCTTTTATATATTTACAAAGACCGCAGCGCGGCTCATTGCATTTTGTTACATTGTATTGACAATCATTATTAATGTTATTTGTAAATTTAGCCTTTGTGAAAAGACGTTTTACGTTTGGTGGCTGTCTTTTGCTTTTTAGAAAGACCTTGTTCTTGAAAACTTTGTGTAACTCATTATTCCTGTGCAATATTGTTTTCAGTTGCTTAATATCAGGATAAATTTCGGGGTTATATGGGTTAAAGGTGGTTACATAAGGTATGACATTCGTTTCATCTGTTTTATCAGATTTGCTTAATAATTTTCTTCTATCTAAAGAGTGCACTTTTGAAATTGCATCTTCGATAAGTTTGACGGGATATTTGCGTTTTAATAGATTCTCCTTCAAATCACCTAGACGGATGTGTTAAGTGTCCTCGTCAGACACTATAGTTTTAGTCTTCTTGCTAAGTTATATGGGATACTATTTCTAGTGTGTTTCGGGTGACAGGATGTGTATCATAGGTATTGTTTCGAGTCTGTTGGTTTGTAGTATATCCTTAGGACTGCCAGGCATTTTACAAAATGCAAATAAAAAGGGGGTAGGGTTGGTAAATCGTCCATAAAACCATTTCTGTGAGTCTTAGAAACACGCCGTATGCCTGTATTGAAAGCAGAAAAGCCGCTCTTTAACATTATGCAAGCCGTTTTGGTTTTGCAACTGAAAGGTCACGGCGCAGGGGTCACCGTGGAAAAATCGATGCGCACGGACTTCTTTTTTTTGCGATTTGCTTCTCGATTTTTTCCTCTTTTCTCCTCTCTTTCTATCCCTCTTTTTTTCTCTCTCTTCTTGTGTCTTTTTTTCAGTCCAAGCAGTTTGGTCGCACTTGTTTGGTCTGAGCGTGGTTGCGATTCAAAGATAACAGGGTAAACTCAACCTTTTTAACTCAGAAAAATCACGTTTTATCCCAACTTTCTGAGCCCCTTACTCGCTTGTTTGATGCACTGTGCAATTAAGACTTATATTGATTAAAGCCTACTTACTGGGCAATTGAAAAATATGAAAAGATCGAACATGCTAGCTTTATCAATGCCGTGAGGGTCGATCAAAAAGTGTTTAGCAGCAATAACGCATAAATACGCTCTGGCAGTGGAAAGGATATGTCATTTTGTATGTTACCACCATTGTTAATAACCATTGTATCTAGAAATGGAAGTTGATTAATGTTACTTTCCATTGTAAACTATAATATATATATGGATCAGCAACTTTATGGTTCTTCACCTTAAGTCAATTATCCTATGTAGACGGATCACTGTGTCTGAAAAACATGAAACATCATCTGCGAACATAAGTGCTAGCAAATCTTCAATATTATTTGTTACAATATTCCATGGTCAGTTTCCGACTTACGATATGCCACTAAATGATTTATAGATAGGGAGAAAATGATTGGTGAGCTGACGCAGCCCTGTCGGGTTCCTATACTACATTCGAAGATAAGCGCGATGACTTTGATTTTGATATAGTAAATTTTCCTTTTTTGGATGGTGACGTTCCTCGTCGTGCTTCTTATGGTGTATACATTTCGCAACTTATTAGGTTTGCTAGAGTCTGCAATCATGTTACAGACTTCAACTGTTTGTGTCAATGAAGGCCAAGACAAACTTCCTACGATGTATTGGTTACCTAAGCTTCACAAAAGACCATACAAAGCTAGATTTATTGCAAATTCTAGCTCTTGTACTACCACTGAACTTTCTAAATTATTAACTTCCTGTCTTACTGCTATCAAATCTCATGATATAAGATACTGTGAGACAGTGTATGAAACTTCAAATAAAAATTGGTTTTGGTCAATTAAAAATTCTGGTGAGGTGCTCAGTAAATTGAAGTGTAGAGGGTTCCGTGCGACAAGCTTGTCCACATATGATTTTTCTACTCTGTATACAACATTACCACATAATCTAATTAAAGAAAAACTTCTGGATTTGATAGAGTGGACCTTCAAAAGGGCATTAAAAAACTATGGTTCACTTTATTTGGCATGTAATGACAGAAAGGCTTTTTTCACTTCCTCTGACCAAAGTCGGTATACACTTTGGTCATGTCAGAATGTATGCGACGCCTTATCCTATCTCCTTGATAATATTTATATTAGATTTGGGACCAAGTTATACAGACAAATTGTTGGAATTCCGATGGGTACAAATTGCGCACCTCTCGTAGCTGATTTATTTTTATACTGCTACGAAAGAGATTTCATGGATTCTCTTAACCATGATAATCAAGCTGATGTTATCGAGGCTTTTAATTCCACATCTAGGTACCTCGATGACCTTTTGAACATTGACAACCCTTATTTTGAAGGTATGGTCAATCAAATTTATCCACCTGAACTTCAGTTGAACAAAGCCAATATCTCAGATACTGAAGCCCCCTTTTTAGATCTACATCTTTCTGTTGCAAATGGATTTGTTTCTTCTAAAATTTATGATAAGCGCGATGACTTTGATTTTGATATAGTAAATTTTCCTTTTTTGGATGGTGACGTTCCTCGTCGTGCTTCTTATGGTGTATACATTTCGCAACTTATTAGGTTTGCTAGAGTCTGCAATCATGTTACAGACTTCAACGCTCGAAATAAATGTTTAACGGCAAAACTTCTCCAACAGGGCTATCGGTATCATAAACTTCGAAAAACATTTTCAAAATTTTATCGTAGACACTATGAATTGATTTCCAAATATAATGTTGGGTTAAAGACGCTTTTAAGTGAGGGCCTTTCGGAACCTGAATTTTATGGTGACTTGGTTTACAAATTTAAGAAACTTAAAGGAATTAATGATTTTTCTTTTCAGTTCAGAAAAATCATAACACGTTACAGACGTATAGGTTATAACTTGAATGTTATGCGACAGTCTGCATGCTTAGTTTTTAACCCAATCATGGTTGATAACTATGCTGCCTTCTTTAATTGCACGCCGGTGGGTCGGGCGTCAGACTCTATGATGGCCCCGACATAAAGCTATTCATTTTAGTTGGTTGGGGCCGGAGCTTCTTGTCTGTTGCTTGGCCCACCGGGGTCCAACTGGTGTTTTTCTTTTGCTCCGGAGTTAGTAGGTTATTCGGCGCCCAGGGATCTCCATCGTCGGGCAGCTTACTCAGTCTGTGAGTCCTGGTTTTTGATTCATCAGGATGTTTATCATGATTTATTTGTTTGTTCTTGATGATTCATTGACTAGTTAGAGATTCACCACGAGGACCGAATATCTAACTAAATGTTATGAACCACTGCAGAAGCTGAGGGTGAGGTTATGGCCATGCAAAACCGGTTTAAGCCCGCCAGTAACTTTGTGTTACTGATCGTTCCAAGTCGATACTTCTGTGGTGGTTCTTTTTGTTTTATGTTTTGGTGTATAAAATTTTTTGTGCTGTTGGCGCCTTATGTATGTTTTCATATTTTTAGTTTAGTTAAGGTAACTGAGTGGCCACCTATTGGGAAAATAGCTGCTCATTCGGCTTACGATATGTTTCATGGTATAAGTACCTGATTGTTAGTTTGTTTTTTTCCCACCTCGGTTTTTGGAGTGGGAATCTTTTTCTGATTGCGCCTTTTCCTGATCTTTGCCTACTTGTACCTTTTTTTTTCAACGCTCGAAATAAATGTTAAACGGCAAAACTTCTCCAACAGGGCTTTCGGTATCATAAACTTCGAAAAACATTTTCTAAATTTTATCGTAGACACTATGAATTGATTTCCAAATATAATGTTGGGTTAAAAACGCTTTTAAGTGAGGGCCTTTCGGAACCTGAATTTTATGGTGACTTGGTTTACAAATTTAAGAAACTTAAAGGAATTAATGATTTTTCTTTTCAGTTCAGAAAAATCATAACACGTTACAGACGTATAGGTTATAACTTGAATGTTATGCGACAGTCTGCATGCTTAGTTTTTAACCCAATCATGGTTGATAACTATGCTGCCTTCTTTAATTGCACGCCGGTGGGTCGGGCGTCAGACTCTATGATGGCCCCGACATAAAGCTATTCATTTTAGTTGGTTGGAGCCGGAGCTTCTTGTCTGTTGCTTGGCCCACCGGGGTCCAACTGGTGTTTTTCTTTTGCTCCGGAGTTAGTAGGTTATTCGGCGCCCAGGGATCTCCATCGTCGGGCAGCTTACTCAGTCTGTGAGTCCTGGTTTTTGATTCATCAGGATGTTTATCATGATTTATTTGTTTGTTCTTGATGATTCATTGACTAGTTAGAGATTCACCACGAGGACCGAATAACTAACTAAATGTTATGAACCATTGCAGAAGCTGAGGGTGAGGTTATGGCCATGTAAAACCGGTTTAAGCCCGCCAGTAACTTTGTGTTACTGTTCGTTCCAAGTCGATACTTCTGTGGTGGTTCTTTTTGTTTTATGTCTTGGTGTTTAAAAAAAATTTTGTGCTGTTGACGCCTTATGTATGTTTTCTTATTTTTAGTTAAGTTAAGGTAACTGAGTGGCCACCTATTGGGAAAATAGCTGCTCATTCGGCTTACGATATGTTTCATGGTATAAGTACCTGACTGTTAATTTGGTTTTTTCCCCACCTCGGTTTTTGGACTGGGAATCTTTTTCTGATTGCGCCTTTTCCTGATCTTTGCCTACTTGTACCTTTTTAGTCAAAGAATCATTTATTTTCACACATGATTTCAACTAACTGTACATAGATTGAAAAAAATTCAGAAATTTACTGTTTTCGCTAATACCTTTCTGTTGTAAAGAATCCTAAATTTTTTGTGTTTTTTTTTTTTTTTTGCTTTATGTTCTTTTTGTTCTTTTTGTTTTATGTCTTGGTGTTTAAAAGTTTTTGTGCTGTTGGCGCCTTATGTATGTTTTCATATTTTTAATTAAGTTAAGGTAACTGAGTGGCCACCTATTGGGAAAATAGCTGCTCATTCGGCTAACGATATGTTTCATGGTATAAGTGCCTGATTGTTAGTTTGTTTTTTTCCAACCTCGGTTTTCGGAGTAGGAATCTCTTTCTGATTGCGCCTTTTCCTGATCTTTGCCTACTTGTACCTTTTTATTGTGTGATATACTGTCAAATGTACGGCAAAAATCCACAAAATACAATAAAAACGGCCTCTTTCACGGCATAAATACTTTTGGATCAGAGCCTGCAACGAAAAAATATTGTCGATAGTAGAATATTGTTTCAAAAACCCAGCCTGAGATTCAGCAATCACATTATTGTTTTCAGCCCATTTTCGCAATCTGATGATAAGAATGATCGTAAAAAAATTACTTATGCTATTTATCAATGAAATGCCTCTAAAATTTTCTGGGTAAGATTTACTTCCGCTTTTGTGTATGGGGCATATTATATTTTTACTCCATTCCACCGGAAAAAGTCCTGTATCATATATAGTATTATAAAGGGCATTTAAAAATGGCAAGGTCTCGTTCAAAGTTACTTTGAACATTTTTATACATATTCCGTCCGGTCCAAGTGAGCAGTTTGAGTGAATTGATTTCAAACAAGATATTATTTCGTCATCAGTAATCTGACGATCGAGTTCAATTCAATCATTTGTTTGAGTAATATTTTGTAAAACTTGTTCATGTTCCTCTAAGGAGCTTCTGTTGAGTAAGTTTTTTAAGTAAGTAAGCCAATCTTCACGTTTCACTTTGTTTTCGTAAGTGTTCGTACTTTTATTACAATTTTGATTGATATGCTTTCAAACAAGATATTATTTCGTCATCAGTAATCTGACGATCGAGTTCAATACAATCATTGTTTTGAGTAATATTTTGTAAAGCTTGTTCATGTTCCTCTAAGGAGCTTGTGTTGAGTAAGTTTAAAAGTAAGTAAGCCAATCTTCACGTTTCACTTTGTTTTCGTAAGTGTTCGTACTTTTATTACAATTTTGCTTGATACGCTTTCAGTACTCTTTGAGATTCCGGCTTGAATTTAGCAGTTCCAAACGTTTTTGACTTTCAAATTGCAAACGTTTCGATCTAAATAGTCTCTTAAATAGAGATTTAGCTGCTTTAAAATTTAAAAAAAATCGGTCTGGTTATTTGTCACACGATATTTTTTTTTTTCAAAAGTGAATACTTATTAACTTTGGCAGTCTGACAATCCTGGTCCCACCAATGCGGTTGTGATGCAAACTTTTGAGCAGTTTTATGGCCTTTGATCTTAAGACATTTTCCTTTTTGTGTAAAGATATTGATAAATTCACATAAACCCTCAAGAGCCGTGTCATTACTGTTTGAAACCCTGTTATTAAAAAATTCGAAAATAAGGTGCTAAAATTTTCTGTAAACACTGTTTTCTTATTTTCTTTCCACTTATACATGAACCTGGTCCTTTTGTTTTCGTTTATGCCACGAATTTGCTGCATTGTTTTTCTGACATGCAATCAAAAGTTTACATGATATTGGGAAGTGATCTGAATAATCTTCATTTGCAACCTGGAAATTGGTAAAATACTCAAATAGAGAAGTTGAAGCTAACATGTAATCCACGACACCGCTATCGTTATTTGCTACACAAGATATCTATCCTGCGGTATCATTAAATACCCAACTATTCAGTACATGTATATTGTGCGTACAACAAAGGTTAATAAGAGAAGTGCCGAACCGGTTACATGTATCATCTTTTGATTGCCTTGTGATATCAAATGAAAAGGTACAAGTAGGCAAAGATCAGGAAAAGGCGCAATCAGAAAAAGATTCCCACTCCAAAAACCGAGGTGGGAAAAAACCAAACTAACAGTCAGGTACTTATACCATGAAACATATCGTAAGCCGAATGAGCAGCTATTTTCCCAATAGGTGGCCACTCAGTTATCTTAACTTAACTAAAAATATGAAAACATACATAAGGCGCCAACAGCACAAAAAATTTTCAAACACCAAGACATAAAACAAAAAGAACCACCACAGAAGTATCGACTTGGAACGATCAGTAACACAAAGTTACTGGCGGGCTTAAACCGGTTTTACATGGCCATAACCTCACCCTCAGCTTCTGCAGTGGTTCATAACATTTAGTTAGTTATTCGGCCCTCGTGGTGAATCTCTAACTAGTCAATGAATTATCAAGAACAAACAAATAAATCATGATAAACATCCTGATGAATCAAAAACCAGGACTCACAGACTGAGTAAGCTGCCCGACGATGGAGATCCCTGGGCGCCGAATAACCTACTAACTCCGGAGCAAAAGAAAAACACCAGTTGGACCCCGGTGGGCCAAGCAACAGACAAGAAGCTCCGGCCCCAACCAACTAAAATGAATAGCTTTATGTCGGGGCCATCATAGAGTCTGACGCCCGACCCACCGGCGTGCAATTAAAGAAGGCAGCATAGTTATCAACCATGATTGGGTTAAAAACTAAGCATGCAGACTGTCGCATAACATTCAAGTTATAACCTATACGTCTGTAACGTGATATGATTTTTCTGAACTGAAAAGAAAAATCATTAATTCCTTTAAGTTTCTTAAATTTGTAAACCAAATCACCATAAAATTCAGGTTCCGAAAGGCCCTCACTTAAAAGCGTCTTTAACCCAACATTGTATTTGGAAATCAATTCATAGTGTCTACGATAAAATTTAGAAAATGTTTTTCGAAGTTTATGATACCGATAGCCCTGTTGGAGAAGTTTTGCCGTTAAACATTTATTTCGAGCGTTGAAGTCTGTAACATGATTGCAGACTCTAGCAAACCTAATAAGTTGCGAAATGTATACACCATAAGAAGCACGACGAGGAACGTCACCATCCAAAAAAGGAAAATTTACTATATCAAAATCAAAGTCATCGCGCTTATCATAAATTTTAGAAGAAACAAATCCATTTGCAACAGAAAGATGTAGATCTAAAAAGGGGGCTTCAGTATCTGAGATATTGGCTTTGTTCAACTGAAGTTAAGGTGGATAAATTTGATTGACCATACCTTCAAAATAAGGGTTGTCAATGTTCAAAAGGTCATCGAGGTACCTAGATGTGGAATTAAAAGCCTCGATAACATCAGCTTGATTATCATGGTTAAGAGAATCCATGAAATCTCTTTCGTAGCAGTATAAAAATAAATCAGCTACGAGAGGTGCGCAATTTGTACCCATCGGAATTCCAATAATTTGTCTGTATAACTTGGTCCCAAATCTAATATAAATATTATCAAGGAGATAGGATAAGGCGTCGCATACATTCTGACATGACCAAAGTGTATACCGACTTTGGTCAGAGGAAGTGAAAAAAGCCTTTCTGTCATTACATGCCAAATAAAGTGAACCATAGTTTTTTAATGCCCTTTTGAAGGTCCACTCTATCAAATCCAGAAGTTTTTCTTTAATTAGATTATGTGGTAATGTTGTATACAGAGTAGAAAAATCATATGTGGACAAGCTTGTCGCACGGAGCCCTCTACATTTCAATTTACTGAGCACCTCACCAGAATTTTTAATTGACCAAAACCAATTTTTATTTGAAGTTTCATACACTGTCTCACAGTATCTTATAACATGAGATTTGATAGCAGTAAGACAGGAGGTTAATAATTTAGAAAGTTCAGTGGTTGTACAAGAGCTAGAATTTGCAATAAATCTAGCTTTGTATGGTCTTTTGTGAAGCTTAGGTAGCCAATACATCAAAGTTTGTCTTGGCCTTCATTGACACAAACAGAAAACTTAACAGGTAAATCATTTAAGTGGGCATTAACTACAGACACCTCATCAGTATCTGTCTCCAGATAAGCCCTGGTACCATCAAGCTCCTGTTTTAAGGTGTTAACGTAGTGAAGCCTACAAACGACAACAACATTGTTTGCGGCTTTATCTGCCGGAACCAAGACATACTCTCTATGAAATTCTTGGATACCCTGCTTCAAATGCCTAAATGACGATTTGGGTTTAGGAGGTAAAAGATTAGTCTGTGGGGTATTCAGATTCACCAAAAGAGTCTGTGGGGTATTCAGATTCACCAAAGACAAACTGCAGATCATCAAATGATATAAAATCTTGTTGATCTCCAATACGCGAATTAAAATCGCGAGATAAAAATAAGTCTGCGTTCGGATAACGCATGGTTATTGTATTTTTATCCTATAGGCATAGTACAGAGCCTATGGAGACAAAACTATGATTTAATCAGATAACGAAAATTAAATCATATGGTACAAATGTTTGTTTACTTTTTGTTTAAACAACACTTTTAAGACCAATCAATGAACATCTCATTTAAATATTATAATCTGCTGGGTTCCAGCTTATATACAATCATATATTAGGAATGCAGGTTACTCAAAACATCCTGACCTTCAGGTCTAGTAGGCTTGTATTTTTCATATGTTCCATGGCCCAACAAATCCTATCTATAGCGACTGTACTTTCCATACAATGAAAATGGAGACACAGATAAGCTGCTATGTTGTCAAAACAGCTGATATCAATCTTTACTTTATACTAAAAGGTCATGCTAACTACCTCTTTTCCATGGCCAATACAGGAAGTGTCACAGTGTCACAAGAGTATAAAGCTGTGTCACAACAAAACTTATCTTAATGAACATTACTTTTTGTACAATTGCAATACGACAAAGACACTTATCACCTGCTCAGTTGGAACAAGCTGGTCTGGACCTTACAGTCTATATGATAAAACAGATAATCAACTGATTTTTTCTTCGAGTGTTGTGTTTTGGAAATTAATCCATAGTTTTTGTGATCTTTTATCAGGACCCTTTTACTCGCCTTTGGCTCGTAAAAGGTCCTGATGAAAGGTCATTGACCTATGAACTAATTTCCAAAACACAGCACTTGAAGAAAGCAATCAGTCGATTATCAATAACATATTCTTATTAAATAAAACTATACCATTGATTTCTTCCGTATAAACAGGGGAGTTTTCTGGCGGTACATATGTGAAAATCATAATTAAGTCGTTCTGTCTATTGAAGATATTAGCATTGAAAAGTAAACAACAATTTCCTTAAAAGGTTCAAAAATAATTTCGGATTCTAGAATTCGCAAAATTGTTTCTAAAGGTCCGAAATATAGATTCCCTTCCTACATTAATTTCGACAAATGTAGAGAGGAGATTTCATCTGCATTAAATGATTTCGGTATTCGATGGTGTAAACGAGAGGGTGTTGAGGATAATGCTCTTAAAGAATGGAAAATAAGTATCTTCGCTATCGTGGATAAACGTATTAAGTTTTATTCACAAAATACTAATCTTTTACCTCCTAAACCCAAATCGTCATTTAGGCATTTGAAGCAGGGTATCCAAGAATTTCATAGAAAGTATGTCTTGGTTCCGGCAGATAAAGCCGCAAACAATGTTGTTGTCGTTTGTAGGCTTCACTACGTTAACACCTTAAAACAGGAGCTTGATGGTACCATGGCTTATCTGGAGACAGATACTGATGAGGTGTCTGTAGTTAACGCCTCTTAAACGATTTACCTGTTAAGTTTTCTGTTTGTGTCAATGAAGGCCAAGACAAACTTCCTACGATGTATTGGTTACCTAAGCTTCACAAAAGACCATACAAAGCTAGATTTATTGCAAATTCTAGCTCTTGTACTACCACTGAACTTTCTAAATTATTAACTTCCTGTCTTACTGCTATCAAATCTCATATTATAAGATACTGTGAGACAGTGTATGAAACTTCAAATAAAAATTGGTTTTGGTCAATTAAAAATTCTGGTGAGGTGCTCAGTAAATTGAAGTGTAGAGGGTTCCGTGCGACAAGCTTGTCCACATATGATTTTTCTACTCTGTATACAACATTACCACATAATCTAATTAAAGAAAAACTTCTGGATTTGATAGAGTGGACCTTCAAAAGGGCATTAAAAAACTATGGTTCACTTTATTTGGCATGTAATGACAGAAAGGCTTTTTTCACTTCCTCTGACCAAAGTCGGTATACACTTTGGTCATGTCAGAATGTATGCGACGCCTTATCCTATCTCCTTGATAATATTTATATTAGATTTGGGACAAAGTTATACAGACAAATTGTTGGAATTCCGATGGGTACAAATTGCGCACCTCTCGTAGCTGATTTATTTTTATACTGCTACGAAAGAGATTTCATGGATTCTCTTAACCATGATAATCAAGCTGATGTTATCGAGGCTTTTAATTCCACATCTAGGTACCTCGATGACCTTTTGAACATTGACAACCCTTATTTTGGAGGTATGGTCAATCAAATTTATCCACCTGAACTTCAGTTGAACAAAGCCAATATCTCAGATACTGAAACCCCCTTTTTAGATCTACATCTTTCTGTTGCAAATGGATTTGTTTCTTCTAAAATTTATGATAAGCGCGATGACTTTGATTTTGATATAGTAAATTTTCCTTTTTTGGACGGTGACGTTCCTCGTCGTGCTTCTTATGGTGTATACATTTCGCAACTTATTAGGTTTGCTAGAGTCTGCAATCATGTTACAGACTTCAACGCTCGAAATAAATGTTTAACGGCAAAACTTCTCAAACAGGACTATCGGTATCATAAACTTCGAAAAACATTTTTTTAAATTTTATCGTAGACACTATGAATTGATTTCCAAATATAATGTTGGGTTAAAGACGCTTTTAAGTGAGGGCCTTTCGGAACCTGAATTTTATGGTGACTTGGTTTACAAATTTAAGAAACTTAAAGGAATTAATGATTTTTCTTTTCAGTTCAGAAAAATCATAACACGTTACAGACGTATAGGTTATAACTTGAATGTTATGCGACAGTCTGCATGCTTAGTTTTTAACCCAATCATGGTTGATAACTATGCTGCCTTCTTTAATTGCACGCCGGTGGGTCGGGCGTCAGACTCTATGATGGCCCCGACATAAAGCTATCCATTTTAGTTGGTTGGGGCCGGAGCTTCTTGTCTGTTGCTTGGCCTACCGGGGTCCAACTGGTGTTTTTCTTTTGCTCCGGAGTTAGTAGGTTATTCGGCGCCCAGGGATCTCCATCGTCGGGCAGCTTACTCAGTCTGTGAGTCCTGGTTTTTGATTCATCAGGATGTTTATCATGATTTATTTGTTTGTTCTTGATGATTCATTGACTAGTTAGAGATTCACCACGAGGACCGAATAACTAACTAAATGTTATGAACCACTGCAGAAGCTGAGGGTGAGGTTATGGCCATGTAAAACCGGTTTAAGCCCGCCAGTAACTTTGTGTTACTGATCGTTCCAAGTCGATACTTCTGTGGTGGTTCTTTTTGTTTTATGTCTTGGTGTTTTTAAAAAAAAATTCGTGTTGTTGGCGCCTTATGTATGTTTTCATATTTTAAGTTAAGGTAACTGAGTGGCCACCTATTGGGAAAATAGCTGCTTATTCGGCTTACGATTTGTTTCATGGTATGTGTGCCTGATTGTTGGTTTGGTTTTTTCCCGCCTCGGTTTTTGGAGTGGAAATCTTTTTCTGATTGCGCCTTTTCCTGATCTTTGCCTACTTGTACTTTTTTTTCAAATACGGTTGTATACCAGATGTTTAAATCAGTCAGTCTTTTATGAATACGGATACCCCACCGGACCCCCTGACAGTATTTCGCTTTTTCTTTCTCAAACTATCAAAATCTGAAAAAAAAACTTCGATAAAATTATCAAAGTCACTGATTTTTCATTTTTCATTTAGCGCTATTATATTAAATAGCCGACAAATAGTTATGAAAGTCTGCATTGTCCGCATACTTCTAAGTCTCTAAATGTTTAGTGAACATCGCGTTATCGCCCCCGGTATCTGCAGTACCCGCATCTTGAAGTTCCACCCGACGTTCTCTATACGTCTTAAGGGCACGGTCCTTGTCCTTGAAGCGGGAGAATTTTACTATAATGGGACGCGTAGATGTTCGACTCGGTAAACGATGCGCCCTTTCGATAACCATATCCGAAACGCTCATGTTAAGTTCCCGTGTTAGATATTCGCGCACTTTGGCCTCCGATTGCTCTCAAGATTCCTTAGGCTCGTCATTTATCCCATAGAATTTCATATTGTCGCGCCTCGACTGTGCCCTTAAACGTTCGTTTTTGCTTTTCTGCCTCAGCCGTTCGCGCCTCAAGCTTAGCCATAAACACTGAAAATTCCGCCACTTCTTTAAATATCCCTTCATTTTGCTGCTTAAGTAACGTATTATCCCCTTCAATTGTTTCCCTTTTTTCCAAATTTACTGTTCATCGATTTTACATCTTTTCGAATTTCCAACAAAATATTAGTCATATTGGCATCACCGACATTTAACTGATCTTCGTCAGCATTGCTCAAATTATCGGGTTTAGTTTCAGAATGAGACTGTGTGAATCCGGGTGCGTTAGAATTTTGGCTAGCTGAATACAAGGAGTCTTGCGTTCCATGGGATGGTGGGCTTCTTAACCAGAAAGTGATCGACGGTTCTTGTATCCGTTACAACCGCCTCGGGGCTGTAGAATCAGGTCTATCTGGGTTACCCGATTGGGGAAATCAGCGAAGTAGTCAGTGGGTCTCAAGCCCGCCCCCGTGGAGCATCAAACGCTCTAGCTGCGTTTTCTCCACAGCGTCCACCACGACCGCCCCGAATCTCTGGACCAGGTGCGGTTCCACCTCCTCGACCAACAGAAGAAACAACGCAAAACGAATGCCAAGAGACATGAGCATTCTGCATTTCACTTGCAACTTCTTTAAATTCGACTTAGATTTAGTAGGCTAGCAAAATCCACCGATAGCCGCTCGCCACTGTCCAACCGTATAGCCGATTTTGAATTTTTGGCCTGTTATGCAGATATACAGCTGTTTTGGGCTCTAATGGGATTTTAATGCTAGTACAAATAGTTCAAGCTTTCAAAATACTTGGTTAAACCAGTTTACTATCTGTCCATTATATTGAATATGGCAATACATATTGTGTTGTCCCGTTCGGCACGAGTCAAGATGAAAGTTCCTCAAAGTACAAAAACTGTAATTAAAATGTTAAATTTTCACATCCAATGTCAGAATTGTATTTCAGTTCCTCATAAAACTACAATTTAGAGTTCTTAAACACTGTTAAATAAATTAATTTCATAAATTTCAGTCTTCGATATTAAACGTGTCATATTGTTCCAAGGGACATCACTCATGAATAATTTTAGATACTGTTACGAGCAAGCGTAACCAGACAACACAGGTACAGCGAAAAACAACCAAGTAATTTAAACTTTAACAACTTTAATTAAACAAATAAACAAATAAATGCAGTAAATACATACAAACAAATGATTAAATAAGTAAATAAATAAATAAATTACTTACAAATTAAGTACTGTTCAAATAAATCTTTGTCCCTCAAATAAATCTAAGTCCACAGGTATCCTCAGTCCAGTATCCAGAATATGAGCACCTGTATATTTAATCCACAATATTATTCTTATCCCAAAACACTAATGAAACAACCAAACTTTAAACTTTAATTCAATTCGAATTTCCGAATTCATACCAGAGACTGAACTGAGACCTGTATTTATACATCTGGGGAAATTCTCCAAGTTTCTAGAGAATTATATAATAAACATTTTTCCAGAAAAGAAAAAAAAAATAAACGAAAGTTCTTTAGAACTCTCCAGAGAATTCAAGGGCCGTAACGACCATTAAGACCAAACAAAAGGTCATTGGATTCTTCTCAAACTCAGTAGTATACGCCGATTCTTGTTTTTCATTTTATTTATGAAGGTCAGTGGATTGTGGTCACTGAAGACGACAATTGGTGCATTTGCAGAAGACGGGTACACTTGAAAGTGTTGAAGAGCAAGAATAAGAGATAGACATTCTTTCTCTATAGTAGAATAATTTCTTTGATGTTTGTCAAACTTCTTTGGAAAGTAACATACAGAATGAAAAGTAACAAACAGGATGATCAACACCAGTGTCATCTTCTTGTAACAATACACTGCCTGCACCAACATCACTTGCGTCCACCGCCACTTTGAATTCTCTATCAAAGCGTGGTGCTGATAGAACTGGAGCACTCTTAAGTATGGCCTTTAACTGATCAAAAGACTTCTGACAAGCCTCAGACCAAACATACCTGACATTCTTACCAAGCAAGTTTGTCAAAGGCTCAGCTATAACTGAAAAATTATTACAGAACATCCTGTAATAACCAGCCATACCCAAAAAGCGCATCGGTTGCCGTTTTTCTGTAGGTACAGGAAAATCTGATATAGCCTCAATTTTGGCTTCTACAGGTCTTATCTGACCTTTTCCAACATTATGTCCTAGAAATGTCAAACGAGCATGGCAAAATTCACTTTTGGCAAGTTTATTGTCAGTTTAGCATCACTGAGTCTTTGAAGAATTCTCTGATGATCTCCAGGTGTTGTTCCCACTCTTCACTGTAGATGATGGCATCGTCGATGTAAGCTTTACACCCATCCAGACCGAAAATCAATCTATTAACCAAGCGCTGAAATGTTGCTGGATAGTTTTTCATGCCAAAAGGCATCCCTTTATATTGATAAAGTCCATCAGGAGTAATAAATGCCGAGATCTCCTTTGCTCTGTCTGTAAGTGGAATCTGCCAAAACCCTTTCAAAAGATCGAATTTCGTCACATATTTGGCGTGACCAATGTTGTCGATGCAGTCATCAATTCTTGGTATGGGAAATGTGTCGAAATGTCCCATCAGATTTTGGCACAAGTATACAAGAAGAATTTCATTCACTTTGACAAGGTTCTATAAAGTCAGTGTCCAGCAAATACTTAAGTTTTGTCCTGAAATATTGTTGTCTTTCAGGATAAAGTCTATATGGATGTTGTTTCACCGGTTTTGCTCCTTCAATAATGTCTACATCATGATATATTTTATCGGTTCTGGATGGAATGTCCGGAAATTAGTGCTCCTACTCAAGAATTAACTGTTTTACTACATGTTCTTGTCCGGATCTAGATGTGACAAGTTTCTGATCGAGATCATGAACAATGTCAGAATTCTGGAGTTTTGAGGATAATGGTTCACAGTTCACAGAGTTCATTTCTTCAAAGTCTGTCTGATTTTGTTCATGAGGGACAGAATTTACCATGCTTACTGATGAAATAACTGAACTATCACTATCCCTATCAATGTACTTTTTAATGAATAAAATATAATTGTTAGATCCTTTGGAAGCAGTAAAAACATTCAAAGAGAGTTGGGCCATATTGTACAATTTCGGGAAATGAACCTTCATCAGTGACCCTTTACAAAACTGGCAGCGAAAGCCACACATTCATGATTGCTGCAATTTCAAGAATTTTCACCTGTTAGTCTAAATCAAAGACTAATATTCCCAAAGGGGCCAAAAATTCAAAATTCTGTTAAGATGATGATTTTAAACGTACAATATAATTGAAATACTCCAAATATCTTCACTGATCTCAAAGGATGTTAGTGTGACATAATTATTTTGCTTGCGCCTCCCAGGAGTGTTAACAATGTAATTTACATCACTTAACTTTTTCTCAACAGTATATGGACCATAATATCTAGCTTGTAATAGCCTGCCAGGAATGGGCGAAAGAGCAATCACCTTGTCTCCAGGGTCAAAATTTCTGTTCTGAGCATTTTCATTAAAATACAACTTCATTTTGTTCTGAGCTGACTTAAGATTGGACCGAGCAACTTCCCAAGCTTTTGTCAATCTAGATTTGAAGTCAGACACATACTGATGTAAGTTCAAAGGACTGCCATTATTTGAAAGAAACTTCTCTTTCATAAGTTTCAAAGGTCCACGAACAGTGTGTCCGACTACAAGTTCAAATGGACTGAACCCAAGAGACTCTTGTACTGATTCTCTGACAGCAAATAATAGCAAATGAATGCCTGCATCCCAATCTTTTTCGGTGTCAAAGCAGTAAGATCTGATCATATTCTTCAAAGTTTGATGAAATCTTTCCAAAGCATCTTGACTTTCAGGATGATAAGCTGATGACTTGTATTGTTTAATGCCAAGTTCATGCATTACTTGCTGAAATGATCCTGACATAAAATTGGAACCCTGATCTGATTGGACTGATTTTGGAAGACCTACAAGTGTAAAAATCTTCACAAGGGCCTTAACTATTGTTTAAGTCTTGATATGCCTGAGTGGAATTGCTTCAGGAAACGTGTTGAAACACACATTATAGTCAAGAGATATTGGCAACCGGATTTAGTCTTAGGTAAAGGACCTACACAGTCTATGATAATCCTACTAAATGGTTCATTAAATGCAGGAATAGGCAATAAATTAGCTTTTGGAATGGTCTGATTAGGTTTTCCTACCATTTGACAAGTGTGACAGGATTTGCAATGTTGGGAAACATCAGATTTCAATTCTGGCCAGTAGAAATGCTTGAGAATTTTGTGGTAAGTCTTATTTATCCCTAAATGACCTGACATGGGAGTTTCATGTGCCAAGTTTAAGATTTCAGGACGATAAGCCTTAGGAACCACAATTTGGTGATTTACGGTCCACTCGTCTTCTGCCGAAACATCAGGAGGACGCCATTTTCTCATCAGGATATCATTTTTGACATAAAAGCAAACAGGAACCTGAGAAATTTCATTTTCATGTAAAGCCCTTTCAAATAAAGGCGAGATTTCAGGATCACTGTGCTGTTCTTGACAAAGTTGTGACCTTGACATTTGGTCTTGACCTTGGTAAATTAAAATTGAAGGTGAAAGGTCACTGTCTGACCTTTGATTGTTGAAGTCAGTTTAACTTGGAGAAAGAGATTTTGAAACCTCATCATAAAAATACTGACCTATAAAAGTGTCAGTTAAGTCAAAATCCTGTATCACATCATTCAATTTGGCTTTCTTTGCCATAGCCCTTGTAACAGCACATGAAGGGTAAAGATCAGGAATTATCTGCTCAATGGGATCAGGCAATTGATCCTCACAAGGTGTATTGGTAAAAAGTGAGTTTACCACAACCTTAACTCTGGCTAAGACAATGCCTAATAGCAAATGAACACCTTAAAAAGGTAAAGAAGGCCTAATACCTACAGCCACAGGATCAGAAACTAAGTCTGAAGACAAATAAATGTGATGGAGCGGTACATTAACAAATCCATACTCTACTGCCTGAATAAGGACACTTGTCCCAGTTGAAGTCTTCTCGGAAATTGAGAAGGTCCGGTGTCTCGTAAGATTTTAATAGGGGTAGACTGGGCAGAATCACTAGTAAGTGACACAAAACCTTCTGATACGAATGGTTCATAAATCTCCATAATGGAATCAGTCACAGACGTTTTGGCCAAACTAGGATTTTCATCCTGAATAATAAACTGTGGTTTTGACCTGAAAGAAGTAAGACCTGTTGGTCTAGAATTATTTTGATTTTGTCTCTCTTTTCTTTTTTAAAGTTTCACATTCAGAAATGACGTGACCGTCACCTTTGCAATAATTGCAAAACAGCCGGGGTGAGTATGAGGATCTTTGAACTTTGTTTTCAATAGTATCTTTATTTTTGGGATTATGTGAAGGACTGGAATTATCAGCTGTGAGTAGTCCAGCTTGCGGTTGTGGATTAGGTTGAGGAGAATTAGTTCTCTGTTGAGCGTTAAATGGTTTTGATTGAGGTGTATTAGGTTTGATTTGAGGGTTAAAATGTTTCTTGTAAGGCTTATTTACAAAAGAAGCCTTATGAGTCAAAACATAATCATCAGCTAAACGAGCTGTTACATCTAAGGTTTCTACTTCCCTTTCGTCAAGAAAAGATTTGACATCAGAGTGTATGCATCGTTTGAACTCTTCAACAAGCATGAGCTGTCTTAATTTTGCATGATCAGACTTTACGTTCTTTGAAGAACACCACCTATCAAATAATTGCTCCTTAGTTCTAGCAAATTCTACATGTTTTTGATCATGTTCTTTCCTAAAATTTCTGAATTTCTGCCTTTAAGCTTCAGGTACTAACTCATAAGCCTTAAGAATGAGATCTTTAACTGTGTCATAATCTGAACTTTGATCAAGTGGAAAATGAGTGTAAACTTCTCTAGCTTTACCAATAACAACACTCTGTAGAAGCAATGTCCAATGCTCTTTTGGCCATTTCAAATTTTCTGTTACCTTCTCAAAATATAAAAACGTACTTATCTACCTCTTTTTCTTGAAATGGAGGAACGAGCCTTATATGTTTTGTAACATCAAATACCTTACTAGGATCAAAAGACACAGGAGGCATTGATTCACTGCTTAATTCAAGCTCTTTCATTTTTAAACTATATTGCAGTTTTTCTTTTTCAACCTCAATTCTTTCTTCTTGCTTTATTTTTTGCAAGCCTTTCTTCTTACTCTCTTTGTTTTTCTAACCTTTCTTTTTCTAATTCTTTTTGGCTTTCTATTTTTTTTTCTTTTTCAAGTCGTTCTTCCACTTCTAGTTTTTCTTTTTCTAATTGCTTTTGTTTTTCTTTTTCCCTTTCCTCAAATACTAACTTTTGTTTTTCAAGCTCTAACTTTTCTCTTTCAAATTCTCTTTGTTTTTCTTTCTCTCTTTCTTCCCTTTCTCCCTTATCTACCCTTCTTCTTTCTTCAAATTCAAATTTTAATTTTTCTAGTTCTAATTGCTTTTTAAATTCTAGCTCTCTCAGCTGTATGTCGGTTTGTGAGACCATAATATGAGATATTGCAGAGGGTTCAAAAACTTCCTCATCAACAAAGAACTGAATAATAATAATCTTGATTTCATGCTTTAACATAGATGTTTTAACACTAGGTATGTTATAATGACTAGCAATGTCTAAAAGATCACCCTTTTTGGCCAAGTTTAACAGCTCTTGAGAATGCGCAGCAATGAAATCTTCAAGTTTAAATGACACGGTTGCTTTCTGCTGGTATAAAAAACAGTAAATATTATTTCAAATTCAAAATAAATTTGGTGCACAGGATGTTCAATCCCGGCTCAGAGCCCACAAAATCTGTTACGAGCAAGCGTAACCAGACAACACAGGTACAGCGAAAAACAACCAAGTAATTTAAACTTAACAACTTTAATTAATAGATAAATGCAATAAATACATACAAACAAATGATTAAATAAGTAAATAAATAAATGAATAACTTACAAATTAAGTACTGTTCAAATAAATATTTGTCCCTCAAATAAATATAAGTCCACAGGTATCCTCAGTTCAGTATCCAGAATATGAGCACATGTATATTTAATCCACAATATTATTCTAATCCCAAACCACTAGTGAAACAACCAAACTTTAAACTTTAATTCAATTCGAATTTCCGAATTCATGCCAGAGACTGAACTGAGAAGGTACAAGTAGGCGAAGATCAGGAAAAGGCGATATATATCAAAACTAAGGTTTCTGACCCCGAATCAAAATATAGCAAGTCCTCAAGGGCCGAGCCTTGCTATATTTTACCAAATGTATATAAGAAATAAATCTCGAAGCATGACAAAAAATGAACGAAAATTCTAGATATAAGATTGTTTCTAAATCTCAGTCGATATGAAGTGTTTACTTCCGGTATCACACGCGTGACTCAAAAGACTTTCCCAACATTCCACGCATACCTCTGTGACACTAGAGTCACAAAATTTATATTTTAAGAGTGGGGAGACAACCCAAGACTGCTTGCAAAATCTGTATCAACAAGCGCTTGATTGTTATAAATACAAGGAATACAAGAAGTTCTTCCTACCTTCCAATGCTCCAAGCGTCCTTTATATCTCCTTTTTTGCCAGCTCTCTATAATTTCATCAAATTTACAAAAACTTGTCCCTTTCAGTCATAATTTGAAGTGTTCATATGATAACAAAATGATAACAATAAATCGAACTTTTTAAACCAGGAAGTTTATGTTGTTGTTTCGTAGGACTCCGCCGTTGACTTTTCGGTGCACCTAGATAAGGGGTAAAAGTGTTTGGATATAAAAAGGTTTTCTTAAAAGGAGTAAGGGTTGTATTAGAATTGTCTTAGACTTTCAGGAACCATCGCAGTGACAAATTCAGTGTGCTCAATATATAATATTTCTCAACCTGTGACATTCTTTATTAAATGACTACATGATGATATCTCAGTTTCTGCCTTATATTATGAGCACCACATTTATCACAAATTTGTAACTTGGAACAAGTTCCTTTATGACATTGCAAACAAGGCTTTACCTTGCTAGTCTTTATCAGAAAGTTATGCATTTTGCAATATATTGATTTTTTGTAGGCTTTGAATGACAAGGTTCGTTATCACCAACTCGTAAGAATGCGCATTCCATATTTATTGTTACGACCTAGCGTAACTAGACAGGTACAGCGAAAAACAACCAAGTAATTTAAACTTAACAATATTTAATCAAACAAATAAATGCTGCAAATACATAAAAACAAACAAACAGATAAGTAAATAAATAAATAAATAACTTACAAAGTTAATGTCAAATAAGTCCTTGTCCCTCAAATGTAAGTCCACAATCCAGTAACCAGAATATGAGCACATGTATATTTTAATCCACACAAAACACTAGTGAAACAACCAAAATTATATACTTTAAATCACCTCAAATTTCTGAATACCTACGACTGAATTGGGACCTATATTTATACATCTAAGGAAATTCTCCAGGTTTCTAGAGAATGATATAATAAACTTTTCTCTAGAAAAGAAACGAACTAAACGAAAGTTCTTTTAAATTCTCCAAAGAGAATTTAGAATCTCCAAAGAGAATTTAGAATTCTCCAGAGAGAATTCAATGCCGCAACGACCATCAAGACTAAACGAGAGTCCACTAGACCCTTCGAGATCTCAGTATACATAGTCCAAATATATTTTTAACTTATGGTAAAAAAAAAACACTCACTCCATTTTCATCTGAAATTATCCACAAAGTGCTCATAGAATTTTCTATACTTCTAAATTATATAACAGTGATAAAAATAATCAATGACATTCTTCTACAAAGTTCTAGATAATAAATTGTAGAAACATAAAGAGAAATATATATTAATTAATTGGGTTACTCCCCTTTGATTATATATATATAAATTATAAGTAATAGCTTTTAAAAGAGTCAATATTATTGAATCAATTATATATAACACTTCCCCTCTTCAACAAAAAGAAAGTTTTGTGAAATAAAACTTTCTTTTGCAATACTCATATGCAAACATACAAGGCAAAACTGTCAAGCTCTTGAAAGGGTGTCTGGAATTATATTATCTCTACCTTTTATGTGTCTAATGTCAAGTTTGTGCTCTTGCAACATGAGACTCCATCTGAGCAAACGCTGATTCTTGTTTTTCATTTTGTGTATGAAGGTCAGTGGATTGTGGTCACTGAAGACGACAATTGGTGAATTTGCAGAAGACAGATACACTTGAAAGTGTTGAAGGGCAAGAATAAGAGATAGACATTCTTTCTCTATAGTAGAATAATTTCTTTGATGTTTGTCAAACTTCTTTGAAAAGTAACAAACAGGATGATCAACACCATTGTCATCTTCTTGTAACAATACACTGCCTGCACCAACATCACTTGCATCCACCGCCATTTTGAATTCTCTGTCAAAGCGTGGTGCTGATAGAACTGGAGCACTCTTAAGTATGGCCTTTAACTGATCAAAAGACTTCTGACAAGCCTCAGACCAAACATACCTGACCTTCTTACCAAGTAAATTTGTCAAAGGCTCAGCTATAACTGAAAAATTATTACAGAACTTTCTGTAATATCCAGCCATACCCAAAAAGCGCATCAGTTGCCGTTTTCCTGTAGGTACAGGAAAATCTGATATAGCCTCAACTTTGGCTTCTACAGGTCTGACCTGACCTTGTCCAACAATATGTCCTAGAAATGTCAAACTAGCATGGCAAAATTCACTTTTCGGTAAGTTTATTGTCAGTTTAGCATCACTGAGTCTTTTGAAGAATTCTCTGATGATCTCCAGGTGTTGTTTCCACTCTTCACTGTAGATGATGGCATCGTCGATGTAAGCTTTACACCCATCCAGACCGAAAATCAAACTATTAACCAAGCGCTGAAATGTTGCTGGAGAGTTTTTCATGCCAAAAGGCATCACTTTATATTGATAAAGTCCATCAGGAGTAACAAATGCCGAGATCTCCTTTGCTCTGTCTGTAAGTGGAATCTGCCAAAACCCTTTCAAAAGATCGAATTTCGTCACATATTTGGCGTGACCAATGTTGTCGATGCAGTCATCAATTCTTGGTATGGGAAATGTGTCAGTTTTTGTGACAGAATTTACTTTTCTATAGTCTGTGCACATTCGAAATGTCCCATCAGATTTTGGCACAAGTATACAAGGAGAACTCCATTCACTTTGACTAGGTTCTATAAAGTCATTGTCCAGCAAATACTTAACTTCTTTCCTGAGATATTGTTGTCTTTCAGGATGAAGTCTATACGGATGTTGTTTCACCGGTTTTGCTCCTTCAATTATGTCTACATCATGGTAGATTTTATCGGTTCTGGATGGAATGTCCGGAAATAAGTGCTCATATTCAAGAATTAATTGTTTTAGTTCATGTTTCTTGTCCGGATCTAGATGTGACAGTTTCTGATCGAGGTCATGCAGAATGTCAGAATTCTGGAGTTTTGAGGATAATGGTTCACAGTTCACAGAGTTCATTTCTTCAAAGTCTGTCTGATTTTGTTCATGAGGGACAGAATTAACTATGCTTACTGAGGAAATAACTGAACTATCATTATCACTATCCCTATCAATGTACTTTTTAAGCATGTTAATATGACATAATTGTTTTTGCTTGCGCCTCCCAGGAGTGTTAACAATGTAATTTACATCACTTAACCTTTTCTCAACAGTATATGGACCATAATATCTAGCTTGTAATGGCCTGCCAGGAATGGGCAAAAGAGCAATCACCTTGTCTCCAGGGTCAAAATTTCTGTTCTGAGCATTTTCATCAAAATGCAACTTCATTTTGCTCTGAGCTGACTTAAGATTGGACCGAGCAACTTCCCAAGCTTTTGTCAATCTAGTTTTGAAGTCAGACACATACTGAAGTAAGTTCAAAGGACTGTCATTACTTGAAAGAAACTTCTCTTTCATAAGTTTTAAAGGTCCACGAACAGTGTGTCCGAAAACAAGTTCAAACGGACTGAACCCAAGAGATTCTTGTACTGACTCTCTGACAGCAAATAATAGCAAATGTATGCCTTCATCCCAATCTTTTTCGGTGTCAAAACAGTAAGATCTGATCATGTTCTTCAAAGTTTGATGGAATCTTTCCAAAGCACCTTGACTTTCAGGATGATAAGCTGATGACTTGTATTGTTTAATGCCAAGTTCATGCATTACTTGCTGAAATGTTCCTGACATAAAATTGGAACCCTGATCTGATTGGACTGATTTTGGAAGACCTACAAGTGTGAAAAACTTTACAAGGGCCTTAACTATTGTTTTCGTCTTGATATTCCTGAGTGGAATTGCTTCAGGAAAACGTGTTGAAGCACACATTATAGTCAAGAGATATTGGCAACCTGATTTAGTCTTGGGTAACGGACCTACACAGTCAATGATAATCCTACTAAATGGTTCATCAAATGCAGGAATAGGCTGTAAATTAGCTTTTGGAATAGTCTGATTAGGTTTTCCTACCATTTGACAAGTGTGACAGGATTTGCAATGTTGGGAAACATCAGATTTTAATCCTGGCCAGTAGAAATGCTTGAGAATTTTGTGGTAAGTCTTATTTATCCCTAAATGACCTGACATGGGAGTTTCATGGGCCAAGTTTAAGATTTCAGGACGATAAGCCTTAGGAACCACAATTTGGTGATTTATGGTCCATTCGTCTTCCGCTGAAACATCAGGAGGACGCCATTTTCTCATTAAGATGTCATTTTTGACATAAAAACAAACAGGAACCTGAGAAATTTTATTTTCATCTAAAGCCCTTTCAAATAAAGGCGAGATTTCAGGATCACTGTGCTGTTCTTGACAAAGTTGTGACCTTGACATTTGGTCGTGACCTTGGTCAAAAATTGAAGGTGAAAGGTCATTGTCTGACCTTTGATTGTTGAAGTCAGTTTGACTTGAAGAAAGAGATTTTGAAATCTCATCATGAAAAGACTGACCTATAAAAGTGTCAGTTAAGTCAATATCCTGTATCCCATCATTCAATTTGACTTTTTTTGCCATAGCCCTTGTAACGGCACATGAAGGGTAAAGATCAGGAATTTCCTGCTCAATGGGATCAGGCAATTGATCCTCACAAGGTGTATTGGTCAAAAGTGGGTTTACCACAACCTTATCTCCGGCTAAGTCATTGCCTAATAGCAAGTGAACACCTTTAAAAGGTAAAGAAGGCCTAATACCTACAGCCACAGGACCAGAAACTAAGTCTGAAGACAAATAAATGTTATGGAGCGGTACATTAACAAATCCACACTCTACTCCCTGAATAAGGACACTTGTCCCAGTTGAAGTCTTCTCGGAAAAAGGCAGGGTATCTGCTAAAATAAGAGACTGAGAAGCTCCGGTATCTCGTAAGATTTTAATAGGGGTAGACTGGGCAGAATCACTAGTAAGTGACACAAAACCTTCTGATAAGAATGGTTCATAAATCTCCATAATACAATCAGTCGCAGACGTTTTGGCCAAAATAGGATTTTCATCCTGAATAATCGACTGTGGTTTTGACCTTAAAGAAGTAAGACCTGTTGGTCTAGAATTATTTTGATTTTGTCTCTCTTTTCTTCTTTTCAAAGTTTCACATTCAGAAATGACGTGACCGTCACCTTTACAATAATTGCAAAACAGCCGGGATGAGTATGAGGATCTTTGACCTTTGTTTTCACTAGTATCTTTATTTTTAGGATTATGTGAAGGACTGGAAATATCAGCTGTTAGTCCAGCTTGTGGTTGTGGATTAGGTTGAGGAGAATTATTTCTCTGTTGAGGGTTAAATGGTTTTGACTTAGGTGTATTAGGTTTAAATTGAGGGTTAAAAGGTTTCTTGTAAGGCTTATTTACAAAAGACACCTTATGAGTCAAAGCATAATCATCAGCTAATCGTGCTGCTACATCTAAAGTTTCTACTTCCCTTTCGTCAAGAAAAGATTTGACATCAGAGTGTATGCATCGTTTGAACTCTTCAACAAGCATGAGCTGTCTTAATTTTGCATGATCAGACTTTACATCCTTTGAAGAACACCACCTATCAAATAATTGCTCCTTAGTTCTAGCAAATTCTACATGGGTTTGGTCATGTTCTTTCCTACAATTTCTGAATTTCTGCCTATAAGCTTCAGGTACTAACTCATAAGAATCAGATTTTTGACTGTGTCATAATCTGAACTTTGATCAAGTGGAAGCTGAGTGTAAATTTCTCGAGCTTTACCAATAACAACACTCTGTAGAAGCAAGGTCCAATGCTCTTTTGGCCATTTCAAATTTTCTGCTACCTTCTCAAAATGTAAAAAATACTTATCTACTTCTTTTTCTTGAAATGGAGGAACGAGCCTGATATGTTTTGTAACATCAAATACTTTACTAGGATCAAAAGACACAGGAGGCATTGATTTACTGCTTAATTCAAGCTCTTTCATTTTAATATCATAATGCATTCTTTCTTTTTCAAGTTCTATTTCTTTTAACATTTCTCTGTGTTTTTCTTTCTCTCGTTCTTCCATTTCTCTTTGTTTTTCTTTCTCTCGTTCTTCCATTTCTCTTTGTTTTTCTTTCTGTCTTTCTTCCATTTCTCTTTGTTTTTCTCTTTCCCTTTCTTCAAATGCTAACTTTTGTTTTTCAAGCTCTAACTTTTCTTTTTGCATTCTTTCTTCCCTTTCTTCCTTATCTGCCCTTCTTTTTTCTTCAAATTCTAATCTTAATTTTTCCAGTTCAAGATGCCTTTTTAATTCTAACTCTTTCAACTGTATGTCGGTTTGTGAGACCATAATTAGAGATGTAGCTGAGAGTTCAAAAAATTCCTCATCAACAAGAAACTGAATGATAACATTCTTAATTTCACGTTTTAACATAGATGTTTTGACATCAGGTATGCTATAATGACTAGCAATGTCTAAAAGATCACTCTTTTTGGCCAAGTTTAACAGCTCTTGAGAAGGCGCAGCAATGAAATCTCCAAGTTTGAATGACATGGTTGCTTTTTGCTGGTATGACAAACAATAAATATCTTTTCAAATTCAGAATAAAATAGGTGCACAAAATGTTCAATCCCGGACGAGCCCCCAAAATCTGTTACGACCTAGCGTAACTAGACAGGTACAGCGAAAAACAACCAAGTAATTTAAACTTAACAATATTTAATCAAACAAATAAATGCTGCAAATACATAAAAACAAACAAACAGATAAGTAAATAAATAAATAAATAACTTATTTCTCTGTTGAGGGTTAAATGGTTTTGACTGAGGTGTATTAGGTTTAAATTGAGGGTTAAAAGGTTTCTTGTAAGGCTTATTTACAAAAGACACCTTATGAGTCAAAGCATAATCATCAGCTAATCGTGCTGCTACATCTAAAGTTTCTACTTCCCTTTCGTCAAGAAAAGATTTGACATCAGAGTGTATGCATCGTTTGAACTCTTCAAAAAGCATGAGCTGTCTTAATTTTGCATGATCAGACTTTACATCCTTTGAAGAACACCACCTATCAAATAATTGCTCCTTAGTTCTAGCAAATTCTACATGGGTTTGGTCATGTTCTTTCCTACAATTTCTGAATTTCTGCCTATAAGCTTCAGGTACTAACTCATAAGAATCAGATTTTTGACTGTGTCATAATCTGAACTTTGATCAAGTGGAAGCTGAGTGTAAATTTCTCGAGCTTTACCAATAACAACACTCTGTAGAAGCAAGGTCCAATGCTCTTTTGGCCATTTCAAATTTTCTGCTACCTTCTCAAAATGTAAAAAATACTTATCTACTTCTTTTTCTTGAAATGGAGGAACGAGCCTGATATGTTTTGTAACATCAAATACTTTACTAGGATCAAAAGACACAGGAGGCATTGATTTACTGCTTAATTCAAGCTCTTTCATTTTAATATCATAATGCATTCTTTCTTTTTCAAGTTCTATTTCTTTTAACATTTCTCTGTGTTTTTCTTTCTCTCGTTCTTCCATTTCTCTTTGTTTTTCTTTCTCTCGTTCTTCCATTTCTCTTTGTTTTTCTTTCTGTCTTTCTTCCATTTCTCTTTGTTTTTCTCTTTCCCTTTCTTCAAATGCTAACTTTTGTTTTTCAAGCTCTAACTTTTCTTTTTGCATTCTTTCTTCCCTTTCTTCCTTATCTGCCCTTCTTTTTTCTTCAAATTCTAATCTTAATTTTTCCAGTTCAAGATGCCTTTTTAATTCTAACTCTTTCAACTGTATGTCGGTTTGTGAGACCATAATTAGAGATGTAGCTGAGGGTTCAAAAAATTCCTCATCAACAAGAAACTGAATGATAACATTCTTAATTTCACGTTTTAACATAGATGTTTTGACATCAGGTATGCTATAATGACTAGCAATGTCTAAAAGATCACTCTTTTTGGCCAAGTTTAACAGCTCTTGAGAAGGCGCAGCAATGAAATCTCCAAGTTTGAATGACATGGTTGCTTTTTGCTGGTATGACAAACAATAAATATCTTTTCAAATTCAGAATAAAATAGGTGCACAAAATGTTCAATCCCGGTCGAGCCCCCAAAATCTGTTACGACCTAGCGTAACTAGACAGGTACAGCGAAAAACAACCAAGTAATTTAAACTTAACAATATTTAATCAAACAAATAAATGCTGCAAATACATAAAAACAAACAAACAGATAAGTAAATAAATAAATAAATAACTTACAAAGTTAATGTCAAATAAGTCCTTGTCCCTCAAATGTAAGTCCACAATCCAGTAACCAGAATATGAGCACATGTATATTTTAATCCACACAAAACACTAGTGAAACAACCAAAATTATATACTTTAAATCACTTCAAATTTCTGAATACCTACGACTGAATTGGGACCTATATTTATACATCTAAGGGAATTCTCCAGGTTTCTAGAGAATGACATAATAAACTTTTCTCTAGAAAAGAAACGAACTAAACGAAAGTTCTTTTAAATTCTCCAAAGAGAATTTAGAATCTCCAAAGAGAATTTAGAATTCTCCAGAGAGAATTCAAGGCCGCAACGACCATCAAGACTAAACGAGAGTCCACTAGACCCTTCGAGATCTCAGTATACATAGTCCAAATATATTTTTAACTTATGGTAAAAAAAACACTCACTCCATTTTCATCTGAAATTATCCACAAAGTGCTCATAGAATTTTCTATGCTTCTAAATTATATAACAGTGATAAAATAATCAATGACATTCTTCTACAAAGTTCTAGATAATAAATTGTAGAAACATAAAGAGAAATATATATTAATTAATTGGGTTACTCCCCTTTGATTATATATATATAAATTATAAGTAATAGCTTTTAAAAGAATCAATATTATTGAATCAATTATATATAACATTATGCTTTTATTATAATTATTTTCCTTTATTAAATAAAAAAAAGTTATAATAAAAATATGAAAAATATGGCTGAAGAAATCAGACGACTAATAAAACTACATGACGAAGGAAAAATTAGTGATAGTGCTTTAGATAGTGCACTAAAGGCTCTACAGCCTGCTCAAAAAAGCGCCAAAAACAAAGACGTGCAAAGGCACGTGCAGAGGCAACTGCGGCGCATGAAGAGACGCAAGAACTTGCGAACACAGCAGAAGCCTCTCAAAATTTAAAATTGGTAGACAAACCATTATGCAATTATTTTAAAACATATAAAATAAATGCAGAAAAATACAAAGACCCGTCTATACTGTTTGAAAATAAAAAAGTCCCCCATAATAGATCAAATCAACAAAGATATAAAAGAATACAAAGGCATCAAGTTTTCAATTGGTCTTTCTTTACAATTCTTCAAAGATGAAAAAGATGGAACAAGAAAGTATTTTCAAGGACAAAAACATAGACAGCAAAGTGCTGTGCTACATGACAATAATGTAGAAGAATTTTACAATGAGCAAGTAAAACATATAGAGCATTGGATTGAAAACTTTACAAGCCAAGAAGGAACAGGTGCTGCAATAGACCACTGTATTAAGTTATATTTGAATATAGCAAAATATGAACCATTGAAAGGTTCATCATACATTCCTTTACCAGACAAAAAAGCGAACAAGAAAGCAATAATCAATGTAAAAAATGATGACAATGAATGTCTGAAACGGGCTTTACTTTCTGCTTTATACACGGATGATAGTCATCATAAGAATGAACTATCACGTTATAGGATACATGCAGATAAACTAAAATTGAAAGATATCGTAGACTTTCCCACACCTGTTTCACAAATTACAAAAGTTGAGAAGCATTTCGATTTGGCAATAAATGTATATGGATACACAGTATACTTGGCAGTCCAAATCCAAAAAAGTGGCTTAGGTTTGATTTTGTTGGCATTTTTGAGTACATTATTCTACCTATGCTCATAATATTCCTTGGCATGTGCCCAAACTCTTATGGGTGGATGCCAAGTCTGTAAATGACCCTGGGCCACAGAACAAGGTCAAAGGTCAAACGAGTGCAAAATAGCAAAAATCTGTAAGAATGAAAATAAACATTATTATTTTGGAAAATAATGAACTGATTATAGATAACTTGTACTCATGTCATTCCTTGACATGTGTCCGAAGACATAGAGGTGGATACCAAGACTGTAAGAGCTCCTTGATGACGGAATTAGGTCAAAAGTCAAATGAGTGCAAAATAACAAACACCCGTTACAACAACGTTAAGTATTTCTTAAATCTAACATGAACTGACTAAAGGCAACATGTGCTTATTTTATTCATTGACAAATGTTTAAACTCATACGGGTATATTCCAAGTCTGTAACTGCCTCTGGGTCACATAATTAGGTCAAATGTCATATGAGTTTAAAAATATCAAAACCTGTTATGATAACTAATAGTCTTCTAGCTATCCATACCCCCTCCCCCAAGGGGGAATTTTCTACACTATGATTTTCTAAAAGTACATTAAAAAAGCTATCAAACTCTGTTTTCTGCTATCTGGAAGTGGAAGTGTTTGCATTTTACGCTGTGTTCTATTAAAGTAACCTAAATATTCATTTTTTTGCGTTTTTATAATGGGGTTACACAAAGAAAATTGAAGATATCTCAATTATTTGTAATCCTAGACCATTAAACTTGATCTTATTTTAAAGCTTAGACATAGCCCTTTCTTTCAATGATACGTAATGGAAAATATCTAATTTGCATATTCATGAATTTTCATTAAAACTTTAAAATGAATAAAAAGAAACAATTAAAAATCAAGTATCCCATAAAAACTAATTTCATGCCTAAACTATCATTGTGGCTCATTGTGATTGTACCAATAATACTATTTGACAAATTTGTTGATGTCATGGGCCTAAATAAAAATAATCTCATTTGCATTTTCATGAATATTAATGAAAATGACGAAAATCAAGATTTACAAAGGGAAAATCTATTGCCATTTGAAGGGTTTAGGGTGGGATATCTATAGAATTTACCTTGCACCCTTAGAACAAATGCCCATGGGTGCTAGTTTGGTCAGAGGATCACTTTATTGCACATTTGTGTCATGTAAAATAAGATATATAAACAAACTGGCTATCTTAATGCTCAATATTTAAGTGAACTTCAGATATTATAGAAAAATAACAGATAAATGAAGGGGTCTACCAACAAAACTGTTTATATCTCAGCAACCAAAAACTCTAGAGGACTGAAATTTATATCAAATGATTGATATTATAATGGTTTATAGTAATGTGATAAGACGCAGACAGAATTCAACTTTCTTGGGGATCAAATCTCGATAAGAACATTCAATAATAGAGAAAAATCACAGAACAATGTAGGGGGTATTCCTACAGAAATGTTTATAGCTCACCAACCAAAAGCAATAGAGAGCAGAAATTTGTATCAAATAATTGCTATGACAACATTCTAAAATCACGAAATAAGATACATAAATAATCAGACTTTCGTGTTGTTCGAATGTTGATGAAATCTTATAATATTAGAGAAAAATCACAGTAAATGGAGGGGATATACCTACAGAAACGTTTATATCTCAGCAACCAAAAGCCACAGAGAGCAGAAATTGGTATCAAATGATTGCTATGACAATATTATACAACCATGTAATAAGGTATACAAACAAGCTGACTTTCTTGTTTCTCAAATATTGAGGAAAACAAGATATAGGAGAAAAATCACTGGCAAACAAAGGGGGTATACCAATAAAAATGTTAATATCTCAGTGACCAAAAGTTCTAGGGAGCTGAAATAGGTATCAAATGATTGCTATAATAATGATCTATAATACTGTGATAAGACGCATAAATAATCTGACTTTTTTGTTGTTGGATGAGTGATGACAACTTTAAATATTAAATAATAATCTCAGAAAAATAGAGGGGGTATACCAATGGAAACGTATATATCTCAGCAACCAAACGTCATAGAGAGCTGAAATTGGTATAAAAAGATTGCTATGACAATATTCTATAACCATGTGATAAGATATATAAACAAGCTTATTTTCTTTTTTCTCAAATATTTAAGGAAACTTAAGATATAGGAGAAACATCACTGCAAAACGAAGGGGTATATCAATAAAATTGTTAATATCTCAGTGACCAAAAGCTCTAGAGAGCTGAAATAGGTATCAAAAGATTGCTATAATAATGTTCTATAATACTGTAATAAGACGCATAAATAATCTGACTTTCTTGTTGTTGGAATAATGATGACAACTTTAAATATTAGATAATAATCTCAGAAAAATAGAGGGGGTATACCAATGGAAATGTATATATCTCAGCAACCAAGAGTCATAGAGAGCTGAAATTGGTATCAAAAGATTGCTATGACAATATTCTATAACCATGTGATAAGATATATAAACAAGCTTACTTTTTTGTTTCTCAAATGTTTAAGGAAACTTAAGATATAGGAGAAAAATCACTGGCAAACGAAGGGGGTATACCAATAAAATTGTTAATATCTCACTGACCAAAAGCTCTAGAGAGAGCTGAAATAGGTACCAAATGATTGCTATAATAATATTCTATAATACTGTGATAAGACGCATAAATAATCTGACTTGCTTGTTGTTTGAATAGTGATGAAACCTTTAAATATTAAATAATAATCTCAGAAAAATAGAGGGGGTATACCAATAGAAACGTATATATCTCAGCAACCAAGAGTCATAGAGAGCTGAAATTGGTATCAAAAGATTGCTATGACAATATTCTATAACTATGTGATAAGAAATATAAACAAGCTTACCTTCTTGTTTCTCAAATATTTAAGGAATCTTAAGATATAGGAGAAAAATCCTTGGCAAACGAAGGGGGTATACAAATAAAACTGCTAATATCTCAGTGACCAAAAGCTCTAGAGAACTGAAATTGGTATCAAGTGATTGCTAGGATAATATTCTATAACCATGTTGTAAGGCACACGAACAATCTGACTGTCTTGTTTTTCGAATAGTGATAAAAAATTTAAATATTAGTGAAAAACCACAGAAAAGTGGATAGGGTATACCAACAAAATGTTTTATAACTTAGCAATCAAAAGTCCTAGAGAGCTGAAATTGATATCATATGATTGAAATGATAATGTTCTATAAACGTAAGAAAAGATAAATGAAAAGTTCGACTTTCTTCTTGTTTGAATATTGATAAAAACTTAAAATATTTGATAAAAATCACAGAAAGATAGAGGGGGTACACTCCCGGTAAAAAAATAACAACATATTCCGCGTTTCTCCGCAACCATGGCAAACGCGAAATTTTTATTTCTCGGAGAAACACCGCGAAATAAGCCAGGTAGACGAAATCGTCAGCGTGAAATTTCGCGGTGTTTCTCGGTGAAATTTCTCGGTGTTTCTCCGAGAAAGGTAATTACCTGGATTTATCGATAAAACTCTTTTTCTCGGAGTTTCTCGGAGGAATTTAAAAGACAAATGCATGTTTATAATTTTTGAATAAATATAAATCAATAAATTAAAAAATAATCAGTATTTGCAAGTATGAAACTTGCAGATGTTACGTATTTGTTTAGATGGCTTATAATCCACATAAATATATTTTTGATTACATTAAAATTTATGATGACCTTTGTCACTTGTGTTGCTTTTCACATCATCCATGATTATTCGATCTTTGAACAGAAGAATGGAAGCGAAAAAATCATTTAAAAATCAAGGGCGTCATTAAAAATTCGCGCCTTGAGCATTGTCCTTTCCGACAAAGAATAAAATTACCACACTTCCAGTGACTATGTGGATAATCAGAATCATTTTCATTGAATGAATAAATAAATAAGTTTAATAAGGGAAAATAGCTGCTCATTCGGCTTACGAAATGTTTTCATGGTATAAGTTCCTGATTATTAGTTTGTTTTTTTTCCCTCCTCGGTTTTTGGAGTGGGAATCTTTTTCTGATTGCGCCTTTTCCTGATCTTTGCCTACTTGTACCTTTTTAATGACATTTGATCAAAGGTATTTAATTATGTACAATAGCAATGATTTAACAGGCGGTTTACTTTAATTATGTCAGGATAAACACACAAGTCATCAAAATAACATGAATATACCGGCCGGAGATCGAAATCGCAACTTTTTTTTTCGAAGCGAACGCACTATCTATACATGTAAAACCATCCTGGCCTGTCTTATTAAATGTTCCGACCTTACTTGTCCGCCAGCATTTCTTGGTAAGCTGTTAACGTAACCGTTATCAAATATTCAGATTATGGTTCCATATAAATCGCAAATAATTTGAGCTTTCGTACATGTACATGTATATATACTTGTATGTTTTAGATCGAGACTACATGTAGTAGGAAAGAATTTGCATCAAAAGTTATTCTCCATGAACAACCACAAAGCCGTTTAAATCATGAACTTATGGGATCGCCTAAATTGATGCCCTTTCACCCGTAATATTGCATGGTATTAACATACATAAATGGTCAACAAAATTTACAGAAATCACTGTTGACTGATTTGGCCAAGTGGTAGAATTTGCAGCATTACCAGGAAGTGTGTTTCGGCATACACAGTCATGTTCTTGTGTCACATTCTCTAATGAACACGAAGCTGGCACTGCTCCTTCACATGATAAGGAAGCTGTCTGTCGTAAAGTGAAATAAAAAGTCAAGCAAATAAAAATGCCGACCGTGCAGCCAACACTGTCATATGACTTACTCCCAATTGACGGCTAAATACATCACGTAGATATGAATGTACATGTCCATACATTGCTATTCGCGCACATGCATTTGCATCATTAAAATCATTTTTGTTCAAACATTTTACATCAGGAAAACATTTCATGGAAAATGTGTATCCCATCAAAAGCAAAACTGGGGTATGCAGGGGTATATCTATTTTTTTTTTATCTTTTGCTCCAAAACATAAGATTGTGGGTACTAGTTTGAACCGCCTCGATGAGGCGGTTATAACGTGTACCCACAATCTATGTTTTGAGCATGAATAAGAAAAAGCAAACATTTTCTACTGAAAATTTTCATTTTTTTTTCATCTTTAAACATCTCTGTATATTGCATGGGCATGTTTTCGTAATTTTAAAGTTACGGTATATGAAATTATTTCTTTAAAACATCATCGACACAAAAGGCAGCAACGCTTTCGGAAGGAGAGATCGGAAAACCTCATAAATACATTTACATGTTTGTTATACCTTGTGCAGAATTGCGGTTTGTATGGAACATTGTAAATGTACATGTATATACAGTCGAGAAATTTTAATGGTCTTAAATTTTTATTTCGCTCCCTCTTTAAATCTGATTGATATTATTAGATGAAAAATGCATTATTTGCAGCAAATACTTTTGTATAGGATATGTCACACAGTGCATCAAAGTAAGTGGCTGAAATATACAAACTTTTCTTTACATGTACATGAATTTGGGACAATGTCGGTTATGATAGTATTTTTCTTTTATTTTGCTTTTACATGTACGTATGCACCATTATTTTGTCGTCATTTGTGTTACGACATCGAGATATAAATGTGGATGCATCAAACATACAAAACATACATACTCAAGTATCTGCAGTTCATAGCGTGTCGGATGCTGTTTCGGTAGTTTTTTGTAAGTGAAGGGTTTACAAATTCGAATGTTGTGTAGCCCATTTCGAACGTCAGGACATCCCAAACTTGTACAGTACCATAAAGCGACGAAAACGCACCGACGTAACCGTGGCTGAGGACAAGGACGTTAGTAACAGCAATATTGCGCAGTGATTTTTCTATTCATGCACATACATATTAAAGTTTGTATACGTAGACGGTCCCGGTAATTTTTAAAACTGACACCAAAATATAAGGTCATGTATTTGTTTTCGTGTAAAATGAGTGTATCCGTTCCTGCCTTCTACGCAAACATTAATAAAGGTTGTTTTAATGCGATTTAACGTGTAAATTTGATGTAAGATATCCATACGCCAGTTGAGCTGTGTGCTAGTCGAGCTGCACATGTTTTTCGGAAACGATCAGGATGTGCGATTTTTGGAACAAGTGCACTTATTAGATCGAATACGGTGAAAAATTCATATCTATACATCTTGATCATGTAACGGGATAGCTTCCCTTGAAAATATGCAAATTTGAAACACGAGACTTTGTGAATCGAGTAAGTGTTAGGTATATAGCGCAGTAAACCACCCTTGGTGGATGAGCATGCTTTTCCATCGACGGGGTTTGCTGTGGCTTGGCTCGGCTGTACGTTACATGTAACGTACAGCCACGTTACATGTAACGTACAGACGAGCCAAACCACAGCGTACAGAAATATCAGATTAAAGAAGTAGGGGGATTGTACTAGCCGAGTAGTGAAAACAAAGGCGCTGATCAGCTGTGCAGATACTGTACAGTTGATCTGCGCCTTTATTATCGCATGAGTATAAGTCCAGCGTTCTCATGACGCGGCTCATATAAAAGTGGGGTATACATTACATGGACATGTTATCATGATATGTGTAAATATGTTGAGGAATACCTCATACAATGTATATGGGCTTAAAGCACATGAACATGTAAATGCGTTTGTTAATTTACTCGATTAATTATCAATTAATTTATCAATTATCAGTAATTGATAAATTGTCTTTACTTGTCATTTTTCACCATGTATCATGCACTTTCCTATGCACTTGACATTTCGGACCGCACCTTGTAAAAACAACATGCCCCAAACACAAAATGTTCATGGCGGAGTTGTCGTTATGCAAGTCAATAGGTTTTGCGTTTATGCATTTAGCAAGAAAAACAGATGCTTAAAAAAAGGAAAGTTTATAAATTGTTTTCTCGTTATCCGCCTTATTCTCATGTGAAGATTTGGTCATTAATTTGGTATGAAAAAAGTGTTAATGCGAACAGTGCCCCTGATAAACGAGTGATTTAGAGGTATTGACAAAACGTTGTGCTAGTTAAATACTGTGTATCCTTATCATCGAGAATGTTGTAATGCATATTCATATAGGAGTTAGAAGATCGCTGCAGGGTAATCGGGTCAATAAAATTTTACAAAAAATAGCTTGCTCCATAAGCTGACAATGTGATGAAATTATGCCATTTCATTCTACATGCACGTTTCCATAGCTTGACATACAACCAGAACCAGAAAACATTTATTTTATTACAATATGAATTCAAGAATTCGCAAAATGGTTACTTATTATACTCGTACATGTTTATGGCCTATTGCTTTTATGTTTCCTAGCTCAAACAAATAAAACTACTTGGATAAAGACAAAATTGAGATGAAACAAAGTACTTCTTAATTTGTATGTCAAATGCGAGCCGAGTCATGCCTGACCAACCGTAACAGAAACCAGTGAAGAAGATTGTGGAATGTTTGCTCAGTAATTAATGTGCCTTATTAAAACGTGTCAAACTGTTTGAGGTGCCATTTACAAAAACACTTATAAATACTGATCAGTTAAAGGTCTAAAACTTCTTTAATTATTAAAAATATGGTAAAATCGATTTTCACAATCGTGCACAATATTTCTCCGAGAAACACCGCGAACAGGTAAATCTGGACTTACCTGTTTTCACCGGCTGCGGTCGCGGTTAAATTTCTCGGAGTTTCTCCGAGAAATCGAACTCAACGAAACGCGAAATATCTTAATGAAAAGAGAAATTTAGCGTTCTTTCTCCGAGAAAAATAGCTTAGGGTCCTCCGAGAAAAGAGGAATATGTTGTTGATTTTTTACCGGGACTGTATACCAACTGAAACGTTAATATCTTAGCAACCATAAGTTCTAGAGATCTGAAATTGGTATCAAATGATTGTTATGACAATAATATATAACCATATAATAATATATGAGCCTGTGCGTGAGAAAACCAACAATTTGGGTTCTGACCAGGTCCGATACAAACCAGCCTGTACAGTCACAGAAGATGGTTAGAGGCTGGAAATTTTGGATTTAGAAAGTAGAGGAATTGTACTATCCGTGTAGCGAAAACAAAGGTGCTGATCAGCTTCGCAGTTACTACGAAGCTGATCTGCGCCTTTGGTTTCGCCTATGCAGATTGTTGGTTTTCCCATGCGGTGGCCCATATTATATGACCAAGCTGACTATCCCGTTGCACAAATTTAAGAAAACTTAAGATGTAAGAGAAAAAACACAGACACATGCAGGGGAGTATACCAATAAAATTGGCAATATCTCAGCAACCAAAGGCTGTAGAGAGATGAAATTGATATCAAATGAATGCTACGATCATATTCTATACACAATTGATACAAAAAGTACCTAAAAGAACTGTATCCCCATCAGAATACCACTGACACTGATGTTTATACAGACAACTGTAAAAGGGCATGAAAATAAGCATTTTTTGCACTAAAGTGACCTTTGACCTAAGTCTGCATTACTTTGTTGTAACAATTGTAACTGATTACATCATACAAATGTATTAGATGTAATTTGTTTGTTTTTTGTTTTTGAAAAAGAAAATGAAAATATTTCATAAAATACTGCTTTAATGCTGAAATATCTTAAATTTTGCACTTAGTTGACCTTTGACCTATTTTGGGGACTCTGGGGCATTTTCAGACTTGGCATCCACCCTAGCGTGTATTGTAACACATTAAGGCATACATTGGGCATGGATGCCAAAATGTACTCAAAAATGCCAACAGAAAAATATTTGGGGGGCTTGGGAGGCCAACTAGTATCAAAGAAACTTGAAAAGGTAGACATCTTTCCATACCACATGTCAGAGCAACCGAAAGAAAAGCAAAGAATTAACTTGCTGCTGATATCAAAAGATGTAGAAGTTGATGAAAATGCTGAAGGTTCAACAGAAAGAAAAGAAACAAAATACCACTACTGTTGGATTAAAAACTTAAACAGATTACTCTTTGACCAAAATAAATGTAAAAAAAAAACATACTTCTGCGACCGTTGTTTATATGGATTCACCAAAGACGACCTACTCATCAAACACAAAGAAGACTGCTATGGAATCAATAAAAACTCAACAAGCATGCAAATGCCAGCTGAAGGTAAAAATAATATCAAATTTAAAAATTATCAAAACCAAATACAGGTACCATATGTCATCTATGCAGACTTCGAAAGTATAATAGAACCCAAGACAGAAAAAGCAGGAGAGAGATCTAAAATAACAAGCGAGCAACAAGCTTGCGGATTTGGTTATCAAGTTGTGAGATATGATAATATTATAGCTTACCCGCCTGTAATATACAGAGTTAAAGATGCCATAGAAGTGTTTCTCAAAAAATTACAAGATGAGAGACACGTCATAAATAATAAATTTAAAAACCCAGAGCCATTAGCAATGACTGAACAAGACGAAGAAGACTATCTTAAAGCAACACATTGTTGGATATGTGAACAAGAAATAAGAAACATTAAAAACAACCCCAAAGTAAAAGACCACTGTCATTTTACAGGTAAATATCGTGGCACAGCACATAAAATATGCAATCTAAAACTCAAAATAAAACCTAACAAAACCCCGATTCCTGTTGTATTTCACAACCTCAGAGGCTATGATAGTCATTTTATAATGCAAAAAGCTCATAAAACCTATGGTAACATCACATGCATCCCTAATAATGCAGAGAAATATATATCATTTCAGATAGGTCAATTAAAATTTCTTGACAGTTTTATGTTTATGTCATCATCACTATCAAAGCTTGTTGAAAACACACCAGATCTAAAATTAACAAGAGAGGCATTTACAAATACACCATTAAACAAAGAAACATACAAGATTGGTAAATTTGATTCTGAAGATGATCGTGATATTACTCTACGTGAACAGATAGACAGATCAAAATTAGAATACATTATTGCACACCATACAGATTTTGAAATTGGCAGCTGTTTTGTTGATGGTAAAAAGGTTAATAAAGACTCACAGCTTGTGTTATTGAAAGAATACCTTTCTAGAACAAAGAAAAACGGAGAAAGCTTGATGACTTACCACCAACGTAATGGATTTGGAAGATATTGGACACCAGAAGAAATGGGACTGCTAAACATGAGCAGAAAAATAAGACACACCATATGTAAAGACAATATGATCGATATTGACATGACAAATGCACATCCAACATTGTTAGCATCATATTGTCATCAGAATGGTATTTTGTGTGAAGGTCTTGATACTTACGTCAACGATAGAGAAAATCTGCTAGCTAGGTACATGAAATCAGAAAACCTAACCAGAGATGAAGCAAAGAAAAACCTTTTAGCAATTCTCAATGGTAGAGAAGAAACATTAAAAGACACAGATCCAGAGTGGTTTGTTGACTACTATAATGGAATGAGAACCGTCATAGACAAAGTATGTGAGCTCAACCGAGATCTATATGAACTAGCAAGTAAACAAAAATTAGAAAGAAGAACAACTTACAACATCAAAGGCTCAGCTGTAAATCTTTTAATGTGCAAGCTAGAAAACAAAGCATTAATGGCTGCTTTTGACTATCTTAATGAAAACGGTGTTGAAATCAGTGCACTTGTGTTTGATGGTTTGATGGTGTATAAAGACACGGTAAAAGACATAGAAGAAATACTTAAAGGATGCTCAAGATCTGTAAAAGAAGCAATAAACTGTGACATAGTTTTTACGGTTAAAGACATGGATGAAGGATATGACATAACGACTGCATCACAAACAGGTAATCAAAATTTTGAATTATTGAAAAAAGGTGTCTACCCATATGAATACTCTGACAGCTTTGAAAAATTTAATGAAACACAGCTTCCACCCACTGAACAGTTTTACAGCAGTCTCACAGATGAAACTATTAGTCAAAAAGATTATGAATATGCACAGAAAATATGGAAAGAATTCAACTGTAAAACACTGGGAGACTATCATGATTTATATCTAAAATCTGATGTCACTTTACTTGCTGATGTTTTTCAGACCTTTCGAAAAACATGTATGGAAGCGTATAAGCTGGACCCTCTTCATTATTATACTGCACCTGACTTATCTTGGGATGCTCTTCTCAAATACACAAAAATAGACTTAGAACTCTTAACAGACATGGATATGCATCTCTTTATAGAAAAGGGAATGCGTGGTGGTATAAGTATGGTCTCAAAAAGACATGCAAAAGCTAATAATCCATATACCACAGATTATGATTCTAAGATAACAAATAATTATATCATGTATTATGATGCAAATAATCTCTATGGTTGAGCGATGAGTCAGCCATTACCATATTCTGGATTCAAGTGGTATGATATGACAGATATGACAGATAAATCAAAATTTAAAAGACCAAAAGACAAAGGTTGGATCCTTGAAGTTGATTTAGAGTATCCAAAGGAATTGCACGACTTGCATAATGATTATCCACTTGCCCCAGAGAAATTAACAGTACAAAAAGAATGGTTATCTGGTTATCAAACAGAGTTGATTGGTGATGAAAACATGGTAAATGTCTCAAAGCTTGTACCTAATCTTATGAATAAGAAAAAATACGTAGTACATTATAGAAATCTCAATTTATACATGCAGCTTGGTATAAAAGTAACAAAAGTGCACAGAATATTAGAATTTAACGAAAAGCCTTGGATGGAGCCTTACATTAGATTGAATACAGAATTTCGTATAAAAGCTGAGTCTGCATTTGAAAAAGATTTCTATAAACTAATGAATAATTCAGTCTTTGGAATGACAATGGAAAACCTACGCAAAAGAGTCGACATAAAATTAGTAAAAACAGACGGCAGTGAGAATGAAAAGCTAAGGAAAATCATTGCTAAGCCCAACTTTAACAGACGCATAAAATTCTCTGATGAGCTGTCTGCTATTCATGTAAATAAGACAAGCTTAACACTAAACAAACCAATCTATGTTGGGTTCTCTGTTCTAGACTTATCGAAACATCTGATGTACGACTGGTACTATAACAAACTAAAGAAGAAGTATGGTGAAAACTGCACCTTGTTATATACTGATACAGATTCATTACTGGTAGATATCAAAACAGAAGATGTATACAAAGACATGGCTGAAACAAACGAACAATATGATTTCTCTGACTATCCAAAAGACCATCCACTATTCGACGAGACAAACAAAAAGGTCTTAATCAAAATGAAAGATGAATGTGCTGGTGTACCTATATCTGAATATATTGGTTTGCGTCCTAAATTATATTCAATCTTGAGATGCGATGATCAAATCATCAAGAAAGCAAAAGGAACAAAAAATATGTAATCAATAAACATATCAGTTTTGAAAATTATAAAGATGCTTTGTTCAACAAACAAAAATATACACATGAAATGAATATGCTGCGATCAAAACACCATAAAATCTATGGACTAACAGTAAACAAAACAACAGTCTCACCGCTTGACACAAAAAGATTTATAGCACAAGATGGCATCATTACATATGCTTATGGCTATTCACAGTTTAGCTTTCACAATAAATAGGTGGCGGCTCATTAACAAATATAAACTTATTAAAAAGGATATTAGTTGTATTTTTAATTATTAAAAAGTATTATGTGTCTTGTGTTTTTTTTGTATGACGCTTAGAGCTTGCGCTCTGCCTTCTGCGATCAACTTCTGTTTTTCTGCATCACTCAGTCCTGACTGCTTGTAACATGTCTTATCTTTCAAATCATTAAACTTATTCAGCTCATCGAGAACAGTTTTAAATTCTTGTTCTGATATTCGTCCATCACTTAATGCCTCGGAAATCAAATCTTTAATACTATTTAGTTTACGTTTTAATCTCATAATGTTTCTGTGCTTTTGACATTAATTTACGTCTAAATGCCTTGACACAGACACCCATGCATCAACAAACAACTGCAACAATCTCTAAAGGTAACAAAACTGGTATGGCTACTCCAACGCCAGCCAAAATAACACCAGTAGAAATTAATAAAGTATCAAACCCATCTGTAAGATTGATTCCACGTTTATATTTTGTATATAATGTTTTTCTTAAACCTCTCTCAACTAAAAGCTGCTTTTCTACATCTGATATCTTTTGTAATCTGTAATTGTGGCCATTGTCAGTCGAACCATTCAAATCGGGATAAATTGGTGCTGTAGGCGATTTCATTTTTAAATACAATTTTTAAATAAATTTATAATAAAAAATAAAATGATATCTCACACTTTCACAAATTTTAATCTCGTTTAAACTTTTCAGCTTCAAGAATACATTCCAAATATGCAAAATACTAGGTTAGTATGTTTGAAATCAATAATGTATTGGATTGGATGGTACAATGTCAAAGGTAAACAATATATTGCAACCAAAACTAAACAAATCGACATTGAAAAAGGTTTGTACAACTTTAAAGATTTTAAAGATATCTTTTCAAAAGAAAACATTGACTTATCTGTCAATAAAAACAATGGCATAGCAACATTAGAAATTCCAGTCGGCACTGAAATCGAAATATCTAAAGGAATCTTGGCTTTACTTCGAATAGTATCGAAACATGGACGATTCACTGCAGGTCAATACATGGGAACTAAAATGGTCGATTTTGCTAAACCAAAAGAACTTCATGTATATTTAGATCAAATCAATACCACAGACAACTTTGTCAATGGTGAACCAAGTTCACTGCTGGCTATAATTCCAATATCTGACATATCTTTTGGTAAATGTGTCCATTTATCTTTTGATCGGCCAGTTTTTAAAAATCTTACTAATGGTTGCATTACTGAATTGTCATTTAGAATTACTGATGAAAACGAAGTTCCCATAGACAATCATGGGCTACCGATTTTAGTTGAACTAAATATTCAAAAATAAAAAAAATAATATTGCAAGTATAAAAAATGAGTATATTCGGATCAAATTATATTTATGAAGATGACACTTTTACCATATCAGGTGACCTTGATATGGAAGGCAACAGAATAATAGATGTTCAAAGCCCAGCAGATTCATACGATGCTGTTAACAAGAGGTATGTTAATAAACGTTTAGAATATAAAACAAAACTTTTAGACGACAAGCTTGCAGATGTTTCTGCTAGACTTGACCAAGAAAGCAATGACAATCTTGAACAACATCAAGAGCACTATGCAAGCATCCAACAGAATAAAGATGAAATCGATAAACTAAGAACTGATCTTCCAGAAACTACTTCTCTGAATACTGCAAATATACACAATCTTCAAATCTTAGCGCTGCAAGACGTAATCTACGGAACCGAAGCATTACAATCAGATTTGAATCTTGGGTACAATCGTACAACAAACATTGAACACCCCCGAAATCCTCAGGAAAATCCAGCATATGATCGTGATGTTGTCACTGCTAAATATTTGTATGACTATGTTCAAATAGCTGATAAAAAGTTTTTACCGAAAGATGAAGCTGAAGCCTTCTTAACAAAGGAGGAAGCTGAAAGTTTTTTACAAAAAGAAGAAGCTGATAGAAAATATCTAAAAGCCAACGAAGACAATGTGCTAGATGGAAGACTAGATATGAAACAGCATAGAATCATTGGTCTCTCTAACCCTGTACAAGAAGACGAAGCCGTGACAAGACGGTATATTAGCTCACGTATCCAGGCACTTGTAGATGAAAATTCTGTTTTAAGAAGACGTATTGACAGATTAGAAAGACTGGCTCAGCAGTAAATTTATTTTTTTTCAACAGTTAATTATGTTTCAAATAAAATGTTAATTATGTTTCAAATAAAAAAATGATACCAACCGAGTTTAAGTATAACGATAAAGCAAATTATGTCACATGTTCATTTCAAAAGAAACATATCGATCTCATCAACAGAAATATCATGGTAACAGAAAAAGTTTTAGCACATCTTTTCCACAACTATTTGAAAAATACAAACTGCATGTTACATCAGATGCTTTGGTTAAACAATGGCAAAACGACCCAACAACATTTTGGCAAAATCAATTAAACTTTGCTGTTTAATGGGCCACTACTGGATCCGGTGTAGATTTTAAACATCATCTTTCTGACCCAGGATTTTTGGGTTCACTATTTAAATGTCATGTTTACTATCAGATAAGAAGAATATTATTTGAGATAGGTGCAGCGATACCAGGTAATTCCAGCTGGAATGAATTTACTAATGATTATAACCGTGGTGCTTATGCAAAGATATGTCAAGAATTCAATGTCGACGTTAATACTGACTGGAGATTAAAGTTAAATGACAATGATGGTCTTGGTAGAATGTATTATTGGGCTAAAAATGTTAATAAATATATGCCATTTGATAAAGGTACTAAATATAGTGGTCAAGATGGTTGGGTCTTTTCATTTACAAAACCAAATAATAATGAAGTTCTTAATATATCATACATTGAACAAGAATTCTCAGATGATGGATGGACTACATTTATTCTAGATGAGTCTAAAGGATTCACACGTGCAGGTATAGAACGTATTAATGATAGCATAAGAACCTACTGTTGGGCAATTCTAGGATCTCAAGCACAAACACGTACCGGTATCATAGGAGTTGGTACACAGTTTGATACTCAAAAACAATGTTTAACAAACATAGAAGACACAATAAACAGTCCAATTGACTTACCAAGTCAAATAGCAAGATATCAAAATACATTGAAATATGCAAGAAGTAAGGTCGACTTTGTTTTTAGAGTTGGTTTGTACATGTCACCCAGCAATATGACATTCAGAATTGGTACCATACAAGACTACAATAATGAGATAGTCATAGCAACTGCTTCTCAAAGTCTTGGACTGAATAATGATGTCAATGTAAAGCCTGTTCCACCTAGTCAACCACAGACAGTTAAAGGAACCAAAACAAAACAATCTCATCCTGAATCTTCTTATCATAAAGAAGCAGAGACGTATGCAAAATCACATGGTTTATCACAAAAATGGGTAGATGAAGCTGGGGATATAAGTGCAAAAATAGTAGATCAAATTGCACAAAAATACAGTCTGGGTAAATATCATCACCCAGATGTAAAACAAGATTTAAAACAGAATTCAAAACAAGATCCAAATTAGAACCATGAAGACAAAAAGACTGCATTAATAGTTGGCAGTATTGCCGTTGGTATCACTGTAATAATTTTTTATAAAGTTTAATATTTTGCAACCCACTCTTTCGCTGCAACATACAACAGCCCTGCAACAGCAACAACCAGTGCCCATAGATTATTTCCAAACCAGTTTACAACTTTACCCGTAGCAGACAATAACCATGACACTATTGATCCAATGATTCCAGGCAATGCAGCTGCTGCCTTTCCTGCAAGAGATGCTAGTAGTTTTCCTAGATTTTGCAATTGTTTTTTAACCCAGTCTTTCACGCCTGATTTAGGAGATGGTTTTGGTGGAGTTGTTCCACCTGTTCCACCACTCGGAATAACAGCTTCAACAATCACACCAATGATCATACCGATGGCAGTTAAAACACTGACAATTGTAATACCTTGTTCACGAAAGAGTGTTCTTAATCTTTCACCCAGTGTAGTGTCTTCTTTTAAAATTTTATCTATAGTTTTTTTATTCTGTTTATCTGACTCCGCAAAGCTTCTTTGTTAGCAGTGGCAGCCTCAAGCCTTGCACCTCTTTCATCTTCTAAGTTTTTCAACCGAGATTTTATATCTGTTTTGCTTATTTCATCTTCTGCTTCATCTAGTTTTTTTCTTTCTTTGGCTATGTCTTTGTCTAGATCAGTTAGCTTCGCTAAGTTATTAGCCAGTTCACCGCGAGTGCGCTGCAGTGCCTTATCTAAACCCTGTAGCTCTCTGAATGCTGATCCTTCTGTTTGGGTATGTGTATTTGCAACATCTGGAAGCTCTAAGTCCCAATCAATTAGTGAGTTTTGTAGAGATGTTTCAACTTGATTTGCTGTATCAACTGTATTTTGAACATCTTGTGTGGTGGATAGGTCTCGTAGGGGTATTTCTTCAGCTGCAATTTAGCTTTCTTTTCTGTCGATGACAGCTTACTTGCAGCTTTTTCTAAAGCTTTTGTTGTCTTTACTTTACTATTGTAATCTGATAAGCCTAATTGTTGTCTTATTGCTTTTGTGCCACCAGAGCCAAATAGTTTGTTATATTGTGTTACTAAATTACCAAGAGCTCTAAACACTGATGACCCTTTTCTTGATAAAGTTATTTCAATTTCTTTATCACCAACAACCCAAAATAAGTGATTTCCATCTTCTGAGAGTTTAAATTGGTCGTAATTAATTTTATCACTTGGAAGAATTTAATATCTCTTTGTTATTTCTTCATAAAAATATCTGACAATACGCTTTTTACGAGCTTCTAACTCTTGTCCTCTAAGATCTCCCCTTAATTGTTCGATTGACTTTCCACTGGGGGCTAATATTCTTTGAACTTCTTCATCTGGCACCATTTGTAAATTGTCACCAATGCCATCGTCATCATCATAATCATCTCTATCGAATTCTGGGTTTTCAAATTCATACCCGCCTTCTGCCATTGTTTTATTTTAATTTATTTTTTATTTCGCTGAAAAAAAATCAAATTTATAAAAAAACATGTCCGCATACGGAAATAAACTCAACCCATACAGAAAACTAAGAAAACCTTTAGGTATCCGAGGCATTCGTCAAAGCGTAGTAATAACAAACAACCCAAGCACCATTGATCAAAACCAACAACTTTTAGTACGGTTTCCAAATCTAAGCAGTAATGATGTTATTGTCCCCGGAAGTGCTCGCCTTGCATTCGAAATCGAAATTAAAAGCACAGATGCTAATTCCACTGTTTACCAAAATCTAGGAAGATCGATAGTAAAGAAAACAACGATTAAAATCTCAGGCAATGAAGTGATGTCTATTGATGACAGTGATATTTACCATTGTTACATTGATCTGTGGAAATCACCATCTGAGAGACTTAACATGGCCTACCAAGGCGTAGGCAAAGCAAACATGCTGAAACATCGTGTTGGGGCTGGTAATGCTAGTTCAGACAAAGAGGATGAAGCCATTGCAAAAGCGTATGGAACAAGGTTCTGCATCCCACTTGACTTTGAATTGCTGGAAATACACATGCCATTTTATCAAGCAGGATTGGGAGACAGACTTGAATATGAACTTACATTTAATGACTATAACAAAGTGATAAAGTCATCAGATGCTGATGCAAAATATGTCATCACAAATATCTGCTTAGAATTTGATCAAGTTACCGACACTGAATTGGCTCGTCAAATAAGAACACAGGATGATAACAGAATGACAATATTCTATGACCGAATACTTCGACACAGAAAAATTACAAAGAAAAAAACTTGATACACTATGGAATATCAATCTGAATGTCCCAGCAAAGAGTATGAAAGGTATTCTTATGCTATTTGAAGACCCAGACAGAACAAGCACAGAAGACTACTTTAATCCAAACATTACAAAAGTAGAAATGACTATAGAAGGTGTACCGAACCAATTATACAGCCAGGGAATGAAATCATATCAACAGTGGGATGAAGTTAATAGATACTTTGCTCTGACATCAAAGAGAAATGAAGAAACAGATATTGTTGCCAAGGACTTGAATTTAACCACTGTTACAATAGGGAAGTATCTCACTAATAATTATGCACTGTGGTTAGACTTACGGTCAACAGATGACAATACACTTCATGGCTCATGAAGAAAAGTTGAAAATGCATCTGAAGGTATTACAATTCAGATAACAAAAGAACAAGGAGCAGATGAACCGATTAATTTATATTTGTATGTTGTTCAAGATGCACACATTAATTTTGAAGATGGAAGATTTAAAGATGTTAGATATTAAAAAAAATAGGATAATCAAACCGTCAAAAAACTGACAATGGAACTGCCAAAATATTCGCATTGTGCAATTATCTGCGGTCAAACAGGATGTGGAAAGACCGAGTTTGTTCTAGATTTGCTAGAGACTGAATACAAAGGTGTGTTTGAACACATTATTATTTTATGCCCCACTATACAATGAACAAAGCATATCAGAGTAGATCTTGGATTGGCAACATTCATAAGCCTAAAAATAAAAATATAATAATTGTCAACCCTATTAACAGAAATGAAGAAGAGATGCTGCAAGAACTGCTAAGATACTTTTTCAATAAATATGCGGGTTCCCCAACCTTATACATCATAGATGACTGCAGTGCAACAAAAGAACTAACAAAGAAAAAAGACATGCTATCACAACTTGCATTCTCTGGTAGACATGCAGAGCAATCAGTGTGGGTGATTTCACAGAGGTACAATTCCGTTTTGAAAGATTTACGGGAACAGACAAAATGGCTTTGCATGTTTTACACAAAAGACAGAGATAGTTTTGAAAGTTGTCTGCGAGAAAATGATGTAATCCCCACTTTAGAAGAGAGGCAAAGAATAAAAGAAAAATTAGCCAAAATAAAGCATCGTAAGTTAATTTTAAAAACAGACCAGCCGACTAACTATTGGCTCGTTGATTAATATTTTTTTTCTAAGAGTATTGATAGCAATGTTTAAAGCAATGCTTATAGCAATGTTAATAATGGCTTATAGCAAAAAACATGGAGATTGATGGGACATTTAACACTTTGCTTAAGCATTTCTTGTAGCAAATTTCAGCAATTCTTATAGCAAATTTAGCAATTCTTATAGCAAATTTAGCAATGCTCATAGCAATGCTCATAAAAAAAATAAAAATTGCTTATAGAAAAATAGCAATGCTTTTAGAAGTGATTAATATAGCTGCGTCTATCATAAATATCTCAGTTGCATTTGCTGTTGGATGTCCGATACTGTATTTATATTTAAATTATTTGAAAATAAAAACTAAATTTCATAAAATAAAAATGAATCCTGAAGAACTATTACAAGATATTTCACAAGATCTGACACAAGATAACATAAACCCAAAAGATGAAAAGCAAGACATAAAACGAGAACGGTTATCAGCCATTGTTGCTGGTGGTGGTAGTAAACAATATTTGGGCAAAGAACTGCAAATCTCAGACATAGACAATATGACACCAGAACAAATCAATAAACTCTACTGCCGATACGAAGGTAGGTTAGGGGCAAGCATGACTAAGACATTGGGTAATGCTTTTATTAATTTGTATGTCATGGGTGTGTCAAAGTATTTCAATGTTGTCAACCTTCCAAAACTGATGGAAGACTTAGAAGAAGATCCTTTTATTAATCATGCTTTGACCAGCGTTTGTTGTGAATTGTATTATCAGTATGGTATGTATTTGGCTCCATTCACGGCAATGCTGACCACAGTACGGCATATTGATTTTTCTAATAAAAATAAAAATATCGAGTTTGAAAATAAAGATATTGAGTTTGAAAATATACAAAATGAGCAATGAAACTGATAACACTGATCTAGAGTCAACTGAGTCAATTAAGTCAACTGATTCAACCAGCAATTTGATGCCAGTCAGACAGAAAAATCCAAAACGAGTTGAAGCTGGGAAAAAAGGTGCTGCTGCAAGAAAGGCTAAACGTGAAGCTGCAGAAGCTGCTAAGGAGCTTGAGATTGCAAAGGCACTTGAGGCTGCTAAGTCTGAAACTGCTGTCTGAAACTGAGTCAGCTAAAACAGAGATAGAACCATCAGAGATAACAAAAAATGAGCCAGAAATAAAACAACATGTAAACTTGCCAAAGAACTATAAAAACTTTTTTATACCCATAGGCATTGTTGCATTAGCCACTGGATTTTATTTTATCCGTATGCAATCAAAGAAAGAAAAAAAAACAAAGTAACCACACTGCAAAGACCGCTGTAAAGAAAGTTTATGATCCTTTTGATGATTAATTTATTTTTAAAAAAATATATATTCTGAAAAATAAATAAAATGGCTGCAATTGATGGCAAACAAATTGTAAATATGTTATACCACGCAGGAGTAGAGACTGTTTTAACTGTTGGTTATTCAGAGATTGGTAAAAAATTACTTAGAAGACCGCCACCTACAGTGGATTTTAATATGGGTGATATTGCGATTTTATCTATTGATATTCTGTTGGCAATGGCCACAAGAGACATGCTGATTAAACAAGGTATTATACCAGCTGATATTATGAAGTAGTGTAATAAATTATTTTGTACTTATTTTTTTTCTGTTACATAAAAAATGGCAACTGCCGTGGCAATGATGATTGGTGGTGCAATTGTAAATGCCTTAGCGTTTACAGGAGGAACCTATTTATTCCCGAAACTAGGCAAAAGCGATGATGCAGAAAAAGAAAGAGAAAGACATGACAAAGCAGTCGAACAGTTAGAAGCAGCACAAGCTGCATGGAGCAAGAAAAGAATGCAGAGATTAGATTTTATAAATGAACAGATGCAAAACTAGCATCATGCTGTGCAGACTTTTGAAGACGTAGATCAAGCTATGAAACAGTATTATTATATTACTGGCAAGCAACTGGACCGCTTCCACCAGAGCCTCAATTAAGTGATTATTATGTTCCATCGTCTAATCAACAAGATAAAGAAATTGTGTTTATTGTGCTGGGGATGTCAGCTGTTGGGTTTGCGGCTTATAAATTGTTATAGGTCTGTTTGGGTGGGTGAAAAAAAAAAAAAAAAAAAAAAAAAAAAAAAAAAAAAAAAAAAAAAAAAAAAAAAACTTATCTAACTGTTTATACATGTATTTTTTCAACAAAATCACAATGGCCTGCTACCAAGTCATATGAATGATATTTGTTTTTAGGATTATTTTGACATGGTTTCAAACCAAGTGGTCTAAAATAAAATGGTGGGTTATAATAGTTTTCACTGTTAAGAATTTTATTTTTTAGGCGATCTGGTGCCCAAACCTCACCGTTGTTGAGTAAAGATAAAATAATAGATTTTCCTTTTTGAGTGATTACCACCTTGACATTTGTGATCGTGTATATTTTGTTAATTTCAAGGTCGGTCCATTTTTGTGTGTCTTGCTCAGGTGTTTGTTCTTTAAGTAACTTTTCAAATTGTGCAGTTGTGATTTCTGGTATCTCGTTTGCAATATTTGACATTCTTATTTCTTTTTCTATATTTATATATTTTTATTTATCTAAAATAAAAACAAAATAATGGAAAAAATATACTACAGTCCAAAAGGATTTTGGAGAGGTCAAACCGCAATTAAAAGATTAGCAAAAGAGGCAAAGGTCAGTGAAAAACAAGCACTTGAATTCTTGAAAAAGCAAGCGATCTGGCAGATATATTTACCTGCACCTAAGAAAAAAATACGGCCAAGGTTTGATGTCTCTGCGAAGAATGAAGTTCATCAAGCTGATCTGTTGTTTCTGCCATATGACACAGTTAAGGTCGGGAGAGTAAACAAAACATACAAATATGCTTTAACTGTTGTGGACCTGGGAACGCGATACAAAGAAGCAGAAACATTGACCTCACAAGATAGCAAAGAAGTTGCTAAAGCCTTTGAGAAAATATATAGTAGACATTTGAAATACGCAAGATTGCTGCAAGTCGATCCGGGAAGAGAATTTATGGGTGCTGTATCAGAATTAATGGAGAAACACCATGTTAGAATACGGCGGGGTCATGCAGATATACACAGAGACCAAGGCGTTGTAGAAAGATTTAACAGGACTTTGGCTGAACGATTGTTTGGTTATCAGTATGCCAAAGAGCTCGAAAATCCACACAAGCGCAACAGGGAATGGGTTAAGAGATTGCCTAGCGTCATTAAAGCACTAAATGCGGAGACGAAAAAAGCCCCTCCAATTGTTGTAACAAAAAAGGGGATCCTCCAATTTGCCCATATGCAAATGTAAGATATTTGTATCAGCCAGGAGAATTAGAAGGCGGTAAGAGACGAGCCACAGATCCAGTATGGTCTGTCGACGTTTTTGAGCTTGATTATAACCTTGTTACACAGGGCATAAGAGTTAATCATTTAAAGAAACCGGCACCGCAAAGAGGGTTTGTTAAAGAAGAACTGCTTATTGTTCCGGCTGATACTGTAAATAGTCATAAGTATATGTCTTAATGTCATCTGATAACACTGTGATGGTTCCTGAAAGTCTTAGACAATTCTAATACAACCCTTACTCCTTTTAAGAAAACCTTTTATATCCAAACACTTTTACCGCTTATCTGGGTGCACCGAAAAGTCAACGGCGGAGTCCTACGAAACAACAACATAAACTTCCTGGTTTAAAAAGTTCGATTTATTGTTATCATTTTGTTATCATATGAACACTTCAAATCATGACTGAAAAATACAAGTTTTTGTAAATTTGATGAATTTATAGAGAGCTGGCAAAAAAGGAGATATAAAGGACGCTTGGAGCATTGGAAGGTAGGAAGAACTTCTTGTATCCCTTGTATTTATAACAATCAAGCGCTTGTTGATACAGATTTTGCAAGCAGTCTTGGGTTGTCTCCCCACTCTTAAAATATAAATTTTGTGACTCTAGTGTCACAGAGGTATGCGTGGAATGTTGGGAAAGTATTTTGAGTCACGCGTGTGATACCGGAAGTAAACACTTCATATCGACTGAGATTTAGAAACAATCTTATATCTAGAATTTTCGTTTATTTTTTTTTTGTCAAGCTTCGAGATTTATTTCTTATATACATTTGGTAAAATATAGCAAGGCTCGGCCCTTGAGGACTTGCTATATTTTGATTCGGGGTCAGAAACCTTAGTTTTGATATATACAGGCGCAATCAGAAAAAGTTTCCCACTCCAAAATCCGAGGTGGAAAAAAACAAACTAACAATCAGGTACTTATATCATGAAACATATCGTAAGCCGAATGAGCAGCTATTTTCCCAATAGGTGGCCACTCAGTTACCTTAAACTTAACAAAAAATATGAAAACATACAGAAGGCGCCAACAGCACAAAACAATTTAAACACCAAGACATAAAACAAAAAGAATCACAACAGAAATATCGACTTGGAACGATCAGCAACACAAAGTTACTGGCGGGCTTCAACCGGTTTTACAGGTACCTAACCTCACCCTCAGCTTCCGCAGTGGTTCATAACATTTAGTTAGTTTTTCGGTACTTGTGGTGAATCTCTAACTAGTCAATGAATCATAAAGAACAAACAAATAAATCATGATAAACATCCTGATGAATCAAAAACCAGGACTCACAGATTGAGTAAGCTGCCCGACGATGGAGATCCCTCGGCGCCGAATAACCTACTAACTCCGGAGTAAAAGAAAAACACCAGTTGGACCCCGGTGGGCCAAGCAACAAACAAGAAGCTCCGGCCCCAACCAACTAAAATGAATAGCTTTAAGTCGGGGCCATCATAGGGTCTGACGCCCGACCCACCGGCGTGCAATTAAAGAAGGCAGCATAGTTATCAACCATGATTGGGTAAAAAACTAAGCATGCAGACTGTCGCATAACATTCAAGTTATAACCTATACGTCTGTAACGTCTGAGATCTGTATTTATACATCTGAGGAAATTCTCCAAGTGTCTAGAGAATTATATAATTAACTTTTATCTAGAAAAAGAAAAGAACTAAACGAAAGTTCTTTAGAATTCTCAAGAGAATTCAAGGGCCGTAACGACAATTAAGACCAAACAAAAGGTCATTGGATTTTTCACGAGCTCAGTAGTATACATAGTTTAAATATATTTTTATCTAATGGTAAAACAAAAAATTTGTTCCAGTTTCATTATGGAATTGTCTAAAGGTGCTGATAGAATTTTCTATACTTCTAAATTATATAACAGTGATAAAATAAGCAATGACATTCTTCTAAAAAGTTATTTAAATACTAGAACAAAATAGAATAATATAAATGAAGTATATAATCAATGTTACTCCCCTTTGATACAAGTAATAGTTTTACAAAGAATCAATATTATTGAATCAATCATATATAACAATACTAAAGAAACATAACTGGCAAACAAAGGGGTTATACCAATAAAAGTGCTGATATTCTGCTGATATTCCAGTGATCTAAAGCTCTAGCGAGCTGAAATTGGTTTCAAATGATTGCTAGAATAATGATCTATGATCATGTGATAAGGCACATATATAATTTGACTTTCTCGTTGTTGGAATAATGATGAGAACTTTAAATATGAGATAAAACAGCTCAGAACAAAAAGGGGGTGTACCAACGGAAACGTATATATCTCAACAACCAAAAGTCCTAGAGAGCATATATTGGTATCGAATGATTGCTATGAAAATATTCCATAATTATGTTATAATATATGAAAACAATTTGACTTTCTTGTTGCTCAAATATTTAATAGAACTTTGATATAAGAGAAAAATTTCTGGCAAACAAAGGGGGTACACCAGTACAAATACTGATATCCCAGTAACCAAAAGATCTAGCGAGCTGAAATTGGTATCAAATGATTGCTAGAATAATGTTCTATAATTGTCTGATAAGACACATGAATATTTTGACTTTCTCGTTGTTGGAAAATTGATGAGAACTTTAATTTGGGGCCGGCGCTTCTTGTCTGTTGCTTGGCCCACCGGGGTCCAACTGGTGTTTTTCTTTTGCTCCGGAGTTAGTAGGTTATTCGGCGCCCAGGGATCTCCATCGTCGGGCAGCTTACTCGATCTGTGAGTCCTTGTTTTTGATTCATCAGGATGTTTATCATGATTTATTTATTTGTTCTTGATGATTCATTGACTAGTTAGAGATTCACCACGAGGACCGAAGAACTTACTAAATGTTATGAACCACTGCAGAACCTGAGGGTGAGGTTAGGATCCTGTAAAACCGGTTTAAGCCCGCCAGTAACTTTGTGTTACTGATCAATCCAAGTCGATACTTCTGTGGTGGTTCTTTTTGTTTTATGTCTTGGTGTTTATTTTTTTCTTTGTGCTGTTGGCGCCTTATGTATGTTTTCATATTTTTAATTTAGTTAAGGTAACTGAGTGGCCACCTATTGGGAAAATAGCTGCTCATTCGGCTTACGATATGTTTCATGGTATAAGTGCCTGATTGTTAGTTTGGTTTTTTCCCAGCTACGTTTTTGGAGTGGGAATCTCTTTCTGATTGCACCTTTTCCTGATCTTTTCCTACTTGTACCTTTTTAAATATTAGATAAGAATCTCAGAAAAATAGAGGGGATATGCCAACGGAAACGTATATATCTCAACAACCAAAAATCCTAGGGAACTGAAATTGGTATCAAATAATTGCTATAACAATATTCTATAACCATGTAAAAGGCTTATAAGCAAGCTGAATTTCTTGTTGCTCAAATATTTAATACAACTTTAGATAAAAGAGAAAACTCACTGGCAAACAAAGGCGGTATACCAATAAAACTGTTGATATCCCAGTGACCAAAATCTCTGGCGAGCTGTAATTGGTATCACTTGATTGCTATATAGTATAATGTTCTATAATCATGTGATAAGACACATAAATAATTTGACTTTATCGTTGTTGTAACTTGCTTGTACTCGCCGCGCATGCCCGATCGGTTGCTACGCTAAATGTAAACAATGGCCGCCATTTTGTTTTTTGCGACGAAGCGATGCGAAACAAATTGGGAATTTCGCGAGAATAGCGGGGGTGTGGGGGCGCTAGCCCCAATCTTACGCCACTATCTACAACAAATTAGACAAATATCTTACCTTATTATACGTCAAAGTCATTCAAGCTGTCGTTTAGAGAACTGGTAGGGACTAATGGGGTCTGATTTTGCCTGAGAACTTCCTTGCTTTTCACTCGATTTACACATTTTATAAGGCCAAGGAACTTCAGAAATTTTTCCTCGCTGCTGTTCAAGTAATTTTTCCTTATGCAGTGCTCAGAAAAATATGATTCAGATAATGATTTTTTTGTGTTCCACATCTTGGCAGGCTGTTCTTTAAGGCATGTCATGTGCTTTAATGGTGTTAGTGCATGCTCCACTGTCTTTGTTAGCGAATTCTACACTATGGTTCACTGTCTGGTGTGTGTATCCTTCTCTAGAGAGACTTGAATATGTCTTCCAAAACAGTCACTTATGATAGTGGTGCCAGGCAGAACAAACTCTTTAATAATTGGTATGAGAGTTTCTGCACTTCTGGCCTCAACAATCCTGAAAAAAACTTCTCCGACTTTCCCTTTCTATACCCCCAAACACCCAAACTCCTTCGATCCTTTTCTCTCTGTGGTATCTCCTTTTAGCAAACTTAGATTCGTCTCCACTGTCTTACCCGGACCTCCTATCTTCTCGCCATTATTCTCTAAAATCTCTGAACACACTTCCCTTGCAAAATTGAACCAATCTGTTGTTGTATGATTGCATCCCAGTTTTAATTCATGTTGTACAATTTCAGCAGGATATCTATACACCCAGTAATATGTCAGCGTAATTATCTGTGGCAGAGAGAGGAGAGATTTTGCAAACCAAGAGTCTTGTCTTATTGAAATCTTCTTACCACACTGTAAGAGCATCTCCAGCTTAATTAATCCTTACTAAAACTCTTATCTTGCCTTAAGGATGTTCGCTGCTAACTTTTGCCATTTCGGAACTTCCGATTTTTCTTTTCTTGAATATCTCGTAAACGGTTGCAGATATTTTCCTAATATTTCGGATTTGGATACATATTGATAATATGCATCGAATGAGCCATGAAAATTGTGAATCTAAGAAACTTCATTTTTTCACCCCATTTTCTGCAACTTTTCAGAAAATTTTAGTTGTCAGTAAAATTTAGGGGGTAGGGTAGATTAAACTTGAATATTACACATCTTCAATTTAATTGCACTAGTTCGATGTTTATTTTAGCAGCAGTACACTGTATATGTGTACATGGTATTTTAAGTCATTCTTTGTGTCTTTGGTGTGCTGGTTTTAAAATTTAAGGTGGTTTTATGAAATGGGCTTTTAGAAACAAAACAGCCGAAAAAAGGCCGAAAATGGCGATTTTCAAGTTGTTGGTTCTCTCTTATATGCTCACTACCCTATATATTTCTTTCTTTTATTCGAACAATATTACCAAGTTCTATGTTGTGTGAAAATACAAGAAAAAGTTTGAATCAACAAATATGGGTTTGGTACATTTCAAAATATTGATTTTTTCCGACTTTTCAAGTATGGGGGTAGGGTTAGAAAAGGAATCGTAAAATTTTGTCATCCACTGCAAGTTGTAAATTTTTCTATGCTTTTGGTCCAAAATTGTCTGTGCTACGTAAATATTACGACTTTTGAAAGCATTCTAGGTGTACTTTTGTTCAAGACAGGTATGTTTCAAAGAATTGTAAATTAAATTAATTTTACCAAATTTAAAACATGGTGCTCAGAGGTCTCATTCAGAGCCCTGTAGCTTGAAAAAATGCACACTACCCTATATTTATTTTGTTTTCAAATGTCTTGTGCTGTATTTTGGAATAAAAAAAGAGTGGTTAGAAAAAAAGTTTGAATACTTTTTCATTGGCAGCGAACATCCTTAAATACACAGATCCGTTTAACCATTTATTGCAAATACCACTATAATCCCCTAATAACTCATTATCAGTCAGGAGTTGTCTTAAAATTTCGTCATCTGTACAAATTTCATACACATTCTCAAAATTCATTGTTTTACTACAATCAGCTACTTTGTTTACATTTCGACAGCGTTCTAATTTTAAATTACCAAATAAATAACACATTGTATACTCGACCATTGCGTTTTAACGCTTTTTGCAGCTGCCGAGCGCGATTTTTATATAGAGAAAGAATTCCCGGAATTCACGTGCTTTTTACCGTATATTTAGCGCCCGCGAAAGTGCATTACTCCCAGACTCACAAACAATCTTACTAACTTGTTTTCGAATATTGATAAAAAAGAAGCCTTTTGATATTAGAGAAAAATCACAGAAAAGTGGAGGGGGTGTATCAACAAAAAATTTAATAACTCAGCAACCAAAGGTTATAGAAAGCTAGTATCAAATTATTGCTATGATAATGTTCTATAATCATATGATATAATAAATAAAAAAAAATGATTTTTTTTAAATTTCTTAATGTTTGAATGTTGATGCGAACTTAAAATATTTGATAAAAATCACAGGAATATAGAGGGGGTATACCAACGAAAACGTTTATATCTCAGCAACCAAAAATCCTAGAGAGCTCAAATTTGGTATCAAATGATTGATATGACAAAAAGGTACAAGTATCAGGAAAAGGCGCAATCAGAAAAAAAGATTCCAACTCCAAAAACCGAGATGGGAAAGAAACTAAATTAACAATCAGGTACTTATACCATGAAAACATATCGTAAGCCGAATAGGCAGCTATTTTTCCTATAGGTGGTCACTCAGTTACCTAAACATACTTGAAATATGAGAACATACATGAGGCGCCATCAGCACAAAAATTTTAAACAATAAGACATGAAACGAAAGAACCACCGCAGAAGTATCGCCTTGGAACAATCAGTAGTATAAAATTACTGGCGGGCTTCAATCGATTTCAAAGGTACCTAATCTCACCCTCAGCTTCTGCAGTGGTTCATAACATTTGGTTAGTTCTTCGGTCCTCGTGGTGAATCTCTAACTAGTCAACGAATCATCAAGAACAAACAGATAAATCATGATAAACATCCTGATGAATCAAAAACTAGGACTCAACAGATTCAGTAATCTGCCCAACGATAGAGATCCCTGGGCGCCGAATTACTTACTAACTCCAGAGCTAAAGAAAAACGACAGTTGGACTCCAGTGGGCCAAGCAACAGACAAGAAGCTCCGACCCCAACCAATCAAAATGAATAGCTTTAAGTCAGGGCCATCATAGAGTCTGACGCCCGACCCACCGGCGTGCAATTAAAGAAGGCAGCATAGTTATCAACCATGATTGGATTAGAAACTAAGCATGCAGACTGTCGCATAACATTCAAGTTATAACATTTACGTCTGTAACGTGCTATGATTTTTTTTTCTGAACTGAAAAGAAAAATCATTCCGTCCTATAAGTTTCTTAAATTTATATACCAGTCACCATAAAATTCTGGTTCCGAAAGGACCTCACTAATAGCGTCTTTAACCCAACATTATATTTGGAAATCAATTCATAGTGTCAACGATTAAATTTAGAAAATGTTTTTGAAGTTTATGATACCGATAACCCTGTTGGATAAGTCTGGCCGTTAAAAAAATATTTCGATCGTTGAAGTCCGTAACAAGGTTGCACTCTAGCAAACCTAATAAGTTGAGAAATGTATACACCATAAGCAGCACGACCAGGAACGTCACCATCAACAAAACGGTAAATTTACCATATCAAAATCAAAGTCATCGCGCTTTTTATAAATTTTAGAAGAAACAAATCCATTTGCAACAGAAAGATTTTAATCTAAAAGGGGGCTTCGGTATCTGAGATATTGGATTTGTTCAATTGTAATTCAGGTGGATAAATTTAATTGACCATACCTTGAAAATAAGGGTTGTCAATGTTCAAAAGGTAATCGAGGTACCTAGAAGTCGAATTAAAAGCCTCGATAACATCAGCTTGATTATCCTGATTATGAGAATCCATGAAATCTCTTTCGTAGCGGTATAAAAATAAATCAGCTACGAGAGGTGCGCAATTTGTACCTATCAGAATTCCAACAATTTGTCTGTATATCTTGGTCCCAAATCTAATATACATATTATCCAGGAGATAGGATAAGGCGTCGCACACATTCTGACATGAAGTGTATACCGACTTTGGTCACTGGAAGTGAAAATGGCCTTTCTGTCATTACAGGCCAAACAAAGTGAACCATAATGCCCTTTTGAAGGTCCACTTTATCAAATCCAATAATTTATAACTATGTCATACAATTCGGTATATGGGCAAGCTGTTGCGAAAAATTAAGAAACCTTCAGATATAAGAGAAAAAACACATACATGTGAAGGGGGTATACCAATAAAACTGACAATGTCTCAGCAATCAAAAGCTCAAGAAAGCTGAAATTGGTATCAAATTATTGCTAGCATTCCATTCTACAGACAAGTGATATGAAACATAAATAATGAACAGTGTTTCGTAGTTTTACCCGAATACAGTAAATAGTGTATATGCATTTCGTTGCACGTGTCCAAAACTGCACACCGTGTTAAACAAACGTACCTTTCAGGAGAGCCTTCAGCCAAAACACGTCGAGATCATCCTTCAGATGGTCGTATATTGACACAAGATCTCTGTTCTTGATACATATTGCAATGTCCTGATTGAGTTCTTCAATCACATATCTACAAATGAATAGAATGGCATTTCTAAGCCACAATATCCTGTTCAAAGATCTAAAATTCCAGTAATCCTTTTTGGCTCCATGTTGCCAAATCTAAAGAGTCACACAAGATGCTTAAGTAGGTATGGCCCATCTTTTTTCTTTAATATGTTCACTGCTCTTTAAATATATAAGCTTTATATTTATTCAATAAAACTATAAATGAAAAAAAATAATAATCTCAAGAATTTATAATCACGGATAAAAACATAAATAAAACAAACGTGTTCGTGTTGAGTTTACATACAAATTGTTGGTTATTAATATGCAAAATCAAAGACAGTAGGCAAGTGGTCCTCCACACGCTTTACATTGATCTCATTCTCTTCTCCCAAAACAAAATAAAGCATCACTAACATCGCATGTCTAATATGAAAAAAGACCGAATAATAACAAAAAAGGTACGAACATAATCAATGTCTGTATCCACTAGAGGACCGTATGAAAAACTGGCCGTTGTGCTAAATACGATATAAATATCTCTATAAATATAGAGTTTATTATTATTATTCTTATTTTAAAGCAGAGACAAATTGGAATTATATGTTTTGGTAATACATTGTTTTTTGTAAAAAACTCACAAATTGGATGAATTTTTTGGGACGGGTTTTGAATCCTTGAAGCGAAACTAAGAATTTCTCAAAGGCTAATAACGAGACCCTTTACAACAAGATGTCAGAAAGTCAATAGCCGCTACATTGTCAAAAGTGTATTTATTTCGTGCTTTCCTTTAGTATTCATGTTTTCTAAAAATGCCACTTTCACAAGCATAATACATAAAGCCCCAGACTGAGAAAAGCCATCGAAAATCACTGGACCACCTATTTAGTACAAATTTCCTTTGAATAGTTGTTTAGTACTGTGTTTGGGAAGTATGAAAACCAATGTTTTATTTTTTCGGTCTCGCAAAAGTATTTTTATTCTGGGTGAAAATGAAGTACCCTAGCCTGTTTGGTCCGCGACATTAAGGACATCTATCTTCGGGTACCTAGGGGGCTAATTTGACCTACCTTGCACATCCCCTTCCAGCACAATCTTTAAAGAGTGGCAAATCATTTACTGGGACCACAGAAATGCAAATATTTTTTGTCGTCAAAGATAAACTCTTTTGCTCTATGAAAAAAAATGCATGGTTTCCATGGCAACCATAAAATCATTCTTGACCATGGGGGTGCACAAACAAAATTGGTCAAATCCCCGCTGTAAGTTATCCTAGACCACTTAATCTGGACTCATTTTAAAGCTTAAGACACATCCCTTTCCACATATGGTAAGTAATGCAAATTTTCTAGTTTGCATATTCATGAATTTTAATGAAAACTTTTAAATGACAAAAACAAATCGTTAAAAAACATTAATAAACTAATTTTAGGACCAAACTATCAATGTGACAATTTGTTACTGAGTAAGTTATAATAATACGACAAACTTATTGATGTCATGGGCCTATATGAAAATAATATCATTTGCATATTCATGAATAATAATGCAATTATCAAAACTCGAGGAAAAACAAGGGGGAAAAGCCGTAGCCAATGCAAGGTTTTGGCGATGGGTTATAAGATCTAACTTGCATCCTTGAGACCAATTCTCATGGCTGCCAGTGTAGTCAGATGTATCACCTCAATGTCAAAAAATATTGTCCTCAACCATGAACGCATTTACATGATGTAAAATAACATACATGTAGTTTCCACACCTACCCTTAGTCTGATTCCAATAAATAGGATACCCACACAAATGGTCTGACAGTGATGCATGTACCAAGAAATTTAACCTTAAGTGCCGGTTCAGATAAAAATCATGCAACATTGAAAATACACTCCACATCGAGGTTAACAGATTTTGATGAAATTTATTTTATATGAAGGGCGTAATGGTAGTATTTGACCTCTGAAATATTTTTGAATATTGTCCAGCAGTTTTAGAGAAAATTAAGATTGAAGTTTTAGACACATTTTTACAAGTTTGGCTTGAAGTCTATGGGAAAATGTCGTCAATTTTCAAGTCTAATTTTGGTCACTTCAGTAGACGAGTTTCTATACATAATATACATGAAAATGAAGCTTAACCTCTCTTCTACAATATCAAAAAAAAAAAAAACGCGTTGCCAAATCACTTTTGATGCCGTATTTTGTACACGTTTACGCCTAGGTATTTCTTACAGTGCTGGTGTGCCGTTTAGCAGTAGAATTTCTTCTTGAAGCCGGTAACCAAACCGCGCGACGTTGCTATGAAAAACGTCATGTGACAAAAATCATGTGACACTACTTCTTTAAGACACAACGTGAAATTCTTGTGCTTTTAAAGTAGCTACGAAATAAGTAAAAAAACGGAACAGAATAGGAAGATGGAACGCATTTGACGTCACAAGACGTTAGTTAAGTATGACGTGACGTCATTCGCCACGTGCTTTCGTCCTCACGTGCCCAGTCGTGTGGACCTTTAATTGACAATTAAGACACGAAAAATGTCGTTATGCAAATTTGAACATGCAACAATGTGGGAATAACGTCTTCCGTTAAAACACGAGTTATTCCTTTCGTCAGCGTGATATTTCAGTACACTGACACGAAGTTAACCCAGGACGGACGTTCTGTTATTTTAATAGAACGTGACTGTTTTACGTCATGCATGGGCTGAAAGGTCCAACATTCCACTACTAGGACGTTAAAAATATGTACTAGGGGTCGGTAAAAAGACAACCAATATTGCTGTGTATGGTGAGCTTGGTCGGTATCCCCTGTACATAGATACTGTATTGGCTATAGTCAAATACTGGTTACGCCTTAGTAAAGAATCTGAAACAGATCAATTACTTAAGGATGCATTACAAGATAATTATGTCATGTTTCAAAAGAAAAAAGATTGTTGGTTGAATTGTGTTTATATGGTTTTAAAGGAGTGTAACCTTTTAACATTTTTCAATAATCCACTAGCTATGACTAAAAGGCACTTAAATGATCTTAAAAAGTGTTTGCAGTCAAAATTTGTCAGATATTGGGGGTTAGAACTGCATAAAAGTGATAAGTTAAGGACATACAGGGAATTTAAATCAATATTTGAGTTTGAAAAATATCTTAAACATGTTTCAAATTCCTCTGATCGTAGCAATTTGGCTCGCTTTAGAACAAGTAGTCATAAATTACGCATCGAGTATGGTAGATATACTATCCCAAAGACTCCCATTGCAGAGAGACTTTGCACACAATGCTCACTGAATGCAGTGGAAGACGAGGGTCACTTTTTAATGACATGTCCCAAGTATGTTTCTCAAAGGGCTCAGATTACTAAACATTTGAATAGTAATAAGAACATTGTTTCTCAGACTTATATGTCTAAATTTAACTGGCTTTTGAGTAATGAAGACCCTGTCATATGTAATGATATTGCCTGCTTCATAACGGTGTGCTTTTCCCTTAGATCATAATGTTGCCTTATAGTCATGTTATTATTATGATTGTAGTTGAATGGACTGTGGTTGTCTCCCATGGATTACAAATTGTACTTTATTATTCTAGTCTTCTGTATTGTTATTTTGCTGTTCATCATTGTTTTTGTTTGTTTGTTTTTTCATTCTCTCTTGTTCACTTTCAATTTATGATGTCCTTTAAAGTCACAGTATATTTTCAATCAATTTTATATGTGAAAAAATTCTTTTTTTGGTCATAAGTTTTGTGCTAAGATGGTGCCTAAACATGGGGATTAAAATTCTCATTTGCGCGCCTTAATTTGGGCTTAAATTAAGGGAAATACCTTAATTTTGCTTCATTTACATTTTTCGATTCTACCTCAAATATTATAAAGAGTTCTAGGCATGACTTAAGGCGGGGTACCGTAGTAGGCTTGCGCACTCACATAGTCTCGCGTCATCAATAAAATGTAAACAACATATAGCCATGAGCGGTTCGTCAATGCCTGAATGCGGAAGCAAAAAATATTAAAATTCAGTGATTCTCCAATGGAATATGGAGGAGATGGGGAGCGGGGAATAGGAGAAATGTTATGCAGGTCCCATGACGAGGCGACTTCAAAACTTCTAGACTTTTGGTAAGGGTACAGTGTCAGTTCTGTTTTTCAAACATAAAACTAAATAATAACACTCATGTATATTTTGCATTTCGCTTTGCGCATTCTGCTTAAGGAGACTAAGGAGCCACTGAGATGCCACATAAATGGGCGTATATATAAATCTGTAGAATATCACCTTGTCCACCGCCAATTTAGATATTGTATAACAGTTGAAAGTGGTATAGAGACACGATTTTATTATATTGTCTTATATGTACATGCACTGTAGATCTATTTCATTTGAGGTTCGATACGGGTATTGACTACTCATGACAAGTATTCGCTTCTCAAAGGGAAATAACAGTGTCGAGCTGTACGTTAAGATTTCGATAATCACAGATCACACTTTTTAATGCATATAACCAGTAACAATAATGCATTCATGTTATACATACCAGGTCATATTGCATGATTTTATCGTTTTAGGCATTGTTAGTGAAAGCCAGACACAGATTCTGCCAAGACCTATTGAGAGGGCTGAGGTAAAATTTTCATTGCGTGATACATTTTCATTTATTTTCACTATGGTTTCCAATCGTTTCGAATGTTTTGTTATTGTTGTTGTTTCGAACCCATGTCATTTTGAAAACCACTTCGGTCTTTTCGTACACATTTTTGTATATTTCGTACCCAATTAAAACCATTCCCCATCAAGGTAATTTCGCAACCACTTTCATCATTTCCGCCCTAGCTATCTGGGTACTAGATGGTCGGTTCGTAGCTAATTTTGTCATTTTATAACTAAGTGGTTCGATGAAATTAACTGGTCAACAATGTCTCGGTCATGTTGGGCAACGCCAGTGGTTGCTAGGTTTCTGGGTGTCAACCAATATTATGCGAAGCTTAAAAGTGCCTTGATGAAGAACACTGCACGGTGGAAGTAGTTTTCATAGTTATCTTGCTGCAGACTTGTCCTCTACCACTAATTTTGCTCGTTTGCACAAGATTACCTCATTAAACTTATAGTTGTATTATATTATTTTTTTAGGCAAAGAAGTACGGTGCTAACTTACATAGTAGAAGACGGTTTAATGCTCGATGCTTAAGCCATGTTCTTACTGTCCCGGATTATCTACGGTTAACCAGGATGAATCGTGTCGGACCGGGATAGAACCATAGCGCCACCATGGACATGCGTGGCAAGCCGGAAAACATTCCGGTGCATAACTGGGCGACACCGGGACAAAGCGTTCGAGCATGATAAACCGGGATGATCCGACGTAAACTGGGGGTACCGTGCTATTCGACACAAGCTGTGCCTTAACCGGAACTCCTTTATGACGAACCGGACCTTTAAAAGTTTGCCCACCGTAAAGCCCGTTTTGGGCCCGGTTGTCACCGACACCATCGTTGACAACCATCCGGCTTAACATCGGGGTTTACCGAAGTAAAACCGGGATCCACCGGCCTGCATAGTGACGACACTATGTTTGAACACAGCTAAAACGTGGCTCCACTGGGTTCATTCTATAAAAGTGAAATAAATGAAGTTATTTTATACTTTACACTGAAAACCAATGTATATCAAAACTTGATAAAATTGGTATTTTCATTGATATGAAATTTCACTGATATCAAATCTCACTGATATTGGATATCAAAAGTCACTAGTGACTGATATCAGCCTTTATCTTTACGTAGATTTTGGATTACTTCTGACGTTTCCATTTACTTGATGTCATTAAAGGTGTGTTACTTAAGAAATTCAAACGTCTATAACTCAGTTATTTATGAACGAAAACATAAAGTGTGGGTATTCATTTTCTTAGTTAGAACGTATGTGGTTGACTCCAAAAAGTAGGGGAGCGCAGTGGCGTTCTGATAGAGCATCGGACTCCGTGTGGAGAGGTCCTTTTGTTCGATCCCCACTGGTGGCATAGTGCTGTGTCCTTGAGTAAGACACATTAACATTCCAGAGTGCTGGTTGAAACCCCAGAAGCGGTGATTCCGTCCCGACATTCCTTAGAACGTAAGGAACATTTAAAAAGTAAAAACGTAAAAATGCAGAGGAACTAAATAATTAAATTCCAAATCCGCACACACCAACAGGAAACGCTAATAGCGATATTCTGAAACCCAGGGATACTAGTTTGGGATAGAAAAGTCGTGATTTTGATCGGAAGACCAAATGATGAAAGAGTATGGACAATAGATATAGTACAGTCATGTGCATTCAGTTGATTTGATTATTTGGTTTTTACGTCCCAGTCAACAGCTATGGTCGCACGAGGACGGGATCTTGGTTTGATGTCTCGCCCGGAGATCTAGAGAAGCTCGGGGTGGAACACATGGCCATGTTTTGCCTGACAAAACTACACCACAGAGGCTTTTTCTAGATCCATGTAAAGGTCAATATATGATACACGATTAATATGATTTGATATGTTTATAAAATACATCCTAGTAAATATGACCCGACGAGTCATAATGCTACTGACAGGTATCAGTGACGTACACATGTCAATTTCGATACTTACTCGGTCTTTGATCTGTCTGTGGTCATTGTCGAGCTACTTGTATCAACTGCTTATAAAAATTAATAAAATGCAATTTGATGACACAAGAGCAACATTCAAACAGCTATATATATACACCGTTTCTAGGTGATGTATTACCTAAACTGTCATACTATTGCATATCGACTCACGTATCTACGGCGTATCAATATACGAAAGGTCCGTCACGCGTACGTCGTACATACGTGAGCATACGTAGCTCATACTCCACGATACGTAGCTCATACTCCTCATACGCCGAGGTGCTACGTTTTTTATGTGTGCACTTAAAAATTCGTAGCCGCTGACGTACGTGGCAAGTCCGATACGCCGTACATACGTCACACATACGTGGTACATACGAAGCAAGTTGGCAGATACGCCGTAGATACGTTGCTCATACTCATGATACGCCACACGTAAGTCGCGGGTAACATGCCACGTAACCGTGGCGTATGTAGAGCGTACTTTTCCTACGTGTGACGTATGTGTGGCGTATCCTCGACACTCTTTTCGTATCTACGGCGTACCAGCGACGTACGTGTGGCGTATCTCGCGTGCTATGTACGTTTCGCTGTTGTGGAGTATGTGTGACGTATAAGGAGTTTTAGGAATATTTTGTGGCGTTCCAAGAGAATCTTAATGCTTCTATATAAATGTTTTCGTTTTTCCGAAGTCCTGGATCAGATGTTTCTCACGGTCCTGGGTGCCGTGTAGGGTTCTTGCAAGGCTACGCTTGGTGTAGCCTCAGTCTTTGTTCGTTTCGTCTTTAGACCAGTATTGGAAGCTTGGAGATATCATCCCCTTGTGTTTTGTTTTCTTCGGTGTTAATCTAGATTATCCAGATTTCTGCTGTGGCATCTTCGACCTCTGATAATTGATAACAGTAATGTGCGAATTGCATGAACAAAGTGAACACAACCGTTTGTTCTCATAGATTTTAAAAAGCAAATGGTAGAGCAGATTAGCCGCAGATAAGAATTGAACGTAACTTACATACGGCGTAGATACGTCACGCGTACACACTTCATACGCCATACATACGTAACACGTACGTAACACATACGCCTTGATACGCCGTACATACGAAAGTGAAATTCCATACGAATACAGATAAGTCACAGATACGCCACGGGAACATAGCTGGAACGTCACACGTACGTGGAACATACGCGTACGTCGCTTGAACAAACTGATACGGCTCAGACCTCGGCGTATCGACATCCTAGATACGCGAGCGATACGCCGCAGATACGTGAATATGTGACAAAACTATTAATCGTTACTTTTACGTGGCGTATTAAAAGTACCTGCTGCGTTGCATTTTTATACATGGCATTGACGTATGCACGGCGTATCGGAACTGCTACGTTATGGTACGTACTCGTAAAAATTGTAGCACCTCAGTCTGCCAGTTGTACAAATTGTGTATCGAAGAATGCGAGCTACGTATACTCTTTAACTTAGGCGGTTAGCCGGTTTACACGCTTAATTCCGGTTGTTCCCGGGTCGACATGGCTCATACTCCACAGACCACTTTATTAGCTCACCTGAGCCGAAGACTCACAGGTGAGCTTATAGGATAGGCAGGCATCCGTCGTCCGTCGTCGTCGTCGTCCGTCGTCGTCCGTCCACAATTTCAAAGAAGAATATTTCTGAAGCTAGTAGGCCGATCTTGATCAAATTTAATGTGAACAATAATTAGGTTGGGGGATTGATTGCATTAGGTTTTGGAGCAGATTGTATCAAAATTGTGGTTTCCATGGCAACAGATAGGTCCCATAGACTTACAATGGGAAAAACTAAAAAAATCTTCTTCTCTGAAACCACTAGGCCCACAGCTTTGATATTTGGTATGTAGCAATGTCTAATAGTCCTCTACATAAATTGTGCCATTCATGCCCCTGGGGTCAAATTTGGCCACGCCCCGGGGGTCGATAGTCTCCATAGACTTACTATGGGAAAAAAAAAATCTTCTTCTCTGAAACCACAGAACCCACAGCTTTGATATTTGGTATGTGGCAATGGCTAATGGTCCTCTACATACATTGTGCCAGCCATGCCCCTGGGGTCAAATTTGGCCACGCCTCGGGGGTCGATAGTCTCCATAGACTTACAATTGGAAAAACTAAAAAAATCTTCTTCTCTGAAACCACTAGGCCCACAGCTTTGATATTTGGTATGTAGCAATGGCTAATGGTCCTCTACATAAATTGTGCAATTCATGCCCCTGGGGTCAAATTTGGCCACGCACCGGGGGTTGATAGTCTCCATAGACTTAATATGGGAAAAAAATAAAAAATCTTCTTCTCTGAAACCACAGGGCCCACAGCTTTGATATTTTGTACGTGGCAATGGCTAATGGTCCTCTACATAAATTGTGCCAATCATGCCCCTGGGGTCAAATTTGGCCACGCCCCGGGGGTCGATAGTCTCCATAGACCTACAAAAGGAAAAAAAAATAAAAAAATCTTCTTCTCTGAAACCACTAGGCCAACAGCTTTGATATTTGGTATGTAGCAATGGCTAATGGTCCTCTACATAAATTGTGCCATTCATGCCCCTGGGGTCAAATTTGGCAACGCCCCGGGGGTTGATAGTCTCCATAGACTTACTATGGGAAAAAAATCAAAAATCTTCTTCTCTGAAACCACAGGGCCCACAGCTTTGATATTTTGTATGTGGCAATGGCTGATGGTCCTCTACAAAAATTGTGCCAATCATGTCCCCGGGGTCAAATTTGGCCACGCCCCATGGGTCGATAGTCTCCATAGACCTACAATAGGAAAAACTAAAAAAATCTTCTTCTCTGAAACCACTAGGCCCACAGCTTTGATATTTGGTATGTAGCAATGGCTAATGGTCCTCTACATAAAGTGTGCCATTCATGCCCCTGGGGTCAAATTTGGTAGTCTCAATAGACTTGCTATGGGAAAAAAAATTCAAAAATCTTCTTCTCTGAAACCACAGGGCACACAGCTTTGATATTTTGTATGTGGCAATGGCTAATGGTCCTCTACATAAATTGTGCCAGCCATGCCCCTGGGGTCAAATTTGGCCATGCCCCGGGGGTAGATAATCTCCATAGACTTACAATGGGAAAAACTAAAAAAAAATTCTTCTCTGAAACCAAAAGGCCCAGAGCTCCTATATTTTGTATGCAGCAATGTTTGGTAGTCCCCATTATAAATTGTGCCAGTCATGCCCCTGGGTCAAATTTGGCCATGCCCCGGGGGTCAATAGTGTCCATGCATAGACTTTCATTGGTCGATTCTCAATTAATTTAAATCTCATGAGCTTACAATGTGATAATCTTTTAGGTGAGCTACAGGACCAATGGTCCTCTAGTTCTCGTTTTCAGTAACCCGGGCATAGAGATTTTTTGCGGTAAACGTAAGTTTTCTCTCATTTCATTGCAACGCCCCCCCCCCCCCTTCTCCCTTATGAAGGCTGACCACAAAACACAACATTACTTTAGGGAGGAAATATGACGCTGTGGCCGTAATGTTAGCATAAGAATGAATGGGTCAACGTATAGAGAATGCAGAATTGCTACAGAACGCGGTTCTTGAACGGTCTTTCATGTATAGGACAGTCTGCGCTGTTATCTTTCTGAATTTTCCCCTATGTAGTCTCTCCGTAAATAAAATCGATTATGTATGACAAAATACCACTTTGTTTAGGGCACACACTATTGCCTTTCAATGATGGTGCAAGTAGTCATGAACAAGATTTGTCAATACACACGATCATACTTTCAAATATTTTCATTTTACAGTAAATCATAAGTATATATTACACAGTTTGGTCGTAAATAGAGTTTAGCACGTGTTTCTGTTTACTTCCGGAATTCCAGAACTTTGCGCATTGAATTCGAGTGTGAAGGCGGGCAAAAGGATATATTTATCACTGTCACTCATTTAAGTCAAATTTTAATTAGTCTTTAATTGGTTTATCTGTAATGCTTTATGGAAGTTTTCGACAGATCCTTGTTCGGCAAACGAAGCACTAGAACATATAAAAAAATATCAAAATTGAAAAAAATAATTGAAAATTTACTGACACTTTAAGGATTTTCTAATAAAGATATTGTATCTTGTATCTTAAAAACTTACCCCGTAAAATCATGAATATATAGCAGCAAAAATAAACTGTATTATCATGTTAAACTTACTTAGAATTATAACTGATATTTTCAATTGTAAACGCGTATATCACTTTTAAACTATTAAAAGTATACTTGAAAAATAAAATTGATTGATTTTAATCTATGAAATATAATAAGATGAATCAAAATTTGTTCATATTCTTGATCTTAAAATATTGAGGTTTTGTTTTAAGTTACTTCCCTTGAAATCTATCATAAAGATTATGCTTTAGTAAAAGTAGTATTTGACTTGATCGCGTATAACTACATCCCACCTTTGGGTTTGTATTCCATCAGTGTCATGACAGCTTAGGTCGTGACATGGGTTAAAAGACTCATCCGAAAGACTGAAGAAGAGCGGGGTAGACCCTGCAATCCACGATTCACACGGCGAGTAGCTAAACCATTCGGCCGCGAACATGAGGCTGTAACGGCGTGGAACGGAGTTGGCTCCGCCTCACTGAATTCCATTCAAGAATACCCTGAGTACATATATACATTCAAGTTAACTGTTATAAAAGCAACATGTATCGACATAAACCCAAACATAAAACTGTATATTTGACGATCATAGGTAAGTGTTGGATGTTGAATGACGATGATATACGCTGTTGGTCAACGAATTCACACCAGTCTTGTGGTGTTTTGACGTATCCATGGTAGGCCTACCTTCAGGTCACAGATAATGTCGTAACGGACATCATGACAAGACAGCTGTACCTTGAAAGTCGCACGCCGGTCACGGTTTGCAGCCTCGGAGAACGGGTAGAAAACAAAACAATCGCATTCCGTGGCGGGGCAGTCGATCGTGTGAATCGCGACCTGTCGTAAGAGATCGCACATAAATTACAAGACAGTCTTTCGACTTGCACGATTTGCAATGCATCTGAGCCATTATGAGTATATTGCGAATTCGCGCCACCGCGCCACCTGACAACGCTTATGTGACGCGTTTCTAAAGTGTCTCTCGTTGTTGAAATTGCTTTGAGGAGCGTTTTTTTTTTTTTTTTTTTTTTTTTTTTCTTTTTTTCAACACACCTGGCGCGCGTTTGTCCATAGACCAGTGTGTCACTCACTGGTCTTTATTCTTTATGTCTTTTTGTTTGTGGTTTGAATCCATCAATGCCTGGGTTACATTTGCCCCGATCATCGTGCAATTTTTTGGCAATTTATATATTTCAGACATCGTACATAAAGGTGATCACGGGCATGTTTAGAATTCATCGTACAGTTTCTTGCTCTGACTTTCGTCCGCGTTCTGAGTGAAAACCATACAGAGATCGTCGGAAGATGTCCATGACGAATCCCTACGATTTCTGACTGAGCCTTTTTGGTCTTCTTACGATCATTGTACGGGCCCCGCCCATGGGGCCCCGAAGAAATAGATTTGATTCTTGCGCCTACAGGCAAAGCTTTTACACTGCTGACTGCATGCCTATCTTATTACTGGTTAACCGCTCAGGATGAGCCTGCCCAGGAAAAGTGGTTTCAAGTCAAAGCATCCACACCTATAAGCGGTTGTGGCTTTGTTGGATGGTAATATATCAAGCAGTTGTTGGATGTTTTGGGTAAAAGTCCCGTAAATGGAGACAACGTCCCGACCTGATCTTAGCCGTTGACTGGGACGTTAAGCATCAATTTTAACATCAAACAAACGATGACTGTACAATTTTTATCACCAAATAATCAAAAAAAAAAAAAAAAAAAAAAAAAAAAAACATGCAGTGGCCGCACGATCATCGCAGCGTCTCCCACACTGGTCCGTCATTACGTACAGGACATTAAAGCAACGTATAGGTTACTAAGGCGCAACGTATAGTTTACTAAAAAAAATGGCGGATTTTGGTGGACACGAATCGGTGAGTAAGATTTGTTTATTCTGATATTTTTTTAATTTTGCACAAGAAATAGATTGTGGGCAGACATTAAGAGGATCTAACCGAGTCCATAGTATCATAATAAGGTTTATTTTACCCAAATTAGAACGTTTTAGTTGTTTTTTCGTTGGACCGTTTTAGGTGTCGAAAACTGAGAATGAATGTAATTACGTTGTAATGAAAAATCATTAAAAATTTCCCTATCAAAGGACATTTGAAACCTTTTTTTTGGCCAGATCGTCTTATTAGGTCAGTATCTATGTTCGACATCAAAAATCAACCCATTTACCATCGAACTTTGACCACAATATAAGGTTTTCTTCTCGGAGAAGTTCAAAACACACGATTTGGCAATCAGCTGTCTAAGGGTGTCGAACATTATACTTAAATGGGTGATTTCCTGCAGAATGTACCGATCGAGGCAAATAACACAATAGTTTTGCTGGTCCGTAAGGTGTGTTTGATTAAGATAAACAAAAAAGGAACATCAGAATCAATAAGCAAATCTTACTCACCGATTCGTGTCCACCAAAATCTTGACCAGTGACGGACCAGTGTGGTCTCCGGACGATGCTTCCACACGGCGTGGTAACGGTCTTACGTTTATAAACACTTGTAACAGGATATCTAAAGCCTTCGGGAGACCGCAAGAAAAGGAAAATCACAAAACAATTGTTCCACGTACAATGTAACTTCAACTGCATCCATTTTATTACACAGAAGTGCACGTTGGAAAGAATTTAAGGAACAGTGTTAAGAGTATATATAAAAAGAATCTATTGAAGTGTTTACTATCAAATTTGTTTGTTTTCAGCTTAAAAGTAGTTATATATTTTCTGAAAATTCAAGAATGACTAAAATTTAAAGAAATCTTATTTTCAAGGGGAACAACTTCATTTTTCAAGTTAAAGCTTTTTTTAAAATTAACAAAAGATATACAGAAAAAAATAAATTCAGGAGCATTTTAATTGTGTTTGTTTTTTGCACGTTCACTCGTACCTGGAAATACAGGCAACACACTTTTGAAGATCTAGTTGATTCTCAATTATAGAATTTCATATCGGTATCAGACAACTTAGGTTACAAGCTCTTGGTCTCAAAACAGCAGAAAAAAATCAAGTTTAGGACATTTGTCTTCAGGTGTTTCTGTTGTTCTCATGTCAACCAGGTCATGCAGGTATTTGAGTTTGCAAAGGGTTTTATTTTTCTGGACACGTTATATTAGAGACACTTTACATGACATAACTTAATTTCAATATCAGTCTGCTGAGTTTGATATAAACGAGTTTCAAAACAGCAGAAAATGCCAGTTTTGGGCGGCTGTCAAAGAATGACTTTGTTGTTGTCATGGTAACCAGTATTTGAATTTTTAAATGGTTAAAACTTTGGAACAAATGATATATTTTATACTTCTAGATCATCATACATTTTCATAACAAAAATTGTCTACAGAATTTACGAGAATTGTGCCTCAAAACAGCAGAAAATTCCAATTTTTGACATTCATGTTCAGGTGTGACTTTGTTGTTGTCATGGTAACAAGGTAAGTGGCCATACTGTCCTTTCATCACCGAGCATGATAAAACAATTGTTGCTTTACTGATACAATTTGACAAAATAAATACACAATTTTCCAGAAGCCGATATAAATGATCAGAACCCCCCCACACCCCCACACCCCCCCCCCACACACACACCCTAAAAATGTCACGTTTAAATATATTTCTCCAGTGGTGTTCAACTTGTTGCTATAGCAACCATGCATTTTAACTTGCAAAGCGTTTCATTATATAAATTTGTAATAAAATACTTACTTTATAATTAATATTCAATATCACGTTAACATCAGTCTACTGAAATGGCAATAATTTGGTATGAAAACAACCCAAAAATTCTTTATTTTAGATATTTTCTTCTGCAACGTTTTAGTTGTCGCCATGGCAATCTGGTAAGTGACCAAGTTGTCTTTTTTATCAACAGATATGATAAATCAATAGTTGCTTTCTTGGTACATTGTTATAGAACAAATCCACAAGTGAAAAGAAGCTGATATAAACTTACCTGTAAACCCCCAAAATGTAAATTTTAGCCGTTTTTTTTCCTCCAGTGGTGTTTGGTTCGTTTCTATGGCAACCACGTGTATTAATTTGCGAAGTGTTGTACTTGTAATATAGTACTTACTTTATAATTATAAATCATTATCATGTTAAAATCAGTGTACTGAAGTGGCAATAATTTGGTGTGAAAACAACAACAACAAAAAAAAATCAATATTTTTTGAATATTTTTCCCTTGTAGCATTATAAATGTCGCCATGGCAACCAGGTCAGTGACCAAGCTGTTTTTTTATTATTGAATATGATAAATCAATACTTGTTTTCTTTGTACAATGCTACAAAATAAATCCATCTGTGATTAGAAGTTGACATAAACTTACCTGAAAACCCTCCAAATTGTAAATTTTACTTTTTTTTCCTCCAGTGGTGTTCGATCTGTTGCTATGGCAACCGTGTATATGAAAAGGCAAAGGCTTTTATTGTTGAAACTTGTAATATAATACCTACTTTACAATTAAACTGCTGTATCATGTTTACATCAGTCTACCGAAGTGTCAATAATTTGGCGTGAAAACAACCCAAAAATCAATATTTTAGATATTTTTCCTTTGTAACATTATGGTTGTCGCCATGGCAACCAGGTAAATTACCAAGCTGTATTTCCTACTATTGTATATGATAAATCATAACTTCCTTTCTTGGTACACTGCTACAAAATAAATCCACAAGTGATTAGAAGCTGATATAAGCTTACCTGAAAACCCTCCAAAATGTAAAGTTTAGGTTTTTCATTTCAGTGGTGTTCGACTTGTTGCTATGGCAACCGTGTATATGAAAAGGCAAAGCGTTTTATTGTGGAAACATATAATACAAGAGTTGCTTTATAAATTAAGTGTTACTGCATATCAATATCAGTCTACTGAATTTGCGATAAACTGATCTGAAAACAGCCAAAAATGCCTTTTTCATATTTTTTGACTTAGTGGTATAATATGCGTTGTCATGGCAACGCCAAGCTGAATAAAATCAATGTGTTTTTGGCTGCAAAGCTTCAAGCTATGTTAAGTGTTTCTATTCAAATTGTTCATTTCTACTTAACATTTATCACATTCATAAAATATTATTTTGAATTTGGCCATTTTTAGAGCAGAATTTAGCGATTTTTAGGCAAAATACTAGTTCCCGTTGCCATGGTGACGAGAAATGAAAAAAATCGAAATAAACCTTATTTTTCTTGTTCTGTCATCAAAACCTCTCAGAAAAATGAAAATCAGCCAAATCCGTTACCCACCATGTGGAGTCACCTGCATGATTTTTATCTGAGCCAGCACTTAATACCTATCATTTAGCTGGTTGAAATTGCTTATTCATGAAAAATAATAAAAATGCATAAGAAATCGGTGAAAAGCTTAGAAAAATAGCGGTATACATACAAAATCATGTGTACCAGAGCTGGTAATAAACTCAGGATGCTAAAAAGTATCAAATAAATGCTATGGCAATGTACTATGTTCCTTAAGTCTGATATAATAATTGTCTGATTTTCAATTACATTACTTATAATGAAAAATCTAGAAACAGGAATGAAAAAAATCAAAAATGAAACTGGTAAACTTACAAAATGACTGGGATCTCGGCAATCAAAATCCCTAACATGCTGAAAATGGCATCAAATGGTTGCTAGGACAAAAGTATGCCATCCTGTACTATAATATATGAGTCATTTGATTTTTGCTTTATGAATATTAACAAAACCTTTCGAATTAAGAGGAACATAATGGAAAAGTTAGTGTGGAATACATAGAAATTCACATGTATCTAGGCTACTTATAAACCTAGAGAGATATAACTGGTACCGAAGTATTGCTAGGACAATGTTCTATTACCATGTAATCTGATACATACATGTAAAAATCAGCTATTTTTGTAGTATGGATATTAATTGGTTATTTATGAAAAAGATAAAAATCAATGAAAAATAAAGGGGTACACAAACAAAATCGCTTATATCTCAGCTGCCAATATCCTTAGAAAACTGAAAAGGGTACCAAAGGAATGCTAAAAAGATACACTATTGCCACGTGATAGCTTCAGCATATGTTATTGCATTTTCTGAATGCTACACAAAATTTTAAACAAATGTGGAAATGACTGAAAATTGAAGATTATGTTCTAACAAAATTTATTAAATCTTGACTGTCAGCAAGCATGCTTTTTATAAATTATCTAAACACATGGCAATAAAACAGTGTCCTACTAATAAATTGATGCCATTTTTAGTTCTTTTGGCAGTTATTCATTTATTGTTGCTTTTTTGTCTTATCTATGAAGATACATTCATACAACAAAAATAGCTGATGATTTACAAATTAATTACCTGGTCATAGAACATAGTCCTAGCAATCATTTGATACCAATTAAATCTCTCTAGGTCTATCAGTAGCCAAGATACATACTTTTTTATGTATACTAGCTTATTTTTCCATATTTTTCTCGAAATACTGGAGGTTTTGCTAATATTCTTAAAACTAAAATTCAAATGCCTTATATATTGTAGTACAGGATGGTATAATATTGTTCTAGCAACAATTTGATGCAATTTTCAGCACTTTAGAAGTTTTGATTGCCGAGATACAAGTCATTTTGTAGGTTTACCCGTTTAATTTTCTCACTTTTTTCACCGATTTTTAGCTCACCTGAGCCGAAGGCTCACATGGTGAGCTTATAGGATGGCCATATACCGGAGTCCATCCGTCGTCGTCCGTCGACGTCCGTCGTCGTCCGTCCGTCGTCCGAGATCTTCTCCTTTGAAACCGCTGGGCCAATCAAAGCCAAGCTTCATCACACTGGTAAATGTAAAAGTACTGGAGCTGGTTGCAACGCACTGGTGCAGTCTAAATTACGCACTGGAGTAAGATTAAAAATGGCGGAAAAGGTAAATAAATCTTATGCCTCTTTTCATTACCATTCCCTTATAAACTTGTGTGTATTTTATTTGTTATGTCACCTAGCGCAGAGAAGGACGGAATCATTGCAGTTGATGATTTTATCACGCAAAATGCGATTTATTTCATGGGTTAGAAGCCAAATCCGATACAGTTCTACCAGTATGACCGGTGGCATGTGTTTTCGTGCCAAAATTGAGAGAAAAATGCATGTTTGAGCATAGTTTTTGTTATATTGTGATAAGTTTATGAAAAAACATTCAAGACACACGATTTCCGATCGCCAATTTTTTTCTTGGTATCGAAGCAAATGTTTTATTGAGGATTTTCTTTTTTTTTGTTATTTAATCTTTATTAGGTCTTCCAATCGAATAAAACAATTACATGCATGAACATTATAAATACGTACAAAAGCATCTGGGCACCATCACGCATACAAATGAATTTTTGTTCTTACTTTTAAAATAATCATTTGAACATAGATGTAAATGTGCATCAATAAACCTTTATTTTTGACTTATACTTTTACCAAAGTAAAGATGATACACCACCTTATTTTAATTAAAAAAACAGACGTGAAGAATTGATATGCCATGCGTGATAGTGTCTTCCATAATAAACATGATATTATAATTTGCGTGCATGATTGTGAGTATCAGACTGGCAGACTTAACAATAACCATTTTTCTATGAACAGAAAAAAAGCAAAACAAACAAAAAAAGTGGTACGCATCTATGACGCTTTGCTCCGGAATCGTTCCATTCTACAGCTATAATATATATCATCACATTCCTTCATTTCATCAGATGCTGGTCAAAAACATTGTAATGAAAAAACATCATGAAAATTAAAAAAAAACATTCAGAGTCGGTCAGAAAAAAATCAAACGTTCATAAAAATCTAAATTATAAGCCAAATTGAACTCTTTAATTTATATTTACTTATTTATGTCTATATTATTATTGTAATAGATTATGGGTGTTAAGCAATTGCCATTTTTTACGGTGTACATCCAGTTTGTTCTTAGAAAATGCTATGTATTCTTCAAATTCCTTCGTCTGATGCAGTGTGCTCAGAAAACCATTTATGTTTGGTATTTGCTGTTTGTATTTTGAGGAGAAAATATAATTTTTTGCTAGCAGTATGACAACATTAAACACTGAATGTTTTAAATTGTTTCCGAAAGTAACCCCAAAACAGACATTAAAGTAACTCAAGCTTATATCAATATTATTGGCATTCAATATTTCCTGTATTTTTGACCATATTTAAAAAAATATTTATCATTTTGTACTATCCTCATAAGATATTTGTAGTTGAAGTTACGTAATTTTACATCGACTGTGCAGTTAAAACTCATTTGGTAATACTGAGGCCAATTCAGATATTGTTGTGGAAATTCATTAGCCCATTTATCCTCTGCTTTTACAGTAGGTACTTTTAATGCGTTTAATCGGATATTATACATGTATAATCTTCTGTTAATCGAGCCTTTTTGTTCCGTGATGATCTGTAGCACTTTATTTTGTATCTGAGGCAAAAAATTATACTCTTCATTTTTTAATTTACTTTTCCATTCACTTTTTATATTAGAGACTATGTTATGATACTTCAGGAAATCGTTTTGTGGTATATTATATAAATTTTGGAGTTGTTCTATTGTATAAAATTGCTTTATCCGAAAATCGTATATATGTTCTATAAATTTGATACCTTGTTCAAACCATTTCCTATAAAACATTATTTTGTTATCACATTTTTTGTTAGAGTTATTCCATATGATTTGTTTTGCAATTATGTTTGTTGTTTCTAAAGTATTGATTTTACTCCACCATGACAAAATATCACACAGAAAAAATATTATCCTTAGCAATCAGATTACAATCTATACTATTTAAGTTACATTCTAATATAATTTTTCCCCCAAAGTTATTAAGTTTTTCTAGGTAATATTCTTTCCAAAGGCCTTTATTCTTTTCATCAAATATTCTCCGTAACCAACCTGCCTTTAAAGTTTCGATGAAATAATCAATGTTTGTCAACCTAAGTCCTCCCTTTTTATAGTCTTGCGTCAGTATAGTTCGTTTGATTTTGTCAGGTTTCGAATCCATTATAAACATAAAGATTATGTTTTTGATTTTTTTAATAATTTCTTCTGGTGGATTTTCTAAGACCGTAAGTCGGTATATAAGCTTCGGTAGAGCGAAAGTTTTTACTACAGTGATTTTACCCATTAATGTCAGTTTCCTGTGATTCCATCGTTTTATGCAATTTATAAAGTCGTTTAGCTTTGGCAATAAGTTATTTTCAATCAGTTTATGTTTTTCATCAGAGAATACTATTCCTAATGTTTTCGCCGACTCTGAAGTCCATTCAAATTTCATATTACTCAAATAATTTACATCAGTATACTTCAATCAACCTATTTTTAAAACAATAGTCTTATTTATATTTAGCTTTAGTCCTGATATTAACTTGAAATCTGCGAGTATACTAATTAACTTCTTAAACGATTTTAACGATCCGTCCATCGCGAAAGTGGCATCATCTGCAAACATTGTAGTTTTAAACTCTTTTCCATTTATTTTTATCCCTGTGATAAGCGTCGCTGATAAAATTTCAATACAGAGAATAAAAAGATAAAGGGAGAGAGGGCACCCCTGTCTCACACCTCGATTTATTGCAAAGAAATCAGACATACATCCTGCATTTAACACACAGCTAGTTGCACCTTTATAGAAACATTCCACCCATTTTATTATATCAGTTCCAAAATTAAATGATTTTAAACATTTTAAAATATATTCATGGCTTACACTATCAAACGCTTTTTCAAAATCTGCAAAAAATAAAAGTCCCGGTTGATTTTCATTATTTAATTTCTCGATTGTTTCTTGAATTAAACGAATATTCTCACCGATATAACGACCCTTAATGAAACCTGTTTGGGAACAATCAATTATGGTGTGAAGAAATTTCTTAATTCGATTTGCGATAGCTTTTGTGGCAATTTTATAATCCGTATTTAATAAAGTTAATGGCCGCCAGTTTTTTAAACTTTCCAAATTTTTATCTTTTTTAGGATTTTCTATTACAACGCACTGGGAGCATTTTTTGAATCATTAATACAACGCACTGGTGATTGCACAAACTTGCTTCAGGGTTGCTGATTTCACATAGGCAAAGCATCTAACTCGCCCAATCATTAAGCAATCTTATATGAACATCAACGTGACAAATGGACATGTAATATATGTTTTAGAAACAGAAATAAACTGTATTTGTAATAATTGAACACTGGGCTATCGAATAAATGAGTTTTAAAACATATTTATATTCAATATTTGGAGTTATCTGCCCTTGTTTTAGCCCATAATATACTTACTTTTCCTATATATATTGTCAAACTGTAACCATAGCAACCAGGATGTCACAATAATAGACAAAATAATTCCGACAGATTGCGTGTAATGATAAAAGGTTTCCATCCACAGTGCAGATTATATTTTTCTTTTGGTCCTTTGAGATCAGCGAGGGAAATTGGATTATAGCACTATTCGTATCGTAAAGAATCTGTATAAATAAAAGTAAAACGATCAGAGCCTCAGCAGACAAACCGAAATCCCCAAAATAAAAGAGCTAGTTGTAACTTGTAAGAATTAAAACAAGGCACATTCTTCGCCATATCCAGCTAAACAAACTCATTGAAAACATAGATGGACCCATTTTTAAAAAATAGGTCATAATTGCATTTGTACGTACTCGTACCTTTCTTTTCTGATTGATCGGGTGCACGGATTGGTGAGATAATAAGCGGGATATAGGTCTGACAACATGGAAAGTAATGCAAGAAAATGCCTCATAAAATTATGTTCGTGAACCTTACACCCCATGTTATATGTAGCAAAACGGGTGGTACATGGGTAGAAGTTGTTGTTGTTGTTGTTGTTTTCTATCTTATTTGTGCTCGACAAATACAGTGGCTGTACTCTAAGAATCGACTCAACATATAACCACCATCTATGTTTTCTAAGAAAAATAGAACAGAAATCAAATTTTCGTCTAAAAACTATCATTTTTACAGTCTTATAAATCTTTGCATATCGGCCACAACGCGAGAAAATGTACATTCGGGCAATATTTTGGGCATTAGAAAAAATAATTATACTTTGAATGTATATTGTTTCTCGAGTCTAATACCTTTTATTTGACAAGATTACTCAAGTTAGTTTTTTAGTTATGACACATTTAGTAAATGACCAATACAGAGGTCATTGTCCCGAAAAATGACGCCAAAGTTGCGTAATGCATTTCTGCATGTTTGACATGCCTACAAAACTCAAGACATTCGCTTAAAATTATTCAATTACTATCCGGAAACATTTGGTAAGTTTGAATAATAATAATAATAATAATAATAATAATAATAATAATAATAATAATAATAAAAACTGAGATTCTTTAAGAGCAGTGAGTATGTTAATGAGAAAAGGGATGGGCCCTACAACGGTTTCGGCTACTTAAGCCTCTTCAGTGACCCATTGAATTTGGCAAAATTTAGCCAAAGACAAATACTATAATTTTGCAACTTTCAACAGGAAAGTCGATACAAACGATGGTATTATCCAAACAGACCAAATGTTTAAAACGTTGGTTAGAAAATTAATCTAAACTGATAATGAATTTTTTATTCCTGAATCCTCAGAATAACCTCGCTGATCGCATAGGACCAAAAGGAAACTATAATCTGCACTATGGATGGAAAGGTACAAGTAGGCAATGATCAGGAAATGGCGCAGTCAGAAAGAAATTTCCACTCCATAAACCGAGGATTGGGAAAAAACTAAAATGACACTAAGGTACTTATACCAAGAAAACATATCGTAAGCCGAGTGAGCAGCTATTCCCCAATAGGCGGCCACTCAGTTACCCGAACTGAACTTAAAATATGAAAACGTACATAAGGCTCAAACAGCACAAAGATTTCATCATTACAAGCAATCTGTCGGAATTATTTTGTCTATAATTGTACATCCTGGTTGCTATGGTTACTGTTTGGTGATGCATATAGGAAAATTAAGTATATTATATGCTAAAAAATAGGGCAGACAACTTCAAATAAATATTGAAAATAAATGTTTCAAACCCCATTTATTCGATAGCCCAGTGTTCAATGATTGCAAATACAGTTTTATTTCTAAAACATATATTACATGATTGTCCTGCTTTTTGGCAGTTTTCTACTAGAAAAGTCAGAATATCCGAAGGTACATTTTGTCACGTTGATGTTCATATAAAATTGCTTAATGATTGGGCGACTAACCCATGAAATAAATCGCATATTGCGTGATAAAATCATAAACTGCAATGTTTCCGCCCTTCTCTGCGCTAGGTGACATGACAAATAAAATACACACAAGTTTATAAGGGAATGGTAATGAAAAGAGGTATAAGATTTATTTACCTTCGCCATTTAAATCTTACTCCAGTGCGTAATTTAGACTGCACCAGTTCGTTGCAACCAGCTCCAGTACTTTTACATTTATCAGTGTGTTCATATGGAACATCCATAGGAAGGAAGCACGAAAGTTTATATAAATGGTCCATGTCACATGACCAAGATGGCCGCCATGCTCATGGTAAAAATCATAAAAACAATCTTCTACTCTTAAAGCGGAGGATCAATTTCAACGAAACTTGCTATGTAGCATTGGGGACTCTGGCCTATTATAGTTTGCATAAATCATGACCTTGGGTTGACCTTGACCTATTTTATTGCAAGGTCAATTTTTGTTACATAGGTTTTTCAATGGGAAAAAAGTGAAAACGTTTAATTCCTCAGGAAGTTTTGAAGCCTATGACCTGAAAGTTGGTAGATACAGACAACATGTTGAGAAAATGAAGTGTTGTGAGTATTAAAGGTCAAGGTCATTTCTTGACCTTGGCCAAGGGTCAGTTACAAATTAAATGTAAAACTTAATTTTCTCAGTAACCACCAATCAAAGCCATATTTATATGTAGTATCCTTGGGATGGGGGAACAAAAAATATATAAATGGTCAAGGTCACTTGACATGCCGCCATGGCTATTAATAGCAAAAACCTTTAAAACTCTTCTTCTCCAGAACCAGAAGGCCTACGATTTTGAAACTTGTCATGAAGCATCAGGGGGAGAAGCTGTACAAAGTTTATGTAAACCATGACCCTGGGTTGGCCTTGACCTATTTTAAGGCAATGTCAACATAGGTCACCCATGCAATTGAATGGGGAAAATTGTCGAAATGTCATTTGAAGGTAAAAACTTTATGGAAATGGGCAAATGGACTGAAGAATTATGATTCTGAAAAAATGGACCCCAGGGGCTGGTCTGCCCCCAAAATACATGTATATTACCATAGTATTCAAAGATCTCTTCTGAAAAAAGGTACAAGTAGGCAAAAATCAGGAAAAAGCGCAATCAGCAAAAGATTCCCACTCCAAAAACCCGAGGTGGGAAAAAACCAAACTAACAATCAGGTACCTATACCATGAAAAACATTTCGTAAGCCGAATGACCAGCTATTTTCCCAATAGGTGGCCAATCAGTTACCTTAACTTAACTAAAAATATGATAACATACATAAGGCGCCAACAGCACAAAAATATTAAAGATCAAGACATAAAACAAAGAGAACCACCACAGAAGTATCGACTTGTAACGATCAGTAACAAAAAGTTACTGGCGGGCTTAAATCGATTTTACACGGCCGTAAACTTACCCTTAGCTTCTGCAGTGGTTCATAACATTTAGTTAGTTCTTCGGTCCTCGTGCTGAATCTCTAACTAGTGAATGAATCATCAAGAACAAACAAATAAATCATGATTAACATCCTGATGAATCAAAAACCAGCACTCACAGATTCAGTAAGCTGCCCGACGATGGAGATCCCTGGGCGCCGAATAGCTTACTAACTCCAGAGCAAAAGAAAAACATCAGTTGGACCCCGGTGGGCCAAGCAACAGACACAAACATCCGGCCCCAGCCAACTAAAATGAATAGCTTTAAGTCGGGGCCATCATAGAGTCTGACGCCCGACCAACCGGCGTTCAATTAAAGAAAGCAGCGTAGTTATCAACCATGATTGGGTTAAAAACTAAGCATGCTGACTGTCGCATAACATTCAAGTTATAACCTATACTGAAAAGAAAAATCATTACTTCCTATAAGTTTCTTGAATTTGTAAACCAAGTCACCATAAAATTCTGGTTCCGAAAGGCCCTCATTTAAAAGCGTCTTTAACCCAACATTATATTTGGAAATTAATTCATAGTGTCTACGATAAAATTTAGAAAAAGTTTTTCGAAGTTTATGATACCGATAGCCCTGTTGGAGAAGTTTGGCCGTTAAACATTTTTTTCGAGCGTTGAAGTCTGTAATTGCAGACTCTAGCAAACCTAATAAGATGCGAAATGTATACGCCATAAGAAGCACGGCGAGGAACGTCACCATCCAAAAACGGAAAGTTTACTATATCAAAATCAAAGTCATCGCGCTCATCATAAATTTTAGAAGAAACAAATCCATTTGCAACAGAAAGATGTAGATCTAAAAAGGGGGCTTCGGTACCCGAGATATTGGCTTTGTTCAACTGTAGTTCAGATGGATAAATTTGATTGACCATACCTTCAAAATAAGGGTTGTCAATGTTCAGAAGGTCATCGAGGTACCTAGAAGTGGAATTAAAAGCCTCGATAACGTCAGCTTGATTATCATGGTTAAGAGAATCCATAAAATCTCTTTCTTAGCAGTATAAAAATAAATCAGCTACGAGAGATGCGCAGTTTGTACCCATCGGAATTCCAACAATTTGTCTGTATAACTTGGTCCCAAATCTAATATAAATATTATCCAGGAGATAGGATAATGCGTCGAACACATTCTGACATAACCAAAGTGTATATCTACTTTGGTCAGAGGAAGTGAAAAAAGCCTTTCTGTCATTACATGCCAAATAAAGTGAACCATAGTTTTTTAATGCCCTGTTGAAGGTCCACTCTATCAAATCCAGAAGTTTTTCTTTGATTAAATTATGTGGTAATGTTGTATACAGAGTAGAAAAATCATATGTGGACAAGCTCGTCGCACGGAACTCTCGACACTTCAATTTACTGAGCACCTCACCAGAATTTTTTATTGACCAAAACCAATTTTTATTTGAAGTTTCATACACTGTCTCACAGTATCTTATAACATGAGATTTGATAGCAGTAAGACAGGAAGTTAATAATTTAGAAAGTTCAGTAGTAGTACAAGAGCTAGAATTTGCAATAAATCAAGCTTTGTATGGTCTTTTGTGAAGCTTAGGTAACCAGTACACCTTCGGAAGTTTGTCTTGGCCTTCATTGACACAAACAGAAAACTTAACAGGTAAATCGTTTAAGTGGGCATTAACTACAGACATTTCATCAGTATCTGTCTCCAGATAAGCCCTGGTGCCATCAAGCTCCTGTTTTAAGGTGTTAACGTAGTGTAGCCTACAAACGACGACAACATTGTTTGCGGCTTTGTCTGCCGGAACCAAGACATACTTTCTGTGAAATTCTTCGATACCCTGCTTCAAATGCCTAAATGACGATATAGGCTTAGGAGGTAAAAGATTAGTATTTTGTGAATAAAACTTTATACGTTTATCCACGATAGTGAAGATACTTCTTTTCCATTCTTTAAGAGTATTATCCTCAACACCCTCTCGTTTACACCATCGATTACCGAAATCATTCAATGCATAAGCAATCTCCTCTCTACATTTGTCTAAATTAATGTAGGAAGGGAATCTATATTTCGGACCTTTAGAAACAATTTTGCGAATTCTAGAATCCGAAATTATTTTTAAATTTCCAGTAACTATATGTCCGGCTGGTTGATAAACAAAGTTTGAATCTTTACAATCTCAAGACTTAGGAGTATTTGCATGGATATCAAGATCAGAAACAAGTTTATTGAAATTAAAAAAAGTATTTCTGATTGGTTTATTATATTTGTAACAAATAATAAGAGGTTCTGAATTTTGGAAGTACATAGGTATAGACTGTATCACTGATTTATTCTGGAATATGCTTGGTAAATCAATAAAGTCAATTCCTTTATTAATGAAAGGAATTTTAATAAAACTACTAATGTGATTAGATTCGGAATCGATAAATGGACGGAGAGCATGCTGAGTATAACATCTTGTTAACAGTGCAGCGTCATACATCTGATGATTTCTATCGTAAAATCTATTAGCCTCTGTGTCCAAGGAACGTAATATAGCAATAGGTAGAGAACTAAGATAAGACAGCATTGGATGTCGACCGTGAATCCTTAGTTTAACAGCTAAATCATTAAGGGAAGTGTTCAATTTCATTGCAGCGCACCGTTTACGTTTGTCATTACCCTTTTTCCGTATACCACGAGATCTAGATTTACGTTTACGGGACTCTAAAAGTGTAAGAACATCAAAGTCGGGCATTTTAGAAATATTACCTTCATGGTAAATGTTGTCGTTAAATCCCAGTGGAAAGGGTGTTTGCAATAATTTTATCCATTTAAGTTCAGTTTCAAATCGTTTGATGTTTTTGAATCTAACCGAACAATTTTCATCATATGAGATTTTCTCCACTGGTTGAACTATAACATTATTGGGAGAATGACCAGTGCGCTTAAAATGTTGGAACAGAAATGTATCATTATTTTTGGGCTTTCGAATTCTACGATAGTGCTCACCAAATCGTTTTTGTAAAGTTCGACAAGTTTGTCCAACATATTGCATTCTACAGTTGTTTGTATTTCAAGTAAGAACATATACAAGATCCATTGATTTTCAGTCTAAATCAGAATCATTAACCACTGAAAATGTCCTACCATTCACAGATGAAGTGATAGTAGACTTAGAGCATAAATGATTGCAACAGTTGCACTTCTTGGCATTGCGCTTAGAAATACTTGGGTACATTCCAGGTCTCTTGAACGGATTAATATATTTACGTAAAATTGGTGATTTGAGTGGAGATAACCTTATCTGAAGTTTATTACGATTATTAAACCGCTTGACCAATCAAAGCCAAACTTCATGTGGAACATTCCTAGGAAGGGAGAATAAAATCTTATATACGAGGGGTGATCGGAAAGTACGTATAAAAATGCTGTAAAATGAGTTTGCGTCAATCGATTGATATGAAACTTAGTACGAATAAACATTGTTCCTTTTGTAATTAAATGCCATTCTCATTTTAAAACAATGACGTCAGACGTTCATGCACGAGGCAGCGTAATGACGTCACTTCACGTGACCCGGCGCACCTGTACCCCTGGGTTGACTTTGTTAGTGTATTTGACGGGGTTGGGAAAGTTGGTCGACATTTTTTAATGGAAACTAATTTTCTAACATTAATTGACCGTTTTTCGAAAATATATGGCATTCTGATGCTTTATCTACTAATACGGTGAAATTGAATGCAACAGGTTAGCGTAAAATATGCAAGAACGTCAATTTCATTTTGTAAACTTAAATTCAATACCTTGTTTTCTGGCCGATGTTTAACGAAATGATAAAAGACTGGCATAAACTATAAGAAGTAGAGACAATGTCAAGAATAGATATGTTCGAGCTTGCAGTAAATATATACTTTTAAAATAATGACTTCCCGAAAATGCAACATTTTCGAAAATCTTAACAGTTTTGTCTATTTGACACAGTCGGTATTTGCAAGACTCTACGTACAAATCCATTCGATAAACAACCTCGTAACTTTACAAATATAAGCCGTGTACGTTGCAGTTAATGAGTATTAAATAAAATGTGGGCATACGCAATCAAAACGGGTGTTACAATAATTTGAACTAAGAAGTATTTTGAAATAAGAATAAAATTTCGACGTTACGTTGCGCCGCATAACGATAGGAGGTGTTTCCATAACGACAGCTGCAACGCACGTGCGCGTTTTATGCATGCGTTATTGCAATGGATTAATTGCATATACAGTGGTGTTATGGCTAAAAACCCAAATTAGCCGTTTTAACGGCTAATTTGTTAACGGCTAATTGAAAAATTTCGCGGCGAAATTGTGTGAAAAATAAAAGTCAGCGCGGAATTTCGCCGCGAAATTCCGCCGCGAAATTCCGGATTTCGCGGCGAAATTTCGCGGCGGAACACGGCGAAAAAGTATACCTGTCATTATGCATAAAAATCAATTGACCGGTGTTTCGCGGTGTTTCGCGGCGAAAAAGATGGCAGTCACAAAAGTTTTTTTTTTAATTTAATTTTGAATTTGGATGTTTTTATATTATTTCAAGTCGTATCAATGTTTTGTTTTTGTTTCAATTGGTAATTTTGTATAATTATCGTTTTAGTCCCGACAGTCTCAAAAATTTTATTGTTTAAATTTGATTTTAATTTGTATGCATTTATTTCCTTTCAAGTCGTATAAATATTTGTTTTCTTTTCAATTTTGTATGAAAATCGTTTAAATTACGTGTTTTATTTGTGTCTTAACTGATTTGAAGTTTCTGAGACCCTTGTTTATTTTCATGCTTCTTTTTCAGATTAATCAGACTTACCCGATAATATTAGATCCTATTATCTAGCTTTATTAATTAACAGAACAAAAGCTTGTAGCGGCGTAAGCAATTTTCATGGGATGATTGCCCACAGAATTGGTTGTTTGTATTGAGGCTGAACGTCCCAGTCACCAATTTTTCGGTCATGTCTGGACGGAGCTACCGTTTCCTGGCTATTAAGTAGTACTGTGGGTAGTTAATGTGCCTATCTCAAGGACACAACACGGTGTCGCCATTGCGGATCGAACTCATGACCTCTCGATTCGGAGTTTGATGCACTACAACTATGCCACCGCGATCCCAACCCCAATATGTATACAAGTCTTTGGATTCAACATGATGAAGCAATCGGCTTCAACTCTTCTGTAGACATTTAATCGCCTGTGGTAATGACACTGCTAAAAGCATCAGTGAATTTTTGATTACGTCAAGTGGACACCGTTTCGTTGAAATCAATGAAGTCGAAACAACATACGACCTTCACCGGGTCGATACGATATTCGATCAAATACGAGCAGTACAGCAACGTACGTGTACATAACTGTGTCGAAATTGTCAATAACTGACGGGGTTCTTTTGCTAACCGTTTTGATTTAATCAGCATATTGTGTGCCTTCCAAAATCCAAAAATTGCGGATGGCTTGGAACACGTATATATATGTCGAATGTCAAAACCTCATTGTATACAAGACACAATACACTAGTAAAAGGGAGGATACTGTGTTTAAAACAAAGTATTGTAGTTCATACTTGTACACTAATTTTGTGTAAGAAATGGGTCATATGAAGTTTTCAGTTTATTTCGGGACACATACGAACATGTATATACAGTAAGGGCCACCGTGGCAATATGAGCGCATGCCACATAAATCGATGGTGAATAGATTGATTAGAACAAAGTTGAGCGCAGAAGCCTAGTGGTGGATTGTAGGAATTGACCAGAAACAAAATGCCCTGTGTTCGATGTCTATATTCGTTGGGTTTCGTATTTGAGCAAAACCGGTGTACATGTATTACCCTGAAAGTGTTGTCGCCATGAGACTCAAACATTGTAGACTGTTAATCTGAGCTCAGGATGATCTTCGCTAGTTGTACTTCTGCAAGGCAAGTACAATGTATAAATCGATATGATTGCGATTAGTCTTGTGCTGGCATTCATAGAGGGTGATCAGAGTGGTAACCAGCAAGCCCAAATGTCAATATGTCTCTTTTTGTTTTGTCGTTTTACATGGTTGAGCTCAAATTGAATTATCGTAGTTCACATTGCAGGAATCTAACTGTTAATTGAGCAATACCCTTCAGACAATGTTTGTGCTACAAAACAAGGCACAAAGTAAGATGGCCCCTGCACATTGGGACAGGCTGTTTGTGCCTCTAGGCAAAGCTAATACGTTATCGACTGATCATCTGATTACTGGTTTACCGCTCAGGTTTGTGCCTGCTTAGGAATAAAGGTTTCAAGTCAAACCATCCATACATATAAGCAGTATGGCCTAGAGGGATGGTTATATTTCAAACACTTGATATCATGAAAATGGAGGCAGCGTCCCGACATGAACATTGCTGTTGATTGGGACGTAATAAACAAACAAATACAGTTAGATTAAAGGAGCTTGCTCATTACGATATAAATATTTTCGTCTATCCGTGATTTCGCTATCGTACTATGTAATACCAATGGAAAAGTCGCATTATGCACGTTGTTCATTTCTTTACATGCATAATCGTACAATCATACTATTAATGTGCACGTAAATCACGATCTATACTAGGAACAGATGAATCATAATGTGGTCATTAAATTAAAAATAAATAATTTTATGTTAACATTTACAGGTATTTCGCCATGTTTCGCGGCGAAATAGGAAATTTAAACTTACCTGTTGTTAACGTTAAAAATGAATTTCGCCGCGAAACACCGCGAAATTTCACCGCGAAAATCCGATTTTCGCGGCGAAAAAATTAACCGATTAAACGTTTAAATTTTCCCTTGGCCGGTGAAATTTCGCAGTGGTTTCGCCGCGAAAAATCACAAGTGATCAGCGCGAACTGTGCAAAAGTGGGTTTTTAGCCATAACACCACTGTATATTGCTGCATTATTTGATGAAATTTCATCTCGAAATAACAAAAGATAAAGAAATGACAACATTTTTATACGTACTTTCCGATCACCCCACGTAAATGATCAAGGTCACATGTTCAAGATGGTCGCCATGGCTATAAATAGAAAAAAATCAACTTCAGAACCAGAAGGCCTATGATTTTGAAACTTGGCATAAAGCATTAGGCAATGGAGCTCTACAAAGGATGGCCTTGGTCTAATTTAGGTCAACTATTTTGGTCAACATACGTTGCCTATGCATTTGAAGGGGAAATTTAGTAAAATGTTATTAAATGGGAGGAAACATGCTGGGAGTATGCACATGGAAGAAGATTTATGGTTATGAAAAGAATTGTCCTCAGGGGGTTGTATGTCCCTGTTCCGGGGCTATATACATGTATATGACCATAATATTCAAGCATCGTCTTCTCTGAATCCGGTTGACCAACCAAAGCCAAACATTAAGTGGCGCATTGTTAGGAAAGGGGAGTGAAAGTTGATATAAATGGTCCAGGTCACATAACCAAAATGGCCGCCATGGCTAAAAATAGTAAAAACCATTATAAATATTTTTTCTTCAGAACTGGAAGACCTATGATTTTGAAACTTGGCCTGAAGCATCAATGAATACAGCTCTACAAAGTTTGTATAAATCATGACCCTGGGATGGCCTTGACCTCTTTTACAGCAAGGTCATCTTAGGTTGCATATCCCAGTTATCAGGTGAGCGTTTACAGGACCATTGGTCCTCTTGTTTAATTTTTCATTAAAATTCATGAAATAGAAAATCAGATTAATCTAATATCGTACTTTAGGATCAAAGTACACTGCCATAGCAGTCATTTGATACGACCTTCAATATCTTTGGGCAGTCCTTGATCAAGTGAATTTGTACATACACCCCTTATTTTTCTATGATTTGTCTCTGGTTTCTTATGATATATTTTCTTTTAATTTTCACGAATAAGCGAATTCAATGATTTGAATATTAGGTAGCAATATTAAATCGCTAGGTCCCTGCATTACTATTAGACCAATTACAGTATGGTCACAGGGATGCAAGATAAACCTTATTACCCATACAAAACCTTGCAATGGCATTAGTTTTTCCCTTGTTTTTCCTCGATATTGACATTTTCATTAAAATTCATGAATATGCAAATGAGATCATTTTATTAAGGCCATTGACATCAATACATTTGTAATATAATATTACTGGCTCAATAACAAAGTCTCACAGTGATAGTTTTGGCCTGAAATTAGCTTATTTATGGATTTTAATGTTGATATTTTTTTCTGCCATTTTAATGTTTTGATTAGAATTTCATAATATGCAAATTAGATGACTTGCATGACTTATCATAGTATGAAAGGACTATATCTTTAAAAATGAGACCAGGTTCAGTGATGTAGGATATGTAACAGTGGCGATTTGACGAATTTTGTATGTATACCTTCATTTCCGAGAATCACATTATAGAATGTCATGTGTAGCAGTATACATCCCGTAATTGCAACACTTTTGTTTGGTCAACACTTAAAATTGACCAAACACTGGTTTTCAAGCTTCCAGTGGGTTCCTCTACAAGATGGTATGAATGAAAGTTGTGCTACTTTCCGACCACCTATAACCATTTTTCTGATGGCTGGGACCCTAACTATAAAAATTTCTTGAGCAATTTGTCTTCACATTTCTATTTTCCGTGAGTTCTTTTTTAACTTTATAAACATATCGAGTTAGATGCTTGAGTATGATTGTTATATACACGCGTAAAGCCCTAATATAAATAAAATAAAACTGAGAGAGCATATTAATGAGAAAAGGGGTTGGGCCATACCGCGGTTTCGGCTACTTAAGCCTCTTCAATGACCCTTTAGATTTGGCAAAATGGAGCCAAAGGGAAATACTGTACAGGAATTTTGCAATTTTCAACAGAAAGACTTGTATTGTACAAACAGAGCGAAATATATATAACATTGGTCAGAAAAAGAATCTTAACCGAAAATGAATTTCTGAATTTTCAGAATACCCTCGCTGATCTCAAAGGAACAAAAGAAAAATATAAAACTGAAGTATGGATGATGTACGGGGAGACGTTTCACGGCCGACACACGGCACAACACCAGCTGCAGTAATAGTTAACAAAATAAAACTGAGAGACTTTAAGAGCAGTGAACATATTAATGAGAAAAGGGGTGGGTCATACCGCAGTTTCGGCTACTTAAGCCTCTTCATTGACCCTTTAGATTTGGAAAAATGGAGCTAAATGGAAATACTGTAATTTTGCAACTTTCAACAAGATAGTCGATACAAAGACTTGTATTGTCCAAACAGAGCGATATATATAAAATGTCACAGAGACGACCGAGATATAGTAAAGTCTGATCATTAACCACTGAGCCACTAAAACTTCCAATTCTTTTACTGCAAATTCAGCTATCAACTTAGTAGTAATAGGCACAACAAATGGTTATCAACAATTAACTACTGTATGTAGGTCAAAGTGACACTGTCTCTAACCACTGTACCGCAAACGCTTCCCAAGCTTATATTCACAGCCCCGAGATGCAGTATCCATTTCCAATGTAGATCCCTAGGCGCCCAATAATCAACTGAAATCTTTAGCAAAAGAAAACCACCAGTTATACTCCGATGGGCCAAGCAACAGACAAAAAGCTCCGGCCCCAACCGACTTAAATGAATAGCTATTCCGGAACCATCATAGAGTCTTACGCCCGATTCACCAGCGTGCAATTAAAGAAAGCATCATAGTTATCAACCATGATTGGATTGAAAGCTTAGCAAGCAGACTGTCGCATAAAATTTTTAAGTTTTAATCTATAGATTCGTCTGTAACGTGTAATGATTTATTTTTTTTCAGAAGTGAAAATTAAAATCATTCCTAACGATAAATTTCTTAAATTTATAAACCAAGTCACCATAAAATTCTGGTTCCGAAAGGCCCTCACGTAAAAGGGTATTTAGTCCAACATTAAATTTGGAAACAATTTATAGCGTCTACGATAAAATAAAGAAAACGTTTTTCAAAATTTATGATACCGATAGCCCTGCTGGAGAAGTTTAGCTGTATTATTTCAACATGATTGTTGACTCTAGCAAACCTAATAAGTTGCGTCATGTATAAACCATAAGAAGCACGGCGAAGGGACGTCACCATCCAAAACCGGGAAATTAACTACATCAATGTCAAAGTCATCGCGTTTTCAAAACAATAAGAAGAAACAAATCCATTTTGAAATAGAAAGATGTTAATCTAAAAAGGGGGATTCGGAATCTATGGTGTTGACTTTATTCAACTGTAGTTCAAGCGGATGAATTTGATTGACCATGACTTCAAAATAAGGAATGTCAATGTTCAAAATGTCAATAAGGTACCTAGAAGTCGAATTAAAAGCCTCGATAACATCATCTTGATTGGCACAAGAGAGAAAGATACAAGATACAAGAAACTTTATTTAGAGTCGACATTCAAATATACAACAGTGTAACATTAGCCATGGGCTATTTTGTCGACAAACATAGTAAGAATTCTGTACATGTATACATAAGATAACAAGCATCACAGTTAAAAGAGACATATCACAGCATGCAAAATATATACACAGAGAGCACAATTAGGATAAATAGATAAAAATACCATTTTCTGTTTTTCTGACTAGACGATACATATACATGGTTATAAAAAATTACAAGACATGAAAATCAGAACTAATGCTGGTGCCTCTCCCTGCTGTACGGGCAGTCCACACTAGCACAGGAAAGGCAACAGCATCAGTTTACTATAAAGTGTTACTAGCGCCAGGACACTGTCTTCTATAAAAAGAAGGCATATGCCATGGTGATTAGTAACAAGATGGAAATATGACCCTTCCCCCAACAATCATTCTCTCTTACCCTAGAGAAAAATATAAAGCATGCGAAGCTTAGGTCAAAATTAAGCTCCAGTCGAAAGCGAAAATTAGGCAAGAGATAATGTAGGGTATGAGAAAGGGTTTATATCACATGATATAAAGTTCATCATGTGAGATTGTAAGGAAATTAATAACAGTTTAGACTATATAAAATCCAAAGAGATTAGTTTATAGAAGAAAACTAACTAGAAAGTAAAAAGATAGTATTGCTGAAATAAAAAAGTTAAGAATATGAAAGCAAAAAGCAAACTGAAAATGAAAGCAAAACTAAAAAGCAAAACTAAAATAAAGCAAAGCAAACAAGGAGCATAAAGCAAATAAAATTTGAACAAGAAAAGCATAAATTAAGTTTTGCACATTGAACATTTGCACGATGGCCCACTCCATGTGCTGATCAGCCTCCCGAACTCCTTAAAGTCATCGACTTTCCGCAGGTTGTTCGGGAGACTGTTCCACACTTGGGCGGCCTCGTAGCAAAAAGTAGATTTACCGTACTTTGTGGTACGAACTCTTGGGACATCTACCAGGTTGTCATACCTGAAAGAGTAAGTTGAGTTTTTATAAGATAAAAGATCATGTAAATAAACAGGTGACATTTTATGTACAATCTTAAAAGTTTCAATAGCCATTAATCTTATCCTACTAACATGAAGTGTAGGCATATTCACTTTTTCGAGTAGAGTTTCATATGAGCTATCAAAATCATTAAAAACCAAACGCAGTGCCCTATATTGCAATTTTTCCATCTTGGCAGAACTTGTTTTCGAGCAAAAATGCCATACAAAGGGACAGTAATTAAAATTAGATCTTATGAAGGATTTGTAAATTAAAATCTTTGTTTCAGTTGATAGGTATTTGCTAAGACGCAATAAAACATTGATTTGTCTTGCTGCTTTTTTACATATGTTAGAGATGTGAAGATCAAAATTTAGCATATAGTCAAAGGTGACTCCAAGAAGCTTTACAGAATCTTCACATTTAATTTCTGTACCATTAAGAAACAGACTTTTACAGTTTTCAAAACCTAGCTTACCAAGCATAATTGCCTGGAATTTGTCAGGATTAGCTTGCATTTTATTGTTCCTGAACCATTCAATGCAGGTAATGCTCTCATCAACTAATACCTCTTTTGTGTTATCCAGACTTTTATCACTGTAGGATACTGTATTGTCATCAGCATAGTTATAAATTGAGGCTTTTTTCTTAAAATAAAAAAATGTCATTCATGAAAATATTAAACAAAAGGGGCCCAAGAATCGATCCTTGTGGCACCCCCTTGATAATATTCAACCAACTGCTTCGAAATTGCCCAACTTTTACCCTCTGCTTTCTGTTTGTTATGTAACTTCCAAGAAAATCACATGCATTTGCAGAGAGGCCATAAGCATTTAGTTTGGCAAGTATAAGGTTGAAGACAGTCAAAGGCACAGTCAATTAGCACAGCGCCAACATACTGTTGCTTATCAAAATCCTTTTTCCAGTCCTCCGCAAGCCTGAGTAAAGTAGTTGCACATCCAAAACCTTTCCTGAAGGCAGCTAAATAGTTATGAAAAATTTTATCAAAATGTTCTGTAAGTTGGATAAACATTATATCCTCAAAAAGTTTTGAATGTGAAGTTAAAATACTCACAGGTCTATAATTCTTTTTTAACAAAAGGACGGTTACGCGAATCCTTGAACTTTCTTTCGTAGCAGTATAAAAGTAAATCAGCTACGACAGGGGCACAATTTGAACCCATCGGAATTCCAAACATTTTTTGTATAACTTGGTTCCGAATCTTACATTGTTTAGGCAATATCAAAAACAAGACAACCTTCATGACATACAAAGAAAGTTCGAATACGTAAGGCGAAGAAACTGGCCTATATAGAATTTGCAATGCATCATGTTTTAGAAGGAACGTAATGACCAGAATCTAACTCAAATATCTGTAGTAAACAAAATATAAAAGTTTGATCCTTTAGAAGCGGTGAAAACGTTCGAAGGGATATAGTATGGGCCATATTGCGCAGTTTCGGGTACTGAACCCTCATCGGTGACCCTTTATAAACCGGCGACGATAGCCAGATACATGTAAATATACTGCAATTTCCAAACTTTACACAAGGTATGTTCAAATCAAAGACACATTTTCCAGGAATTAAAATAGTTTTTAGAAGATGACTCCATATTCTAATACTTTGAATATTCTCACTATAAATTGGTGTAGAATTCACTATATAATTGCCATGAACTAATTATTTGTCTGGTGAGAGCAGACTTGAAATGCACATACTTTCGGTATACATGCAACCAGACAAAACAACATGCAAACCTTATTAGAAATGTAACTAGTTTGGAATCTTTGAAATAATCTGCATGTAGTAACACATATAAGAGAACATATGTGCGTACCGCTGAATTTTACCGCGTACACGGTGCGCATAGATCAGAAATTCCAGTGTGTACAGAGCGAAAAATCATGCGTACATACGCAGTACGCGCTCTTCGCTGTGCTTCTCATCTTTGTATAGGGAGGAACATTGGAAACACTTTGGAACAGACGGACGTTTGCCATGAGACCAACTTGTAATCTTAAGATGATGTTATGTTATTGCAATTTCCACATCTAAATGCAACATATACAATTGATTTTTTTTTTCAATATAAACCTTAGAGTAATGAAAATGCAACAAATATTATTCTTAAATGTCCGATCTGAGGAACTTACAAATAAGGATTCGATACAGCATCGGCAATGATATCAGCTACACCACCAGATCCCTAAAATGCAAACGAAAAGGATACTTTTGGCAAAAATTCGAGGCATATATTCAGTGATTGCAAAATGTTGAAAATGTTTTCGCATTTGAATTGGTATTGTACCATATAATGTATGCATACTGGCTGCATAAAAAACACCAACGTGGTGTTTTCATTTTCACTCCACGACATTATATAAAAACAATTGACGTTATTCTAATAAAATTAAATATTTGACGTCTCGTCAGATGTACTTTGAAACACAACATCTTGGGAGATACATGTAACACAATTAACATTCAGTATAACGACAGTCTACACTCAGTTGCACCAATGATTCCGAAAGTATAGTAGGCATTGTAGGCCAAATGATGCCCCAAAGATATGCACAAGGAAAATGTGAACGTATTCAAGTATATACAGTCCCGGTAAAGAAAAGATAACATATTTCTAGTTCCTCGGAGGACACTAACCTATTTTGCTCGGAGAAAGAACGGTAAATTTCTCTTTTTATTAAAATATTTCGCGTTTCCTTCATTCCGATTTATCGGAGAAACACCGCGAAATTTCACCGCGACAATAGATTTTACCGGTTAAAACAGGTAAGTCCAGATATACCTGTTTGCAGAGTTTCTCGGAAAAAGGATCTGGGAAGATTTCTTAAGTGGGATTGCCCAAGAAATTTTCAAAATACTTAAATGAAGTTTATTGGAGTCGAAAAGTAAGTTTCTGTTGTATTTAGACATGTAATGATGTTTGTGAGTCAAGAAGTGACTTCTTTAAAAATGGACAAAATGTTTTAATTTAATATAGGATCATATAGGAAATACGAAACTTTATATAAGTCCATGTCCCCCCCCCCCTTGCCCAATCAAAATGTTTTGAACACAACTGTATTGCTGGAGTGCTTACGTTAGACGCTTTTGCTGATTTGTCAAGATGTCCGCTACCATTTGTACGGCTTTTGGTGTTCTTGACATAAGTATTGTTTGTTAATTTAGTTTGTGTTGATGCACAGCTACAGTGGAGGTAGAACTTAAGGTTACAATAAGTGCACTTCTTGTGCACATGCTTTGAGAGACAAAAGTACTTTGGTTAGAGCGACATCTGAACATGATGCGCACAACGAATTGCACTCCTGGTGCACCTTGGTGTACAATCTACAATTGTGCTGTATTTAGAGTGGCATATGAATATATTATCTCTTACTTGCGAGCAATCTTGAACTTCTTGAGTTTAATTTATAATTATGTTCAACTTTTCAAATCACTTTATTGACAGCAGTTGCTCAGTTTTGATTTTATGAAAATAGCTATGCAGTCTGTAAGAGATTAACACACAATTATCTGAGAATTGATAATTTTGTAACTGTACTGAGCGACCATCAATGCAGTCTCGGGTTTTGTAATTTTACGGCAGATTATCGTATATTCTAAATCTATGACAGGTGACAGATTCAAGGGTATTCTCGTTAAAAAATGGCCTTTATCTTCTCAAATGTAATAATGTTGATAAAAACAAGGTTTGTTGTCACACACATGTACAAACTGATTATTTATCTTTTATTTATGATTGATTAAATACAATCCCTATTATAAATAAAAAAAATAAAGGTTTGATCCTTTAAAAGCAGCAAAAACACTCAAAGGGGGATAGTATGGAACATATTGCGCAATCAGTAGCCACATATAAACCGGCAACGAAAGCCAGGCCATTGTACTGTTATTTCGAAAATTTACACGAGAAGTCCAAACCAAAGACACACTCCTAAACGGGGTCAAATAGTTTTTAAACATTGCTTAGAATAATGTTTCTAAACGTGTGTGTTTTGAACACTCTGAATAGCTTTTGTGATCTCAAAGGACCTAAATAAAAATATAATCTGCACTATGGATGATGTACGGGGAGACTTTTTAGGGCCGCCACACGGCACAACACCAGCTGCAGTAGTAGAAAATAAGAATAAAGGAAGTAGCCTGTCTTCTTTTAATAGTAAGACTAACATGTTATGTCTGTGGAATGTTTTGACCGGATATTCTTGCATGTATCAATGGGCTCATGTAAAACGTGCTCTTCGATCTCAGATTGGTCACAGAACATCCAGTGCACTTCATTCTGAACTTGGGTTGCACATCGTAGTTCAGAAATCGCTCTGTTTGTGTACACACCATGAGCACACGAAGTGCTCAAGTGTGTGAAGTTAAGTTCTGGCTCCACTGTATGGTTACCATTATTCTTGGTAAACAGGTATGTTGTGTTTTTAACATGATAATGTATTGTTTGTGTTTTAGATAAAACTGTATTTGTTTTCTTATCAACGCATGTTAAAAGTGTTTTTATATCTTGACGGATGTCGGTCATGGATGAGGTGCTGGTTTCATCAGAGCATTTATTTTGATTAACAACAGCAGTTATTGTGTTTTTAAGCTTTCAAATTTCTTGTCCACTTTTTCTGTGAACGTTTTGAATGTATTCATTATATCATTAATTTTGTTGTTTGCAAGAGCGTTCTAATTGCGTTTTCATTTCTTTCACCATTTCAGGTATTTTTCTACAACAAGCACATGTCCATACACCTACAGCGTCATCATCACTGATACCAACACAAACAGTATGAAACCATACCATGCACATAATGCATCGAATAGAAGATTGGTTCTCTGGATCTAAACAAGTGTCAGTACAGTTTATTTCAGACTCATTGTCCATGATTTTAGTCTTTTTGGTTTCTGATGATGTTATTGTTGTTTTTGTCTTCTGTTGTTTCCCTTCACGTTTTGATTCGTTGTTGGTGTTCTGTTGTGAAATCACAAGTTACTTAAGCTCGGTAATGCTGTCCTCAGTGTTTGTTTCCGTGTCATATGTGTCGTCTAGGAATGATGCTGTCACAGTAGATTCCATAGTATCATCAAGTGATATGGGACCGTCAAGTTTCAAAAAGTTCATTGTCATGGTGTTCAGTTTCAGTTGTAATATCAGACGGTTTGTTATTTCCTTTAGCAGCTCGCTTCTTAACTTTTTTTATCACAGTTGATTTCACGACCTAATGTGCTACTTCTGGTTTTCCGCTTATCGACTGCCCGGAATTTGTTTTGCGATTGCAATTTCTTTGCTTTGACCTAAAGTTTGATGCTTCATTGCTTAGCTAATTTGTAATATATTGTGCTGTCATCCACAGTTTTGCTGTCAGCGTCCGGGAAATGTTCATATATTTTCGACATGATAAGGTGTTCATATTTGCTTTTGTTGATTAGAAAGCGTTTTAGTTCGTTTATGGTGAGACTATCGAGGATTCTCCTATATTTTACTCTAAGGGACTCGTCCATTTCATTCAACGTTTCTGTACTAAATTTCTGAGCCTCTTTTGCCATTATGATAACTGCTTAACACAATGTATGTTTGTATCATGCACGGATGAGGGCGAAATGACATCATTTTAGGCAATATTATCATAGGTTCATGATTTAAACGGCTTTGTGGTTGTTCATGGCGAATAACTTTTCATGCAAATGCTTTCCTGCTACATGTAGTTTCGATATAATACGTACCAGTATACTTGTACGAGTGATCAAACCATAATTTTAATATATAATTACGGTTGCGTTAAGAGCTTACCATTTAGTAATGCTGGCGGACAAATAAGGAACGAATATTTAATAAGACTGACCGCGGTGGTCTTATAGATAGTGTGTTCGCTTTGCAAAGAAAATGCTGCGATTTTAATCTCCGTCCGGTATATGCCTGTCACTTTGATGACTTGTGTTTATACTGATATACATGTAATGAAAGCAAATCGCCTAATAAATCATTGCTATTGTATAGAATTATATACCTTTGATCAAATGGCGTTAAACTCATGTATCCATTCAATTAAAATAATACTCTATATCCAGTTGTTCACTGGAAGTGTGGTAATTTCTTTCTTTGTCGGGAATGACAATGTTCAAGGTGCAAATCTCTAATGACGCCCTTAATAATTAAATGATTTTCGCATCCATTCCTCTGTTCCAGATCGGGTAATAATGTATGGTATGAAAAGCAACACAGGTGACAAATGTCAATATAAATTTTTGTGTAATTAAAACATTTAATTTGGGTTATAATTCATCTAAACAAATACGTAACATCCGCAAGTAACATACTTGTTAATACTTGTGTTGTATTTATTCAAAACATATCATACATTTTTTTTTTTCTTTTTTTTTTTTTTTTTAAATTCCTCCGAGAAACTCCACGAACGAGACTTTGGTCGCAAAATCAAGGTAATTACCTTTCTCGGAGAAACACCGAGAAATTTCACCGAGTAACACCATGGAATTTCGCGCAGACGATTTCATCTACCTGGCTTATTTCGCGGTGCTTCTCCAAGAAATAAAAAATCGCGTTTGCCATGGTTGCATAGAAACGCGAAATATGTTTTTTTTTCTTTACCGGGAGTGTACGAGATTTCAGTTGAGCAGTTACAGCGTCCATTGGTTCTCAGGTTATTGATCACTTAATTATGTATCAATAAACATTACCTTACTGTGCACTGAAGCCCTCTGGTTTCCTATAACAACTTCTGGAACATACTTACCCTTACTGTTATAATCCGTATAGCGTTTTGTATGGCTTCAACAACATTCTTTATAGTCTTACTGTCTCCACCGAATACTATCAATACAATCGGCTCTGTTAAAAAAAATAAATAAATGAGTTGTGCAAAAAAACAAAATAAGTCCAACTATGGGCCCCAAACATAATACATTTTCAATGTTTACTCAAGACCTTGCTTATATTCCAATGCATCATGTAAATTATTTTATCCAATAAACATAAATAAATTGGTATTGGCTCCATGATAAGTGTATACTAACCTGTTGCAGGTCTAAATTTAAATAGAGGCTGGTAAATTTCAAATAGGTAGACTCCTTTGCCAATCACTGCATGATCACGGAATACGTAATAAATAGATCTTGCGCGCAATATATTCTATACTATATACTTGCGCAATATAGTCCAAAATTGCAGAATATAGCCCATATTATCTCCCTTTGAAAGTTTTTACTGCTTCCAAAAGATCAACCCTTTGTTTTTGATTTACTATTACTGCAGTGGAGTTGTGTCGTGTGGCGGCCCTAAAACGTCTCCCGGTACATCATCCATAGTACAGATTAAATTTTTCTTTCGGTCTTCTGAGACCAATGAATATATTCAGAGTGTTCAAAACATTTACGTTTAGAAACATACTTCATATTTCTATCGTGGTTATGTCCCTTCACTTAACAGTGTCAAAGTATTTTGGATAGTTGTCAAAATGAGCCACATGGTACATGGTGGTTATTTTCCTTAATTTTTTCTGGAGTGCTGTGATATAAAGATTAGCGGCATGAGAGAGAGAGAGAGAGAGAGAGAGAGAGAGAGAGAGAGAGAGAGAGAGAGAGAACACAAATGAATAAATGCTTATCAAATCGATCACTGTAAGCAAAAAACAAAATGAGCCGTTACACAAGAAAAGCAACAATTTGGGGTCCCGACCAAGTCCAACACAAACCAGACTAAACAGTCACAGAAAATAGTCGGTATCCCGAGTCCCTGGATTAAAGAGCAAAAGGGATTATACAAAATGTGCAACGAAAACAAAGGCGCCGATCAGTTGTGCATTTGCTGCAAAGCCCATCCACGCCACCGTCCCCGCTTACGCACTTTGTTGGTTTTCATATGCGGCGGCTCAAAGACATCGTTGTAGGGAGCAATTATATTCCCGAACCGTCAAGGTCACCACTATAAATTAAAATAAGCCTTGACACAAGAAAACCGGTCTTCGGGGTTTCCGACAAGGTCTGGTACAAACCGGCCTGTGCGGCTACAGAAGATGAACAGAAGTTTGTAGTTTCGGATGTACGAAAAAGAGCAATTGCACTATCCCTGTAGCGAAAACAAAGGCACCGACCAGCTTCGCAGCTACTGTGAAGCTGATCTGTGCCCTTGTTTTCACATAAACAAAAATCCGTCTTTCTCATGATGCGGCTCAAATAAAGACGTGCAAGTTTTCCACGTGCGTTAGACAGGTCACCGATGACACATTAGAAATTATGTGATTTCAGTGCCTCGTGGTTTTGTTTGTGACCCTGATCATTCGTGAATGGATATTTTATTTTTTAGATTCTTGTGCAGCTATTGAATTTCGGCAATTTATCGTCATGAAAAATGAAACCAGAAAGGTATGCATACGCGCTATATTTGTCAGTAGACAGGCGGGCGAGTCTGGGGTTCATGCTAGTGCTTTTTCATCCGCAATGATAAGAGACGCTAAATGATATTTCACCTTCCGGATGCAGCCCTTACTTCGAGCAAGGGTCTCGTCCATTGGGAGGGGCCGTTAAGTAATTCTAAGTCAAATCTACTGAGCCCTTATCGAAATTCGAAAAGATAAGGGCAACAGTATAGTACTATTTGTGCACAATTTTCACTTTTTTGTATGGCCATGCACTAAAAGGAAGACAAAAATCGAGGGGGTTGGGGAGACCGCAGACATGCCCGTCTGTTTGCTGATTTACACATTGAATCAATGCATCCCGGATTACACAGTAAAGATATTCGCCAGACAATGATAACAAAACTTATTGATTTTTCCATTTAAAGTATACGTCCCAGTCAACCGTTATTCAGTTATGTCAAGACAGTAGAAAGCTATATTTTAATTTTTCATTTTTGTATTGATGGTGTAGGCATTGCACAAACATGCTAGAAACAGAATACGCTGTTATACAGTGATGTACCATTCATGTTATATAAAGAAGAAAAAAAAGTAAAAGAAAAAGAATAAAATAAAATAGAGAGAGAGAGAGAGAGAGAGAGAGAGAGAGAGAGAGAGAGAGGAAGGGAGATATTGTCACAACATCCAGCTTTCAGGGTTTTCACAAACTCTATATGGTCCAACTCGAGCGGCACCTGGTCGCATTCCTAATGCGACGAAGTGTCGCTCCATGCTGACTGTATATATGCATACTATGCATTTTTTATTTCCAAATGTATAGGCTCATTATTCATAGAATTAGTGAAGATCCTGAATGCAAGCATAGACTGTAACTTTCGCTGTAAAGTAGATCGACAAACATGCTCACATATTATATCTTTCCTGAGAAAACAGGGATAAACGTTATTACTATAATATATTTTCTTGCATAAAATTAGATAAAAAATTTCATAATAATTCCGACGAATTTGCTTAGGTTAGTCAGGGTGTTAACGTTGCAAGTTGAAAAAAAAAAGGTTCTGATACTTCAGTATGTTCGGTCTAGTATAATATTGCGGTGGGATAAGGGCCCGTCGTTGTCTTGAAAAATATGGGCATTCAAGTGTGTAATGACATTCGTCATCTACGGTATCCTGTTTGCTTTAGGCAACGAGATTTTCGAGATTATAATTTGTTTTATTATTATTATAATATTTTTAGCGAGGTGATATTTTTTACGGGCCGTTCTACAGCATGGGCCAAACCATGGTTTATTTTTCTTAGAAAAAATTTTGCTCACTTGCGGAAATGTTTTAAAATGAGCGGTTTGAAAAAACTGGGAAATTTTTTCTGTAACCGCGTTAATGCTATCCTCGCACGGCGTAGCGGAGTCTAACATGCTCGATAGTAAAACGATGTCATCAGGATTAATGTTATGGGTAAAGTTGTGTGCGTATTTTTCGTTCCACTTCGTTTGCTTTGAGTGACCTTGATCGGTGTCGTGTGATTGAGAAGGTTTACAAAATAATGTGCAACTTAATATACAGTGTCCATCGCTAAAATAGGGTCAGTATCAAGAATGTTGAAAGAATTCAAAGTGCCAAAAGTATCAGCCGTTACAAGAGAATAGTCAATGACCGATGTTTTTCTAAATGTGTATTTTCCACATTCTCTGTCCGCACTAGACCGCCCGTTCACGATAAACAGATTGTTATTTTTACAAATTTCAATCAATTTAGACCCATGATTATTAGTATGTGTATCCTGCGAGTGCCTATTCAAAAATATCCCGAATTTTTCCAATTTTGAGACATTCGAGAAAAAATCAGATGTTTCTTCATCGAAATCAAATAGATCAGAAAGAAAAGCGTCATTTTCTGTGTAGTCCCTGTTTTCCGAGGTTCTCGCATTAAAATCGCCAGAAAGACATACATATTTATGCGAACTGCAAAATGACGTTATGACGTTTAGATTGTTTCCTTTCCTGGGCCTTTTAATCTTATTTTATCGGTAAGCCAGCCCAAAGATTGCCTTCTCCGGGATGTTGTTTAACATGGCAAGCTAAAGCAATACATTACGAAAACATCTCCATTTACACAAGGTGTTTCATAATAAATCTGACTTTGATTGAAATTTTTGCATTTATTACATTTTCGTTCCATAAAATCATGCCTGTTGAGTACCTGTTATGTTTGCCACATCGAGTCAATTCTAACAGATACACACAAAGTATAAATCTATGGATTATTATTAAAAAACGATACTTTCATACCAACCCCTGATTTCCACCACTTTACTATATACAAGGTACAAATCTATGGTGGCTTTCATACGGAGATTTTTCCGCGATGCATGCTGGAATGTAATGCTTATGCCAAACATATACACCATGACTTCATGGGCACTTGGAGAGATAGCATATACGGTACATCGTGTAATTTACAGTTGTCTGTGGTCTGCTGACAGTTTAAATAATTTTTGAGAGTAGATAAATGCTTTTCTTAGCTTAATTTTGCATTTAATCTGTTGCCAATTGTGCAGCAACACTTTTAAAAATCGATCGACAAATGAAATAGGCAAACAAACAAAGCAAAACCGAGAGGAAAACAGAAACTTCAGTCCACAGCATTACATGTTTATATCTTCATGTTTATTTTAATATAAACAATTGGCATACTTTTGGTATCTCGATGATCTTTTGAGCATTAACAATCCTTATTTTGAAGGCATGGTCTATCAAATTTATCCACCGGAACTACAGTTGAATAAAGCAGATACCGAAGCCCCTGTTTTGGATTTACATCTTTCTATTGCAAATTGATTTGTTTCTTTTCATAATTATGATAAACGCGATGACTTTGATTTTGATATAGTAAAGTTTCCTTTTTTGTATGGTAACATTCCACGCTTTGCTTCGTATAATGTATACATTTCGCAACGTTTAATGTTTGCCTGAGCCTGCAACCATGTAGCGGAATAAAGGTTTAACAGCCAAACTTATCCAGCAGGGCTATCGCTATCATAAACTTCGAAAAACTTTTTCCAAATTGTATCGCAGACACTATGAGATGATTTCAAAATTTAATGTTGGGCTAAAGACGCTTTTATGTGAGGGTCTTTCGGAACCAGAATTTTACGGCAACTTTGTCTACAAATTTAAGACACTTATAACAAGGATTTGTTTTTCTTTTCAGTTCAGAAAAATCATAACACGTTACAGACATATAGGCTGTGACTTGAATGTTATACGACAGTCTGCATGCTTAGTTTTTAACCCAATCATGTTTGATAACTATGCTGCCTTCTTTAATTGCACGCCGGTGGGTCGGGCGTAAGACTCCTCTTTGATGGCCCCGATATAAAGCTATAAATTTTAGTTGATTGGGGCCGGAGCTTCTTGTCTGTTGCTTGGCCCACCGGGATTCAACTGCTGTTTTATTTTCTTTTTCTCCAGGTTCGAGTTAGTTGTTCGGCGCCCAGGGATCTCCATCGTCGGACAGATCACTGAATCTGTTGAGTCTTCGTTTTTGATTTACCAGGATGGTTATCATGCTTTATTTGTTTGTCCTTGATGATCCATTGTCTAGTAAGTGATTCACTACGAGGATCAAACATCTGACTAAATGTTGTGAACCACTGCGGAAGATGAGGGTGAGGTTAGGAAAAGGTACAAGTAGGCAAAGATCAGGAAAAGGCGCAATCAGAAAAAGATTCCCACTCCAAAAACCGAGGTGGGAAAAAACCAAACTAACAATCAGGTACTTATACCATGAAACATATCGTAAGCCGAATGAGCAGCTATTTTCCCAATAGGTGGCCACTCAGTTACCTTAACTTAACTAAAAATATGGAAACATACATAAGGCGCCAACAGCACAAAAAATGTTATACACCAAGACATAAAACAAAAAGAACCACCACAGAAGTATCGACTTGGAACGATCAGTAATACAAAGTTACTGGCGGGCTTAAACCGATTTTACATGGCCATAACCTCACCCTCAGCTTCCGCAGTGGTTCAGTGATATACAAGAAATAAGAAAAGTCATATTAAGAAAATACTAAACATAGATACCAACGTTTAACATGAATAACGGAAAGCATAGTGAGCAGCTATTGAAGGTATTAGGTGGTCACAGTGCTAGCTTGGACAGAACAAGTAAAATGCAGAGGGCTAAGTGAACAGCCAAATTATAATCGGGTGGCCACAAAGCCATGCAACATGAAACTCGTAATCGGAATAACTTTGATAAGTGTGAACCACTACAGTAGTACCGCCTTGGAACGGTCAGTTATAAATAACTGGGGGGGGCTTAAACCGGTTTTACATGGCCATAACCTCACCCTCAGCTTCTGCAGTGGTTCATAACATTTAGTTAGTTATTTGGTCCTCGTGGTGAATCTGTAAAATCGATTTAAGGACCCCCACCAACCCGCAGTATTTTATATAACTGATCGTTCCAAGGCGATACTTCTGTTGTGGTCCCATTTGTTTTATGTTTTGGAATCGAATGTTTGTGCTGTTTGAACCTTATGTACGCTTTCATATTTTATTTAAATTCAAATAACTGAGTGGCCGCCTTTGAGGTAAAAGCTGCTCTATCGGCTTACGCCATGTTTTCTAAGTATAAGTACCTAATTGTCAATTTAGTTTTCCCACCGCGGTTCTCAGATTGGAAATTTCTTTCTGATTGCGCCTTTTCCTGATCATTGCCTACTTGCACCTTTTTTCAGTGTGACAGTATGTTATATCTGCTCTTCTAAATTTTATCGTAGACACTATGAATTGATTTCCAAATATAATGTTGGGTTAAAGACGCTTTTAAGTGAGGGCCTTTCGGAACCAGAATTTTATGGTGACTTGGTTTACAAATTTAAGAAACTTATAGGAAGTAATGATTTTTCTTTTCAGTTAAGAAAAATCATAACACGTTACAGACGAATAGGTTATAACTTGAATGTTATGCGACAGTCTGCATGCTTGGTTTTTAACCCAATCACGGTTGATAACTATGCTGTCTTCTTTAATTGCACGTCGGTGGGTCGGGCGTCACCTGGTATTTGATTCATCAGGATGTTTATCATGATTTATTTGTTTGTTCTTGATGATTCATTGACTAGGTAGAGATTCAGCACGAGGACCGAAGAACTAACTAAATGATATGAACCACTGCAGAAGCTGAGGGTGAGGTTATGGCCATGTAAAATCGATTTAAACCCGCCAGTAACTTTGTGTAACTGATCGTTCCAAGTCGATACTTCTGTGGTGGTTCTTTTTGTTTCATGTCTTGGTGTTTAAATTATTTTGTGCTGTTGGCGCCTTATGTATGTTTTCATATTTTTAGTTAAGTTAAGGTAACTGAGTGGCCACCTATTGGGAAATAGCTGCTCATTCGGCTTACGAAATGTTTTTATGGTATAAGTACCTGATTGTTACTTTGGTTTTTTCCCACCTCGGTTTTTGGAGTGGGAATCTTTCTCTGATTGCGCCTTTTCCTGATCTTTGCCTACTTGTACCTTTTCAAATCTAAAGGATCACTATAGAGGCTTACGAAGCAGAAACCGCGCTATGCCCCATCCCTCTTCTCATTAGAACCCAATGCGCATGTATGTCATTTGAAACCCTGTGTAGTGCCGTTTCCGGCGATGCGAAAATGAAGATAAAAAAGAGCACACATTATGGCTCAAATATTGCAGATTTTAGAGTTTATCCTGCATAATGCGGAAATAAAATTTTCATAGAAAGTCAATAACATAGAGAGTATGTCTTGTATCCAACAGACAATGCCACACACAAGAGCGTGATGGTACAAGGGCTTATCAGGCGACATATTCTGATGAAATGTCCTTAGTTAATGCTAAGTTTTCTGAGTGTTTGTGTCAATGAAAGCCAAGACAAACTTCCTACCCAAACTTCACAAAGACCGTATAAAGCTAGATTTATTGTAAATTCTAGCTTTTGTACTACTACTAAACTTTCTTAATAACTTCTTGTCTCATGTCATTAGATACTTTGAGACGGTGTTTGAAACTTCAACTACAAACTGGCTTTTGTCAACAAAAAATTCTGACGAGGTGCAATATAGAAGATTCCGTGCGACGAACTAGTCCACATACGATTTTTCTACTCTGTATACCACATTGCCACATAATTTGTTTCTTCTAAAATTTATGATAAGCGCGATGACTTTGATTTTGATATAGTAAATTTTCCGTATTGGATGGTGACGTTCCTCGTCCTGCTTCTTGTGGTGTATACATATCGCAACTTATTAGGTTTGCTAGAGTCTGCAATCATGTTACAGACTTCAACGCTCGAAATAAATGTTTAACGGCCAAACATCTCAAACAGGGCTATCGGTATCATAAACTTCGATAAACCTTTTCTAAATTTTATCGTAGACACTATGAATTGATTTCCAAATACAATGTTGGGTTTAAGACGCTTTTAAATGAGGGCCTTTCGGAACCAGAATTTTATGGTGACTTGGTTTACAAATTTAAGAAACTTATAGGAAGTAATGATGATTTTTCTTTTCAATTTAGAAAAATCATTACACGTTACAGACGTAAAGGTTATAACTTGAATGTTATGCGACAGTCTGCATGCTTAGTTTTTAACCCAATCACGGTTGATAACTATGCTGCCTTCTTTAATTGCACGCCGGTGGGTCGGGCGTCAGACTCTATGATGGCTCCGACTTAAAGCTATTCATTTTAGCTGGTTGAGGCCGGAGCTTCTTGTCTGTTGTTTGGCCCTCCGGGGTCCAACTGATGTTTTTCTTTTGCTCCGGAGTTAGTAAGTTATTCGGCGCCTAGAGATCTCCATCGTCGGGCAGCTAACTGAATCTGTGAGTCCAGGTTTTTGATTCATCAGGATGTTTATCATGATTTATTAGTTTGTTCTTGATGATTCATTGACTAGTTAGAGATTCACCACGAGGACCAAAGAACTAACTAAATGTTATGAACCACTGCAGAAGCTGAGGGTGAGGTTATGGCCATGTAAAAACGATTTAAGCCCGCCAGTAACTTTGTGTTGCTGATCGTTCTAAGTCGATACTTCTGTGAGGGTTCTTTTTGTTTTATGTCTTTGTGTTTAAAATTTTTGTGCAGTTGGTGCCTTATGTATGTCTTCATATTCTAGTTAAGTTAAGGTAACTGAGTGGCCACCTATTGGGAAAATAAATGCTTAATCGGTTTACGAAATGTTTTCATGGTATAAGTGCCTGATTGTTAGTTTGTTTTTTCCCATCTCGCCAACTTGTACCTTTTCATCATTATGCTGTGACGAAGAAATACGGTACCATTTTGTTTTAATTTTCTTTTGGGGAATAATCCCCAACGACAATCATTTTTGAAACAACATTTTTGAAACAACACATAACGTCAGCTTAAAAAGAACACAAAATTACTTGAGAAAATGTAATATTGAAACCCTATTTTATCTCGTTGTGGGGAACAATCCTCACTCAGCGTCAGTTTCCTTTCAGGAAAACATAGACTTAAATAAAGGTGCTAATTTCATTATAAGTTGAGAAGATGATATGCGGTACCTAGTGGCGAATAATCCCCAGAGGCTGTTAAAAGTTAGGAATTAAACTTATTCCAGCTTATTAGGAACACAGAATAACTTTTAGGGATGCAATATATGCATACACATATTTATCAATTCATGATTTGGGATTAATCCCCACTGGTTGCCATTTTTAGAAATCAAGTCCACAACCGAACATGAATTAGGGAACAATCTCCGCTGGTTTTTGATTAAAACGCAGATCATATTATAACATGAACAGACATATTTCGGTATCCCTTTTTCAACTATCGACTGATGATTAATGGTCACTTGTTGTTAGTTTTAGAAAATAGGTCTACAAGGCAGAACAGAAACTGCGGAATTATCCCATTTCGCTGTCAATGAAAAGGTACAACCACGATCTCATTATGACCTTTAAAGATGAAGTTTGATTTCCTTATTTTCTACTTTCTGCTGGGGATAAATCCCCAGTGGCTGTCAATTTTAGAAATCTAAACTTCATAAAACCTCAAAAAAAAAAAAAAAAAAAAAAAAAAACAGCTCAACATAACATCAGAATTAAAGTTCCTTTCCTTTTAACATTGTTATATTTATAAAATAATGCGTCACAAATAATAAAGCAATCTATAAGCACATATGAAATCAGGTATTCAATACGAGACTTTAATAGTCGAAACCGCGGTACGGCCAATTCCCTTTCTCATTAATGTGTTCACTGCTCTTAAAGGATCTCAGTTTTAAGTTTTATTTCCTATTTTAAACTTCCTTTACGGGTAATAATTTAATTCTACAAATATCAAAAGAATCAGGAAGTAGCGGAGATTGTCTTACTTTTAATTTCGGGGGTCTTAATTAAACTAGACAATTGTATGATCGTTTACGATTAAGTGGGACCGGCACGTAACCTGTGATTATCACAATTATGCAATCCTAAACTGATCTTTTGGGGTCAGTCCCACTGAATCGTAGCCAGTCGTACGATTGTGTGATCATTGATGAATTTTGTTTTCTATAAGACTGTGTATGCAAGAAATGTAAAATGTTATCAAACGTGTTCCTGCTTTCTTTAAGGCCCTGTCCCTCTCGCCTAAGATAGCTTAACTGAGACGCTATAAGATTGTCCCAATACATGTTTTGATTAGGGGGCAATGTATTAGACACAGGTTGCAAATTAAAGTGATGTTTCTGTTCCCATGTCTTATTGTCCATATCAAAATCTAACACGTTGGCATGTACTGCTTTAATGTCTAAAGCTCATTTAATCATCTGCCAAGGTGATTACAGTCCCGTTTATTGCTCTCATCAGCAATCTCTCACAGCAGACATTATTTTGATCTCGATGGACCAACTGATTGAAACAGCTTGATTTAAAGACCCTGACCAACTGGATTCTGAATGCATGGCATCATTACAGTGCAGAATGCTACTGAGGGAGAATACTGTGACTCCCAGAAATTAGTTGCAATTAGCTGACTATTAACAGTGCAGTGATCAAGTGTTCTAACAAAAAGGTACAAGTAGGCAAAGATCAGGAAAAGGCGCAATCAGAAAAAGATTCCCACTCCAAAAACCGAGGTGGGAAAAAACAAATTAACAATCAGGTACTTATACCATGAAACATATCGTAAGCCGAATGAGCAGCTATTTTCCCAATAGGTGGCCACTCAGTTACCTTAACTTAACTAAAATATGAAAACATACATAAGGCGCCAACAGCACAAAAAAAATTTATACACCAAGACATAAAACGAAAAGAACCACCACAGAAGTATCGACTTGGAACGATCAGTAACACAAAGTTACTGGCGGGCTTTAACCGGTTTTACATGGCCATAGCCGCACCCTCAGCTTCTGCAGTGGTTCATAACATTTAGTTAGTTATTCGGTCCTCGTGGTGAATCTCTAACTAGTCAATGAATCATCAAGAACAAACAAATAAATCATGATAAACTTCCTGATGAATCAAAAACCAGGACTCACAGACTGAGTAAAAAGGTACAAGTAGGCAAGGATCAGGATAAGGCGCAATCAGTAAAAGATTCCCACTCTAAAAGCCCGAGGTGGGAAAAAACCAAACTAACAATCAGGTACCTATACCATGAAAACATTAAGTAACCCGAATGAGCAGCTATTTTCCCAATAGGTGGCCACTCAGTTACCTTAACTTAACTAAAATATGAAAACATACATAAGGCGCCAACATCACAAAATATTAAACACCAAAACACCAATTTTTAATATTAAAAATATTAAGCTGCCCGACGATGGAGATCCCTGGGCGCCGAATAACCTACTTACTCCGGAGCAAAAGAAAAACACCAGTTGGACCCCGGTGGGCCAAGCAACAGACAAGAAGCTCCGGCCCCAACCAACTAAAATGAATAGCTTTATGTCGGGGCCATCATAGAGTATGACGCCCGACCCACCGGCGTGCAATTAAAGAAGGCAGCATAGTTGTCAAACATGATTGGGTTAAAAACTAAGCATGCAGACTGTCGCATAACATTTAAGTTATAACCTATACGTCTGTAACGTGTTATGATTTTTCTGAACTGAAAAGAAAAGTCATTAATTCTTATAAGTTTCTTAAATTTGTAAACCAAGTCACCATAAAATTCAGGTTCCGAAAGACCCTCACTTAAAAGCGTCTTTAAAAATTTAAAATTTAAAAATAATTTCGGATTCTAGAATTCGCAAAATTGTTTCTAAAGGTCCGAAATATAGATTCCCTTCCTACATTAATTTCGACAAATGTAGAGAGGAGATTTCATCTGCATTAAATGATTTCGGTAATCGATGGTGTAAACGAGAGGGTGTTGAGGATAATGCTCTTAAAGAATGGAAAAGAAGTATCTTTACTATTGTGGATAAACATATTAAGTTTTATTCACAAAATACTAATCTTTTACCTCCTAAACCCAAATCGTCATTTAGGCATTTGAAGCAGGGTATCCAAGAATTTCATAGAAAGTATGTCTTGGTTCCGGCAGATAAAGCCGCAAATAATGTTGTTGTCGTTTGTAGGCTTCACTACGTTAACACCTTAAAACAGGAGCTTGATGGTACCAGGGCTTATCTGGAGACAGATAATGATGAGGTGTCTGTAGTTAATGCCCACTTAAACGATTTACCTGTTAAGTTTTCTGTTTGTGTCAATGAAGGCCAAGACAAACTCCCTACGATGTATTGGTTACCTAAGCTTCACAAAAGACCATACAAAGCTAGATTTATTGCAAATTCTAGCTCTTGTACTACCACTGAACTTTCTAAATTATTAACTTCCTGTCTTACTGCTATCAAATCTCATGTTATAAGATACTGTGAGACAGTGTATGAAACTTCAAATAAAAATTGGTTTTGGTCAATTAAAAATTCTGGTGAGGTGCTCAGTAAATTGAAGTGTAGAGGGTTCCGTGCGACAAGCTTGTCTACATATGATTTTTCTACTCTGTATACAACATTACCACATAATCTAATTTAAGAAAAACCTCTGGATTTGATAGAGTGGACCTTCAAAAGGGCATTAAAAAACTATGGTTCACTTTATTTGGCATGTAATGACAGAAAGGCTTTTTTCACTTCCTCTGACCAAAGTCGGTATACACTTTGGTCATGTCAGAATGTATGCGACGCCTTATCCTATCTCCTTGATAATATTTATATTAGATTTGGGACCAAAATATACAGACAAATTGTTGGAATTCCGATGGGTACAAATTGCGCACCTCTGTAACATGATTGCAGATTCTAGCAAACCTAATAAGTTGCGAAATGTATACACCATAAGAAGCACGACGAGGAACGTCACCATCCAAAAAAGGAAAATTTACTATATCAAAATCAAAGTCATCGCGCTTATTAATATTTTAGAAGAAACAAATCCATTTGCAACAGAAAGATGTAGATCTAAAAAGGGGGCTTCACTATCTGAGATATTTGCTTTGTTCAACTGAAGTTCAGGTGGATAAATTTGATTGACCATACCTTCAAAATAAGGGTTGTCAATGTTCAAAAGGTCATCGAGGTACCTAGATGTGGAATGAAAAGCCTCGATAATATTAGCTTGCTTATCATGGTTAAGAGAATCCATGAAATCTCTTTCGTAGCAGTATAAAAATAAATCAGCTACCAGAGGTGCGCAAATTTGTACCCATCGGAATTCCAACAATTTGTCTGTATAACTTGGTCCCAAATCTAATATAAATATTATCAAGGAGGTAGGATAAGGCGTCGCATACATTCTGACATGACCAAAGTGTATACCGACTTTGGTTAGAGGAAGTAAAAAAAACCTTTCTGTCATAACATGCCATATAAAGTGAACCAAAGTTTTTAATGCCCTTTTGAAGGTCCACTCTATCAAATCCAGAAGTTTTTCTTTAATTAGATTATGTGGTAATGTTGTATACAGAGTAGAAAAATCATATGTGGACAAGCTTGTCGCACGGAACCCTCTACACTTCAATTTACTGAGCACATCACCAGAATTTTTAATTGACCAAAACCAATTTTTATTTGAAGTTTCATACACTGTCTCAGAGTATCTTATAACATGAGATTTGATAGCAGTAAGGCAGGAAGTTAATAATTTAGAAAGTTCGGTGGTAGTACAAGAGCTAGAATTTGCAATAAATCTAGCTTTGTATGTCTTTTGTGAAGCTTAGGTAACCAATACATCGTAGGAAGTTTGTCTTGGCCTTCATTGACACAAACAGAAAACTCAACAGGTAAATCGTTTAAGTGGGCATTAACTACAGACACCTCATCAGTATCTGTCTCCAGATAAGCCCTGGTACCATCAAGCTCCTGTTTTAAGGTGTTAACGTAGTGAAGCCTACAAACGACAACAACATTGTTTACGGCATTATCTGCCGGAACCAAGACATACCTTCTATGAAATTCTTGGATACCCTGCTTCAAATGCCTAAATGACGATTTGGGTTTAGGAGGCAAAAGATTAGTATTTTGTGAATAAAACTTAATATGTTTATCCACGATAGTGAAGATACTTCTTTTCCATTCTTTAAGAGCATTATCCTCAACACCCTCTCGTTTACACCATCGATTACCGAAATCATTTAATGCAGATGAAATCTCCTCTCTACATTTGTCGAAATTAATGTAGGAAGGGAATCTATATTTCGGACCTTTAGAAACAATTTTGCGAATTCTAGAATCCGAAATTATTTTAAAATTTCCAGTAACAATATGTCCAGCAGGTTGATAAACATATTTTGAATCTTTACAATCTCAAGACTTAGGAGTATTAGCATGGATATCAAGATCAGAAACAAGTTTATTGAAGTTAAAAATTGTATTTCTGATTGGTTTGTTATATTTGTAACAAATAATAGGAGGTTCTGAATTTTGGAAGTAGGTAGGTATAGACTGTATCGCTGATTTATCCTGGAATATGCTTGGTAAATCAATAAAGTCAATTCCTTTATTAATGAAAGGAATTTTAATAAAACTTCTAATGTGATTAGATTCGGAATCGATAAATGGACGAAGAGCATGCTGAGTATAACATCTTGTTAACAGTGCAGCGTCATACATTTGATGATTTCCATCGTAAAATCTATTAGCCTCTGTGTCCAAGGAACATAATGCAGCAATAGGTAGAGAACTAAGATACGACAGCATTGGATGTCGACCGTGAATCTTTAGTTTAACAGCTAAATCATTAAGAGAAATGTTCAATTTCAATGCAGCGCACCGTTTACGTTTGTCATTACCCTTTTTCCGTATACCATGAGATCTAGATTTACGTTTACGAGAGTCCGAAAGTGTAAGTACATCAAAATCGGGCATTTTGGAAATATTGCCTTCATGGTAAATGTTGTCGTTAAAAACCTTCTTTACAAATACAAATATGCGAAAAAACATGTGCATATCAGCAGTAAGGTGAAGATTAGTTGCATATATCAATCAGTGATTTTGATTTTAAAGTGAAAATTTAATTAGGCCTAAAACGCTAGCTGTGTTTCCGCTAACGGTCTGAAAAAATAGGGTGGGTAGGTAGGTAGGAAAATCTTTTTATTTTAAGTTTATTTTTTACGCGAAAAAATCCAGTGTAGGTAGGAAAATGTAATTTAATTATAAACAGTTTTTATCGAAATATGTCAAAATGGTCAATGACCCGCAAAGGTATGAAGGCTATATTCTTCAGCCATGTGATTCGATCAACGAAAAACAAGCATCATATTTCATAAATAAGAATCAGTCACCTTGCCTCAAATGAGGTTGATGAACTATCAGTCTTGGTCAAAGACATCTACCTGGACGTCGGGTGGCCTAGTGGTCCAGCATTAGACTCCGAATGGTGAAGTACTGAGTTGGAATCCCACCGGCACTGTTTTTACTTAAGCAAGAAACCTTCTCTCCCCTTTGTTCTTCTCGACACCGAGAAAACACTGGCTGCATCCCAACATGACTTAAACAATGTCGACTGCGATGAAACTTCACTACAAACAATTTAGGGGATGGTGATTTCACCTATCAGGCTCCAGAGAAGTGAAAACTCTAGGTACTGTACTAAGATTTTGGATTTGAACCTAGATCTTGGTTTGAAAAATTTACAACAGTGTAAACAATATAAAAGTTTCAATTAAACTGTAGAAAGACTGATTTATACCAGCAAAATAATAACTTTTTCAACTGTTCATACAGTAGGAGCGCCAAGAGCGAAAAAGCGGTAATTGTATTTTATTTTGAAGCGTTACTCGACGTCAAGTAGTCCCTATCCAAAATGGCGGCCGAATTGACGTCGAAATTTCCACTAAAATACAGCGCTGAAAGAAGGCATAATAATAATACACGGACTAAATCAAAGCTCGATCCGCCAACTACGATTTTTTGTCAAATCAAAATCGAAACACATGTCACGTGACAAATCACTTGGGCGATGTATATAAATAAATACCGAAAGGGGTGAAAGACTTCCGTGTTTATGTCGCATTTAGTTGGTCTAAGTTATTTTGCAAACCCACAACGTGTCATCGCAGAATCGGCTAATTTTTGCATTAAATGTTCATTAAACCCTATTCCGTGTAACGGCTTAGTAAAATTGCTGGAGAAGACCTGATAATCGTAAAATTGACATCTGATTGATGGCATATTTTCGGAATCGATTTTCAATTTACACAGCAGTCGTGTACTGCTGACAGCTTCAGCATATAAACATGTGCTGGTCATTTGTTTTGTAATTTGCAGTAAAATGGTGCAAACAAGGAAATTAAATAGATTTTTGTGGATTTAACGTATAATTACTGTTTTATTTAAATAAATTGGTGCATGTTCTGCTGTTTTTAAACCATTCATTCATTGAGAGAGGGATAATAATTGACAGATTGACATCAGTCTCACTCAGAACCATGAATTCTAATTTCTAGTGGATTTACTTACACGGACAGCCCCTGGCTACAGCCACAAGAAAAGAATTACCAGGTTTGTTCGAGATATAAATTATGCACCAGTCATTTGTATGCATGCCCCCTCCCCCCCCCCATTCCGGGTAATTGGAAACGGGGTTGTGTGTGTGTGTGTGTGTGTGTGTGTGTGTGTGTGTGTGTGTGTTGGGGGGGGGATGGATTTGACATTGTCAAGCATCCCCTGCTGCAGGAACATTCAGTTGACAAAATCATGGTCATCGGCCCCCGTGGTTGAGAATGCTGAATTTGATCCCAGCATTTAATCATTTGATCATCACCGCTTTGTCGGGTTTGCCCAATCAGGGCACAAGTTTGCTTGTGGGCGTACGTGCCAGGTGGTTCTTTCATTTTTGCCCCACCTACTGATTAGCCAGACTCATGAGCTGAAATAATCTTGAAAGGGGCGTAAAACTGAGAAAAACAATCATTGCCATTTCCCATGTAGTATTGCAGTCTGGAATGTTTTCTCTTACTTTGCCATATCTATTTGAGCCGTGTCATGAGAAAATCAGAGTTTTGCATTATGTGCGAGAACAAAGTCTCAGATCAGCTGTACAGTAACTGCACAACTGATCAGTGCCCTTGTTTTTGCTACATGCATAGAACATTTGCTCTTCTTATTCATGTTTCCAAGCTTCTAGCTTCTGTGACTGTACAGGCCAGTTTGTGTCAGTACTCCCGATGACCAGTTTTCTCATGTAGTGGCTCATATGCCCCCTATTTAATATGCATACCCATGGTATCCCCTCCCCCGTCCAGAGACAACTACTGCGACTGAGAACAATTGAACAATTAACACGGATGAAATAAATATTAACAGGCACAGAAGTCTGCATAAACACAGTCACAGCTTCGTTTTGGGAACAACTATCAAAAGATCATTTTGATCCATAAAAAGTTGTTCCCAGCCAGGTATCTATACATGCAATTATTAAAACCTGATGTGGTATGAAAATTGATTTTATCTGTGTTGGTTGTTCTCTGTTGCCTCTATTGTCTCTGATCTTCTGTAATCAAACAACCTTAAAGTTGGACAAAGTTGAAATTCTAGCAAATCTTTGTAGTTTTAAGTTTTTGGAACTTGGGTATACTTTTCAATTTTGTTTTGATTTGGTGCATTTCAAAGAAAAGTAACCAAAGTCTGACTTTTTTTCCAAGGAAAATAGTTACTTCCCTTGCTCTGCACCAGTCATTTGTAACCACTGCTCCCCCACCTATGGGGAAGTGTGGGGATTATGACTTTTCAGCTTACAGTGCCCCACCCCCACTCAGAAACAAATGCTGGGGCCCAGCCTATAGATGCAAAAGTCCAGAGTATCCCACCATGGATTATCCGCCTTGGTTTTACTTAGTAGTGTTGGTTGTCTGGATGCTTTGCAAATTGAAGCTGCACATCTTCTGGTGGTGCAGCTGATCTACCCTTCAATTTTACATTCTTTTAATATAATTGAGCCATGTCATAAGAAAACCAACAATGTGGCTTTTTAACACGTCCAACACAAACCGAGCTGTACAAGCACAGAAGATGGCTAGAGGCTGGAAATTTTTTTAATTTAGAAAGCAGAGGAATTGCACTATTAAAGGGGCTGATCAGCTTCGCAATTACTACGAAGCTGGTCTGCGCCTTTGTTTTTGCATATGCAAAATGTTGGTTTTATCATGACACAGCTCATTTAAATTAAACAGGAGTCATAAATGCATGTACCTAACAGAGAAGTGTTATATGTATTATAACCACCATGCATCTATATTATTTTTCAGAATCTTGTGCCATGCAGGACACAGAAAAATATCAAGTGGAATCTAAAGTCCATGATTTTAATGACCAAATCTGTGAAAGACAGTAAAATTGTCACCTGCCAGGATCAATGTTATAATAAACAATGGTGAGGAAATTCGTGGCTGGATGTTGAAAGGTCAAAGAGTACATGCCCACAATGTACACAATTACTTTTATAGTGTACTAAGATTACATGTAGGATTAAACAGCGGTTTCTCAGTCAGTTGTGGACTCTGTGAAAGACATCTCAGTTCTCGAGCAGATTATCTGTCAATAGCATGACAGTGATGTTTTATGGACAGATGAGGCAAGAAAATGAAAAGTATTTACTGTGTTCATGTAATGCATTCAGGATGATCATCAAATATTGTCTTTTAAACATAACATCTGTGTCTTTTAAGTCTTTCTAAGTTATACAGCGCTACATGTACAAGGAAATAGTGTTTGATTCATTTTCCCATCTCTGTTTTTGGAGTGAGACTTTTGTTCTGATTGTGCCATTTCATCATCATTCACATGGCTTTAATACTTTTACCTTTTTCAAGCCTTGATATTTTAAATTTACCGTATTCGTTCTAATAACCACAAATGCTCCAATAAGCGCACACCCTCTCCGTTTCCGAAAAATATGTGTGTAAGCGCACACTGCTCTACTAGCATATTTATATTTTACCGCAATTTACACATTTATATTTTATTAACGACATTAAAGCATAACCTAAAATGATCAAACGTTATTTTGTAATGACTGGTACACTTTAATTTCATCAATTTATGTGTTCTGGTCGTTCCTAGTGTGCGCTAATTAGAACAATATTTTGTAACCATAACTTTTAAGTTATTTTGAAAAATTAAGCACACAGCGCGCTAATTAGAACAAAACGGTAGAATGTTTTTGTTTGTTATGTGTCTAAATGTCCCAGAAAATGCCATCATCAGGTTGAGACATCCCAGTAAACAGCTATGATTATGTTGGGACATGGCCGGACTTCTACCGAGAAAAATTTCTGGTTAATATGTTGCAGGGCTGTTTTACTTCAATAACATTCCTTTGTCGGTTGATTTAACCACTAAGCTACTCAGTCGGTCAGCAACACTCTTGGCAAGCATTAAGTGCCTTTTCACTTGTCAAAGCCCTAGTGGGTGGGACAAAAACAAATGTATATAAAAAAATAAGCAATGGCAAGGAACCAATGCATGTTACATGTATATCAGAAGTTCCAACAGACAATTTTATTTTAAAGAAAATCCACATGGTAATAGGGTACACAATGAATACATTGGCTGGGCCTCTTTGTTAGCTCACCTAAGCCTTTAGGCTCACATGATGAGCTTATTGTATACCCGTGATCTGTTGTCTCTTTGTCCATCTACAATTTATTGCCATTTAATTCTCCGAAACAGTTATGCAGACGAAGCTGCCATTTTGTTTCTAGGATTTACACCCGAAAAAGATTTTACAAAGCTGTGACATGTTGCCTCGGATCTTAATGATGAAGTGTGAATATGAAAAAGATTTTCAAACTTTTGCCCAGCATGGGTGTCAAAACTGGAGAAAGTCTTATATACATTCCTAAAAAAAAAAAAAAAAGGATTCAGATTGAACACATTTTACAGATTATTTTTGTTATAATTTTTAGTTTTCTGTTAATTTGATGCTAGAAAGTAATATTTTCTGAAATAAATAAATTGTGTCATTACATTTTAAGAGAACAGCTCGCTTCTAAATGTTTCCAGTTGTTAAGAACTCTGAATGTATTGGAAAAGACTTGCTTGTGATTTTTTTTTCAAGTGTCATAAGCCAGAATCTTTTCCATGAAGCCGTCATTTTGTCTCCAAGGATTTACAGTCTCCAAAAGTTTTTTTGCAAAGCCGCAACGTGTCATCTCGGATTTTGATGATAAAGCCTGAATACAAAGGAGAAATCCCAAATTTTTGTCTGGCATAACTGGAGAAAGTCTTATATTCCTGAAATAAACCTGGCAAGCTGTCACTCTGATTTTGGTTGACTTTTAAAGAGAACAGAAAGTTTCCTTTTCTGAAGAAAAAAAAAAGTCATCATATTCTAAAATAAAAACTTGCTTCTACATTATTTATTGCATAGAATAAATAAAATATTTTGGTGAAGATTTGCTTTTGATTTCTTGCAATTTTCATAAAGTGTCATGTTGTCAAAAAGCCACCATTTTTTCTCCAGTCCTTGAAAGATTTTTTTGCAAAGCCACAATGTGTCATCACAGATTTTGATGAAAAAGCCTGAATACAAAGAGGAAATTCCAAATTTTTGTCTGGCATAGGTGCCAAAGTTGGAGAAGTCTTATATTCCTGATATTAGCAATTAAAAATCGGCCTAGGCAGGCTGTCACACAGTTTTTTGGTTGCATTTCAGAGACAATGTGTGATTTTCTGAAATAAATAAAAGGTGTCACCTTATTCTGATATAAAAACTGGTTTCTGCACTATGTTTGCATTTGATAAATCTATTGGTAAAGATTTGATTTTGATTTCTTGCAATTTAAGCACCATTTATAAAGTGTCATAAGCCACTGCATTGTTGTCAAGAAGCCGCCATCTTGTCTCCAAGGATTTTCAGTCCCCAAAAGTTATTTTGCAAAGCCACAACGTGTCATCACAGATTTTGATGAAAAAGCCTGAATACAAAGGAGAAATTCCAAATTTTTGTCTGGCATAGGTGCCAAAGCTGGAGAAAGTCTTGTATTCCTAATATTAGCAATTTAAAATCAGCCTAGGCAGGCTGTCACACAGTTTTTTTGGTTGCATTTCAGAGACATAGTGTGATTTTCTGAAATAAATAAAAGGTGTCACCTTATTCTAATATAAAAACTGGTTTCTGCATTATTTTTGCTTATGATAAATGTACTGGTAAAGATTTGATTTTGAATTCTTGCAATTTAAGCACCATTAATAAAGTGTCATAAGCCACTGCATTCTTGTCAAGAAGCCGCCATCTTGTCTCCAAGGATTTTCAGTCCCCAAAAGTTATTTTGCAAAGCCACAACGTGTCATCACAGATTTTGATGAAAAAGCCTGAATACAAAGAAGAAATTCCAAATTTTTGTCTGGCATAGGTGCCAAAGCTGGAGAAAGTCTTATATTCCTGAAATAAACGATTCAAATTGGGTGTGTATCGGCAGCGCCGATCGCGTAGCGAGAAACGTATGTTTAATTTTTTACAATACACAGTATGTGTAGTTTGTACAATAATGAGGCGGATCTAGCTGTTGTCAAAATTGGCTGCGAGTTTGGTTAAGATTGTTTGTGTTTTTATCGTGTACGAACGGTTTAAATTAGGGTACTGATCGTCGATTCATTTTGAATCAGCTAGATTTCGAACGTTTTTTGGTTGCTATGCTTTTAAAAATATTACTACTCCCTAGCTTGGCGTTTCTACTGATAATCAGCACGCCTCTAGATTTTCAGACTCATCTTTATTTTACTAACTTATTTTGGTTTACTTTTTTATGCTTTGTTTAATGTTCAATGCTATAACTCACTTGTTTTTGCCATCATCATGATTTTAAATATTTAATAAGTTGCCTCTCTTATTGACGATGCTTTTAAAATATTTATTTTCATTTCTCTACATTTCATGTTTGGTCTTCAACACGTTCAATAGATATATATATAGTTTTCAATTGATAAAAAGGGGGACAATGAATAATTAATGAGCAGTACCAAATCAGAGAAGGACTCTACTGTATACTGTATACTGTGTACTATATGCCCATCAGTTTTTCACATTTATTTCAAAATTGTCCGATTTTTTATTAAAATATTTAGGTTATTGCAAAATAATTCCCCGCTGAAATTCGGATATGTTTCGACTTTCAAACTCGCATCGACAAGCTTTTCAATCAACACTGAGATCCGTCATGGAATTTACAGAACACATAAACAACAAAGTAAACAATGCAAACAGAAACATTCACTTTCATGGTCAAAAATATATTCTTGAACCTGTTTAAATCAGTTGTGCGTCCGCACCTTGAGTACGCGTCAAGTATTTGGACTCCAATATTAAAGAAAGACAAAATCCAAATAGAAAATGTTCAGAGACGTGCTACAAGGCTGGTAAAAGCATAAGACATCTTTCATATGAAGAAAGACTGAGGGCACTGGACCTCCCATCTTTAGAATAAAGGCGAGAAAGAGCGGACATGATCCAAGTATACAAGATTATGCATGGTATTGACAAAATTGATGAAGACAATTTTTTCACAATGCACACTTATTGAGCAACACGTGGTCATTCATTAAAGTTGTTCAAAAGAAGGTCACGCTTATTGGTCAGGGCAAATAGTTTTTCACATCGAGTAGTGGACAATTGGAATTCTTTGACAGAGGATATAGTGAATGCACCCTCCCTAAACCTGTTCAAGAGCCGACTAAACCGGTGTTGGCGAGAGAACCCAAACAAGTTCAGCCCATCCTGCTACGCACCCGGACAACGTTCCAGAGAAGACCGAATCCATCACCAGAATGCATCAGAAGAGGCCAATAGGCCTAATTAGATATATTCGACATAGGTATATCAAGGTATATGCAATTTTAATTTATGGATTTTTCTTTGCACAGAACATTGTTTACACTTGTGTGTATTTTTTCAAACCAAGATCTAGAACAAAAACCCAAATCTTAGTACAGTGGACTCGACAATTGCGAACCACTAAGTGGTCAAGCGCTATTATTTTAAACACGACCATGGGAATATTATTCTATTTGGTACAAAGAACATCTAACATATCTCAGCTTTATAGAAAAATAAAAATGTTAATTCATTCAATTTCCTAATGGGAGATAACTCTGTTGATATGATGCTTCCCGCATTAGACAATAGCGAACCAAACTCGACAATGGCGAATCAAATTGTCTATAGCCCAAAAAGAAACCATTTTAGAAGGATATTTCTGCACACAAATGGTGCCATCATCATGCGAAACTGAATGGTGTTCGATATAAATATTCTGTTAACTTGCTTTGGGTGTTTTACGTTCACTGTCAACAGCAAATCAGCAACTGCTATATCGGAAAGGTCAATTATACCGATTCAAGCACTACACAAGCACGTCTTGTTGCTTTTACGAATTAATGTAAGCCTGAAAGCAAGAGGGTCAAACCACGATTTGCATCATCTAGGTACAGTACAATGAACTCGACAATGGAAAATCGTCGACAATGGCGAATCACTCTTAAAGATATTGCAGAATTTCTTGAAACTTAGACCAAATATTATTTATTTTATAACTCAGTCAATGACTTTCATCAATGCCTTGAGGGTTGGTAAAAGAATGGAGTCAAAATTCTACCGGCAATAAAATCAGGGTTGCTGAAGCGCTCTACACCTTAAGTAAGATACCTTTGTTTATTGTTCCACAAAAAGTGACATTCATTAGGATGTTTATCATGATTTATTTGTTTGTTCTTGATGATTCATTTACTAGTTAGAGATTCACCACGAGGACCGAAGAACTAACTAAATGTTGTGAACCACTGCAGAAGCTGAGGGTGAGGTTAGGTACCTGTAAAATCGGTTTAAGCTCGCCAGTAACTTTGTGTTACTGATCGTTCCAAGTCGATACTTCTGTAGTGGTTCTTTTTGTTTTATGTCTTGGTGTTTAAAATTTTTTGTGCTGTTGGCGCCTTATGTATGTTTTCATATTTTTACTTAAGTTAAGGTAACTGAGTGGCCACCTATTGGGAAAATAGCTGCTCATTCGGCTTACGATATGTTTCATGGTATAAGTACCTGATTGTTAGTTTGGTTTTTTCCCACCTCGGTTTTTGGAGTGGGAATCTTTTTCTGATTGCGCCTTTTCCTGATCTTTGTCTACTTGTACCTTTTCATATAAAATGTGTTTCTTACCTCGTTTCTTATCATTTGATTGTGACCATTTTCGTATTACTTTAATGTTTAATATCCCTAGTTATGCAGTATGCCTGTTTTTGATATTATTTACGCCATTTACCATATTTACCAAACCAAATTGTGCCTGGACGAGCCTTCCAAAGGTAGATTACCAGTACTTTTTTATATTAGCAGTACTTTGTACACATTATTTTCACCACACAAAATATGATTCGCTATTGTCGTATTTACATGTACATCTTTCCATGCTCATATCTACCTTCAATGTCAAAACTTTTATCCTGGGCCTGCCTATTGCATACAACAATACTCTTAACCTCGGTCCAAAACCATTCTGTATCTATCTATATGGTGGGTCAAGTCGGGTAAATACAGACGCTATATACACATCAATGTTCCACATTCTCGTGTATACCGTCTACGGCGCCATAGCATCGGATCCCGGTTTTTATAATTAGGATATTGTCTTCTCTAGCTTCTGGCAGTACGATCGTTAAGGGGTCACACATCCCAAAACCATGCTGCGAAGCCTATTAGGCAGAATCGGGTAAATACGGACGAGGTAGGGAAACTAAGACAAGGCGTGATAAAGTACGGACAAATATAAATTACAATTGAGAAAATACTGACACTGTATTGAAATCAGATGTTCCTATTCTGATCCATTACTCGTGACTATCCCACCATTTTCCTTATTCCAACTGAACTTTGTATCCCTTTTTCTTCGACCACAACTGTCATGTCCTCGACTTCTTCACTTTCTTACTCATTTATCATTGCTTTCGTACACTCTCACCATCCAGAAAGGTCAAAACAACACTGTGAAACACGTGTCCGTATTATCCCTACAGAGTGAAAACAGACGGTAAAGTACGGACGGTTGGTATATTTCTTAATAATTTCCAAATAAGCCATAAGTTCGCGAAAAAAGCTGTACTAGGTCACATGTGAATGGCATATACTTTGTTTAGAATCAACTTATAATCGTTGTAATCAAAACTATTCAAAATCATGCATCGAAAAGTTTTGTTTCAACGGTTCGTAATTTGAAAGTCACCCTCAGTTCAAAGCGAAAGTTCAACAGCAGTATTTAAAGAGACGTAATTCCGGGCACTGCTGACAAGAATAAGAACCGAATGTGCACCATATTATTAAAGAAATTGACGGATAGCTGTCACGCCTAATGAGTGACTTTGAATGTTTTAAATCCACTGCCCGAATTACCCACCTGCCCGTATTTACCCGACATGTACTATCTCTATCCTCATATACTGTGTCATTCATTTTCTGATCATCATCTCAGGTGTTGGGGATGTGACTAAATTTTGAATTAAGCAAAGCGGGGAGAAACATTCGGGATGGGACATTAAAACTATTTACAAGAAGCTAAACAGATGCATACTAAAATGTTTACCTTTGAACACTCAAATTAAACAGAGACATATACAGTTACATATTTATCTCAGAACTAGATAAGAACATTGAATTCTTCGGCAGTCTTTGAAAGAGAGACTGTTCTATAATGGCATATCCCTTAAAGTTGGGCACTGGGATCAGATATTAATCTTTGTCAAGAGACACGGCACCCGAGTGAATCGTGTAAAATATAATTAATGATGATACCACCCTGTGGTCCTCCAGGGATGGCCACTCGAGTTCGTCTAGCATATCGCCGACGCTACTTTGGTTCCTCCATTGCCTGCAGGTCCACCTGGCTGCTGTCTTAGATGCGCTTTCTCCACCATCTCTGTTTCAGTATTATGATAGGGATGCCAAATAGGAGCTGCATACACGAGCTGTGGACGAACCAATGTTTTTATGCGTCTCCCTTTGTATGCCGAGGCGCAAAAGCCACAAGTTCGCCGAAAAAAAACCAAAGAAGACCAACAAAACCCGCGACATGAAATGCTTGGGTCGGACTAAATAAAATGCTGGGTCGGGTGTTGTAATTCTTATTTTTTATTTTAACCATAAAAATTAGCAGAGTCGGCGGCGCGAGACAGGGTAGGTCGGGTTAGTGGAAACACAGCTATTTTTTACGCCTCATTATATTGTACGTGTCGATTTATTGACTACTACACACAGTATGTTAACTTATTACGTAATCAGTGTACTTCAATCGGATGTGGATCGTGTGTAAACAATGGTTACACATATTCGTTTGTTACATGTTTATGGAAATCTTTATAACTTGAGGTTTTATCTCGGAAAAACTGTGTGACATAATATGGTTTAGCTATGGTCGCCTGAATAGGGTAAGTTAGAAGTATTTTCGTATGTTTTTGTATTTTGATTCTTTTGTTCAATGATAAACTCACTGCCCAGGCAAGCGTCTCGTGGCCGACTGATCGCTTACATGGCGAGTTTTTTAAAAGTAAAAGGCCATATATCTATCTTTATAGTAGTGAATGAAATAGGCATTTTAATTATCTAAATGTTGTTTAAAAGATTCTATCAGATTCCTCCGAGAAAAGGTTCTAAATTGATTCTAAAAGACACCCACGCCAAATCTAAAGTTGTCCCATTTTTTGACTGCAAGGTGTACGACACTTATTGATTTTATATGATGCAGTATTGTACCATTTCGTGCAATTAATGCATGCGTTCTTGCAGTAAACGCATCCTTTTATTGCAGTTTATGTACCCGTTATTTCGGTCACTATGTCTGACACTACATTACTGAATAAGTAATAATAACCTTAGTAGCTACTACTACTTTTACGCATTCTGACGTTACTTTTCTTCATACATGCACGAGTTTGGTTGACCATTGAAATAAGATTCTCATTTTATGTTAAACCAAACCTGGGTAAAGGCATGATTTGGAAGATATATATTATATATGACCTATTTATAAACTCTTTCTAGGAAGACCATCTCATTACTATTAAACTGTTCTGGTTTGAGCCTGCCCAGGAAAAGTGGTTAAGGTCAAACCATCCAGACATATTATAAGCCTTTGTGGCGTAGTTGGATGGTTATATTTTAAGCACGGAGTGGATGTCATCATTTTTGGTAAAACGTGTTTCACCGTGGCCAAATCCTATAATCGCTGTCACACTATTGCGTATCGACTCACGTAACTACAGCGTATCAAGATTCGAAAGGTACCCTACGTCACGCGTACATCAAACATACGTGAGCATACGTAGCTTATACTCCTCGACACGTAGCTCATACTCCTCATATGCCGAGGTGCTACGTTTTGTTATGTGTGCACTTAAAAATTCGTAGCACGTACGTAGCAGGTCCGATACGCCGTACGTACGTCACACATACGTCGTACATACGAAAGCAATGTGGCAGATACGCCGTAGATACGTAGCTCATACTCTTGATACGCCACACGTACGTCGCGGTTAACATACCACGTAACCGTGACGTATGTACGGCGTACCTTTCGTATCTGCTACGTATATGTGGCGTATCCTCGACTCTCTTTTCGTATCTACGGCGTATTAGCGACGCACGTGTGTCGTATCTCGCGTATCAATGGCGTATGTGCTACGTATGTGCTACGTACGTATCGCTGCTGTAGAGTATGTGTGACGTATATTGAGCATAAGGAATATTTTGTGGCGTTACAAGAGAATCTTAATGCTTCTATATAATTGTTTTCGTTCTTCCGAAGTCGTGGATCAGATGTTTCTCACGGTTCTGGGTGCCGTGCAGTATTTGTTCAAATCTACGCTAGGTGTAGCGTCTGTCTTTGATAATGTCGTCTTACGACCAGCATGGGGAGCTTGGAGAGTCCTTCACCCCCCCCCCCCCACCCATCCCAACCTCGATTTAATTTTCGGTGTTAAGGTAGATTATGTAGATTTTGCCGGTGGCATTTTCGACCTCTGTAACGTGCGAACTGCCTGAACAAAGTGAACACAACCGTTTGTTTTCTAAAAGGTATTAAAAGCAATTGGTACAGAACAGATACACCGCAGATAAGAAAGGAACGTTGTACATACGTCGGAGATACGTCACGCGTACATTTCATACGCCATACATTTCATACGCCATACATACGACATACGTACGTAGAACATTCGCCTTGATACGCCGTACAAACGAAAGTGAAATTTCATAGAAATACTGATACGTCACTGATACTTGCACTGTGGGTGCTCGTAAGAACCGCCTCACCGAGGCGGTTCTAACGTGTACCCGCATTGTGTGTTCTGGGCGAAATGTGAAGGATATCAAACATTTTCCCAAAGAAATTTTCCTATTTCTTACAGTTGAAAAAATCTCTGTATTTTGTAGGGGCAAGTAACCACGTGCAAGAAACTGATTAAAATGCAAGCTATTGTCTGGATCAGACATTACCAAATGCACGCTTCTTAGTCATCTCTATGTTCAACATATTGCTGTCGAAGCTGGTTTTACTCGGACAACAACTCGTTCTTTTTCGCTTTCGATACGAGCAGTTGTACCAACGGACACAGTAAAAAAGGTTTCCGGCCTTCTGCCATTGGAAATTCCTTTAACTGTTCAAGAACTTCCAAAATGGTTAGAACGATTTGTACACGAAAAATACGTCTACACGTCTGTGCAATGCTGGGGCGACCTAAATGACTTTATTTAGAAAGATAATAATAATGATTTGGAATGTAAACTATCTACACTTTTTAGAAACGCATATTTGCATTTGGTCTCGAAATGACTGAATAAATGTTGACTAAGATTTTAAGCACCACACAAACAAACAAACTTTGGTCTAGACAGCATGGACGTGTTGACGTGATAGGATGATTCTGTTCATATCTCTGACACAACGGTTTTGTTGCGTGTGCAGTACTGTGCACTATTGTTTGTTTCAGTATATATCGTTTGATTTGTTGTTTTTTACTGCGAGAGACTCAAACCACTTACCATGTAACAGAATTTATACTGTGGATCAAACTTGAAAATTCCAAAACACTATGAAACTCATTTTCTATTCCAACTACATTTATTTCACGAAAACACACTTTGAGGCAAAAACACGTGTTTCTAAATCTACCTAAGCGGACCCCCATAGCGATAAATGGGACCGATATAACAACCTTTTAGATATTCAATTATTTTATTGGATAATTGTAATAATGATTGACATGTGTCGATTTTGACAAGCATAACTGAAAACCTGGCTCACCTTTTTTTTAAAAAATAAGAGGTGATTTCATAGTCAATTTGATCCATATCGTGTAAAAGGATAACAAAAAATATGTATCTTTAATCATGTTAATTGTAAAGGGGGTGTTCTTCTTTTCCTTTTAGACAGTTTGCCCTGCTTGAATAACCAAACAATTTCACCACACAATATTTATTTATTTATTTATTTATTTATTTATTTATTTATTTATTTATTTATTTATTTATTTATTCTGTATTGCCACCATGAATGTATTTTCTGCATTGCCATATTCGCTCATATGTAACTGATATGTTATCTGAGCTTTCAATAAAGAGAATGTTTGTTGTTTGATATTGTTTGATACGGCGCTGGAACGTAGCAGGAACGTCACACGTACGTGCTAGATACGTCGCTCGAACAAAATACGGCTCAGACCTCGGCGTATCGAAATTCTCATAGATACGAGAGCGATACGCCGCCGCTAATGTGTGACAGAGCTATTAAAGACGGTTTGCACCAGTTCCGACCCGGTTCACCCCGATGGTGTTCCGGTGAGACCCCGGAGGATTTGCCGAAATAACCAGTAGTTGTTCCGATTGCTCAAGGTTTATGCCGGATTATGACGGTCGAGCCCCGGTGGTGTCACGGTTTGTTCCGGTGTATCCCCGCTGTTGTCTGGTTTTTTACATCCCCCCCGGTTAGCCCCGCCGGTTGCATTAAACATTTAAAACGATAATGAATGCTCCCCGGTTTACCCCGGTTTGCAAAGGTAGCGCTACGGCTCTGTCACGGTGAAACCCGGTTTATCAAAAGTGAATCGAAGTTTCAAAAGGTGAGCTTATAGGATTAGACTAACGGTGCCCTTCCGTGTGCCAGAGAATCCTTGCGGCTGTCAACATTTTCACAAATGAGTATTCTTGAGACATGGTAGCCAAAGGCAATAAGCTTTTATATAAAACATGATTAGGATAGTGGGTTGCCTGCGTGAAAACGTTACATTGTCATTATTTTGTTACAAAATATAATTGATTTTTGATTTTGCATTTTCACCGTCTATCCGTGTTACATGTATAGGTATTGTACAGGCCATTATTGTTTCAAATATAAAAAGTACTTTTATAAATTATAGCAAATCTATTTCATCTTGTGTGTTGACAACCTCGATTGTTTTTCCATTGTGCTGCGCAATCGTGAAAATTCTGATGTTTTCAACACACTCGATGAAATATATTTAGTCTTCGCCTCAAACAAATAATCTTTATATATAATTGTAAGTGAGAATTGTATAGAAATCATATTGTGCATGTATAATGCGGTGCTAACTGCTAGGTGCAGATTAAGAGAAACGTCGAATGATATTTACAGCACATTTATACTAAGTTGCTTATATCTGCACAAAACGAAATTTACGTAACCATTTATAGGGTATGAAGTATTTGTAATTCATCCGTGCCGTGTGAAACTCGGTTTTCGGTAATTCGGACCAGGTCCAACATTAGTCTGTACAGTCACAGATGAAGGCTAGAAAAATGTAAAAGTAGGCAATGATCAGGAAATGGAGCAATCAAAAAGAAATTCCCAAACCAAAAACTGATGTGGCAAAAAAATAAATAATCAATCAGGTACTTATACTAAGATAACATATCATACGCAGCGTGAACAGCTATTTTCCCAGTAGGTGGCCACTCATTTACCAAACTTAACCAAAAACACAAAAGCGCACATAATGTGCAAACAGCACACATATATCTGCTTTGCTTGAAAAACCCTGCAGGGGCTTTCCATTCGAAGATCGCACAGAGCAGACTGACTACTCATGATATGCTGACAAAAACACGTTGGTCAGGAATCATTTAATAGTAGTATTTTCCACTAATTTTAATCGCATATCATTGCCCCAGTTACGCATTTTCAAGGTCAGTACAGACGACTTACTTACATGTACAGTTCTTCGCTTAGAATTGCAATATAAACGGCACCACGGCCGTGACTGAACCTTTGACGCTGCTACATTGTATAATCCGAAAATAAACACTTAATTTCAGCAAGCGTAAAAAATGTGTTTATCCATGTTTGAAAATGTTGACACCTGGACGGAAGAGCGTACTCTGATTCTTTAACCTAGCGTTTTATCTTTTACCTCAAGTGAGATAAAACAGCAATTTAGCGATTTTTTCTGTATATTAATTCCGTGCATCAATAAACTGATATTTGTGGTCAGCATAAAGTTTTATGCCGTAACAAGTTTTGAAAACAGCGCAGTAGAGACCAAAGAAAAGTTTATTTATTGTAATATACTTTGATTTAAACTCATCTACTGCCGCTAAAATAATTTTCCATCACTGAAAATGGTACATTGAATCATCAGATAATGGTACATTTTTTTCCATTAGGAATTACGGAAAATGGGACATTCGAAAATACAGCAGGCCAACTATTTGTCGGAAGTTTTCCCCATTATGTAAGATACCACAACCATATCAATTAAACATTGATGAAATAGGGTATTTATGGATTACATTTAAACCTTACATCTTTGGATAAACACACTGATCTCACAAAGCGGGTCTGTTTTTGCGCAAGTTCTGTGCGTTAAACAATGTCTTTGGAACAAGTTTTACAATTTTATGCTGTTTTAAGATTCAAAAATGTGAAAGAGACGTCAAGCTTACCTAGGCTGATTATCCAGACGCCAATCAAGTCTAAATTCTTCTTTCCAGCAACGAAACGCTTTGTCAAACGGGTAATATCCGACAAATAGATATACACGAATATGTGTAATCATGGTTTACACACGATCCACATCCGATTGAAGTACACTGATTACGTAATAAGTTAACATACTGTGCTACAGTTCAAGGTACACCATCAGGACATTACAACTCACAAGACTGATGAAGGCGTGAACGAAGCTGGGCCCGTAAAATCTGCTTAAGCCTCTTAGTTATTTTATATCTGATCATTTAAAGGCGGCTTTTCAGTTGTGGTTGTATTTGTTGCATCTTTTTGTTATTTTCATGCCTTAAATGTATTTCAATTATTCAAAATAATAATATTCTTACTTTGATCAATGCGCATTTCTGATTGCGCAAGATGAGCCAGATCATTTTCCAGTTGTGCTCTAAACTCGAACTGTCTCTTTGTACCAAACCGCATCTCGGATCTGTCGTCAAGAAGTATGAAATGGGAGTGGTAGGGGTCAAGATAATGTGTGTATGGGTTAGGCTTCTTGTCGAGCTGGTACGGCCGCTGAAACACCAGATCCTTTAGTGTACAGGTGCTTCATAAAATCTTTATACGTAGCGATTTTTCTCATAATTATTTACATACCCCAAATGTGATAAACGACGCAGCCATTCGCTTAATTTCGCAGATATCAAAAGTTTTATTGTATAGTACTTTGAACCGATCAACATTCTTACAGGCAGGAAAAAAGCAAATTGGCCGATGGCCAAAAAATATTTGATGAATCATGATAATAATTGGACAATAAAATTGTATAAAACAAACGGCAAGTTTGAAATAAAATATGGAAATGAAAGTGTGAATTAATGAAATCAAGTTCTTATGCACTTGATCCTACTCTTTATTTCATGCAGTATCTGTAATACCTCCATTTTTTAATAGATCTGTGGGCTGAACACGAAAGGGGTAGGAATACAGATGGCAGAAAATCGATTTTGATGTCATCTAAATTACTTAACACCAAAAGTAACTTTACACTCTTCATTCCTAAATATATTTTCATTCGTTTTGAATTATAACAAAGCATCTATTGGAGTGTGCCTCTAACACTTGTCCGAGCATAATGCATGTGACGCGGTCGATATAACTTAATCCACGATCGAGTTATCTGTGCTTTCATAAAACGCACAAATTTGACTTTTTCGCACCAAATGCAAGGTAGATAGAAAATTTGAACACGCTGTGTCAAGTACCACTTATTGTCCGTTAAAAATACTGCCCGGCATTTTCGCTCCGACATTTGGTTAGGTTTTTGCAGGCTATTAAAATTGCTTTGTACGAAATTACCTCCCTTTGAAATAAACCAATAGTAATCTTTAACCATTTCTGAAAGATTTTCCTTTAATTGTATCAAACTTTTTTTTCATGGTAAATCGTTCGGGCCTCAATTGAAATGTGTGGCAACACTAGCTGATGAAAAGAATCCAGTCGATTTGAAAGCAAAATGACAAACAATTTGTTATGGGATTTTCCATTGAAACCATTGTTAATGTCGCAAAAAAGGCGTTGGACCCGAAAACATCACTCCAGTGTGTTGTTCGAGCAGGACAATTTGAGTTAATTTGAACTTAAATAAGCAATAAAATAACATCTCTTAAAGACTTGGTCTTCAAACCTTAAAATTGTTAATTCATAAAACTACAGTAACACTTCAAAAGTGATATGATTTGGAAAAACGTTATTTTGACCCCTTGCATGTTTTATAGGGACGTGCGGCCACATCATGTCATCAAAATCCTTAACCTTTAGCCTACATAAAGCGTAATTGATCGGATTTCAATACACATCAAACCCTTTACAAATATCACACACCTATACCCGAACAAACTATCTACAAAATTAGTGTTAAGTTACTTGTGGCTTCGAGTATATAAAAATAAATGTGTGAATTAATGGAGTCGAAGTTTTTCAAGAGATCATGATAAAATATGCATTAGATCTTAGCAAAATACCCAGAAAAATTTTAAAAACATTTGTGGGGTAACTTCAAAAATAATGTACAGTCAACGTCCCGCATTGAATTATTTCATGTGGAATATTCAAGGCGTAACTGCCGTTTGGCTGAAACTGCCTGCAGCTTACTGAATATGTAGTCCTCGTTTTGATTCATCGGAGTGATTTTCATGATTTGTTTGTTTGTCCTTGATGACTCATTAACAAGTCAGAGATTCATCACGAGGACTGAACAACTGATTAAAGGTTGTGAACCACTGCAGAAGATGAGGGTTAGGTTAGGCGCCTGAAAAACCGGTATAATAATATTCTTACATTGTTGCAGACTTCATTGCGCGAAATAAATGTTTAACTGCTAAACTTCTCCAGCAGGGCTATTGGTATCATTAACTTCGAAAAACATTTTCCAAATTTTATCGCAGACTCTATGAATTGATTTCCAAATTTGATGTTGGGCTAAAGACCCTTTTGCGCAAGGGCCTTTCGGAACCAGAATTTTATGATGACTTGGTTTACAAATTTAAGAAACTTATAGGAAGGGATGATTTTTCTTTTCAATTCAGAAAAATTATAACACGTCACAGACGAATAGGATATAACTTAAATGTTATGCGACAGTCTGCAGGCTTAATTTTTAACCCAAACATGGTTGATAACTATGCAGGCCAGTGGGTCGGGCGTCAGACTCTATGATGTCCCCGAAATAAAACTATTCATTTTAGTTGGTTTGGGCCGGAGCTTCTTGTCTGTTGCTTGGCCCAGGGATCGCCTTTGTCGGGCCGCTTACTCAATCTGTGAGTCCTCGTTTTTTATTTTTCATGGTTTTATCATGATTTATTTGTTTGTCCATGATGATTCATTGACTAGCTAGAGAATCATCACGAGGACCGAACAACTAACTAAATGTTGCGAACCATTGCAGAAGCTGAGGGAGAGGTTAGGTGCCTGTTAAATCGATTTAAGCCCGCCAGTAATTTTATATTACTGATCGCTCCAAGGCGATACTTCTGTGGTGGTTGTTATTGTATTATGTCTTGGTGTTTTAAATTTAATGTGCTGTTGGCGCCTTATGTATGTTATCATAATTTTATTTAAGTTCAGAAACCTGAGTTGCCACCTATTGGGAAAATAGCTGCTCATTCGGCTTACGATATGCTTTCATGGTAAAAGTACCTGATCGTTAATTTAGTTTTTTTCCCACCTCGGTTTTTGGAGTAGGAATCTTTTTCTGATTGCGCCTTTTCCTGATCGTTGCCTACTTGTACCTTTTGTAAGCCCCCCAATAATTTTATGTTACTAATCCTTCAAAGGCGATACTTCTGTTATGGTTCTATTTTTTGTGTTTTAGTGTCGATTTTTTTGTGCTGTTTGAGCCTTATGTACGTTTTCATATTTTAGTTCAGTTCGTGTAACTGAGTGGCCGCCTATTGGGGAATAGCTGCTCACTCGGCTTACGATATGTTAGCTTGGTATAATGTCATAGGACGATTTTTACAAAGCTATATTACGATTATGGTTTTCGTTATTAAGGCTTCAGCAACCGCCGTGCGCGCCCATGGTCCTTCTGTTAAAATGCTTCTGTCTCAATGTCCCATTACTCTCTTCCACTTGAAAATGCCCATTCCCATTTCAGATGTCAAATATACTTTGGTGAATATAGTTTATGTAGTGTATCGGTATGTAGGTAGCACTTACATAGAAACACTTTGTTGGGTAACTGTAGGTAGATATGTGACACACACCGCAATACACATATACATAACGCTAGACATCCATTGCCGAGTTGTATTTCACAACTCGGAAACTCATTTCATAATTATACTTTTGGCATTTACATCTATAAAATATATTGTTTGAATATATTTGCAGGCTTGTTTTATACACGATCCCAGTTTGTGACGCATGCGGGTGGGGTGCTGCCTAAAGTCAAAGCAGTGCAGACCCCGCAGGGTAGTCCTCCTGCGATAATAAGTACCTAAATGCCATTTTAGTTTTTCTCATCCCTCGGTTTATGAAGTGGGAATTTCATTCTGATTGCGCCATTTCCTGATCATTGTCTACTTGTACTTTTTAGCTAACCTGAGCCGAATGCTCACAGGTGAGCTTATAGTATACCCATGCTCCGTCGTCCGTCGTCGTTGTCGTTGTCGTCGTTGTCGTTCAAACTTTTAAATAATTTTTTTCTCTGAAACCGCTTATCCAATCAAATTCAAATTTCATGTCGAACATCCTTAGGAAGAGGGAACACAAGTTTGTATAAATGTTCCTGGTCACATGACCAAGATGGCCGCCAGGGCTATAAATAACAAAAACTTTTGAAAATCTTCTTTTCCAGAACCAGAAAGACTATGATTTTGAAACTAGGCAATTGAGCTCTACAACGTTTGTATAAATCATGACCCTGGGATGATCTTGACCTTTTTTAAAGCAATGGTCGCCCATGCATTTCAATGGGAAAAATAGGAAAATGTCATTTAATGGCAGAAAACTTGTTAGAAATGAGCAAAAGGACAGAAGATTTATGTTTATGAAAATATTTTGGTCCCAGGAGGTTGTCTGCTCCTGTCCCGGGGCTATACACATGTATATGACCAAAATATTCAAACATCTTCTTCTCTGAATTCGCTGGGCCAATCAAAGTGTAACTTTATGTGGAGCATCTTTAGGAAGAGGGAATGAAAGTTTGTCAAGGTCACATGGCCAAGATGGCCGCCATGGCTATTAATAGCAAAAACCTTTAAAAAATCTTCTTCTCCAGAACCAGAAGGCCTTGGTATAAAGCATCTGGAAATGGAGCTCTACAAAGCCTGTGTAAATCATGACCCTCGGATGACCTTGACCTATTTTATGGCAAGGTCAACTTAGGTTGCCCATGCATTTGAATGGGAAAAAATAGGAAAATGTCATTAAATGGCAGAAAACTTGCTAGGAATGAGCAAATGGACAGAAAACTTATGCTTATGATAATATTTTTGGCCCAGGGAGTTGTCTGCCCCTGCCCCGGGGCTATATAGTATTACATGTATATGACCAAAAACCGCTTGGCCAACCAAAGCCAAACTTTATGTGGAGCATTCACAGGAAAAGTGAATTAAAGTTTAAATTAATAGTCATGGTCACATGACCAAGATGGCCACCATGGCTATAAATAACAAAAATCTTTAAAAAATCTTATTCAGAACCAGCAGGCCTGTGATTTTGAAACTTGGCATGAAGCATCAAGGAATGGAGGTCTATAAAATTTATATTAATCATGACCCTGGGATGACCTTGACATATTTTCCAGCAAGGTCAACTTAGGTCGCACATGCATTAGAATGGGAAAAATTGTTAAAATGTCATTTGAAGAGCAAAACTTGCAGTTAAAATTTGCAAATGGACTAAATTCTCATTATTTGAAAAGACATTGACTCCAGGGGTTAATTTAAACCTGCCCTTGGGTTATATACAAGCATTTTACCATTGTAGTCAAACAACTGTATTAGTATATATCTCAGGTTTCAGGTGAGCGTTTATAGGACCATGGGTCCTCTTGTTTACATGTACATTACATGGTAGTGTCCCTCGAAAACAGTGCAGAAGAACTTGATTCCGTTAATTCACACATTTTTTATAAATATATGACATCAAAATTTGTCTTCAGCAATTTGAATTTCTACCCCTTTCATTTTCAACCCCCAGATACTTCATAAAACCAAAAAAGAGGACCCAGTGCATTAGAACAAGATTTCTTTAATTTACACATGTATTTTCATACTTTAGTGACATCAAAAATTGATTTTCTTTCATTTGCATTCTTACCCCCTGCATGTCCAACACCCCCCTCCCCCACGGAGATATTCCGGAAACTTAAGGTGATCCAGACACTGCAAGAAACCAAGGGTAGGATCCAAGGACAACAGATGACACCATATCACATGACAAGACTTGACTTCAAAACTTGCTGTTTCTATTTTACAATTATATTGTCCAATTTTTATCATGGTTCATAAATATTTTGGGCCAAATGGCCAATCTGATTTCTTTTCTCTGTTTAAGCATGGTAATCAGGTAACCATACCATGCAATAAAACTTTTGATATCTGCAAAATTAAGCGGATGGCTGCCCCGTTTATCACACTGGGGTATGTAAATAATTATGAGAAAAATCGCTACCCATAAAACCTGTATTTTATTTTAACATTTAATGTTCCTACTTGAGAAAATTCTGTGCTTATCAGAATTATCAGAAATTATCTTTTATATTTAATCATCAAATGAGGTTTTGCAGTTTTTATCAATAGGGCATTTAGGACCTTTGAATTATAGAGTGTTATCTCCATATTTAGTAGCGGTGATGACCCTCTTCAATATGTCCGTGTGGTTGTCCTCTGTTGGGCAGTAATTCCAGAGTAGCAATTAGATCTCTAATTTCCGTAGGTCAATAATAGACGAAGTGTTGTAGAGGTTAAGACGTAGCCAGCTAGGAACTGTCATACTATCTGACCACATGTTGACGTCTGATACATTAATCGAATGTTAAATGTGTCTGGAACGCTAGGCTCCCATGCCTGCTACCATCAGCCCAATTCGAATTAAGGTGAAGGTCTACAAAGGTACCACTTGCGTCTCCGCCATAACAAATTTCGTGGTCGCTCCACTGGCCAATTAAGCAACAACATTGTATGACATCGTGCTTACATCGACAAAGACATGTAATGACGTCTTTTCCGCGTTGTTGCTGTCGCTGGCCCTGAAGCATTACCTCTGAAACCTTGACTGTAATACCTAATTCAGATCCGTCTTAATCCCGAGCCATCTTCGATAGACATCATCAGGCGATATCCCATTCAAAGTTAATGTGTCTTTCCATAGTTTTTAAAAACATTTTTTCTTTTACGGTCATTTGAGACAACAGTCATTATGTAGCCTTGATTGTAACTACTTCGAAATGCAAGTCTTAACCACATTGATCGTGCGCAATTTCATCCAATTTAAAAAGATGTGTTTGAGATAAGAATTAAAAATCGACATCATTATTAAAAGATAGTTTCGACATTTTTGCATCTCGCGAAATGCGTGCATGCATTTAGCAATGTTTTAAGTTATAAATATGTAATGGCCTTTTCATGCATATATTTATTAATTTGAAGACAGTAAATTGAAATACTGTGGCTAGCGCGTTTTATATCAAGATAATTTAAATTAGTAAAATGCCCAGTAACAACTACATATGCTCGCAATGAAATATATAGCGTGTATTGTAACATTATTCAAGTACAGTCCAACCTGTCTTAAGCAAGCGGCCACGGGAAACGCTTTAATCGCTTGCTTAAGACAGGTGCTTGCTTAATAGAGGTTATGTTTTAATGCCATCATTGGGACAGAAACTTGTGGCCTCTAGTCACATAAGACAGGTGCTTGCCTAATAGAAGTTCATTTACATGTAAAATCAATTGGATGGAAATGAAAGTGCTTGCTTAAGACAGGTGCTTGCTCAAGACAGAGCTTGCTTAAGACAGGTTGGACTGTACCTTAAAAGTTTTGCGAAAGTTATGTAAGTTTTAGGGTACGTACGCTCGTACAATCTATATCAATGCAAGTCATACAGGACACACAATAACAGTATTCGCAGTAACTTTACTTATTCAGTAACAACCGCCCAAACTTTAAATTATACTGAGTAAAACATCTGCTAGAATTTGGAATACATGTATGTAATAGGCAGCTTACTATCCAATCGGAGTGCTCGTGATCAATATAAATAGCGTATTTGTTCAATAAATAATTTAAAATTTTGCAGATAGCTTTAGGCAACCAATCCAGGCGAAATAACAATAGTTTATGTACCTTTGAAATAAGTGTGTCGTTGTTTCTACAAATGAGTGAATCTCTGTTCTGTATACTGTCCCATTGAGCTATACCTATGGCAACAACAGGATTTGGTAGTCCAGATGCCAGGCGACAATCTCTGACTGCTTCACCGACAAGTTTCGACACTCCAGTGTGTGTACCATCAGTAATAATCCAAGCTCCTAGGTAATAGACAACGTGATAATAAGCAAACTATCGGATAATGTTATTATCCAAGAAGAAATAAAACTTTATGATCTACGTAAGGCGATCAAAGATACCCCGGGGGCTTATTTGAACTACCTTGCACCCCCAGGATAATTGTTAATTGGTGCCAAATCCTTCATTGGGACCCAAGAAATGCAAAGATTTTTGTCCTCAAAGAAAAACTTTGTTTGCACTATGAAAAAATGCATGGTTTCCGTGACAACCGTTAAAATGATTCTTGAGCATGGAGATGTACATACAAAATTTGTCATATATCCGCTTTTTAGCTCACCTGAGCCGAAGGCTCATAGGTGAGCTTATAGGATGGCCATGATCCGGCGTCCGTCCGTCCGTCGTCCGTCGTCCGTCCGTCCATCGTCCGTCCGTCGTCCACAATTTCAAAGATCTTCTTCTCTGAAACCGCTTGGCCAATCAAAGTGAAATTTTATGTGGAGCATCCATGAGCAGGGGGAACTGAAGTTTGATCGCGAGATCCGGGTCACATGACCAAGATGGCCGCCACGCCCATATATGGTAAAAACACTTCAAAAATCTTCTTCTCCAGAACCGGTGGGCCGATTTCCACGAAACTTGGTATGTAGCATCGACTACTTCAACCAATCATAGTTTTATAAAATGATGACCCTTGGATGACCTTGATCTATTTTACGGCAAGGTCAAATTTGGAAACATAGGCTTTTACATAGGAAGAAGTGAAAACTATGGATTTTTTGCAGCCTGAGGCCTGAAAAGTGGTAGATGCAAACAACTAATGGAGTAGATGAAGGTATGTGATTAATATAGGTCAAGGTCATCTCTTGACCTTGGCCAGTCTGTTGTCCATACACAGTTTTCAAAGATCTTCTTTTCTGAAACTGCGCGGCCAATCAAAGTGAAATTTGATGTGGAGCATCCATGGGTAGGGGAGACGAAAGTTTGATCGCGAAATCCAGGTCACATGACCAAGATGGCCGCCACGCCCATATATGGTTAAAACCACTAAAAAATCTTCTCCAGAACCGGTGGGCCGATTTCCACGAAACTTTGTATGTAGCATCGGGGACCTCAGCCCATCATAGTTTGATAAAATGATGACCCTTGGATGACCTTGACCTATTTTACGGCAAGGTCAAATTTGGAAACATAGGCTTTTACATAGGAAGAAGTAAAAACTATGGATTTTTTGAAAACTATTGCAGCCTGAGGCCTGAAAAGTGGTAGATGCAAACAACTAATGGAGTAGATGAAGGTATGTGATTCATATAGGTCAAGGTCATCTCTTGACCTTGACCAGTCTGTTGTCCATACACACTTTTCAAAGATCTTCTTCTCTGAAACTGCTTGGCAAATCAAAGTGAAATTTTATGTGGAACATCCATGGATAGGGGAGACGAAAGTTTGAACGCGAAATCCAGGTCACATGCCGCCACGCCCATATTTGGTTAAAAACATTTCAAAAATCTTCTTCTCCAGAACCGGCAGGCCAATTTTCATGAAACTTGGTATGTAGCATTTGGGACGCCAGCCCATCATAGTTTGTTGAAATGATGACCCTATGATGACCTTGACCTATTTTACGGCAAGGTCAATTTTGGAAACATAGGCTTTCACATGGGAAAAGGCGAAAACAAACTGTTGCAGCCTGAGACCCGAAAGTTGCTAGATGCAGACAACTAATGGAGTCAATGAAGGTAAGTAATTAATGAAGGCCAAGGTCATGTCTTGACCTTGGCCCAAGGTCATTTAAATATCAAAATTAAAATTATGGTTTTCTCAGAAATCACTGGGTTTGGAAACTATTGCAGCCTGAGACCTGAAACTTTGCAGATGCAGACAACTTATGAAGTCAATAAAGGTGTGTGAGTATTCAAGGTCAAGGTCATTTCATTATGACTTAATACTCCAAGATCAGGCTTCAGGTGAGCGTTCTCAGGACCAGTGGTCCTCTGGTACTTATTCTAGACCACTGAACTTGGTCTCATTTTAAAGCTTAGACATTGCTTGTTTATCCTAGGGTAAGCAGTTTAAGATATCTATTTAGCATATTCATGAATATTAATGAAAACATTAGAATATAACAATAAATCAGTAAAAATCCATGTATAAACTAATTTGAGGCCCAAACTATCGTTGCGACACTTTGCTATTGAACCAGTAATATCATATGTCAACGTTATTGATGTCATGACCTAAATGAGAATTATCTCATTTGCATATTCATGAATATTAAAAAAATGTCTAAAATCGAAGAAAAACGAGGGATAAACTTTAGCATTTGAAAGGGTTTGCATGGGCTATAAGATCTATCTTGTATCCTTAACACCAATTTTCTTGGTTGCCAGTGTGGTCAGATGAACCATTATAATGCCATAAAATATTGTTCTCAACAATGAATACATTTACATGATGTAAAATTACATAGTTTCCACACTCACCCCGAGTGTAATTCTAAAGATTAGTGTGTACTCACAAAAATATTCATATACAAACAATAGTATGCTTTAGAATACTATTATTGGTCTGATATTGATGCATAGGCTTAGTAATCTAACCTTAATCCCCTTTATGAAATCAATGACTTTGCATATTCGTGAAAATCAATAAAACACACAAGAAATCGGAGAAACAACTTTGATAAAATAGGGTGTATACTTACAAAATAAATTGTACCAGAGGTGTTAACAATCAGTATCAAGTGAATGCTATGGCTATGTAATAAAGTCTCATTTAAGAACAATCTCATTTTCAATTTTATGAATTTTAATGAAAACTTCATAAATAGAAATTAAAAAGTGGAAAAATTAAACCGTTAAACCTACAAAATGACGTGTATCTCGGCAACCAAAAGTCCTAACATGCGGAAAATGGCATCAAAGGATTGGAAGGGCAATATTATACTATCCTGTACTACAATATTTAAGTCATTTGATTTTTTGTATCATGAGGACAATGCTCTATGACCATGTAATCAGCAATTTATAACATCAACTATTGTTGTTGTATGGATATTAATGAGATCGTCATAAATAAGAGAAACATCAATGAAAAATGACGGGGTACACCAACCAAATCGCTAATATCTCATTAACCAATTGCCATAGAGAACTCAAAATGGCATCAATTTATTGCTAGGACAATGTATTATTGCCAGGTACTCAGATATATATGAATTATCTTTGCAGGCAAACAAGATTTTATAAATTTTGTTTAAGCACAGCGCCCAATTTTCTGTTTTGTTCACAATTTTTCAAAAATATGTAACATTCGGAATTTTTTTTACCATTTTGTTAAACTATAAAACCTCATGGCAGTAGTTCTCCTAGCTATCTATTGGTACCATTTTCAGCACTCTAAGGATATTGGTAGTTGGGATATAAGCAATTTTGTTGGTGTACCCCTACATTTTTCGTCGATTTTTCTCTTATTTATGACAATCTCTTTAATATACATTCACGAACAATAGTTGGTGTTTTATATAGCTGATTACATGGTTATAGAATATTGATCTAGCAATCATTTGATACCAAATAAAGCTCTCTAGGTCTTTCAGTAGCCAAGATATGTTCGTTTTTCTACGTATACACCCATTATTTTTCCGTATTTTTTCACTAAACATGTTTTGTTAATATTCTTCAAACAAAAAATCAAATGACTCAATTACTGTAGTACAGGATGGTATGATATTGCCATAGCCACCATTTGATACCATTTTCAGCATTACAGGGCTTTTTATTGCGGAGATGCAAGTCATTTTGTAGGTTTAACCATATAAGTTTTTAACTTTTTCCTTCAAATTTCTTAAGTTTTCATTAAAATTCATGAAATTGAAATTATGATTATTCTTATATCATACTTCAGGGTTATAGTACATTGCAATAGCCTTCATTTGAAAACGTTTTTAGTATTCTGGGTTAATTAATAGCTCTTGTACAAACGATATTGCATGTATACCCCTATTTTTCCACGATTTGTCTCCAATTAAGAATTTTTGTTTTATTGATTTTAATGAATAAGTAAATTCTATGATATAAATATAAGGTATCAAGGTTAAATTGTTAGGTTCATGCATCACTATCAGACCAATTATAGTATACTAGAGCATGCAATTGGTGGGATGTGAGTATTTTTGTAAGTACCTCCTATTCTTTAGAATCGCACGGGGGATGGGTGAAGACTATGTCATTTTACATCATGCAAACATGTTTATCATTGAGGACAATATTTTATGCCATTTAGGTGGCCTCTCTGACCACACTGGCGGCCAAGTGGATGCAAGATAGACCTTATAACATATCCAAATCCCTGCAATGGATTATTGTTTTCCCTTGTTTTTCCTCATTTTTATTAATATTCATGAATATGCAAATGAGATTTTTTTATATAGTCCCAGGTCATCAATAAATTTGTTATATAATAATACTGGTTCAAAAACAAAGTGTCAGAATGACAATTTGGGCCCGAAATTAGTTTATTTATGGATTTTTTACGCTTTTCTTGTCATTTTAAATGTTTTCATTACAATTCTTGAATATGCAAATTCAAAAATTTGCAAATTCAAAAATTTGCATTGCTCAGTGGTCTAGGATAAGTAACAATGGAGATATGGTCATTTTCTATGTACACCCCAATGCTCAAGAATCGTTTTAACGGTTGCCATGGAAACCATGCATTTTTTCATAGTGCAATTGAGTTTACCTTTGAGGACAAACATTCATTGCATTTCTGGGGTCCCAAAGAACGATTTAGCACCCATGAAAAAATGTCCTGGGGGATGCAAGGTAGGTCAAATTAGCTCCCGGGGTAAAATAGTTTTGACAAGGTTACACAATGATATGGGACGTCCATGTAAGGATAAAACAATGTCTTTGTTACGAGATAGGTTTTTCTGGCCTGAAATGTTTTCAGACACAGAAAGCTGGTTAGCAAACTCTGAAAGATGCTTTAGAGGAAAGTCTATAACAAATGTTAGAGCTCCTATAGTTAATATCACCACAACATATCCTCTTTAGAACTCTTTTGTTTAGATTACCTGACACTCGAGCCTTCGAAGGGGAACATATCAAATATTCTTGTCATTACAGACCATTTTACGAGATTTTCTGTAGCAATTCCAAATAAGAACCAAACGGCCAAAACTACAGCAGATGTCTTGTACAATGAGTGCATTGTTAGGTATGGTGTAATGGCTAGACTGCATTCAGACCAAGAGGCGAACTTTGAGAGTTCTATCATTCAAGAACTTTGCAAAATAATGGGCATTGAAAAGAGTAGGACAACTCCTTACCATGCTGCTGGTAATGGAATGACGGAAAGGTTCTGAGAAATCTGAAATTTGTTATCGGTTTAGATTCATTTTCTAACCAACGTTTTATATATTTGGCCATGTTTGGATAATACTAGTCTTTGTATCGACTATCATCATGATGTTGAAAGTTGCAAAATTGCAGTAATACTCTTTGGCTCCATTCTGCCAAAGTTAAAGGGTCACTGAAGAAGCTTAAGTAGCCGAAACCGCGGTGTGGCCCATCCTTTTTCTCATTAATATGCTAACCGCTCTTAAAGGATCTCAGTTTTGTTTTTGTTCAATAGAACCCTTATTTCAATGCTAGGTACTTTGAAAGTTGAGCAGAAGAAAGACTGGAAAAAGTATGTTGCACCACTAGTTCATGCTATTAATTGTATCGAGCATAAAAAGCAGGTTTTACGCCATACTTACTACTGTTTGGTAGGGAACCTAAGTTGCCAATTGATGTAGCATTTGGTATAGACAAAGACGTTTCTGTAAAACCGGCTCTATGATGGCCCCGACTTAAAGCTATTCATTTTAGTTGGTTGGGGCCGGAGCTTCTTGTCTGTTGCTTGGCCCACCGGGGTCCAACTGGTGTTTTTCTTTTCCTCCGGAGTTAGTAGGTTATTCGGCGCCCAGGGATCTCCATCGTCGGGCAGCTTGAATGTTTTTACTGCTTCCAAAGGATCAAACCTTTATATTTTATTTGCTATTACTGCAGCTGGTGTTGTGCCGTGTGGCGGCCGTAATCTCCCCGTACATCATCCATAGTGCAGATTATATTTTTATTTCGGTCCTTTGAGATCAGTAAAGATATTCAGAGTGTTCAAAACACTCACGTTTAGAAACATACTTCTAAGCATTTTTTTAATTATTTGATCCAATTTAGGAATATGTCTTTGATATAGACTCCTCGTGTAAATTCTCGAAATTGCAGCACAATTAAAATCTGGCGTTCGTTGCCGGTTTAAAAAGGGCTACTGACGAGGGTTCATTACCCGAAATTGCGCAATATAGTCCATACCATCTCCCTTTGAATGTTTTTACTGCTTCCAAAGGATCAAACCTTTATATTTTATTTACTCAATCTGTGAGTCCTGGTTATTGATTCATCAGGATGTTTATCATGATTTATTTGTTTGTTCTTGATGATTCATTGACTAGTTAGAGATTCACCACGAGGACCGAAGAACTAACTAAATGTTGTGAACCACTGCAGAAGCTGAGGGTGAGGTTAGGTACCTGTAAAACCGGTTTAAGCCTGCCAGTAACTTTGTGTTACTGATCGTTCCAAGTCGATACTTCTGTAGTGGTTCTTTTTGTTTTATGTCTTGGTGTTTAAAATTTTTTGTGCTGTTGGCGCCTTGTGTATGTTTTCATATTTTTAGTTAAGTTAAGGTAACTGAGTGGCCACCAATTGGGAAAATAGCTGCTCATTCGGCTTACGATATGTTTCATGGTATAAGTACCTGATTGTTAGTTTGGTTTTTGAGTGGGAATCTTTTTCTGATTGCGCCTTTTCCTGATCTTTGCCTACTTGTACCTTTTTAAGCCCGCCAGTAATTTTATATTACTGATCGTTCCAATGCGATACTTCCTCTGACCAAAGTCGGTATACACTTTGGTCATGTCAGAATGTGTGCGACGCCTTATCCTATCTCCTGGATAATATTTATATTAGATTTGGGACCAAGCTATACAGACAAATTGTTGGAATTCCGATGGGTACAAATTGCGCACCTCTCGTAGCTGATTTATTTTTATACTGCTACGAAAGATATTTCATGGATTCTCTTAACCATGATAATCAAGCTGATGTTATCGAGGCGTTTTATTCTACTTTTAGATACCTCGATAATCTTTTGAACATTGACAACCCTTATTTTGAAGGTATGGTCAATTAAATTTATCCACCCGAACTACAGTTGAACAAATCCAATATCTCGGATACCGAAGCCCCCTTTTTAGATCCACATCTTTCTGTTGCAAATGATTTGTTGCTTCTAAAATTTATGCTAAGTGTGATGACTTTGATTTTGATATAGTAAATTTTCCGCTTTTGGATGGTGATGTTTCTCGTCGTGCTTCTTATGGTGTATAAATTTCGCAACTTGTTAGGCTCGCTAGAGTCTGCAATCATGTTACAGACTTCAACGCTCGAAATAAATGTTTAACGGCCAAACTTCTCAAACAGGGCTATCGGTATCATAAACTTCGAAAAAACTTTTTCTAAAATTTATCGTTGACACTATGGATTGATTTCTAAATATATTGTTGGGTTAAAAACGCTTTTAAATGAGGGCCTTTCGGAACCAGAATTTTATGGTGACTTGGTTTACAAACTTAAGAAACTTATAGGAAGTAATGATGTAACAGTGTGAATTATTTCATTATTCATTATTCAGTAGCTTTTTCCCTTGCCCTTGACCCATTTTATTATTAAGGACCCGAAATTGTAATAAGATAATTTCGGTGCAGTTTTATTAATTTCTCATTCAGCTTGCATATGCGCAAAGTGAACAAAATTCAGAGCACGAGGAACTCAAGGAAAAGATTTGAAATCTCAGTTTTACAGCGCTAGATTATCTAACACCTTTAGGTAACTATTGCTGATGGAATAGTTTTCAGGCATTTATTTTTTGGCTTGCAAACGTCGTGTCTTTATTTCAAAATGTTGCATTTTAGGCTGTGTTGAAAGTGACGGTTCAAAAGCAAATAATTTTACATTGCGGTTATTCTCAGGACTCTCTTGCATGTCTTTCATTAACATGTGAAATGCTTGTTTTGCCTGCATGCTACTTAACCATGTTTTTATTTTCCGCAGTTGTCTTTGCACGTGTGAATGTTACAAGTCCCATTTGAAGAGTTTGTGACAGTCAGGGCTTTCAGTTGTCATACAGCTGGTATATATAGCTAAGTGATATTTTTGTAATTTTCATATAAACGCATATTTTTATAAGTTAAGGACCACTTCACTGTGCACCGGCCCGGTTAAATAAAAGAAAGCTATTTATTTCACATAAGACTGATTTTCATAATAAATATCAATTTATTATAGTTCAAATGATGTAAAAGGTGTATTTTTTATCTATGTCTGGTCAGGCTCTATTTTGTTGTTTAAAGCGGAATAATGTTCAGAACGATAATTGAGACATACATTGTGTTTTACACAATATGCCATTGTGTCACACACAATTTGTAGCTAGTCTTATACAGTGCCTCAGAATCTAGGCTGAGCATGATTGAAATGCTGTAGTAAGGCTATTAAGGCGTAAATACTAATAGTATGGTAAGAATTATGTAATTTGTCATTTCAGAGCCTGGACTTGTGACTGCCTGTTCATTGTATGTATCATCTGCTCCTGTAGAGCTGCCATGTGAACAGTTTGTTGTATTAAAGAACTTAAGAGTACTCTTGTCTTCAATCCTACCCATTTAAGGAAAGGGAAACCACCCCGTAATAATGGAGCCCCTTAGTGTATTGAGAGATTAACCAGCTCTATTCGGACCTATTAGCGGTAGAATTGGGACAAAGATGCAAGAATTGTGCCTCATCTAATCTGCAACTACATTCCTGAGGTGTGAACTACGACAACCTCCAGTAACGCCTCAATTTCAAGACGATACGTATACTGTCGGTACTACAGATGGAGTTGGCGGATTCGGTGTGATTTTGGTACCCCATCCATTCCCTGTCCCCACCTCCCTCCTGCGGAGCGGCGATCGATTGTGGAATCCCCACATCCTCCTGCGGAGCGGCGATTGTGGAATTCGTGTATGGTGAACCCTACCCCACCCACCCCTTCTTGGAGCTGGAGTACAGAATGGTGGAATTCGTGTGCCCCGAACCCCCATGCACACTGGAATTCGTGTGCCCCTAACACCCCCCGCCCAGTGGAATTCGTGTGCCTCACCTCCCCCCCCCCACTACCAAACTTTAGGACTAGAGTAGATACCCCCTTCCCCCACTACCACACTTTAGGACTAGAGTAGTTACCCGTAACATCCCAACCCATCCCAACCCACAAACTTAACGCGGCCCCTCAGTGACTTCTTCGAGAGAGATTAGATGTAGTGACGTGTAGTTCAGTGACTTTGTCAGATGTGATCAGCCTGCAACGTGACTTCTTGATTAATAGAGACTAGATGTTATATGTGCTGTGATATTCAGTGACTCATAATTACAGTGTTGTGGTCCAAAGATACAAGAGTACGGTATTGTAACATAGATAAGATAGCCATAATAAGTGATAAGATAGTCCTATAGATTTTTATGAAAATATTTTCAGATTTGTATAAAACCTATTTTGAGACAGATCTCGGTTTTTACCTTCAAAGGTGGCATAAAGTTGCATTATTGTAGTGAGAAAGTTTGCATGGCATTTCACTCAGCACTGCACAAGTCTGTCGGTGATAGTATCTCTGGGTGTCAGTACTTTTGAATGATTTAGGTGTCGGTACTTAATGTCAGACTAAAATCACAATTTCTAGGTTCTAGTATATTCTACTAAAATTACAATTTCTAGATTCTAATATATTTTGCATTACCGGCCTGAGAGTTAAGTCAAAAAAGGTACAAGTAGGAAAGATCAGGAAATACTGTACAAAGTACTTTTCGTCTGGCATAAACACTAAATATTGGTGTAGGAGGATCTAACAAAAACCTGCATGAATCCTTAACTGGTTAAGAAAAAAATAAGCCGTCATTTCAATACATTTCAATAGCCGTCATTTCAATACGTTCCTCGTCGTGCTTCTTATGGTGTATACATTTCGCAACTTATTAGGTTTGCTAGAGTCTGCAATCATGTTACAGACTTCAACGCTCGAAATAAATGTTTAACGGCAAAACTTCTCCAACAGGGCTATCGGTATCATAAACTTCGAAAAACATTTTCTAAATTTTATCGTAGACACTATGAATTGATTTCCAAATATAATGTTGGGTTAAAGACGCTTTTAAGTGAGGGCCTTTCGGAACCTGAATTTTATGGTGACTTGGTTTACAAATTTAAGAAACTTAAAGGAATTAATGATTTTTCTTTTCAGTTTAGAAAAATCATAACACGTTACAAACGTATAGGTTATAACTTGAATGTTATGCGACAGTCTGCATGCTTAGTTTTTAACCCAATCATGGTTGATAACTATGCTGCCTTCTTTAATTGCACGCCGGTGGGTCGGGCGTCAGACTCTATGATGGCCCCGACATAAAGCTATTCATTTTAGTTGGTTGGGGCCGGAGCTTCTTGTCTGTTGCTTGGCCCACCGGGGTCCAACTGATGTTTTTCTTTTGCTCCGGAGTTAGTAGGTTATTCGGCGCCCAGGGATCTCCATCGTCGGGCAGCTTACTCAGTCTGTGAGTCCTGGTTTTTGATTCATCAGGATGTTTATCATGATTTATTTGTTTGTTCTTGATGATTCATTGACTAGTTAGAGATTCACCACGAGGACCGAATAACTAACTAAATGTTATGAACCACTGCAGAAGCTGAGGGTGAGGTTATGGCCATGTAAAACCGGTTTAAGCCCGCCAGTAACTTTGTGTTACTGATCGTTCCAAGTCGATACTTCTGTGGTGGTTCTTTTTGTTTTATGTCTTGGTGTTTAAAAATTTTTTGTGCTGTTGGCGCCTTATGTATGTTTTCATATTTTTAGTTAAGTTAAGGTAACTGAGTGGCCACCTATTGGGAAAATAGCTGCCCATTTGGCTTACGATTGTTTCATGGTATAAGTACCTGATTGTTAGTTTGGTTTTTTCCCACCTCGGTTTTTGGAGTGGGAATCTTTTTCTGATTGCGCCTTTTCCTGATCTTTGCCTACTTGTACCTTATTACATTCAAATTAAAGGAACAAAATCAAATTTCGTAAGAATATTGGTATCTCATCAGTAAAGTACTAAGAAGGATTGTTGAAATGCAATTTGTCTGAGCAGTTTTTGTCGTGGTTATCTCCCTTTACTAGTTTTGCATTGATTAGCCTGCCAAATTAACATTTATAGCAAATACAGATTTTCCTGTGATCAACCTCCAGTGTGTTACCTGGATCAATAATACAAATATCATAATTGAGAATATTTATATTTCTCCTAGAGTTATTTCCCTTAGACTGTTATTTGTTTACACAGTGTCATTCTAGATTTTGACCCAAACCACCTTCCACAGTCCCATCCCAAATTTCAAAAGCTACTGAGTAATAGTCTTATTCATGTTTTCAGGTTGAGATCAGTAAATTAAAAACATAAGTACATGTAGAAAATAAGATTTGTTTCTTTCAGGTTTGAATTTTTGATAGAAAACAACAATAATTCAAATATTCATAATATTGCTTGTTTGCAGGAGTCCAGATAAGCAGTATTAATTACAATTTCTTTCAGGTATAAATTTAATTCGTAGACAATAAGGTTTTCAAAACTTGAAACTTAAATTACATGGAATGTACTGTACAAATTTTGTAAAATTTCTCTAGATAGCATTGTCGACTTAGCATTTGCTTACATTGATTTGATAGAAAAAGGTACAAGTAGGCAAAGATCAGGAAAAGGCGCAATCAGAAAGAGATTCCCACTCCAAAAACCGAGGTGGTTGAAGGTTGATAGAAGCTGCATTGTTTTTCTTTCTTTCTAGCTAATTGTAGTGTTGCCAGAAATACTTGACATTCATAATTGAATAATTACTTGAATTACTAGTGTAGAGTTTGATCAGTCTGTGCCATACCGAGAAAATTTCGGATTTGAATGCTACTTTATATAAGGCCCTCAATTAGAACTATTGCAACTCTACCAAGTGATCCTCTATTAGTGTGAACTTAATTTAATTGACAGATTCTAACTAGACAAATTATATTATACCTGTATTGGCATAGAGATTTGTCATTCAGGTCAATACTAGTCTACCATTAGGCCCTCAAGTTGGAAATAACATAGAATTTTTTCACTTATTTGAATATAAGTCTACCATACGGCCCTCAAGTTGGACAAAACTTAGACTTTTTTCACTTATTTGAATACTAGTCTACCGTAAGGTCCTCTAGTTAGAAAATACTTAGAATTTGTCACTGATTTGAATTCTAGTCTACCATACGGCCCTCAAATTAGAAAAAATGTTCTTAGAATTTAACAATTTTCAGGAACAGTTATTGATTTTTTTGGTTGGGTTACTGGTTTGTGTAATATTATACGACTATACTGAAGGTTAAAGCAAAAGTATTAGTCAACATAGATTTTTTTTCCTGCTGCTTTAGTAACCGTACTTGCGTTGCCTTGGAAACGGTATCAGTTAGTACAGTTGAACTTCATTAGTATCTTAGTTTATTATAGACTTAGTGAATTTAATAAGATTTTTTTTTCCTTTCAACTTTGTTTCAAATTAAACTTAGTTGATTTGAATTGAGCCATAGTTTACGATAAAATATTACTTTGATTTTTTTTTTTTTTTTTTTTTTTTTTTTTTTTTTTTTGAAATTGTGTTCAAGTCTCAATTGAAATTTAATTTACATTTTCAAATTTAAACTTAATTTGAATTTAACTTGGGTTAATTTAACTTTTATTGACTTTGCGATTTGCTTTAAATCAATATTTCTTGAATTAACTTTATTTTTATTTTTTTTTTACTTTTTTTTTTTTTATTTTTTTTTAATTTACAATTACAATTTGAACTTTGAATAATTTTGCTGAAAATTTTAGACTTTGTCTTTTAAGAATTTAACTTAGTTTGGTATTTTATGACGATTTGTTCGATTCTTTAAGCAAGTTGAATTGACATAGTCATTTTGGAATTAAAGAATGCAATTTGTTTAGACAATTTTTGAACAAAACAGAAATTGTTCAGATTCCAATAGGCCATTAAGCCCATGAGCAGTTAGTTAGTTTAATAGTTTTCAAAGTCCATTAAACATACATTATAGCCTAAAAGTTATTAATTTAATAGAAAAGAACTTAGTGTGTCCCTTGAGACGTGAGGATAAATTTTTATAGGTGCACATGCCGTAATCAATCCAAATTTTACGTAGTCAATAATTACCCCACCCCCTTCGTCGACAGGTCTTCTTGCACACACTTGTATTTGTGCTTTGGAATTATAGTGCCAAGGTGCTTGTGAACATAGTGAAATTTAAATAATTTATAGAGAATACCGGATAATTTCAACAATTAATAAGTGGTGAATAAATAGTGACTTGAAGGAATCTGATATTTAAATAGTGAAAATACAATCAATCTGAAAGTAAAGTAAAGTGTAGTAAGTTATTGGTGATACTTACTTGGGTTAAATGGTTACATTTGTGGCTAAGCTATAGAAAGATAGCACTTGGATTTACACTTACGAAATATTTGAGACGGAATAATTCATGATAATAATGAATTTTACTTGTAAAGTGAGTAATTAAGTAAGTCGTAAGAAAGTGGCTGTAGTGGATCTGATTTCACATGGAACAGAATACTTAGCAATTTTAAAAAGAGAAAACTACTTGGATTTTACACTGAATTTATTTTGAGTCAACTGGTACTTTAAATAGCCAAAATGGCGTCCGTGCCAACTAAGGATGAAGTAACGGATCATGAATTGTAATTGTAATTGATTGGTGCAATGAGGAAGTTGAAAGTAAAGCCAGAGAAAGTGGAGACAACTGAAGATTTGGAACATTTCATGAAGACATATGACAAGGATGGAAGCGAGAAGAGACAATTTTCAATATTTTTGGTGAAGATGGAAAGGGTGAAGTCACATACCAGACATGGATATATGAGATCCAATGCTTAATGAGGGACAAAGGCTATTTAGAAGATCAAGTATATCTTCGTTCAGCAAAAGGAGATGCAGCTAACATATTACGAAGACTAGGAGTGGCAGCATCAGTCGGAGACATATTAAGAAAATTCAATAGTACATTTGGTGACATTGACTCTCCATTAGCTATCTTGAAAATGTTTTACGCTGTGGAACAATGAGCTAAGGAATCCCTAGTTACCTATGAAGCACGGGTTGAAGAGCTTTTTGCCCAAGCTGTTGAGGCTAAGGCTGTAGATGCTGGTCAAGAAAAACTTTTGAAGTCGATATTCTACCATGGATTGAGACCGGAACTTAGGCAATTTGGGAACCTAAAGTTTGAAACAATTGGAGATTACGACAAGTTTAAGATTGAAATGAGGAAGATAGAGGAAGACTTAGAGAAATCCACAAAGAAGGATAAAGAGAAAGAAAGTTCAGCCAAATGTTACTTAGTCAATCAGAAATCATCAGATATGGAGGAAGTGAAGGGTCTACTCAAAGAGATGAATGATAAAATAAGAAAGCCTGAAGAAAAGCAGAATCAACAGTAAGCTGAGCAACGTGGACCAAGGCATTATAGAGGGAGCTATAACAGAGGACAGTCTCATAGAGGAAGAGGACAATATAAGCCATCGAGACCAACTGGTGCTGGAACATTTAGACCTGCAAATCCATCAAATGGTCGGAAGTTCAACTGCTATACATGTGGTGAAGAAGGTCATATGGCAAGAGACTGCCCGACTTTAAACCAATAAGTGCCTCTATGACAGGACCTGATGGCGGCACAAACACAGACATAAATAATGGTCCTAAATTGATGGGTAGACCAAATGAGACTGATGTCACTATTAATGGTGTGAGTACGCAGGCACTATTAGATACGGGATCATCGATCAGTAGTATTGGACATTCTTTTTATTTGAAACATCTTAGTTATTTACCACTCTTACCAGTCACAGACATTTTGAATGTAGAATGTGCTGATGGGAATAAGCTATAGTCCGATTTCACGCAGTGAGCCGTAAATGTACTTTTAAGGTTTAGTCCATTCCTTGTTTAAGGTAAATCATCTTACCGGTAGTTACTTGATAATGTATTATAATAACAGTTTTCATTACAAGTCTCTATGGCCGTGGTCGTTAGGCTCCTGCCTTCAAACTCATATGTTGCGGGTTCGAATCCCAGCGTTGACACTTTGTTTTTATTAATCATTTTTTTTTTTTTACAAATGAGCCGCCTCGTGGGAAAACCAACCCGAATGTGGTTTCAGACCAGGTCCGACACTATATCCCTTTAGCGAAAACAAAACGGTACAAGTAGGCAAAGATCAGGAAAAGGCGCAATCAGAAAGAGATTCCCACTCCAAAAACCGAGGTGGGAAAAAACCAAACTAACAATCAGGCACTTATACCATGAAACATATCGTAAGCCGAATGAGCAGCTATTTTCCCAATAGGTGGCCACTCAGTTACCTTAACTTAATTAAAAATATGAAAACATACATAAGGCGCCAACAGCACAAAAAAAAATTAAACACCAAGACATAAAACAAAAAGAACCACCACAGAAGTATCGCCTTGGAACAATCAGTAACACAAAGTTACTGGCGGGCTTAAACCGATTTTACAGGATCCTAACCTCGCCCTCGGCTTCTGCAGTGGTTCATTTATCAATACACAGATATAAACAAGAAATAAGGTAAATCATGATACGAAAGTATATTATATATGTACCAACATGTAACATCTATAACGGAAAGCAGGCTGAGCAGCTATTGAAGTAAGGTGGTCACAGTGCTAGCTTGGACAGATAAAGTGAAATGCAGAGGGCTAAGTGAACAGCCAAATTTAAATTCGGGTGGCCACAAAGTCATGCAACATGAAACTCATAATAAGAATAAATTGGATAATTGTGAACCACAACAGCAGTACCGCCTTGGAACGGTCCTGCTTGGAAAGGCGCTGACCAGCTTCGCGGTTATTGCGAGGCTGATCTGCGCCTTTGTTTTCGCATATGCAGATTGATGGTTTTCTCATGAGGCGGCTCAAATTATATTTATATTTTATAGATTATACAACTCAAACCAAGGCCCGATAATTTCATTGTCATGCGAAACCTTCACTTTAGAATTGGAATCATCAGAAATCTGACCAGGAAGGCATGCAGTCTATAACAGCACCCGAGTGGGAAAACTGCATGCGTCACGTCCTTGGTATTTAAAGGCAATACTTGCAAATCGACATAGCCGTCGACAAAGAACAGTGGCCAATTGTCCTTTGCCTAGGAAAGACCGACTCTGAGGCCGAATCCAGCGATTCAGACACTGCAAAGGACGACTAAGTTTCTCTGATTTGTATCTGCCGAAATGAAATGAATCAAAATTTGCAAAATGAATAAAATATAAAAAATAAAATCAATAAAAACATAATGATATAATCCAAAATAAAAAAAAAATCTGTAGAAAAATCGAACAAAAATGTGTTTCAGAGAATGGCTTTTTTCGACCAAAAAGAAAATTGGTTGAATGGGATTCGAACCTGAGACCTTCGTCTTTGCAATCAAGTAATATACCCACTGCGCCACGGCTGCATATACTTAAACACAAATTGATAAATGTTTTAGCGATACTCTATTACAAAGGTAGGTAACTACTTTCTTAAAAACCGTACTTTTAACGCGCTTTACCGATTACAGTGGAATCGTCCTGGAGGTCAAGGCTCAGGGGTCAAAATCGGACTATACCTTACCTGGGATATTTAGAAGCTTCTTTGAAGTCACCTGGGATTTCAGATTGCACAGAGCAATTATGTTTGTTCCTGGTTATACCAGATACCAATTACAATACCAAGATTCCGGTGTTGATTGGAACAAATATTTTAGATTTAATTCTATTTGATCGTAAGAGACTCTACATGGTGACCGGTATTTACAGAAAGTTAAACTACAGACTCCGTGGTACCTCAGTCTACGATGTTTGACAATTAGACAAAGAGAATTGAAGAGAAATTAAAACAGACTAGCAATGATAAGATGCAGAAACAACAAGAATAACTATCGGTCCTAACCAATCAGTGAACATTAAAGGTTATTTGGACAAAGAACTAGAATACAATTCAGCATGTGCTATCATCCAAGAGTGTAAAGACTCATCCCTGCCAGATTTCATTGACATCACTCCAACAGTTATTCAATATAAATACAAAGCCAATGGTGAAGTGGATGTAAATTGCTCAAATTTGACAACAAACTCAATTACTATTTCACCTAAAGCCATCCTCTGTGAAGTTCAACCAGTGACAGTTGATGAATCAGTATTTGATACTAAGCTCACTCCAGAACAAAATGAACAAGTTGAAGCTCTTTTAAAGAAGCATATAGATGCATTTTCTTAACATGATGGTGACATGGGAGAATGTTATAAGATTAAACATAGAATAGATTTAGTTGACAATACCCCATTTAAACAAAAGCATAGAAGAATACCACCTTCGATGATAGACGAGGTTTGCAAGCATATTGAAGAACTACTTTCTAGTTGCATCATCAAAAAATCAAAATCGCCATGGGCATCTAATGTTGTACTCGTCCGGAAAAAGAATGGAAAACTAAGGATGTGCGTTGACAATAGGATGCTGAACACGAAAACAGTCAAGGATAATTATGCCCTGCCAAGAACTGAAGAAATATTTGACGTCTTAAATGGATCAACTGGATCGACTGTATTCATCACTATTGACATGAAGTCAGGCTATCACCAAGTGAGTGTAGAAGATTCTCATAAATGTAGGACAGCCTTTACAGTAGGACCCCTTGGCTTCTATGAATACAATAAGATGCCTTTTGGTTTGTCCGATAGCCCTGCCACGTATCAGCTTATGATGGAAAAATGTCTTGGCCCTTATAACATGAAGATTTGCGTGATATACCTGGACGATTTGATCATTTTCAGCTATTCGTTTGAACAGCATTTGGAAAGACTGGATATGGTACTTACTAGACTTAAGCAATGTAACTTAAAATTATCAGCAGAAACGTGTTTTTTTTTCTTTCAAGAAAGAGTTAAGTTCCTTGGGCATGTGGTAAGTTCCAGTGGAGTAGAGACAGACCCAGATAAGATTAAAAATTAAAGAACTGGCAAAGACCTACAAATGAAGATGAACTAAGATCTTTTGTTGCCTTCTGTGGTTATTACAGACGTTTCGTAAAGAATTTTTCGAAAGTGACGAAACCATCAACCGAAATTCTACCACCTACAGCAACAAAGAAAAAATAAAACAAAAGCCAAGTAAAGATTGGAAATGAGAACAGGAGCAAGAGGACACCTTCAATAAACTTAAGGAAATACTAACATCACCACCAATTTTAGCCTACCCTGAATTCCAGAAGCCCTTTGAGCTCCACACCGATGCTTCCAGTAAAGGTTAAGGTGCAATTCTGTATCAAACTCAGAATGGACAGAAAAAGTCATTGCATATGCAAGCAGAAGTTTGTCACGATCGGAGAAGAATTATTCTGCATTCAAACTGCATTTCGCATTGGAATGGGCAGTGACTGAGAAGTTTTCAGATTATCTTATGAATGTACAGTTTACAGTCTATACAGACAATAATCCCTTGACCCATGTACTCACAAGTGCAAAAAAGGATGCTACAGGACAAAGCTGGGCATCAGCATCAGGACAGTTCAATTTTGACATCATATATAGGGCAGGACTGAAAAATACAAATGCTGACACCATGTCAAGGTATCCTTATGAACAGTTGAAAGAAGATGAGAGTGTGAAAATTGATGACAAGACAGTGAAGACTATATGTAGCAGTGTGCAGAAGCCAGTAGAAGCTTTAATTGAAATGATTCCAGCTGCATCAATAAACATAACTGAAGCAACTGAATCCCCTGGACAGCCTCTTGCGCAGATAGAACAAAGAGAGATGCGTAAGAATCAAAGAGAAGATCCTGTATAAGGCAAATGGGTTAGAGCTACAATGGATAAGAACTTTCCTAAGGAGTATAGCTATTCTAAGGAAGATCAGGCTATGAGTAAGACATTCAACAATTTAAAGATGATTAGAGGAATATTGTACAGAGAAATCAAAGATAGAGAGAATGCCATTCAACAGTTAGTTTTACCCACAATATATAGAAAGACGGTACTTCAAGGACTTCATAATTACGTCGGACACCCTGGAAGACACCGAACACTTTCGTTAATCATGGAAAGATTCTATTGGCCTCGTATGACAGCTAAAATTGAGGAATGGACGAAGCAATGTCAAAGATGTCTTCTTAGAAAATCACCAACTAACAACAGAGCTCCTCTTATCAACATTGTAACAACATATCCTTTAGAGCTAGTCTGTATGGATTATTTAACCTTGGAACCCGCCAAAGGTGTAGGAAATGTGTTAGTAATAACGGATCATTTTACGAAGTACGTCTTAGCCATCGCGACAAAAAATCAAACAGCAAGAACAACTGCTGAGGTGTTCTATGAACAATTCATCACAAAGTATGGAATACCAACAAGAATACACTCACACCAGGGAGCAAACTTTGAGTCAAAAATAATAAAAGAGCTTTGCAAAATAACGAGATAACAGGAATGACTTAGTCACATACTACACCATACCATCCAATGGGAAATGCTATTCCAGAGAGGTTCAATAGGACACTATTAGATATGCTTGGGACTTTAAAACCAAATAAGAAGACGGACAGGAAGAAGTATTTGCCTGCGTTGACGTATGCTTACAACTGTACGAGGCATGAAACGAAAAAAGATTTCTCCGCATGAGCTAATGTTTGGAAGGAAACCACGACTACCTATAGATCCTGTCTTTTACACTCCAGTACAAAGAGAAGCTAGCCAGACAACGAAAGATTACATAGGAGGATTGAAGAAACGGATGAAAGAAGCACAGGACATTGTTCAGAAAGTTTCAGATAAAGCAAGAGTGAAGATGAAAGAAGGATATGATAGGAAAGCAAAGTTCACAAGGATACATGTTGGAAATAAAGTCCTAGTAAGAATTTTGAAATATGATGGGAAGCATAAGATTGAAGATAAATATGAAGATACTATCTATACAGTCACAGAACAGCCTATACCGCATATTGCTGTATTTGATGTAAAATCAGACAAAGGATTGGAAAAGAGACTTCATAGAAATCATTTATATCGTCTTAGTTTCATGGATGATGAAGCCATAACAGTAGAAAATGATAAAAAATGACAAAGAAACAGACGTTAATAAATCATTGGATTCAACTGCAGTTGATGAGGTTAGAGATGATCAATCTGAAGTATCAAATGAAAAAGAAAACGTCTTGGAACCGCTTAAAGAGAAAGATATGAAAGTTGAACACAGGAATTATAATAATGATGATGAAGAGGAGGTATATGCTTCAGTATTGGAATATGTTTCTAAAACTAATTCAGACTTCAACGCTCGAAATAAATGTTTAACGGCAAAACTTCTCCAACAGGGCTATCGGTATCATAAACTTCGAAAAACCTTTTCTAAATTTTATCGTAGACACTATGAATTGATTTCCAAATATAATGTTGGGTTAAAGACACTTTTAAGTGAGGGCCTTTCGGAACCTGAATTTTATGGTGACTTGGTTTACAAATTAAAGAAACTTAAAGGAATAAATGATTTTTCTCTTCAGTTCGGAAAAATCATATCACGTTACAGACGTATAGGTTATAACTTGAATGTTATGCGACAGTCTGCATGCTTAGTTTTTAACCCAATCATGGTTGATAACTATGCTGCCTTCTTTAATTGCACGCCGGTGGGTCGGGCGTCAGACTCTATGATGGCCCCGACTTAAAGCTATTCATTTTAGTTGGTTGGGGCCGGAGCTTCTTGTCTGTTGCTTGGCCCACCGGGGTCCAACTGGTGTTTTTCTTTTGCTACGGAGTTAGTAGGTTATTCTGCGCCCAGGGATCTCCATCGTCGGGCAGCTTACTCAATCTGTGAGTCCTGGTTTTTGATTCATCAGGATGTTTATCATGATTTATTTGTTTGTTCTTGATGATTCATTGACTAGTTAGAGATTCACCACGAGGACCGAAGAACTAACTAAATGTTGTGAACCACTGCAGAAGCTGAGGGTGAGGTTAGGTACCTGTAAAACCGGTTTAAGCCCGCCAGTAACTTTGTGTTACTGATCGTTCCAAGTCGATACTTCTGTAGTGGTTCTTTTTGTTTTATGTCTTGGTGTTTAAAATTTTTTGTGCTGTTGGCGCCTTATGTATGTTTTAATATTTTTAGTTAAGTTAAGGTAACTGAGTGGCCACCTATTGGGAAAATAGCTGCTCATTCGGCTTACGATATGTTTCATGGTATAAGTGCCTGGTTGTTGGTTTGGTTTTTTCCCACCTCGGTTTTTGGAGTGGGAATCTTTTTCTGATTGCGCCTTTTCCTGATCTTTGCCTACTTGTACCTTTTTATATCAGAGTTCTTGTGGTTGTGCCGTGTGGCGGCCCTAAAAAGTCTCCCCGTACATCCATTTAATGCTCTTATTTTTCCAATCCTCAGGGATTGCTTGCAATCAGTTTGTATTTTCCTATCTCTAACTACCACAACTCTTCGATACCGTATTGAAGGTCATTAGTTGACCGTCACTCGTATCTCGTTGTATAAGCGATTCTTACGTTTCTATCCATGGACTTGTATTAGACATGGACCTGAGATGTGGGTTTCGGTTATACCTTTTTTCTTTCATTCGAAAGATTTTGCATTACGATTAAGTGCATTATTTATTCTATAACTGGTATGAGTGTCGCGCTCCTTTTGGCAGTATCAACACAATACTCCCAACTATGACTATCACAAAAAGATTAGGAATTACATTAACTCCTCTTAGGTTGCATGCCGCGTCTACTGTACGGATTCCTCATTCAACTAACAATTTTCAAAATTTATTACCTACTGTTAGGGTGACACCTCTTAATTTATTTTCGGCATCTACTGTTAATCTACACGGAGCTTCTAATTTTAATATGTTTCGTAATAATCTTCAGATTAGGTTATCTCCACTCAAATCACCAATTTTACGTAAATATATTAATCCGTTCAAGAGACCTGGAATGTACCCTAGTATTTCTAAGTGCAATGCCAAGAAGTGCAACTGTTGCAATCATTTATGCTCTAAGACTACTATCACTTCATCTGTGAATGGTAGGACATTTTCAGTGGTTAATGATTCTGATTTAGACTGAAAATCAATGGATCTTGTATATGTTCTTACTTGAAATACAAACAATTGTAGGATGCAATATGTTGGACAAACTTGTCGAACTTTGCAAAAACGATTTGGTGAGCACTATCGTAGAATCAGAAAGCCCAAAAATAATGATACCTTTCTGTACCAGCATTTTAAGCGCACTGGTCATTCTCCCAATGATGTTAAAGTTCAACCAGTGGAGAAAATCTCATATGATGAAAATTCTTCAGTTAGATTAAAAAATATTAAACGATTTGAAACTGAACTTAAATGGATAAAATTACTGCAAACACCCTTTCCACTGGGATTTAACGACAACATTTACCATGAAGGCAATATTTCCAAAATGCCCGATTTTGATGTACTTACACTTTCAGAGTCTCGTAAACGTAAATCTAGATCTCATGGTATACGGAAAAGGGGTAATGACAAACGTAAACGGTGCGCTGCATTGAAATTGAACATTTCCCTTAATGATTTAGCTGTTAAACTAAGGATTCACGGTCGACATCCAATGCTGTCTTATCTTAGTTCTCTACCTATTGCTGCATTACGTTCCCTGGACACAGAGGCTAATAGATTTTACGATAGAAATCATCAAATGTATGACGCTGCACTGTTAACAAGATGTTATACTCAACATGCTCTTCGTCCATTTATCGATTCCGAATCTAATCACATTAGAAGTTTTATTAAAATTCCTTTCATCAATAAAGGAATTGACTTTATTGATTGACCAAGCATATTCCAGGATAAATCAGTGATACAGTCTATACCTACCTACTTCCAAAATTCAGAACCTCCTATTATTTGTTACAAATATAACAAACCAATCAGAAATACTATTTTTAATTTCAATAAACTTGTTTCTGATCTTGATATCCATGCTAATACTCCTAAGTCTTGAGATTGTAAAGATTCAAAATATGTTTATCAACCAGCTGGACATATAGTTACTGGAAATTTAAAAATAATTTCGGATTCTAGAATTCGCAAAATTGTTTCTAAAGGTCCGAAATATAGATTCCCTTCCTACATTAATTTCGACAAATGTAGAGAGGAGATTGCATCTGCATTAAATGATTTCGGTAATCGATGGTGTAAACGAGAGGGTGTTGAGGATAATGCTCTTAAAGAATGGAAAAGAAGTATCTTCACTATCGTGGATAAACGTATTAAGTTTTATTCACAAAATACTAATCTTTTACCTCCTAAACCCAAATCGTCATTTAGGCATTTGAAGCAGGGTATCCAAGAATTTCATAGAAAGTATGTCTTGGTTCCGGCAGATAAAGCCGCAAACAATGTTGTTGTCGTTTGTAGACTTCACTACGTTAACACCTTAAAACAGGAGCTTGATGGTACCAGGGCTTATCTGGAGACAGATACTGATGAGGTGTCTGTAGTAAATGCCCACTTAAACGATTTACCTGTTAAGTTTTCTGTTTGTGTCAATGAAGGCCAAGACAAACTTCCTACGATGTATTGGTTACCTAAGCTTCACAAAAGACCATACAAAGCTAGATTTATTGCAAATTCTAGCTCTTGTACTACCACTGAACTTTCTAAATTATTAACTTCTTGTCTTACTGCTATCAAATCTCATGTTATAAGATACTGTGAGACAGTGTATGAAACTTCAAATAAAAATTGGTTTTGGTCAATAAAAAATTCTGGTGAGGTGCTCAGTAAATTGAAGTGTAGAGGGTTCCGTGCGACAAGCTTGTCCACATATGATTTTTCTACTCTGTATACAACATTACCACATAATCTAATTAAAGAAAAACTTCTGGATTTGATAGAGTGGACCTTCAAAAGGGCATTAAAAAACTATGGTTCACTTTATTTGGCATGTAATGACAGAAAGGCTTTTTTCACTTCCTCTGACCAAAGTCGGTATACCCTTTGGTCATGTCAGAATGTGTGCGACGCCTTATCCTATCTCCTTGATAATATTTATATTAGATTTGGGACCAAGTTATACAGACAAATTGTTGGAATTCCGATGGGTACAAATTGCGCACCTCTCGTAGCTGATTTATTTTTATACTGCTACGAAAGAGATTTCATGGATTCTCTTAACCATGATAATCAAGCTGATGTTATCGAGGCTTTTAATTCCACATCTAGGTACCTCGATGACCTTTTGAACATTGACAACCCTTATTTTGAAGGTATGGTCAATCAAATTTATCCACCTGAACTTCAGTTGAACAAAGCTAATATCTCAGATACCGAAGCCCCCTTTTTAGATCTACATCTTTCTGTTGCAAATGGATTTGTTTCTTCTAAAATATATGATAAGCGCGATGACTTTGATTTTGATGTAGTAAATTTTCCTTTTTTGGATGGTGACGTTCCTCGTCGTGCTTCTTATGGTGTTTACATTTCGCAACTTATTAGGTTTGCTAGAGTCTGCAATCATGTTACAGACTTCAACGCTCGAAATAAATGTTTAACGGCAAAACTTCTCCAACAGGGCTATCGGTATCATAAACTTCGAAAAACCTTTTCTAAATTTTATCGTAGACACTATGAATTGATTTCCAAATATAATGTTGGGTTAAAGACACTTTTAAGTGAGGGCCTTTCGGAACCTGAATTTTATGGTGACTTGGTTTACAAATTAAAGAAACTTAAAGGATTAAAATGATTTTTCTCTTCAGTTCGGAAAAATCATATCACGTTACAGACGTATAGGTTATAACTTGAATGTTATGCGACAGTCTGCATGCTTAGTTTTTAACCCAATCATGGTTGATAACTATGCTGCCTTCTTTAATTGCACGCCGGTGGGTCGGGCGTCAGACTCTATGATGGCCCCGACTTAAAGCTATTCATTTTAGTTGGTTGGGGCCGGAGCTTCTTGTCTGTTGCTTGGCCCACCGGGGTCCAACTGGTGTTTTTCTTTTGCTCCGGAGTTAGTAGGTTATTCGGCGCCCAGGGATCTCCATCGTCGGGCAGCTTACTCAATCTGTGAGTCCTGGTTTTTGATTCATCAGGATGTTTATCATGATTTATTTGTTTGTTCTTGATGATTCATTGACTAGTTAGAGATTCACCACGAGGACCGAAGAACTAACTAAATGTTGTGAACCACTGCAGAAGCTGAGGGTGAGGTTAGGTACCTGTAAAACCGGTTTAAGCCCGCCAGTAACTTTGTGTTACTGATCGTTCCAAGTCGATACTTCTGTAGTGGTTCTTTTTGTTTTGTCTTGGTGTTTAAAATTTTTTGTGCTGTTGGCGCCTTATGTATGTTTTAATATTTTTAGTTAAGTTAAGGTAACTGAGTGGCCACCTATTGGGAAAATAGCTGCTCATTCGGCTTACGATATGTTTCATGGTATAAGTGCCTGGTTGTTGGTTTGGTTTTTTCCCACCTCGGTTTTTGGAGTGGGAATCTTTTTCTGATTGCGCCTTTTCCTGATCTTTGCCTACTTGTACCTTTTCAGACGGGGACGCCTGGAAATCTGTTTCAACCCCAATTCATCATGATGCAGGACCGGTCGTAATTGTACCAGAAAAGAGTATTGATTTAGGAGCTAGACCTAAAGAGAAGACAGCAGTTGCTGTGACGAAACCTAAGGAAAGCGGAAGTAAAAAAGAAAGTGCTTTTCCCAAAGCAGTTACTACAAAGGATGACATTGATAAAGCTGACAAACAGGAAGAAGCTACTGTAATAGATATACCAAGGGACAAAGAAACAGCACATGAAGGTGCTGAGGTAAGTAGTGAAAAAAGAAATAGATAGTAATCTTGAAGAAGAAAAAGAATTGGACAATAAGGTTGAAGAAAAAATAGATGAAGGTACAACAGTTAATGAAGTAGCTGATGAAAATGATACAAGCACTGAAGGTAATGGTTTAAGAAGATCTACAAGAGAACGTAGACTTCCAAAACGATTTGAGTCATATCAGATGCATAAGATTGTTACCAGACGTATAGATAGAAGATTGCACACTTTACAAATAATCTTAGGTTCAGGTATTTTGAATGAAATGGATTCTGACATGACACATACAATCGTAGATGCTATTATGAAATGATTGTCGCTTTGTATTTTATGAATTTTAATGTTTTTAATTATGATAAGCTGAATAAGTTTTTTGTTTGAGATGATCTGATTCATATTTAAATGATTTTGCTGTAGCTGAATAACAGAAGATATGTATTTTTAGCAAGTTTTGAATTTATTGCAGTTTGACAGAAGATTGATGATACTCAATAGAATATTGATTATTTTGATAGTAGATAATTGCGTTAATTGTTAAGCAATTTATTTTGTACAAAAATAAGAAAGATGGAGAAGAATCAATTTGGTTTTGCTAAATTGTTATGTGTATATGTATGACTAACTTGCTATAGTTTTGAGTTTTCAAATCAATAAAAATAAAACTGAGATCCTTTAAGAGCAGTGAACATATTAATGAGAAAGGGGATGGGCCATACCGCAGTTTCGGCTACTTAAGCCTCATCAGTGACCCTATAGATTTGGCAACATGGAGCCAAAGAGAATAATTACTGTAATTTTGCAAGTTTCAACAGGCTAGTCTAAACAAAGACTAGTATTATTCAAATGGGGCCAAATATTTTAAACGTTGGTTAGCATAACGTGTACATCGTCTTAGGTTTTGGACCCGAGTTTACCCGTTAAAATCGCGTTTTGGCGGGTATCCTCGGGTTGGTACTTATGCTGTAATCCCGCTGTGCGTACATGTGCTTTTCATTAATATCGACCGGTCTTGCTGCAAGAGATGCTCAAAAGTGTAACCTGATAACGTAACATCCAGGTATGGGAATTGATTATTTTTTAGAAAATATGAATTTTGTCATAATTATTTCTTTTGTAGAATAAAATGGGATCCTCACAAAAAATTAATAGGAAGCGTTTTTTCAACCGTTTTTCTGCGTTAAGGAATAAGTATTTTATTATTTAATTTGCTGGCGTATTCTACCAGTCGATCAATAAAAGTGCCTCACCCCCAACTGCATTGCATAAAATTAGTCCCAATATTTCAAACGATTGTTACAAAAATAAAACGGAATGGCGACATATTTATTGCATTAGTTAATTTTAAACATAGAATAGTTTATATTTGAAGCTTTTGAACACATTTATAAGTTCTTTTTCTGTAATTTGAACTCCTAGATGGCGTATTAATATCTCAACGACTGACTGACAGGTCACAGAAGATCGCGTCATATTAAATAAGGACTGGTTGCAGAAAAAAAATGTGAAGTTGTGATTTCATTACTAGATGCTTATATTAGTAAAACAGCAGCATACATTTGCGTATAACCAAAACGCGCACCGGGCGTATGAAAAATCTCAACACACTGAAGATGTTGGATGTATAAAAATAATTCATTTTAGCAGTCACACATTAGCATATGATTGAGGTCTATGCTGAACCTCGGATCCGAGGCCGAATTTATAAAAATATCAAAACACTGAAAATTTTGGACTATGTTTATGCTCTGTCCCATGCAGACTTGCTACGCACGCGCTACAGGAGCATATCAGCGTTATTTGCGCATCTCATACACGCTTTGGGTACGTTACTAAAGCAATATCAAGTAAAATTATACATGTAGCGTACACTGGCATGCTTAAAATGTGCGCCAAACGCATTCAACCTGTAACGCATTTGGAACTTATTCAAGCCAAGACACGCCAAGCTTCTAGAAAATATTTAAGCATGTTTAAAACATTTTGAGCCCAAACGCGCACGAAATGCGCACCGACTTTGAGCGGAGTACAGCGACGCGCACCAGACGTACACCAAACTTACCAAACTCAAACATTACGCGTTTTGAACGTGTTTCCGACGTGCGTCTGGCGTATGTGGAATTTTGCATTTTTGTTTCAACACGCCCGGTGCGCTTTTCACTTACAGCTGTTTATGCTTATGTTTAACTGCTATTTAAGTTTGACTGCCAGCTTCTCAAGGGTTAGCCTTTAGGCTAGAGCGGGATGGCCTTGTGGCAGAGTACTTGATTCCGAATGTAGAGGCCCTGATTCAAACCATGTTTATGTGCCATGGTTTGTCTTTGGGAAAGCAGGGAACTGTCTGAATCGAGTGTTTCTTGATGAGTTTCAAAACTATACTGGTATAATATGCTGTCTCTTACATGTAATGAAACATGAGATGAGTACTTGATTAAAATTACTTTCTAATAAGCTTGGTAAACATAAAAGCTAGAAAAACAACAACAGTTCAGCAAACAGAAAGTTGAATATTGCAAACCTGAAAATAATTAATTCATGCTACTGGAGGCTTATCAACAGATAAATGTAGAAAAGAAGTTCCGACCACTGAGCATCACAACATTATCAGGAAAATCCAGGTAAAGTTAATTGGTGCTAATTGGTGCTAATTGGTTTATAGCAGCTCACAGCATGAAGAGACTAATGACCAAAGACCATTTTTTGGACCTAAGAGATGTACACCTAATGGAAAATGAGTCTGAACCGATAATAAATTTTTGATTTATCAAGTCGGTATGAGTGTCGCGCTTCTTTTGGCAGTATCAACACAATACTCCCAACTATGACTATCACAAAAAGATTAGGAATTACATTAACTCCCCTTAGGTTGCATGCCGCGTCTACTGTACGGATTCCTCATTCAACTAACAATTTTCAAAATTTATTACCTACTGTTAGGGTGACACCTCTTAATTTATTTTCGGTATCTACTGTTAATCTACACGGAGCTTCTACAGTAATTCAAATATGTTTCGTAATAATCTTCAGATTAGGTTATCGCCACTCAAATCACCAATTTTACGTAAATAAATCCGTTCAAGAGACCTGGAATGTACCCTAGTATTTCTAAGAGCAATGCCAAGAAGTGCAACTGTTGCAATCATTTAAGCACTAAGACTACTATCACTTCATCTGTGAATGGTAGGACATTTTCAGTGGTTAATGAATCTGATTTAGACTGAAAATCAATGGATCTTCTATATGTTCTTACTTGAAATACAAATAATTGTAGGATGCAATATGTTGGACAAACTTGTCGAACTTTGCAAAAACGATTTGGTGAGCACTATCGTAGAATCAGAAAGCCCAGAAATAATGAAACCTTTCTGTACCAGCATTTTAAGCGCACTGGTCATTCTCCCAATGATGTTATAGTTCAACCAGTGGAGAAAATCTCATATGATGAAAATTCTTCAGTTAGATTCAAAAACATCAAACGATTTGAAACTGAACTTAAATGGATAAAATTACTGCAAACACCCTTTCCACTGGGATTCAACGACAACATTTACCATGAAGGCAACATTTCCAAAATGCCCGATTTTGATGTACTTACACTTTCAGAGTCCCGTAAACGTAAATCTAGATCTCATGGTATACGGAAAAAGGGTAATGACAAACGTAAACGGTGCGCTGCATTGAAATTGAACATTTCCCTTAATGATTTAGCTGTTAAACTAAGGATTCACGGTCGACATCCAATGCTGTCTTATCTTAGTTCTCTACCTCTTGCTGCATTACGTTCCTTGGACACAGAGGCTAATAGATTTTACGATAGAAATCATCAAATGTATGACGCTGCACTGTTAACAAGATGTTATACTCAGCATGCTCTTCGTCCATTTATCGATTCCGAAGCTAATCACATTAGAAGTTTTATAAAAATTCCATTCATTAAAAAGGGAATTGCTTTTATTGATTTACCAAGCATATTCCAAGATAAATCAGTGATACAGTCTATACCTACCTACTTCCAAAATTCAGAACCTCCTACTATTTGTTACAAATATAACAAACCAATCAGAAATACTATTTTTTAATTTCAATAAACTTGTTTCTGATCTTGATATCCATGCTAGTACTCACAAGTCTTGAGATTGTAAAGATTTAAAATATGTTTATCAACCAGCCGGACATATAGTTACTGGAAATTTAAAAATAATTTCGGATTCTAGAATTCGCAAAATTGTTTCTAAAGGTCCGAAATATAGATTCCCTTCCTACATTAATTTCGACAAATGTAGAGAGGAGATTGCATCTGCATTAAATGATTTCGGTAATCGATGGTGTAAACGAGAGGGTGTTGAGGATAATGCTCTTAAAGAATGGAAAAAAGTATCTTCACTATCGTGGATAAACGTATTAAGTTTTATTCACAAAATACTAATATTTTACCTCCTAAACCCAATCATCATTTAGGCATTTGAAGCAGGGTATCCAAGAATTTCATAGAAAGTATGTCTTGGTTCCGGCAGACAAAGCCGCAAGCAATGTTGTTGTCGTTTGTAGGCTTCACTACGTTAACACCTTAAAACAGGAGCTTGATGGTAACAGGGCTTATCTGGAGACAGATACTGATGAAGTGTCTGTAGTTAATGCCCACTTAAACGATTTACCTGTTAAGTTTTCTGTTTGTGTCAATGAAGGCCAAGACAAACTTCCTACGATGTATTGGTTACCTAAGCTTCACAAAAGACCATACAAAGCTAGATTAGTTGCAAATTCTAGCTCTTGTTCTACCACTGAACTTTCTAAATTATTAACTTCCTGTCTTACTGCTATCAAATCTCATGTTATAAGATACTGTGAGACAGTGTATGAAACTTCAAATAAAAATTGGTTTTGGTCAATAAAAATTCTGGTGAGGTGCTCAGTAAAATGAAGTGTAGAGGGTTCCTTGCGACAAGCTCGTCCACGTATGATTTTTCTACTCTGTATACAACATTACCACATAATCTTATAAAAAAAAACTTCTGGATTTGATAGAGTGGACCTTCAAAAGGGCATTAAAAAACTATGGTTCACTTTATTTGGCATGTAATGACAGAAAGGCTTTTTTCACTTCCTCTGACCAAAGTCGGTATACACTTTGTTCATGTCAGAATGTGTACGACGCCTTGTCCTATCTCCTTGATAATATTTATATTAGATTTGGGACCAAGTTATACAGACATATTATTGGAATTCCGATGGGTACAAATTGCGCACTTCTCGTAGCTGATTTATTTTTATACTGCTACGAAAGAGATTTCATGGATTCTCCCAACCATGATAATCAAGCTGATGTTATCGAGGCTTTTAATTCCACATCTAGGTACCTCGATGACCGTTTGAACATTGACAACCCTTATTTTGAAGGTATGGTCAATCAAATTATCCACCTGACCTTCAGTTGAACAAAGCCAATATCTCAGATACCGAAGCCCCCTTTTTAGATCTACATCTTTCTGTTGCAAATGGATTTGTTTCTTCTAAAATTTATGATAAGCGCGATTACTTTGATTTTGATATAGTAAATTTTCCTTTTTTGGATGGTGACGTTCCTCGTCGTGCTTCTTATGGTGTTTACATTTCGCAACTTATTAGGTTTGCTAGAGTCTGCAATCATGTTACAGACTTCAACGCTCGAAATAAATGTTTAACGGCAAAACTTCTTCAACAGGGCTATCGGTATCATAAACTTCGAAAAAACTTTTTCTAAATTTTATCGTAGACACTATGAGTTGATTTCCAAATATGATGTTGGGTTTAAGACGCTTTTAAGTGAGGGCCTTTCGGAACCTGAATTTTATGGTGACTTAGTTTACAAATTTAAGAAACTTATAGGAATTAATGATTTTTCTTTTCAGTTCAGAAAAATCATAATACGTTACAGACGTATAGGTTATAACTTGAATGTTATGCGACAGTCTGCATGCTTAGTTTTTAACCCAATCATGGTTGACAAGAAGCTCCGGCCCCAACCAACTAAAATGAATAGCTTTAAGTCGGGGCCATCAAAGAGTCTGACGCCCGACCCACCGGCGTGCAATTAAAGAAGGCAGCATAGTTATCAACCATGATTGGGTTAAAAACTAAGCATGCAGACTGTCGCATAACATTCTGGTTCCGAAAGGCCCTCACTTAAATGCGTCTTTAACCCAACATTATATTTGGAAATCAATTCATAGTGTCTACGATAAAATTTAGAAAAGGTGTTTTGAAGTTTATGATACCGATAGCCATGTTGGAGAAGTTTGGCCGTTAAACATTTATTTCGAGTGTTGAAGTCTGTAACATGATTGCAGACTCTAGCAAACCTAATAAGTTGCGAAATGTATACACCATAAGAAGCACGACGAGGAACGTCACCATCCAAAAACGGAAAATTTACTATATCAAAATCAATGTCATCGCGCTTATCATAAATTTTAGAAGAAACAAATCCATTTGCAACAGAAAGATGTAGATCTAAAAAGGGGGCTTCGGTATCCGAGATATTGGCTTTGTTCAACTGTAGTTCAGATGGATAAATTTGATTGACCATACCTTCAAAATAAGGGTTGTCAATGTTCAAAAAGTCATCAAGGTACCTAGAAGTGGAATTAAAAGCCTCGATAACATCAGCTTGATTATCATGGTTAAGAGAATCCATGAAATCTCTTTCGTAGCAGTATAAAAATAAATCAGCTACGAGAGGTGCGCAATTTGTACCCATCGGAATTCCAACAATTTGTCTGTATAACTTGGTCCCAAATCTAATATAAATATTATCCAGGAGATAGGATAAGGCGTCGCACACATTCTGACATGACCAAAGTGAATACCGACTTTGGTCAGAGGAAGTGAAAAAAAAAAGCCTTTCTGTCATTACAAGCCAAATAAAGTGAACCATAGTTTTTAATGCCCTTTTGAAGGTCCACTCTATCAAATCCAGAAGTTTTTCTTTAATTAGATTATGGGGTAAAGTTGTATACAGAGTAGAAAAATCATATGTGGACAAGCTCGTCGCACGGAACCCTCTACACTTCAATTTATTGACCACCTCACCAGAATTTTTTATTTACCAAAACCTTTTTTTATTTGAAGTTTCATACACTGTCTCACAGTATCTTATAACATGAGATTTGATAGCAGTAAGACAGGAAGTTAATAATTTAGAAAGTTCAGTAGTAAGTCCAATCTGATGAAATCTGTTTCGTAGCAGTATAAAAATAAATCAGCTACGAGAGGTGCGCAATTTGTACCCATCGGAATTCCAACAATTTGTCTGTATAACTTGGTCCCAAATCTAATATAAATATTATCAAGGAGATAGGACAAGGCGTCGCACACATTCTGACACGATCAAAGTGTATACCGACTTTGGTCAGAGGAAGTGAAAAAAGCCTTTCTGTCATTATATGCCAAATAAAGTGAACCAAGAGTGAAAAGGTACTTATTGATGATACAAATTCTTATGTGGGTATCAAAAGAGTTTGAAAAAGAGGTTAATAGTTCTCTTTCTAATGCAGATAAGTCTGAAGGGTCAGAACTGAATGTAAAAATAAAAGTGAACCTGAAACAGAATCTGGTCTTAGACGTTCAGCAAGAAACCTTTATGGCAGGAATCGGGTGATTATTGCATGTCCGTGCAGAAGCAGAGTTTAATGGTACAATCAATCTTAAGTTCTGGTGCTTGTTGAAAATTGAATCCAAATAATGATTAGTGCTGTAGTCAAGCGAATATCTGAGACTTATTAGGATTATGGTTGTACAAAATGACAGGAGTCATTTTCTGTGACAATGGGACGGTATAACCTTAGTGGTTTTGAAGTTATTTTGTTTTTTAAATTTGTTCAGTATTTTAGCATTTGATGAAAGTTTGTTACTCGTTTAGGACTCGGTTCAACCTGATTGTGAAGCGCATTTATCGTGCTCTAAGTAGTTGCCATGTTGGGCCGTGGCATATGTAAACGCCATTTATGTTGGAAATTATGTTGAATTCCTGGGACATCATTTCAGGATCAAATAGCAGATTAGGTGTTTGTACATTAGTTAAGACAGAAAATGAGAAAAGACGCTTCGTTATGTAGGTACAGGCATTTTGTGAGGAAAAGGGTTTGAGATCATTTTTAGGGGTATTCAGGTATGCTAAATCTAAAAACCAATGTTGGCAAGCTGAGAAATGGCTCCTTCGCCATTTAATTTGCATATTTCCAAGATGGCCGCCAAAATTAAGAAAAACATCAGTTGCTGCAAATTGGTATATGTTTAGGATTCCAAACTGCTACAAAATAATAAAAATAACATTTTATAATGATTAGAAGGTCTTCAATGAATAAAAAAAATCTCAAAAGTTAAAAGGCTTAGGTGGGGGTGCGGAGGGGGCAGGGGTGTGGGCTTTTCTACTTGTACCTACAAAAGTGATCATATTTCCACTGTAACAAGTCCTGGACCACTGCATCTGGTCTTACTGTAAAGCATAGATGTAGCCTTCAGATCCTTTAATAAGTAATGCAAATTATCTAATTTGCATATTCATGAAATTTAATGAAAACATTAAAAATGGCTGAAAAATGGTTTTAAAATCCATATATAAACAAATTTCAGGTTGAAGCTATCATTATGACAACATGTTATTGCACCAGTAATACCATTTATGACAAATATATTGATGTCGTGGGTCAATATGAAATTCATCTCATTAGCATATTCATGAATATTAATTGAAATGTCAAAAATAGGAGCGAAAACCTCAAAACCAGGGGAAAAACTATTGCCATTGAAAGGTGTTTGGTGCGTAATATGATCGTTGCTGCATTTCAGGACAAATTTTCATGGCTGCCAGTTTAGTCAGATGGGCCAATTAAATGCCATAGAAAGTTGTCTTCAACAATGAACACATTCGCATGATGTAAACATCACATTGTTTCCACAACCACCCCTAGTGTGATTCTATAGAATGGGATGAACTTACAAAAATACCCATGTCCCACCAAAAGCATACTTTAGAATACTATGATTGGTCTGATAGTATTGCATTGATACAGCAATTTAACCTTCATAACTAATATTGAAATCATTGAATTAACATATATTCATGAATATTAAAAAAAATCATAATGGGAGAAAAGTCATGGAAAACATAGGGGGTATACGTATAAAAACACCTGTACCCAGGTTGTTAATGAACCTAGGATGTCGAAAGAGATATCAAATGAATGCTGTGGCAATTTACTATCACTCTGAAATATGATATAAGAATAGTTTTATGTATATTAATGAAATCTTTAAAAACAGGACAGAAAAAAATGGAAAAAAATTAAAGGGGTAAACATAAGAAATGGCTTGCATCTTCCCAACCCAAAGCCCGTAAGTACTGAATAATGTATCAAATGGTTGTTAAGGCAGTATTATGCCATCCTATAAGTCATTTGATTTTTATTTTCATGAATATCAGTAACATTTTTCGGAATTGGGGTAAAATGCTGAGAACATAAGGCGGTATACACGTAAAAACGCACATATCATAGTTGCTGATAGACCTAGAGAGCTAGGATTGGTATCAAATGATTGCTTAGACATTGTTATAATCTGACAGTTGCTTTGTCTGACATATTTATTGTATAAACGCTAATAAGATCTTTATAATTAAGAAAAAAAATGACCGGAAAATGAAGGGGTTTTTTTTCGTAGGACGCGTGGCTTTTTTAGTAAAAAGGTACAAGTAGGCAAAGATCAGGAAAAGGCGCAATCAGAAAAAGATTCCCACTCCAAAAACCGAGGTGGGAAAAAACCAAACTAACAATCAGGTACTTATACCATGAAACATACCGTAAGCCGAATGAGCAGCTATTTTCCCAATAGGTGGCCACTCAGTTACCTTAACTTAACTAAAAATATGAAAACATACATAAGGCACCAACAGCACAAAAAAATTTTAAACACCAAGACATAAAACAGAAAGAACAGTAAGATGTTTCATCTATCAGTTTACATGGTTTTTAATCAGATACTGTATACCTATCAGACTATATTGTCCTGACTTTCTGTAGGTACCATTTTCATCCCTCTAAAGATATTAGTAGAGGAGATATAAGCAACTTTGTGGTGATATTTCTCTGATTTAAACGATCCCATTAATATCCATAAAACAAAAATATCTAGTTGCCCTTATATATCAGATCATATGGTTATAGAACATTGTCATATCAATCATTTGATTTCAACTTCTGCTCTTTAGGTCCTTCAGAAGCCAAGATACATGTGTTTAAAATGTATATCTCCTATTTTTTCCTACATTTTAACCCAATGCCTAAAGCTTTTATTAATATTCATGATAATGAAAAATCAAATAACGTATCTATTACAGTATGGATGGTATAAAATTGCCCTAGCAACCATATGTTTCCCTTTTCAGCACTTTGGGGCTTTTGGTTGCCTAAACACGTGTATTTGAAAGTGTATCTGTATAATCTTTTCCATTTATTTCTCCCAATTTCATAGTTTTTCATTATTGTACATGAAATTGAAAAACATTTTTTTTTCTTATATCGTACTTCAAAGGGATAGTACGATACCTTAGCATTTATTTGATACCATATTCACCGTCCTAGGTTTATTTAAAGCCCACGTACAAGTGATTTTGTATGTACACCCCATATTTTCCATGATTTTCCTCCCATTTCTTACAATTTTCATTAATATTCATGAATATGCAAAGGCAATGATTTGAATAAAAGGATTACCATTAAATCGTTATGTCCAAGCTCTACTATCAGATCAATCATAGTATTCTAGAGCTTGCTATCGGAATGATATGGGTATTTTTGAAAGTCCATCCAATTCTTTAGAATCACACAATGGATGGGCATGGAAACAATATGATTTTACATCATGCAAATATTTTCATTGTCGAGGACAATGTTTTTCAGCATTTAAGTGGTCCCTCTGACCAAAATGGCAGCCTTGAAAATTTGTCCTTAAATGCAAGAAGGCTCTTATAATCCATCAAGAACCTTTCAATGGCAATAGTTTTCTCCTCGTTTTCACTCCAGTTTTTCAACATTATAATTAGTATTCATGAATATGAAAATGAGATAGAATTTTCAAATAGGTCCATGACATCAATATATTTGTCACATGATATATTACTAGTGCAATAACAGTGTCATAATGGTGGTTTGGGCCTGAAAATTGTTCATTTTTGAATTTTAAACCTTTTTTGATGTTTTCATTAAAATTCATGAATATGCAAATAAGATAATTTGCATTACTTACCACAGGATAAAATGGATATGTCTAGCCGTAACAATGAGACCAGGCTCAGTGGTCTAGGACGAACAACAGTGGTGATATGATAAATTTTGTAGGTACACCCCGTGTCAAGAATCACGTTAACAGTTGCCATGGAAGTATGCTTTTTTCATATTGAAATTGAGTTTATCTTTGCGGGCAAATTTTTTTTTGCATTTAAATTTATGTAATTTAGTCAAGCAATCATCTAACAATATATTTTAAATGATTTTAGGCTCAGATCATGACGAACAAATGAAACGTTTCATCAATATAACAGAGTCTAGATATTTTGGCGGCCATTTTGAAACTATGCAAATTTGGACATAAAGACGTCATTTCTCGACTTGCCAACATTGTTTTTTGGATTCAGCACACCAAATTACCCCTAGTTCAAGTGTCAAACCTTTTTCCTCACAAAATGCCTGTACTTGTTAACTTTTCTCAATTCCTGTCTTAACTACATGTAATATTAGTTTTTTTAACTATCATCAAAAATCACTTATCTGAAAATAGAATCAGAAAAAAGTGTTTACATTCATTATTGATTGCGTCGTGGACAGTTTTTCTCAAGTGCCTGCGTTTGGTAGCGATAATGAAATTCTCGTGTTGTATGTGCCACAGGACATTCGAGATATGTTTCGATGTTTCTGATTGGATTGACTTCCAATAGATCCCAAGTTCTAATTGGTTAATTAATCAGTTCGTGCAGTTTGCATGAATAAAAGGTGTTGAAATCTGTCAGTTGTAACGTTGGCAGTAAATGAAGAGTTGCTGAAAGTTTAATGTTTGGTTGCGGTTTTGTGGTTTGTTTTTTAGGGGGACAATTGATAATTTAATGAAGGTACATGTATTTATTTGATATTTCTATTTGATTTTGTATGCTTTGTATACTGCTGAAAATATTGCGTGCTTATAATTATTTGATTCAAATTACAATTTAAGCGACGAAATGTGAATTTCGTCATAATCAGAAATAATTCGTAGTTTGAAACCAGCGTTTTTCATTGGGCCATTGAATAGATCAAACCGTCGTAATTACAACCGTAAAACGTTTAGGTGATAAATGCATTTCAACAGTCGGAAACTTTTCTTAACATACCGATAAAACATAGACATACTTTTAAAGCCTGATATGATTATTTATAAAGCGGCTCACAAGTGCACATGATAACACGATTGCACTGAATGATGTTAACATGTTTTCAGTAACAATTATAGAGGGTTGAGAATGTAGCGTGGTTGTGGGGACAGTATCCGAAGGAGGACCTCCGATGGCCCAATCACTCAATAAAATAAAGTCTTGTTAAAAGTTCACAATATAATTAATATTTATATTCCAAAAAGTATGTACAATAATCGTATTGTGGTAATAAGTTTAAATCTTAAAATCTTACTTCTTCCACGGAGACATCATCTTATATACTCTCTGGCAAAACGCCCTCTATGCTATCAAGGCGCCATCTACTTACGTCATGGCTAGCCAATCAAAATAAAGGTTAGTCACTCAGCGCCACCTATATACGTAATGAACTAAAGATATCAACCAATCACACGGCAGCTGAATGACGTAATAGTTGACATTTGCTAAATATCACAAAGTTGGCAACCAATCTGATAATCACAGATATTACAAGGTTCAGTGCCAAAAAAGTAACCTTTATTTATATCGCTTTCTTCATTTGTCAACCTGGTATTTGGAGGTGTTAACAAGTTGTTTATCAATTGAAATGTCAAATAGCAGGTGCCCAAATGTCAGTCACGTTCTGCCAGTTTCATCATCCAAATCTAAATGTCAGAGATATTGCACTAAACATGTGACTGATTATGCAACCATGTACTCTTACAAATGATACAAGGTACAAAATATACATGTATCTAATTAAGCTCATTAGTAATTAACCCAATTAACAGCTTAATTAGCAGAGGTCGGCATTGACTATGTTATATCCGCCCCTTTCTTAAAAGAGTTTTATTTAATTTAATAAAACTCTCAGAATTAAAGATTCAATCTACAGCCATGACAAAACCTTGACCATACTCAGCACTGGACCAGAGTGTACATACATATAACAGCATGCGTATTATTTAAACAAACATAGTTAAACAATGAATCTCTTCAGCATGCATTAACTTTATAATTACAATAAACACATTAGCATCATTTAATGGCATTTACTCTCATTAATAAAAATCCACAGTGAAAAAAACCCGAAGATAAGAAATCCGAAAAAAAGTGACAAAACATTATAAAGTTCTCATATTGAATTAGCACCGTCTTGAAAATTGAACATATTTAACAAATGAAACACTGTTTATCAAGTCTTGAAAATTGAACATAATTCACAAGCACATGTGCCAATTCTTCTGTTTGGTAAATGTCATTCAACGTTACTGCATTAGTTTACACATAGTTTAGGAACTATACATGCTATACATGTAAGTACACTTTGTACTGTTCATACAATGTAACTAACAGTCTTATCTGTTCCAGTATTATTCATTTAGGTTTTAAAACCCTATGCAGTCTTTTCTGTACCATATATGACATTATTAAAACACAATCTAAATCTTCTGATATTAATGTCATCCAAATAACAAGTCAATGAACTATATACAGGTGAATCTTCTGCCACAGAGCCACCTTTAGGGTGACACCGTGAACTTAGTCGTCGACAAAAATCTTCTGTCATGGCACTGCCTTCAGGGCTATTCCATGGACTTAAATCGCGCTCTGTCGTCGCTAGCTGTCCATTAATTTCGTTGGGCCACCTTGCAGCTGCCTTCGCCCAACAACGTAGCCAATGCTACCGCCCCCTCATCCGGTGTAGAAGTGAGTTGTCTTCTTGGCTTGCGAATAACAGCCTCGTCTTCAGACGTCACCGAACCATTTACTCGGGCAGTTCTGGTCACACCACTCTCATCATTGTAACAATTACCTAATCAGTTTCTCTCGCAATTAAAGACTGCTCTTCTCTTTTTACAATAAGAATAACAGATTATGACTATCATGAAGGTGACGATGCAAAGTATGCAATTTATAATTGCTTTTGCTCATCAGGTACACAAACTGTAACTTTACTGGAAAAGGATGTGCCAAAATTGTATCACAGGGAGGATCTCGAGATGTTCCTGAGCTTAGGAAATGACCCCCATGAATCTTTGATTTGACCCTGAATCCGGTTTTATTAGAATGCTGGTAAATTAAGGTAATCATTTGGGACTTAACAAGTCATGTAAGTTGTATGACAGCCAATCGAGCCTGAAAACCTTGCATTAGGCAACCCTGAACGACACTAGTTACAATATTGATAATCGGTTTGTCATATGTCAGAAACAATGATGTTATATGTGTGCTTGAGGTTTCGTAAAAGTCACACAGCGAATGTTAGCAAAAGCAAACTTCGTCAGTACAATCAGTATTTGTCATCAGTCTGTCGGTTTCACTGTCATAATATGCGGTTTTTCTGAGTTAATCTCACAAGTAATCATGGTATAGCAAATTCAAGTGATGAGATTTGTAATCAACGTTGCAACCTGTCATTGTTGCAACCATCACATACAAAGTCAATAAACAAAAATTAGTGTAAACAACACTTTGATACAGCCAGTACTTTAGTACTTAATCAACTGACATATATTCAATATGAGTATTTGCAAATTAGCAAATACTCTCTATGAAGCCTCTCTATTCAAACTTAAGCCAAACAAGACATTATACTCATGAATGTCTGATGGGCTTGAAGTAGCGCTTCAGCCTTAATCTTAGGATCTTATTTATTTTCCTTTAGTTTGTTTAATGTTTCTGTCTTCTCAGGGCAATTGATCTTTTCTGTGTCTGTAGGTGTACAATCATTGACCACATTCACAGACATAGCATCATCAAAAGAATCTTCGCCCATTGGATCATCGTCTTCACCCATTGTGTCATCAACAGGTTCTTGTTCTTGTACTTGTTGATCTTGTTCCAAGAACTGTCGCTGTTCTTCAGCTTCTCTAATTTCCTCTTCGTCAGCTTCCTTTCTGGCTTTCAGCCTCTTAGACAGCTCCATCAAAGGGATGTCATCTTCTTCGTCAGAATCTTCTCTCTCCCTTCGATGTCGTCTTATGACCTTCCTCAAGTGTTCATCTGGTTCTCGATCATTATCCTCTGATGATTTCTCTGGTGGTATAGCATATAAAGCCCTGCGCATCGATCTGCCGTCTTTGGTACATGGAATGTCCCATTCCTCAAGATTCACCGGATTCAGATCTACGGCATGAGCTTTGATGGTGGATCCATCTAGTTGGTTTTGAATCAAATATGAGCTGGGTCCTCTTTTAGCTATGATTCTATGAAATGGTTTCCATCTTGCATCAAGCAAATTTTGCATTCGTTGATTCTTGTAGTAGACTGGGTCAGCCAAAGCTTGGTTCAGATAAAGATCCCAGTGCTGTTGATTGTCTGTTAATTTCTTTGCAAGAACATCATGCAATGTCCTGTGAAACCTCCCAACTTTAGCGTTTCTTTGAGGATGGTAGACACTTGTAAGCACATGATGGATATTCATAGCTTCTAGAGTTTCTCTTATGACCTGATTTACATTTTCAGTCCCATTGTCAGTCACAATTTGTAGAGGACAGCCATACCTCGGATATATTTCTTCTATCAACAGATTTGCAACTGTATCAGCGGTCTTATCAGGGACAGCAAAAGCCTCAGGCCACCCACTAAACCAGTCAACAAAAGCAATGATATATTTGTTTCCAGACAAAGATGTTGGATATGGACCAGAAAAGTCTAAAGAAAGCTTAGCCATTGGATAAGGTGGTATGCCAGTTTCTCGCAATGGTTGCTTTACCTCTTGAAGATACCTAGTTTTGAAGACAACACAATTTGTCACATACTGATAAATTTCTTTGTACAAGTTTGGCCAATAATATTTCTGTCTGATTCCAGCAAAAGATTTCTGAACCCCCATGTGCCCATTGTCATCATGGTATTGTGTGATTACTCCAGTTCTCAAGTAACTTGGAACATACACTCTAAGAATTGGATCATTGTCAGGATCAGAGAGATAATACAAGACACCGTCAACTATAAGATGTTTCCTCTGTTTGTCTTTTCTAGGATCTCCATGAACAAGTATTGTCTTCAATTCAAGGATTTCATCATCCTAAGCCTGTTCTTTCACCATGTCAAATTCTGGGAAGCAATCTTCTGGCTTCTTAAGAGGGTCATCCATTGGGACATCACACTTGGCGAATTTTTTAGGCTCAAACCTATTGGAGTTTAAGGTGTTCACCTTAAAAGTGTTATCATTAATTTCCAGGGTCACTTCTTCGCCTTCATCTAGATTTTCTGGTCCCTCTGCAGCCTCATCATCTGGTTTCCTTGACAATATGACAGCACAGGTGTTGGTTGTGCCAGGTATGTATTCAATTTGGCAATTATATCCTGACATGCTCGGTGCCCAAAGTTGAACTTTCTTATTTTGAATTGGAGACTCTAGTCAATACTTCAAGGGCTTATGATCGGTCTTGATCACAATTCAGCACCATGTAGATAGTGATCCAGCTTCTGGAGAGCAAAGTGGATCGCATAGGCTTTCTTTTCCACAGTTGACCATTTACACTGGGTTCTGCTCAGCTTGTGAGAAAGATACTAGATTGGCTTTTCATTGGGGACATTGTGGAAGTGAGGGTCTTCAGTCTCAGCAGCTTGGGTCAAACAAGCACCAATACATGTTCCACTGGCATCAGTATAGAGAGTTTACGGCTTGTCTGGGTCAGCATAAGCAAGCAAAGAAACTACAGTCAAACTGTCCTTCAAATATTTAAATGCTTTCTGGTGTTTATCCGACCATTTGAAATGTGCATGCTTCCTTGTAAGGTCTATGATTGGTTCAGCAATTTCCGAAAAATTGGGGATAAACCAATGGCAAACATACCAATACTCTGCAACACCACAGACATCAACTCCTTGAACACCGCTGGGGAATTAGGAAGACCAAAAGGCATCACATTTAATAAAAAATAATTGTTAGATCCTTTGGAAGCAGTAAAACATTCAAAGCGAGAAGATGGGCCATATTGTACAATTTCGGGTAATGAACCTTCATCAGTGACCCTTTTCAAAACTGGCAGCGAAAGCCAGACATTTTAGCTTCAATTTCAAGAATTTACATTTGTGAAGTCTAAATCAAAGACTTATATTCCCAATGGGGCCAAATAACTAAAATACTGTTAAGAAGATGATTTTTAACATACAATAATTTTGACATACTCGAAATATTTTCACTGATCCCAAAGGATCAAAAGAAAAATATAATCTGCACTATGGGCGATGTACGGGGAGACTTTTTAGGGCCGCCACACGGCACAGCACCAGCTGCAGTAATAGCAAATAAAAATAATTGTTAGATCCTTTGGAAGCAGTAAAACATTCAAAGCGAGAAGATGGGCCATATTGTACAATTTCGGGTAATGGACCTTCATCAGTGACCCTTTTCAAAACTGGCAGCGAAAGCCAGACATTATAGCTGCAAATTTAAGAATTTACATTTGTGTAGTGTAAATCAAAGACTTATATTCCCAATGGGGCCAACTAACTAAAATACTGTTAAGAAGATGATTCTTAACATACAATAATTTTGACATACTCGAAATATTTTCACTGATCCCAAAGGATCAAAATTAGAACACACCCCTGTGACAGGCAAATGCTGTCTTCACTTTGTCATGTTCGTTCATTGACACCTGCCAATATCCACTTTTCAGATCGAGAGAGGAGAAGTATTTCGACTTTTCCAACAATGCCAGTATATCATCAATAACAGGGAGGTGATATGAGTTCCTCTTAGTGACCTGGTTCTAAAGTCTATACAGAACCTCTTCGAACCGTCTTTCTTGTCAACAATGCCAACTGGGAAACTCCATGGTGACCTAGATTTACTGATAATCCCTGCCTCAAGCATTTCATTAACGGTTTTATCAATGACCTCTCTTTTGTTCAGTGGAGCTCTGTAAGGACGCATTTTGATTGTATTACAATCGCCTGTGTCAATTTTCATTTGCACAATTTAAGTCTGACCAAGTTCATTGTCTTTACTTGCAAATAGCTCTTGGTTTTTAAGAATAAGATGTTCTATATCCTTTCGGAATTCTTGAGATACATCCAAGTCCTTAAGATCTAAATGACCCCCTACATCAGGACCTTTCAGGATAAAATTCACTTCTGTGACTTTGCTAAAGTCACTTTCAAGCTTTGCTAAGATGCTATGTCTGAATATTCTCATAGTCTTATTGGTGTTGTTGACTACGAGAATGGGGATTGATCTATCACTCTGCAACTTACTCACTGAATTTACAACTTGAAGCCCTGGTTCTTTAACAAGAAAGCCTGTGTCTGCTGATGATATTTGGTAACATTGTTCAGTTTTTATATCGGGTTAAACCTAACCTTTCCATAGCAAATTGTTGCCGTCTTAGATTTAATAACAGTTGTACTTTTCATCCTAACTACAGAAAGCAATGTGTATATCTTCCTCCAGATTGACATAATTTCTTGTCACCTATCGTTATGCAACCAAGATCATAATAAATCCTAACTCCATGATTTTTAAGCCAGTCTGTTCCTAAAATCATATTTCTATTCATCTCCCTGACAACATAGAAGTTTTGTTTCATTGTTGCACCACCAACACTGAAAGTAAGGTCAATGCACCAATCTATCTTTAAAAGACTTCCATTCACCACATGAAGATTAATTTTACGATGTTGAAGCCTTGGTTTGTCCCTTAATTGATCATACACGCGTCGATGCATCATAGATACCTCGGCGCCTGTATCTACTAAAGATCTATATTTCTATTTGCCAATTTTGATTATACATGAATTTGGACTTCCTGCCTATTGAATATTAAATGTTGGTATTTTGTTTTCTTTTGAATGGGTTTCTGTTTTATTGCTCTCGACATCGGCTTCATCATGCCGAGACCTTTCTAGTTCTCCGACTGCTGATCATTTTGTACATGATCAAATGATCTACCATGGCCTAGAAGAGGTCTTGGCGTTTCGTCTCTGTTTTTACAGAATTTTAAAATGTGGACTTCTTAACCACAACCCCAACATAAGATTTTTCTGTTTGTCCGTTTGTCTACGGCATTAACATTTCTGCAACGATTTGCTGTATGACCTTTTTGTTTGCATTTGTAACATTTAACATTTCGATAATGATCTACTTCCATAGGAGTACCACGCATGTCAGACTTCTGAGTATATGGAACTGAACCTGATAAATGCACCCTTGCCCATAAATTTTGTTCATTGGTTGCAATAGCGATTGCATCTTGCAAGTTGTCCGGGTTCTTTCTTAAAATTGTCATTTTTAAGCTCTGATTTGTGAGCCCATCCACGAACGTGTCTATTAGTTGTCTTTCAATTGCATCTCCTCCCTGGCCTAAGAATGCCTCTTCATCCAAGAACAAGATACGTTCAGCATACAACTGAATGTTCTCGCCTTTCTTTTGAACTGTTTGTCTCAACATGCTCAAGGCAAACTGTGAATCGGTCACATCAGAGAAGCGTTTTGCAAGTTCTCCCTTAAGATCTCCCTATGTACTATCGGGCAAAGCATTCATGTACCTTTGAATGTAACTACTTACTGTACCCTTACTTGCTTGAAAAGCAATCATTTTCTTCCTGCCATCAGGAAGATTCATCAAGGCACAATACTTTTCTATGGCCTTTACCCAATTCCGGAAACCCTTTGGTTCCCCTTCAAAAATAGGTACCATCTGAGCTACTCCCTGAGCACTTAAAGCAGACTGCACACCAGCCATTCCTGTTGCTAAATCAGCAAACACCTGGCCTATGCCACTAGCACCAGGTTGAACATTTGCATTAGCACCATCCATGATAGTTTAGTATTAAAGTCAAAGGTTAGCTAAAAGTTACAATAAAAAGAGATAAGTGACCTTTCCTACCTTTTCTTGAATCGGCTGTGTCCACAACAAGACTGAAATCCTGGTCTTATAGGCACCAAATTAACTATGTAGCGTAGTTGTGGGGGCAGTATCCGAAGGAGGACCTCAGATGGCCCAATCACTCAATAAAAAAGTCTTGTTAAATGTTCACAATATAATTAGCGTTTATATTCCAACAAGTACGTACAATAATCGTATAGTGGTAATAAGTTTAAATCTTAAAATCTTACTTCTTCCACGGAGACATCATCTTATATACTCTCTGGCTAAACACCCTCTATGCTATCAAGGCGCCATCTATATACTTTCCAAGTCGATACTTCTGTGGTGGTTCTTTTTGTTTTATGTCTTGGTGTATAAAATTTTTTTGTGCTGTTGGCGCCTTATGTGTGTTTTCATATTTTTAGTTAAGTTAAGGTAACTGAGTGGCCACCTATTGGGAAAATAGCTGCTCATTCGGCTTACGATATGTTTCATGGTATAAGTACCTGATTGTTAGTTTGGTTTTTTCCCACCTCGGTTTTTGGAGTGGGAATCTTTTTCTGATTGCTCCTTTTCCTGATCTTTGCCTACTTGTACCTTTTTACGTCATGGCTAGCCAATCAAAATAAAGGTCAGTCACTCAGCGCCACCTATATACGTATTGAACTAAAGATATCAACCAATCACACGGCAGCAGAATGACGTAATGGTTGACATTTGCTAAATATCACAAAGTTGGCAACCAATTTGATAATCACAGATATTCCAAGGTTCAGTGCCAAAAAAGTAGTCTTTATTTATATCGCTTACTTCATTTGTCAACCTGGTATTTGGAGGTGTTAACAAGTTGTTTATCAATCGAAATGTCAAATACCAGGTGCCCAAATGTCAGTCACGTTCTGCCAGTTTCATCATCCAAATCTAAATGTCAGAGATATTGCACTAAACATGTGACTGATTATGCAACCATGTACTCTTGCAAATGACACAAGGTACAAAATATACATGTAGCTAATTAAGCTCATTAGTAATTAACCCAATTAACAGCTTAATTAGCAGAGGTCGGCACTGACTATGTTATAAGAACAGACGAATGTTTGCAGTAGTTGTGTGATTGGCCAAGTCTCATCGAGTTGTAAGTATCATTTCATTTATATTTTATTTTGTTTGTAAACACTATCAGTGGATACCATTGTTTCTGTGCTGAGTTATTAAGTTGTTTGCTAGAAAACTCAGTAGAGCGGATAATTTTACGATTTGCAACATTTTATTATTGATGCGCTTGTATGCATTTACAATTTACATACTTTTATAGCAAAACGGCGCCCAAAATAATTAGTATAGTAAAGACACAAACAAGAATGAATGGTTCATGAAGATAGCTCATGCATTATCGAGTGAGCATGAGAAATTAATTTAATGCTATGTTCTAGGCATTAAACCGTAAATATAATGTGATTGTACATTATTAACTTTGTAATTAATGTTTCAATATTCATATACTAGAACGTTGCATGTCGAGATTGAATTATGCTTGAACGGCATATTTTTCATGCATTCAGACATAAATAAATTTATGCGTTAATTTCGTGTAACAAAGCATTAATACATGAAACGTGAAGCATGCATTCAGGTGTATTAATGAGTAAACTCTATGCGTTAGCATTATGTTTTATGCTCCAAAAGCATGATAAAAGTGCATACAAATGTATATAGCTTTACATGTATTATTTTAACTATGCGGTTCAGCTCAGATAAAGATTATTTTTATTTGAATTGATATGTATTAAGTTGAATTCTGCAATGCTAAGATTTACACAGTTATTCATGCATTGCAGATTCATGTAGTAGATTGGTAAGAGTGATTTACTCATTGTAAATCTCATTTGTTCTAATGAGTACCCAACATGGTAAATTGTGTGATTATTAATTATACTCTACCACGTGTATTAAAACTGATAATTTCATACTGCTAATGGTAGAATATTTAAATGTGTTTTAATTTATTTCAAGACCGTCTTATTTTGTTCCTGTCTGGTCCTGTATTTGATGAGCTGAACGAATAAATGTTTTCAAGATGTCAACCTCAGTAGTTATTCCAACCCCAAGCTACATGTAGTCTGACCGATGAACCCGCCAGTTACAGCTGGATATTACAGGAAGGTCTGTAAAACAATTTCAATTATAGCTGAGCCTTTGGCAAACTTAGTTTATGATAAGAAGGTCAGGTATTTTTGAATAAGTCTTGTAAGAGTTATTGTTCAGTTAAAGACCATACTTTAAGTGTTTCAGCCCTATTGTCATCACAGAATGAAAAAGAGACTCCATTTGAGTATTAGCTACAAGCACATGTCTCATGTTTCAAAAGCACAATCTTGACAATAGACACATAAGAGGTAGAGATAATATTATACCAGACACACTTTCAAGAGCTTGGCAGTTTTGCCTTGTATATTTGCATATGAGTATTTAAAAAGAACTGCTGCTGGTGTTGTGTCTTGTGTGGCGACCCTAAAAAGTCTCCCCGTACATCATCCATAGTGCAGATTATATTATCCTTTTGGTCCTTTGAGATCAGAGAGGATATTTTGAGAAATCAGAAAATTATTATCGGTTTAGATTCATATTCTAACCAACGTTCAATATATTTGGCACCATTTTGATTATACTAGTCTTTGTATCGACTAGCCTGCTGAAAGTTGAAAAATTACTGTAACCATGCCCAAACATATAGCCATGTTGAGCCAAGGGAATTAAGTGCGAAATTTCCGTAAAATAAGCCGATTAATTGATGCAGTTATTTCCCTGTAGGCCACTGACAATGTCTTTAGCAGACTTATTTACCTGTGCAATTCATCGGACATCTGGCGCGCAGGAATCCGATTATACCTGTAGTGATAATACCTGTTGACGTAGATCCCTATTTGCATTGCTCATGACGCGTGCCTTATTTACAGTTTGTATAGGAAGGAGACACAAATTAATAGTTTGTAAATTTATTTTGTAAAGACTTTCATAACATTATTATATAATATCACGTTGTACATTCCAACATCATATAATTCGCATTGTAGTTCGGTAAATGACTTCAACAAATTAAATTGTTAAACGCTCACAGACAATAAAATACCAATAATAAACAGAAGTGTAAAATGATGTAAAAACATATAAAATAAGAGTCAAAAAAATAAAAAGCTTGAAATTAATTTCTAGTTCATTATATTTTTAATTGGCGGGTTCTAATTCGAATTCGATTCGAGGCTTTTGATTGCATTACGTCGAGAATACCTTGATTCCAATTTCCAGTAGTTTTCATTTGTAGTATTGTGGCTTCTTTTTTGGCTTTTCACAGTCGTCATCTGTAAGTACTTCAATTCGTTTACGCGTTTTAAGTTCATCAACGGTTTGGTCATGTTTATTGCTGCGCTTTTGATGAACCATTTTGACAACATTCATTTTTCTACGCCTTGACCACTGAAATTGAGCAGTCCAGCATCTATTTACAAAGCTGGGCACATGATATGAGCCAGTGCATGAGAAAACCAACAATCTCCATATGCGAAAACAAAGGCGCAGATCAGTTGAGGGAGCTAATCAGCGCCTTCGTTTTCGCTACATGGATAGTAAAATTCCTCTTCTTTCTAAATCCAAAAGTTCCACTCTCTAGCCATCTTCTGTGCATGTGCAGCCTGGTTTGTGTCAGACTTGGTCGGAACCCCAAATTGTTAGTTTCTCACGCACAGGCTTATATAGGAGACAATGCATGTACGGATCCAAAGCGACCTTTCTTTTCTAAACCAAGAAATGTTTCTAACCATTTTCTAATGGGCTCAAACAATGTTTCCATTTGGACTTGAATATTATTTTGCGTCAAGAAATTGTGTATGTCGGCTATTTCTCGCCACAAGAATACTTACATCGTCATGAATGTCATTGTTAATAATGAAAAGTAATTTATCTGACAAGGACTTTGCTAACTTCATGTAGTCACAAACTGTTAAAGACGTCACTTGAGGATTACTGGTTTTGTGTGACCTTCCATACATTGAATTTCACACCTAAGTCATTTATTGCCTGCACTAATCTGTCTGCGTGATCAGATTTCTGACTAGACACTTCTGCCTTATTGTCAAGTTGCCTGCAGTTATCAAGCGGGTTGGACATCAAAATGTCACAAATTCGCCAAAAACAAATTCAGTTCATCTGGAACAACCTTAATGGCAGTTTGTTTTTACACCATGTTGTTTTGCCAAGTAAAAACATTTCAACTTTTCTGCTGTTCTGTTCACTGTGTCAGATTCATAATACTTCATGTCTTTTGAAATATATGTGTGATTGTTTTTATCATCCACAAACCAGGGGCAAGCAGGTTCAGGAAGTTGTCAGTGACAGCCGATGGAATAAGCGACACTTGTTCCCAAGTCGACTGTTGGCGATGATAGCCTTGCCATTTGACGAGAAAATAAAATACTACATGAGCCATAGCACCACAAAAACAATTAAGAAATAACATGTTTGTAAAGAGAAGAATAAGACCAATATGCATATCTATAGAGTGCAAGTTTGCAAGTTACTTTTATTAGCTCGGTTTTTTTATTCCCCGAATGAAGTGAGAATACGTGCCCATGCTGATCTGGAACTGAGCAAAATGAACCTATTGTGATGCGGTTTGCCAACTAGCGGGTATCTTGTCAAAACAGTGTCCTGTATGAAATATTGTGCATCTATTCGCAAGTGTTAAAAGTATGTTACCTGTAATAAAATTTTGATGGCTAGCGCGTGTCTTATAGCCCCAGGTAAACAACAACATGATCGTGTTTTCTTAGCAAACAATTAGTGCAATGGTGGAGTAAATGGTTTACGTTTCCTCATCTAAATTGCAATTACAAGTACATTAGAGATTGAAGACAGACAATCATTCATTTTAACAATTGTCAAAAATATAGCTTTATGTCCAAGCAAATGCCTAATGTCATTTGGTACCGGCTATCATTCATAAGAAAGAAAGAAAGAAAGAAAGAAAGAAAGAAAGAAAGAAAGAAAAAGAAAGAAAGAAAGAAAGAAAGAAAGAAAGAATGAAAGAAAGAAAGAAAGAAAGAAAGAAACAAAGAAAGAATAATGTGGTTTATATAGCGGCTCAAGTTATTTCTTATACTGTCAGATATGGGGTAATTTGGGTGAATATCGACCACTTATATTTTATATTGTAAAATTTTATTGAAAAAAAAAGAAGATATTTTTTAATATTTTTGCTCAAAGCATTGTTTTCTTGAAAGAAAGAAAACATACTACGTTTTTTGTTCCTGCTCTATTTTAAACAATTTACAGAATTAATAGCATCGCTCATTCATTTATTTTACATTTTGATAATTGTCAGAAAGATAGTTTTATGTCTAAGAAAATCCCTAACGTCATTTAGTACCGGCTATCACACATGAGAAAGAAAAAAAGAAAGACGTATCAATTTGGCATATAAAATATCTATGTACTGAATTCTAGTAACATGATAATTATTAAAATGAAAGTATAAAATAAAACAACTAGCGCTATCTGAATGTTTCCGACGAGGCGGTTCTAACGTGAATCCACAATGATTCAGCAAAAATATAAAAATATGGAATTTTTCTGACGAATTTTCCATTATTTTTTCAGCTTAAAAAAATCTCTGTACATTGCATGGGCAAGTTTTCGTAATGTGATTGAAATTTATTTGCTGAAAGAAGCCATGGTTTGTTAGTTAGCACACAAACCTTGGCCATATATGGTTTGCAAACATCTTAAGTGTCACTGTGAAACTGTGAAGACGTTAATCAAAGAAATGGCCGAAAATTGTTTTTCGCAACAAATTTCACATCTGTCTTGGTTGAAGTAATTTTCAAATTAAATGCGGTGGAAAATTAATTTTCAAAAGATGTTTGCACTTGCATTTACATACCGAACTATTTGATTTCAAAATGACCTTTAATTGATTGCACATGATCTTAATTGGTGAAACAAGTGCACTTATAACTAAAAATAGCGTGCACGTGGAAACACAAAAAATGAATGAACAAATAGATTAAACAAATAAAATAAATTATGGAAATATAACAAAATAGTAATAATATCGCCAAAAATTCAAGATTATTGCTTTTTTTTCATTCGTCCTAATTTCATTACTGTAACAAATAGCGCGTATATTGCCTGGAGCCATTGTCACGATAACTCAGTCAAGGAAACGGACTTAGAAAAATTTGATGATATTTATTCAGGCTTCTGAATGCTCAAAACCGATTTTCGGGATTATCAGGAACTAAAACGGACAAAGATACTCTTACAAATTATATATCAGCTTAAAGTCTAGAAGACAAAGAATAACATGATAACAGGAAAAATAATCGCATTTGAAAAGAAAATAAAGTTTGACCCATGTAAAATGCGAACATTCGTATATTTGATACAGAACCAGTATCAAATAGATATGACTCACACCAGTCACATTTCTGAGCCCCAGTTACCACGAAGATGACAAAATAATTTAATAAAATTGATATCAATTTGAAGGTAATATTTTTTTTTTCAAACAGTAACAGGAAAAATAATGACATTTGCAAAGAAAAGGTATTTAATAGAGTTTTTGCTTAATGTCCCTATGGTTCCCATGTAAAAAATTGGACAGGTAAACTAGTCCACACCTTTTACGGAAACAGGTAAATCTTCGGCAATTTCCGGCGCTATGATGTTTATGTTTGGGCATGTCTCTTTGGCTTTATGTTGCCAAATCTAAAGGGTCACTGACGAGGCTTGAATAGCCGAAACCGCGGTATGGTCCATCACCTTTCTCGAAAATATGCTCACTGCTCTTAAAGGATCTCAGTTTTATTTTTATTACGGGTTGCAGGAGGAGTCAAATGAAACATGGGACGACACTAAAAACAAAGTGAGAGAAAACATTACCAGGGATTTAGAAATGAACGGACATGGGCTCAGCATAGAACGAGCACACAGAATTCAGGGATCGGAAAAGCCACGCCCAGTGATAGTGAAATTTTCTTTTTATAAAGATAAGAAAAGGGTACTGAAAGCGTATAGGCAGAAAAGGAAAGAGGTCAATGATCTGATTAAGCAACATGAGCGTGAGGAGCAAAACGAGGGAAAGGGCGATGATAATCCAGTAGAACTTGACTTTGGACAGTTCCGAAAGGAAGAAACGGTATGCGAGGACTTTCCGAATCGGGTAATGAAGGCAAGAAATGATTTGCGCAAATTTCTGAAGAGTGCAGTTAAAGAAGAGAAGAACGCTTATTTGAGATATGACAAATTAGTAATTGATGGCGAGCTCTATGAGTATGACAATGAAGCAGGAGATATAGTTCAAATTGACAAATAGGTAGATGCTTAATAGGCAGCACAATAATTATAACGAACAACATAGTAACGTGAACGATGCCGTAAAAAACTTAAACCTAGGCTGTTGGAATATTGAAGGGTTGTCAAAACATGAGAGTTCAGTTGATCTGATAAATTTTGTAAAATGTTTCGATATTTTTGGATTTTGTGAAACATGTGGGCAAAATGCTAATCAGTTTGATAATTGTGTGACAGGTTTTCAAGCATATTCATCGATCCGTAAAAACGTTTTAGAAGGGGTCGCCCATCTGGTGGTGTCTCTGTATTTGTGAAATAAAACTTAATTGAAAAGGGATTAGTTAAACGAATATTCAACGATTTTGATGAATGTGTTGTTTTATTGTTAGATGGAAAGGTACTAGGTACACATAGAGAAACGATTGTCTGCTTTCTGTATATATCTCCAGAGGGATCTACCATTTATAATGAAGACACAGGCTATAATGACATTGAAATATTTGACAATAAACTATTTCAAATGGTGCAGCAATACCCAGATTCTGATATCATGTTAGCTGGAGATTTTAATGCACGCTGTTGTGATTATCAAGATATTTTACTTAATGATGAATCAGACTTTGTTTTTCAGAATGAAGCCATATATGAGTCAGATTTGTTTGAACTGCCGAGAAAATCTAAGGATCTCAATCATAATTCATTTTGTTTGTCATTAATAGAACTCTGTAAAACCTACAGTATCCACATTCTAAATGGTAGGTCGCCTGGGGATAGAGATGGTGAGATTACATGCGTTGCTAACGATGGGTGTAGTATCGTGGATCATTTTATAGTGTCAAGTAGCCTGTTTCCATCAGTTTCTAAGTTTGAGATTGTAAACCGCAGTGAATTTGTTCATTTTCCACTGAGTTGTTGCTTGAGCTTTAATACATCTGAACAATCAGACAGATATTAGGTAGGCAATGAGGAAACATCGAAATATTTTAAGAAGTTCAAATAGAATGAAAATCTAAAAAGTACTTTTGTTAACAACTTTAATACATTATTTGAAAGGATGAAAGAAACCATAATTATCAATTTAGAGGCTAGTATTGATGACTGTGCTCAGTCAATTGATGAGATATACCATAAAGCTGCTGAATGTATGAAAGCTAAATTAAAAAAAAAACATAAAGCTGATAAACAAGAACCCTGGTGGGATAATGAATGCGAAAAAATAAAGAAAGAGAAATATAAAGCCTTAAGAATTTTCAGAAATGATAGCAATTATCAAACTTAATCAATTATAAGACATTGAGAAATCGTTTTAAAGATACTTTTAGGCAGAAAAAGTTAGATTTTCAAAAACGCAATAGAGATGACTTAATTGCTTCTCGATCTAACATGAACTTGTTCTGGAGGACCGTCAAAAAGTTTAGGTTTAAGAAACCGAACATTATCATTAAGCCAGAAAGATGGATACACCATTTTACCGAATTATTATACGTACCGAATTTAGGGAATTTAGCTGATAATGTCAATAACTTTGAAGAAGGGGGGCGGTACAACGATGTTTTCAATATACCATTTACGATGTCGGAATTAAGAAACAGTATCAAGAACTTGAAATTGGGTAAATCAGGTGGCCCAGAGGTTTACTCGCAGAGATGATAATAAATACAATTAACGATATTTCAACTGTACTGCTGCCATTATTTAACGCAATATTAGTAAAAGGGGAATATCCAGAAAACTGGTCGCTAAGTATACTTTGTTCGATGCATAAATCTGGGTCAATGAGTGATCCGAATAATTTCAGGGGTGTATCATTAATTGATATATTAAACAAGATATTGACAGGCATGATGTATGATCGAATACATAAATGGGCAGAAGATAATTCTAAATTGAATGAATCCCAGTCAGGCTTTAGAAAAGGCTATTCAACCATAGATAATTTATTTACTTTAATGTCCTTAGGTCAGAAATATTTAAGTAAAGAAGGGGGAAGATTGTATTGCCTTTTTGTTGATTTTCTAAGGCTTTTGATAGGATAGATCACGAAACGCTCATCAACAGTCTTATAAGAAATGGTATGCATGGGAAAATATTAACATTATTGATAGCTATGTATAAAAATCTTTGTTTATGTGTGAAGGTAGATAACCAGAAATGTACTTCTCAGTTCTCTTGTAATATTGGAACCAGACAAGGATGTAAATTGTCAACAATATTGTTTATACTTTTTATTTACGATTTAATAGATGAGCTGAATAATTCCGGTATTAACGGTATACAGATTTCTGCCAATGAACCTGATGTTCTTACTATTTTATATGCAGATGATATGGCAAACGTAAGATATACTGTTAGGTTTTTGCAAATGCAAATTGATATAATAGCACGATTTTGTGAAAGAACGAATATGAAAATAAATCTACAAAAAACCAAAGTGATGGTGTTTCGAAATGGGGAAATTCTGAGGTATTATGAGAAATGGTACTATGATGGAATCGAAATAGAAAAGTACAAGTAGGCAAAGATCAGGAAAAGGCGCAATCAGAAAAAGACTCCCACTCCAAAAAACAAGGTGGGAAAAAACCAAACTAACAATCAGGTACTTATACCATGAAAACATTTCGTAAGCCGAATGAGCAGCTATTTTCCCAATAGGTGGCCAATCAGTTACCTTAACTTCACTAAAAAATATGCAAACATACATAAGGCACCAACAGCACAAAAATATTTTAAACACCAAGACAACAAAAAGAACCACCACAGAAGTATCGACTTGGAACGATCAGTAGCACAAAGTTACTGGCGGGTTTAAATCGATTTTACACGGCCGTAACCTCACCCTCAGCTTCTGCAGTGGTTCATAACATTTAGTTAGAGACTGTCTCTGCTTATAAATATATGGGCTTGTTCATAACACCGAGACTTATTTGGTCTTATGCTAAGGAAAATTTGGCTATACAGGCGGGAAAGTCGATAATGTCAATGTTAAAAATGCAGCATTCTGATGGATATTTTGGGTATTCAGAATTATTTAAGCTTTTTGATACTATGATCAAGCCTATACTACTTTACGGGTTGGAAATATGGGGGTTTGAGGTTTCGGATACAATTGAAAATGTGTAAAATACTTTTTGTAAACGGTTCTTAAAATTGCCAAGAAATACCTTTCACGAAGTAGCACGAGGAGAATGTGGCAGATATCCGTTGTATGTTGACTATTACTGTAGGTGCATTAGATATTGGATCAAATTCATTAGGATGAGTTCTACAAGATATTCAAAGAAATGTTATAAAATGTTGCGTAATTTGGGTGAAACCGGAAGGATAACATGGGCGTCAAAAGTTAGGGAACTACTCTTTCGTAATGGATTTGGTTATGTATGGGTTGTCGAAGATGTGGGCGATCTGAATTTATTTATGAAAGCTTTTAAACAGAGGCTAATTGATTGTTGTAAACAAGACTGTTGCGCAGTAATTATGGAATCTGGTAAAACTCGACATTATAGATATATTATGCCTGTATTGAAAGTTGCTAATTATATAAATTTTAATATCCCATTGAAATATAGGATTGCTTTAAGTAAACTGAGATGTTCAGTACATAAATTGAACGTGGAAACAGGTCGGCATAGTGATATAGCATATGTATAAATATGAATTTTGTGTAACATGTGAATCGAAGATGAGCTTCATTTTGTCTTTTGTCATGAAGTGCCCTGTATATGATCAAAATAGAGGTGACTGTTTGCCAAACATTGACTTTGGTATTGCTACCGCTGATACGTTTTATTCTCTTTTCAATAGCTCAGAGCAGCAGGTGCTAAGTCTTGCAAAATATATTTAGAATGCTTTCATCATGAGAGAAAATATACTCAAAGAAATCAATGTCTGACGTACACAAACTGGTTATAATTCAATTTATCTTATCGTTCGTAAAAAGGTACAAGTAGGCAAAGATCAGGAAAAGGCGCAATCAGAAAGATATTCCCACTCCAAAAACCGAGGTGGGAAAAAACCAAAGTAACAATCAGGCACTTATACCATAAAACATATCGTAAGCCGAATGAGCAGCTATTTTCCCAATAGGTGGCCACTCAGTTACCTTAACTTAATTAAAAATATGAAAACATACATAATGCGCCAACAGCACAAAAAAATTTTAAACACCAAGACATAAAACAAAAAGAACCACCACAGAAGTATCGCCTTGGAACGATCAGTAACACAAAGTTACTGGCGGGCTTAAACCGGTTTAACAGGATCCTAACCTCACCCTCAGCTTCTGCAGTGGTTCATAACATTTAGTAAGTTCTTCGGTCCTCGTGGTGAATCTCTAACTAGTCAACGAATCATCAAGAACAAACAAATAAATCATGATAAACATCCTGATGAATCAAAAACAAGGACACACAGATTGAGTAAGCTGCCCAACGATGGAGATCCCTGGCGCCGGATAAACAACTAACTCCGGAGCAAAAGAAAACACCAGTTGGACCCCGGTGGGCCAAGCAACAGACAAGAAAAGCGTGTATTGTCTTATTTGGTGTCATATTTCTGGAACGGAGAGTATAGCTACTGTCTTATATGATTTCTCATATCATTTTTGAACAATTTGTGCGCTCGATATTGTTATGTAATGTTATATGTTATTTGTATTATGGGCCGGAGGCCAGAGTTACTGAATAAACTTATTGTCATTAGTGTCATTTATTTTTATTTATTTCATAAAACTTTATTTTTATTTGAAGAGGGGAAGTGTTATGTATAATAATGTTGGTTAGTACTTGTTTGCTTTCCTAAAAGTGGTTACTTGTAATCAAAGGGGTGTAACCTTGATTATATATTTCATTGTATGTTATTCTTTTGTTTCTAGAATTTATAGTTTAGAAAGTATGGTATTGATTATTTCATCATGATTATATAATTAAGAAGTTATGGGCATATTATAAAAAATTCTATGAGGACATTACAGGGAATTCAAGATGTACTGAAATAAAAAAGTACAAGTAGTTAAAGATCAGGAAAAGGCGCAATCAGAAAAGGAAATTCCCTCTCCAAAAGCCGAAGTGGGAAAAAACCAAACTAAAAATCAGGTACTTATACCATGAAAATATTTCGGATAAATTACAGAGAATAACTTCAAACATGGATTTACTGTTTATTTACACAACGTTTCAGCCACATCATGAAATTATTTTTCCAATAGGTGGCCACTCAGTTACCCAAACTTAACTAGAAATATGAAAACATACATAAGGCCCCAACAGCACAAAACTTTTAAACACCAAGACATAAAACAAAAAGAACCACCACAGAAGTATCGCCTTGGAACGATCAGTAACACAAAGTTACTGGCAAGAGCAGGGTCGTGCATGCTGATCACATAACAGAGTTACACCTTTTTCATGATGTGGCTTACTCAATAACATTAGGAAGGTTCAAAATTTGGAAAACAAAGCTGTGTCACAACAAAACTTGTTTTATGAACAGTACTAGTTCTACAGTTACAGCAAGGCAAAGACACTGATCAACTGCACAGTTATAACAAGCTGATCTGGATCTTACAGTCTATAGGACAAAAGCATCTCACTTGCAAAACCCAAGGTCATATAGTACCAGGCTGGTTTAGATTTAAGGTCACTGCACTCAGTGTACTATTGTCGGGTGATGTAAATTTGGAAATGAACTGTGACACAACAAAACCTGCATTAATGAATAGTACTATTTGTACTGTAAGAAAAAGACACTGAACAACTGCACAATTGTATCAGAAAGCTGACCAGGATCTTATACAGCCAATAGGATAAATCAGATAATCAACTGATTTTTGCTTCAAGAGCAGTGTTTGGTAAATAATACCACACTTCGAGCTTTCATCTTCGGCTCGTGAGGTCATGATGAAAGTTGAAAGTGTGGTATTATTTACAAAATACTGCTCTTGAAGCAAAAATCAGTTGATTATCTATAACTTACTTGGTTGTTTTCCGCTTGTTTTATTACGCTTGCTTGTAACACATGACACCTGGACCATTTATAAATACTTTCGTTCCCCTTTCCTAAGGATGCTCCACATGAAAAGGTACAAGTAGGCAAAGATCAGGAAAAGGCGCAATCAGAAAAAGATTCCCACTCCAAAACCGAGGTGGGAAAATACCAAACTAACAATCAGGTACTTATACCATGAAAACATTTCAGAAGCCGAATGAGCAGCTATTTTCCCAATAGGTGGCCACTCAGTTACCTTAACTTAACTAAAAATATGAAAACATACATAAGGCGCCAACAGCACAAAAATATTTTAAACACCAAGACATAAAACAAAAAGAACCACCACAGAAGTATCGACTTGGAACAATCAGTAACACAAAGTTACTGGCGGGTTTAAATCGATTTTACATGGCCATAACCTCACCCTCAGCTTCTGCTGTGGTTCATAACATTTAGTTAGTTCTTCGGTCCTCGTGGTGAATCTCTAACTAGTCAATGAATCATCAAGACATAAAATTTTAAACACCAAGACATAAAACAAAAAGAACCACCACAGAAGTATCGCCTTGGAACGATCAGTAACACAAAGTTACTGGCGGGCTTAAACAGGTTTAACAGGATCCTAACCTCACCCTCAGCTTCTGCAGTGGTTCATAACATTTAGTAAGTTCTTCGGTCCTCGTGGTGAATCTCTAACTAGTCAACGAATCATCAAGAACAAACAAATAAATCATGATAAACATCCTGATGAATCAAAAACAAGGACACACAGATTGAGTAAGCTGCCCGACGATGGAGATCCCTGGGCGCCGAATAACTTACTAACTCCAGAGCAAAAGAAAAACATCAGTTGGACCCCGGTGGGCCAAGCAACAGACAAGAAGCTCCGGCCCCAACCAACTAAAATGAATAGCTTTAAGTCGGGGCCATCATAGAGTCTGACGCCCGACCAACCGGCGTGCAATTAAAGAAGGCAGCATAGTTATCAACCGTGATTGGGTTAAAAACTAAGCATGCAGACTGTCGCATAACATTCAAGTTATAACCTATACGTCTGTAACGTATTATGATTATTCTAAACTGAAAAGAAAAATCATTACTTCCTATAAGTTTCTTAAATTTGTAAACCAAGTCACCATAAAATTCTGGTTCCGAAAGGCCCTCACTTAAAAGCGTCTTTAACCCAACATTATATTTGGAAATCAATTCATAGTGTCTACGATAAAATTTAGAAAAGGTTTTTCGAAGTTTATGATACCGATAGCCCTGTTGGAGAAGTTTGGCCGTTAAACATTTATTTCGAGCGTTGAAGTCTGTAACATGATTGCAGACTCTAGCAAACATAATAAGTTGCGAAATGTATACACCATAAGAAGCACGACGAGGAACGTCACCACCCAAAAACGGAAAATTTACTATATCAAAATCAAAGCCATCGCGCTTATCATAAATTTTAGAAGAAACAAATCCATTTGCAACAGAAAGATGTAGATCTAAAAAGGGGGCTTCGGTATCCGAGATATTGGCTTTGTTCAACTGTAGTTCAGATGGATAAATTTGATTGACCATACCTTCAAAATAAGGGTTGTCAATCTTCAAAAGGTCATCTAGGTACCCAGAAGTGGAATTAAAAGCCTCGATAACATCAACTTGATTATCATGGTTAAGAGAATCCATGAAATCTCTTTCGTAGCAGTATAAAAATAAATCAGCTACGAGAGGTGCGCAATTTGTACCCATCGGAATTCCAACAATTTGTTTGTATAATTTGGTCCCAAATCTAATATAGATATTATCCAGGAGATAGGATAAGGCGTCGCACACATTCTGACATGACCAAAGTGTATACCGACTTTGGTCAGAGGAAGTGAAAAAAAGCCTTATGTATGTTTTCATATTTTTAGTTAAGTTAAGGTAACTGAGTGGCCACCTATTGGGAAAATAGCTGCTCATTCGGCTTACGATATGTTTCATGGTATAAGTACCTGATTGTTAGTTTGGTTTTTTCCCACCTCGGTTTTTGGAGTGGGAATCTTTTTCTGATTGCGCCTTTTCCTGATCTTTGCCTACTTGTACCTTTTTCTGTCATTACATGCCAAATAAAGTGAACCATAGTTTTTAATGCCCTTGTGAAGGTCCACTCTATCAAATCCAGAAGTTTTTCTTTAATTAGATTATATGGTAAAGTTGTATACAGAGTAGAAAAATCATATGTGGACAAGCTCGTCGCACGGAACCCTCTACACTTCAATTTATTGAGCACCTCACAAGAATTCTTTATTGACCAAAACCAATTTTTATTTGAATTTTCATACACTGTCTCACAGTATCTTATAACATGAGATTTGATAGCAGTAAGACAGGAAGTTATTAATTTAGAAAGTTCAGTAGTAGTACAAGAGCTAGAATTTGCAATAAATCTAGCTTTGTATGGTCTTTTGTGAAGCTTAGGTAACCAATACTTCGTAGGAAGTTTGTCTTGGCCTTCATTGACACAAACAGAAAACTTTACCGGTAAATCGTTTAAGTGGCCATTAACTACAGACATTTCATCAGTATCTGTCTCCAGATAAGCCCTGGTACCATCAAGCTCCTGGTTTAAGGTGTTAACGTAGTGAAGCCTACAAACAACAACAACAAGTTTGGCTTTGATTGGCCAAGCGGTTTCAGAGAAAGGTACAAGTAGGCAAAGATCAGAGAAGAAGATCTTTGAACATTATGATAATATACATGTATATTACCCCGGGGTGCGGGGCAGACCTACCCCTGGGGTCCATTTTTTCAGAATTTAGATCTTCAGTCCATTTGCCAATGTCCATAAAGTTTTTCCCCTCAAATGACATTTTGACAATTTTCCCTTTCAAATGCATGGGCAACCTATGTTGACCTTGTCGTAAGATAGGTCAAGGTCATCCCAGGGTCATGATTTATATAAACTTTGTAGAGCCCCTCATCCTTATGCTTCATGATAAAGTTTCAAAATTGTAGGTCTTCTGGTTCTAGAGGAGAAGATTGTTAAAGATTTTTACTATTTATAGCCATGGCGGCCATCTTGTTCATGTGACCTGGACCATTTATATAAACTTTTGTTCCCCATTGCTAAGGATGTTCCACATGAAGTTTGGCTTTGATTGACCCAACGGTTTCAGAGGAGAATATCTTTGAATTTGTGGACGGACGACGACGGACGACGGACGGACGACGGAGCATGGTCATCTGTGAGGCTTCGGCTCAGGTGAAGGTGAGCTAAAAAGGGGCATAATTTGGACGTGAAAAAAATTTTGTCAACGTATTTGTTTATGATATTTCAATACCCTAGCATGCACCATTAAAATGTTTCAAATTTCATCGGAAAGTGGAATAATCAATCACATTTCAAAATTATATAATTTTGTCAAAATTTAAGGAAAAGTTCTCAATTTTAATCAGGTGAATTACTTCAGTCAAAATCTGTATGCCAAATATGAAGGCTCTAGTTCAAATACTTTTTGAGATATTTTGCACACCAGATTTTCAAATTTTGTTTTCAAAGGGACATAAGCAAGAAAAGAGGCATAACTCGGACATGAAAAAATACGGGTCAACTGTTTTTTGTTTTGTTTTTTTTTCATGAAGAATATGAAAAAATACGGGTCAACTTTTTTTTTTTTTTTTCATGAAGAATATATGTATGAAATTCAAAACCTTAGCATGCACCATTAAAACGTTTCAAATTTCACCGTAAAGAGGAATAATGAATAAAAAAATCTAAATTTTAATATTGTGTCAGAATTTAAAACAGAAGTCACACAGTAGCGTATAAGTGAAACGCGCGCCAGGCGTGTTAAGCAAATAGCAAAATACCACATACGCCAGACGCACGTTGGAAACTCGTTCAAAACTCGCTACAAGCGAGTTTGGTACGCCTGGTGTACGTCTGGCGCGCTGTACGTCGGAAAAAGACTCTGCGCGTTTCGCGCGCGTTTGGGCTAAAAAAGTTAAACATCCTTTAAAGATTTCTAGAAGCTCGACGTGTCTCAGGCGTGTGACTTATATGTCCCAAATAAGTTTCACGCACGTTACAAGCGCGTTGAATACGTTCTGAACGCGTTTGGTGCGTTTGAGGTACGCCAGTGTACGTTAAACAGCAGTCACACATTAGCGTATAATTGAAACGCGCGCCGGGCGCGTTGAATAAATTGCAAAATTCCACATATGCCAGGCACACGTCGGAGACACGTTCAAAACGCGTTACGAGTACGTTGTGTATATTAAACATATTTTATTGCAATCAACTAACAATGGGATAAGACACAAGTTATATCAACATTATGAAGTCCTCTCCCTCAGCTCAACTAGCTAGTGCTGATGGTACAGTGATGAAACAGTTCATTTTATATTAACATACATATTACATACAGACGTGTGGTCATGAGCGGTGGCGGCTACTTATAGCAAAGTATAAGTTTGTATTATCTGGGAAACACAGTTCTAAAACATAACTCAGAAAAGGGGCATAATTTGGACATGAAAAAATACGGTTCAGCTATTTTTTCATGATGAATATGTGTATGAAATTTCAAGATCCTAAATTTAGCATGCACCATTCAAAAGTTTCAAAAATTAAAGTGTAACAGACGTACAAACAGACAGACAGGCAGAGACAAAGTGGGGGCATAAAAAGGATAATTGTCACTCATACGAATTTAAAGTATACCTTTAACTGCGACACGAAAACTAGCAAAGATGGAAAATATCACGTAATTACCTGAGATTTTAGCAGCTTTTATGATGCCTTCTGTGATTTTTTCTACCAGTTGTTTGTTTGTGTATTTGATTGAACTGCTGTCAGTGAGATCACCGCCGGAGACCTTGATCACGAGTTTTGGTCTTTTCAAAGCCCATACATCTAGCATGAATTTAACCATATCATACCTCTCGGTTTCATAACCAACAGCAATATACTGCAACAAATGTATATGAGGTAAAGCACAGAGCTGATGCGTAGGTTTACTGCTTTCTAAAGTATTTAACCACTACACATGCATTTTATAAATTGTCTACCATTTTAAATAAGTAGCAAGTTTCAAGACAAGTAACATTAAGTTAATAATTATTGTTGTCACCAGCTAGGGGTACATTTAAATACTTTGAATCATTTAAGCATGTCCATATTTACTCATCAAAAGAAGTTTTGCACCAGTTAATATTTTTCTCATTTTAAAATAAAGTTGAGTAAAGATCTTTTTTCAAACAAACTTTTAACACGTAATACCATGTGAAAGGGCTGGACTTTGTGAATAACAAATCTACTTTTTTTCTTTAAAAAAATAAGTAAAAATGTGCAAAAATGCATGTTTTTGAAAACACCAAAATAACGGATGCGGCTTCCAAACCTAAATTCGTTTCACATCCTCACTCGAGATACTGAAAGCAATCATTTAAAGCAAACAACTAAAAATTGAATTTTATAACCACCATTTTCGACCAACAATAACGATTATTGAGATTTGTTTAAATTCTCAATTAAGCTTAGTAGCTAATCTCGCCAAATAAACGAGTTGTTTTTCCTTCAAACACAGTTTGCAGCACCCCTTTATGTTTAACTGGAGGTACTGCTTTTCAACCCATCCAAATTCAGACTTTTTTAACGCTGCATATCAAAAATATGTACATGCACCATCTTTGACATGAAATCGCCTTTCAAAAGAAAAAAAACAGGAGGCAGATTTCGGTGTCAAAACATCTCATAGTGATCAAAAATTGAAATAAATTTTGAGTTTACTCATTTTCTCCAATATTTATGACTTTTTTTTTTTTTTTTTTTTTTTTTTTTTTTTTTTTCAAAAATTGCAATTTTGTCAAAAAATGCATTTTTACCAAAATTTTGAGATTTTTAAAATTGTTTCTAGGCTAAATCATTAGCTTTGGAGCTCTTGTATGTAAATTTGGAAACAAAATGTGTTCTTAACACTGTAGTATTATTGGTGGAATTTTTTCGATTTTCCAATTTTCAGTATTTACAGAAAATGGGAATTTTCAATTTTTCCTAAAATCGTTTCCGAAAAGTTTTTGGTCTTATCACACACATTATCAGACTCTTTCAGACTGTGCAAATTTAAAAAGCTAGGTTGAAAATTTGTTAGTCAAAATGTCACCTAAAAATATGAAAAAAAAATATAAATGGTGCAAAACTTCTTTTGAGGAGTATATATAGCTTGGAACGATCCTGATGGTCAAATGACAACGATGCTTATTATATTATGGCCATACAAATGTAAATAGCTCCTCCAGGACAGGGTCAGATGACCGTTTTGGGTAAATCTGTTGACATTGTTTTAATTTCTATCCATTCGTTCATTTCATGCAATTCGTAACCACTAAACGATACGTTTTGTGTTCTTAATATGCATATGAAATTGAAGTTGACCTTGCTGAAAAGTAGATCAATGTCATAAATGGGGAATTATTTATACAAAGTTTGCAGAGCATGCCGAAATCATGAGATTATGAGTTCTGCAGAAAACTATTTGAGGGGTTTAGCAAGGCGTCTTCTTGGAGATGTGGCATGAATTTGTAAACCCACTGTCCTTTTAAAAAGACGGTGAGTCATTTTGTATTATTCCTGGTACGAATCCTTATCAGTGACTTTTGAGCTCTAATTCGAAGAATTTACACCTGGATAGTCTACCGAGTTTAAGCTTTCGAGGAGAAGGAAATGATTCTACAGGTTTTTGGGACAAAAACGGGTCTTGGTATACATTGCCACCATGAGAAGATTTGGCAAACACTTACCTTTGCTGTATTCTTTCCATATCCCCTGAAGTCTATTTCACCAAAGGCGTTGTAGGTAGTATCGTCATCACTAGGAATAAAATGTATCTTTATAAATGTAATATTCACTAAATTTATAACACATCCCATTTAGATTTTGTGCACTCCAATGTCTTGTTCAATCAATATGAACGCAAAAACTAAACTTATTAACTTAGATTAATATGTGTCGATTATTAGTTATTACTGTATATCACACCGAATTAATTAGCGGAAATCGCAAACAACCAAACTGATTTGTAAATTGTAAAAAAAAAATGCGTTTTGGATTGCCAAATGACGAGAACGTAAATTGAACGTTCCCGATTGCCAACACGTGATTTCTGGCTCTTGATGTATCGATAAATGCATATGTTTTAAATTTAGAAGATCGCCTGATAAGTGTATGCCAACTTTAAAGTTGAAACTTTAAGGCTCAACGCTAGAAATTGCAATTTATCTTGGGTACCCGTAAACTGCATTAAACGTCATATGGTCACGTGATCGACGTCACTACAGATGTCAACCATTGTGCTAGCAACTTAGTTCAATTGAATAGCGTATATCGCAACAATGGAAAATTTGTCACTAATTGTGTTTAGCTGCTCAAGAAATGGATGCTTTGTACAGTGTTGCAAAATATCATCAAAAACGCTTGCTTGGCTACATCTATGTCGAATTTCATGGCTACATCTACGCCACATTTCAGATGAATCGACAGAGAACATTATAAGAAGTAATTTAAGTTTAACTTATGAGTTGTGTTGGCTGTGGAAACAGTTTTATACTACGCAAAGTTGTAGTATTACTGATCGTTCCAAGACGATAATTCTATATTGGTTTTTATTCTTTTATGCTTCGGCGTTGACTTATAGCAGATCCATCATCTTTTTGCTTCGTATTACCTGCAAGCGCTTCTCGAGGACTTGCAGAAACGATCATTATGAAAACATGCAGAGATTTTTAAAGTTTAAAAAAATGAAAATTTTCAGCAGAAAAATTTTGATATTTTTCTTTTTTGCTCAAAACATAGATTGTGGGTACACGTTAGAACCGCCTCGCCGAGGCGGTTCTAACGAATACCAACACTCTATGTTTTGGAGCAAAAATAAGAAAAATAGGTATACCCCCGCATACCCCAGTTTTGCTATATAAAGGTGGGGTTCAAGGGGGTATACATTACACGGACATGTTTTCCTGATGCCCTATCCAATTCTGCTGAAAACTCTTTTGACTATAGAAATGTCGAAATTATTATGTCTGGAACGCACTTTGGTAAAATTTCAGAAATCCGATTTTTTTATTTTATTTTTATTTTATTTTATTTTATTTTATTCATTTATTTATTTATTTATTTATTTTTTTTTTTTTTATTTTATTTTATTTTATTTTTTATTTTTTTATCCCAAAACAGAATACTGCTGTTCTACAGGCTGCGATTACAGCGTATGAAAACCTGTGTCATTGGACTGAAAATGGAAATTTGCATAGTTTGGTTAAAATATTGACAACATCTTTTTGAAATTTGGGCTAACCAGAGTGTCTGTTCATAATCGGTTAAAGTTTCATACTCGCAGTACAAGGAAAACATTTAAGAAAAAAAAATAAATGGTTGAAAATTCGTGTTTCATTTTCCAAACGTCACGAATTTATGGAATTTTCAACAAGTCTGTTTAAAACATCAAAACAACATTTTGATTATCAAAACTTTTCGGCAGTTCAATGAACCAGTAAGGGGGATTGAATGGCAGAATCGGAGAAAGGAGGCAGCGGTGACATGATCAATTATGTGACAACTATTGCTGCTGCAAATCTGCAAGAAGCTCGTGCAGATACCTTGCAATATGTCACGTGAAGAAAATAAAGTTTTATCCCCTCTCAAACTCTTAGTAGTATAGTATTCGTATTTTGTTAAAACTTGATATAGACTAGAACAGACAGTTTCGTTTGCTTAGCTATAAAGGTTATTAGATTTAGATATGTTAATGGTCATAAAACACATTTATGGTGTGTAAATTTTTTTTTTCACCTAAGCAAGGATACTTACGAGCTTTTTTCTTTTAATTTGAAATGTTTCTTGACCCATTCTGTGTTTTCCTAGAACAAACACAACAAATCTGTAATATTTTTGACATTAAAAACAATGACTGTCAAGTCCGACACAAATTGTATAACTTGACCAGGGAATGCGAGGTACTGCTAGCTTGATTAAAGATAATTCTAATCGTATATTCCATTGTATGCTCTGATGGATTTATTTTCTCACTTCGAACAAAATGGGTAAATATGTTTCTTGATCATTTTTTCTCAAACGTCTGGTACATTCGGAGGTTCGCATCTGATTAAATGTTTACAGCTGCTGATATTATTTTTCGTTTGCGCCATTTCCTGATCATTGCCTAATTGTACTTGTTTAGGCATGTCAATGATCTGAGTTAGTATATACACACATCACTGCTTCGTGGAATTAGGAAGAACTAAGGGGGAGGGATCTCAGTTTCTCATCGCCATGTCTTTATGGTAGTATGTGCACGTGTCATACTATAAGACTCTAACATGAGTGTCAGGAATTGATAGACAACTTTGTCCAAATAGGCTCGCCGGGTGACCAGAGGAACTCATTGTCTATCCATACCATATACAGATAGTTTTTCCTTGCACGCCTTAAGGTCAGGGTGTTGTAAAAAGGCCACGATGGAATTCTTTTATTTTTTGCATATCGATGCACTAAATGCTTCCCAAATGGAATATGCAAAACTATTCCTTGACTACAAGATTAGTTTTTGAGCTACAGGCAATACAAAAACACTATTTTGACCATTGAACTCAATGGCGAAAAGGGAAAAAGATGTCGGATTTTGCGCAAAAACATATTTTTCTCCTAAATTCCACGATGATTTTTTAAAAAAAAGTACAAGTAGGCAAAGATCAGGAAAAGGCGCAATCAGAAAAAGACTCCCACTCCAAAAACCAAGGTGGGAAAAAACCAAACTAACAATCAGGTACTTATACCATGAAAACATTTCGTAAGCCGAGTGAGCAGCTATTTTCCCTGATATTATCCTCGTGAATCAATTTCGAACAGGTTGCTTGACAAAAAGTCCTTGACAACCGTGCTCGTTTTTGTGCTATTTGAGGCTTTGCTCTGTATGGTAGTGCGTTTTTTTTTTTTTTTTTTTTTTTTTTTTTTTTTTTTTTTTTTTCCGCGACGTAACGTAACGTCGTGGCGCGAACACGCGTCGCATCTCAATGTGCGACTGACGCAACAATTATAATAAATGTTTTTAACGGCCGAAACTCTCATTTTTTGTGTTTTGGTGAAAATTTGTCGCAGTCTTTAATGGAGAAAAATGTAAAATTCGTACTAAACGACGTAAAAGCTACAGCTTTCTCCAGTTCAAAAAGGCGCGACATAAAAGCGTCTCAAAGCAACGTCGCATGTAACGCTGCATAACGACGTTTTACTACACCCTGTCCTTAAGGTGAGGTGGTGAAACATGATTTTCATACATTTACAAAACAAAAAGCTACAATCGCGTACATTGTAAAATTAAACGTTTTTGGCGTCACTGTGGCGTGGGCCACACTAACACTTACGGGTGCCACCGAAATTAGTTGGCTAACTGTTCTAATTTACGTATTATAATTGCATGTTGATGCGAATACATGCGGGGTAGTTAAGGATATATTCGGATGCATACGGATAAAATACTTGACTACATACATACCTTTCGATACTATCTGTTACATTTAGATACGGACAGACACCTTCAGAAACGCGATATTACGCTCTCTTGTGTATACAAAAACGCCGTGGAAGTCGATATCGCACCTGCATCAGGCAAAATAACTAAAAACGAGAGCACCAGGTCAATGTGTGTATTGAAAGGGTAAGTCAAGGACAAGAAGTATGCAAGGTTTCACATTTGCAGCTACCACAGGTGCAGACTAAACCAATCTTTGACGTAAAAATAACAAAGTCAATGGACCATGAAATATAGGTCAAGGGCACCAGGTCAAAATGCATGCTTAAAGGGTATGTCAAGGACAATTACTATGCAAGGTTTCACACTTGCAGCTATCACTCATGCAGGGAAAACTAAACTTCGACGTAAAATCAACAAAGTAAATGGACCGAGAAATACAGGTCAAGGGCACCGGGTCAAGGTGTGTGCTTGAATGATATGTCAAGGACGATTACTATGCAAGGTTTCACACTCATAGCTATCATTGATGCAGAGAAAACAAAACTTCGACGTAAAAAACAAACTTCGACGTAAAAAATAACAATGGACCGTGAAATATAGGTCAAGGGCACCGGGTCAATGTGTGTGCTTGAAGGGCATGTCAAAGGATTCGGAAAGCGATACAGCAACATGTTGTGGAACATGCAGAGCGTGACAAGGCACTATAGATGTTACGGTCATCCACTGCATCTATACCCAACTCCAGACGTCTTGACATGTGTCTTGCCTCTGAGCACAGCGAGTCTCCAAACACTGGCATCTCATAGACTATGTTTTAGTGCGGAGAACAGACCGGCAGGATGTGAGAGTGACAAAGACCATGTGTGGTGGAGACTGCTGGACAGATTATAGACTGGTTGTCAGCAAACGCAACCTAAGAATCCAGCCTGCGAGGCGACCTCAAGGCAAGAAAGCTCCTAAAAAGGTACAAGTAGGCAAAGATCAGGAAAAGGCGCAATCAGAAAGAGATTCCCACTCCAAAAACCGAGGTGGGAAAAAACCAAACTAACAATCAGGCACTTATACCATGAAACATATCGTAAGCCAAATGAGCAGCTATTTTCCCAATAGGTGGCCACTCCTAAAAAGGTACAAGTAGGCAAAGATCAGGAAAAGGCGCAATCAGAAAAAGATTCCCACTCCAAAAACCGAGGTGGGAAAAAACCAAACCAACAATCAGGTACTTATACCATGAAACATATCGTAAGCCGAATGAGCAGCTATTTTCCCAATAGGTGGCCACTCAGTTACCTTAACTTAACTAAAATTATGAAAACACACATAAGGCGCCAACAGCACAAAAAGGTTTTTAAACACCAAGACATAAAACAAAAAGAACCACCACAGAAGTATCGACTTGGAACGATCAGTAACACAAAGTTACTGGCGGGCTTAAACCGGTTTTATATGGCCATAACCTCACCCTCAGCTTCTGCAGTGGTTCATAACATTTAGTTAGTTATTCGGTCCTCGTGGTGAATCTCTAACTAGTCAATGAATCATCAAGAACAAACAAATAAATCATGATAAACATCCTGATGAATCAAAAACCAGGACTCACAGACTGAGTAAGCTGCCCGACGATGGAGATCCCTGGGCGCCGAATAACCTACTAACTCCGGAGCAAAAGAAAAACACCAGTTGGACCCCGGTGGGCCAAGCAACAGACAAGAAGCTCCGGCCCCAACCAACTAAAATGAATAGCTTTATGTCGGGGCCATCATAGAGTCTGACGCCCGACCCACCGGCGTGCAATTAAAGAAGGCAGCGTAGTTATCAACCATGATTGGGTTAAAAACTAAGCATGCAGACTGTCGCATAACATTCAAGTTATAACCTATACGTCTGTAACGTGTTATGATTTTTCTGAACTGAAAAGAAAAATCATTAATTCCTTTAAGTTTCTTAAATTTGTAAACCAAGTCACCATAAAATTCAGGTTCCGAAAGGCCCTCACTTAAAAGCGTCTTTAACCCAACATTATATTTGGAAATCAATTCATAGTGTCTACGATAAAATTTAGAAAATGTTTTTCGAAGTTTATGATACCGATAGCCCTGTTGGAGAAGTTTGGCCGTTAAACATTTATTTCGAGCGTTGAAGTCTGTAACATGATTGCAGACTCTAGCAAACCTAATAAGTTGCGAAATGTATACACCATAAGAAGCACGACGAGGAACGTCACCATCCAAAAAAGGAAAATTTACTATATCAAAATCAAAGTCATCGCGCTTATCATAAATTTTAGAAGAAACAAATCCATTTGCAACAGAAAGATGTAGATCTAAAAAGGGGGCTTCAGTATCTGAGATATTGGCCTTGTTCAACTGAAGTTCAGGTGGATAAATTTGATTGACCATACCTTCAAAATAAGGGTTGTCAATGTTCAAAAGGTCATCGAGGTACCTAGATGTGGAATTAAAAGCCTCGATAACATCAGCTTGATTATCATGGTTAAGAGAATCCATGAAATCTCTTTCGTAGCAGTATAAAAATAAATCAGCTACGAGAGGTGCGCAATTTGTACCCATCGGAATTCCAACAATTTGTCTGTATAACTTGGTCCCAAATCTAATATAAATATTATCAAGGAGATAGGATAAGGCGTCGCATACATTCTGACATGACCAAAGTGTATACCGACTTTGGTCAGAGGAAGTGAAAAAAGCCTTTCTGTCATTACATGCCAAATAAAGTGAACCATAGTTTTTTAATGCCCTTTTGAAGGTCCACTCTATCAAATCCAGAAGTTTTTCTTTAATTAGATTATGTGGTAATGTTGTATACAGAGTAGAAAAATCATATGTGGACAAGCTTGTCGCACGGAACCCTCTACACTTCAATTTACTGAGCACCTCACCAGAATTTTTAATTGACCAAAACCAATTTTTATTTGAAGTTTCATACACTGTCTCACAGTATCTTATAACATGAGATTTGATAGCAGTAAGACAGGAAGTTAATAATTTAGAAAGTTCAGTGGTAGTACAAGAGCTAGAATTTGCAATAAATCTAGCTTTGTATGGTCTTTTGTGAAGCTTAGGTAACCAATACATCGTAGGAAGTTTGTCTTGGCCTTCATTGACACAAACAGAAAACTTAACAGGTAAATCGTTTAAGTGGGCATTAACTACAGACACCTCATCAGTATCTGTCTCCAGATAAGCCCTGGTACCATCAAGCTCCTGTTTTAAGGTGTTAACGTAGTGAAGCCTACAAACGACAACAACATTGTTTGCGGCTTTATCTGCCGGAACCAAGACATATTTTCTATGAAATTCTTGGATACCCTGCTTCAAATGCCTAAATGACGATTTGGGTTTAGGAGGTAAAAGATTAGTATTTTGTGAATAAAACTTAATACGTTTATCCACGATAGTGAAGATACTTCTTTTCCATTCTTTAAGAGCATTATCCTCAACACCCTCTCGTTTACACCATCGATTACCGAAATCATTTAATGCAGATGAAATCTCCTCTCTGCATTTGTCGAAATTAATGTAGGAAGGGAATCTATATTTCGGACCTTTAGAAACAATTTTGCGAATTCTAGAATCAGAAATTATTTTTAAATTTCCAGTAATAATATGTCCAGCGGGTTGATAAACATATTTTGAATCTTTACAATCTCAAGACTTAGGAGTATTAGCATGGATATCAAGATCAGAAACAAGTTTATTGAAATTAAAAATTGTATTTCTGATTGGTTTGTTATATTTGTAACAAATAATAGGAGGTTCTGAATTTTGGAAGTAGGTAGGTATAGACTGTATCACTGATTTATCCTGGAATATGCTTGGTAAATCAATAAAGTCAATTCCTTTATTGATGAAAGGAATTTTAATAAAACTTCTAATGTGATTAGATTCGGAATCGATAAATGGACGAAGAGCATGCTGAGTATAACATCTTGTTAACAGTGCAGCGTCATACATTTGATGATTTCTATCGTAAAATCTATTAGCCTCTGTGTCCAAGGAACGTAATGCAGCAATAGGTAGAGAACTAAGATACGACAGCATTGGATGTCGACCGTGAATCCTTAGTTTAACAGCTAAATCATTAAGAGAAATGTTCAATTTCAATGCAGCACACCGTTTACGTTTGTCTGGACTGGATGTCTCAAAGCTGAATCAAGACACCATGAGACAAGCTTTCTTAACGGACATCTGCAACCAACTGGATGCAATCAGTCTCAGTTCAGAGAACCCCGAAGAAACCTGGACAATTTTCCATAAAACAGCTCATTCTTCAGCTGCTACTACTTTAGGACATCCATCTTGCACACATCAAGACTGGTTTGATAAGAACGATGATGAAATTCAGAGGCTTCTTGAAGAAAAACACCGATTGCACAAGGCACATCAAGATGACATTAGCTCAGTATCCAAAAAACGCAGCCTACAGCAACATTTGTAAGACAGTCAAGACCAAGCTTAGGGACATGCAAGATTCCTGGCTGAGGAAGAAAACAGAAGAAATTCAGTCTTTTGCGGACAGAAAGGAATGAAGAAATTTCATGATACACTGAAAACCATATATGGCCCAAAGAGTTCTGGAGCCACCACATTGCTCTGTGTAGATGGAAGCCCTCTTCTCACAGATAAAGAGGCTATCTTGAAAAGGTGGGCAAAACATTTGAATAGTGTGCTGAATCGACCATCAAGCGTCAGTGAGGATGCAATTGACAGACTACCACAGATAGAGTGCAATGTTCTGTTAGATGAATTTCCAACATCATGGAAACAAGAAAAGCAGTTCAACAACTGTCATCTGGCAAAGTTCCAGGTGCAGATGCAATTCCTGCAGAGGTTTATAAGGCAGGGGGCTACCAATGGCAGAGAAACCGACAGAGTTGTTTCACTGGATGTGGAGGAATGAGGCTATCCCACAAGAATTTAAGGATGCATCCATAATCCACCTATACAAGCGGAAAGGAAATCCATAAGTCTGTGACAACCACAGAGGCATCTCTCTAAAAATGCATTGCTGGGAAGATACTGGCAAAATTTTTGTTGAGCCGCCTGAATGTTCATCTTGATCAGAGGGAACTTATCCCAGAAAGTCAATGTGGATTCAGAAAAGTCAGAGGGACAATAGACATGATCTTCAAAGCAAGACAGTTTCAGGAGAAATGCCAAGAACAGAATGTAGATCTATACATAACGTTTGTCGACCTGACCAAAGCTTTTGACACAGTAAGTCGTGATAGACTCTGGAAAATCATGGTCAAGTTCGGCTGTCCACCCAGATTCATAGCAATGGTGCGGCAATTTCATGATGGCATGCAAGCACGTGTGCAAAATGATGGAGAGTTCTCTGAATCCTTTAAGGTAACGAATGGGGTCAAACAGGGCTGTGTAATTGCACCAACACTGTTCAGCATGATGTTTTATGCCATGTTCATGGATGCTTTTTAGGACAGTGACACTGGTTTTCCAATCAGGTACCGTTTTGATGGCAATATATTCAACCTTAGAAGGTTGCAAACCAAAACTAAGATGCAGACTGATGTGCTCGATGAGCTCCTCTATGCAGATGTTATTGATAAGAATGCCAGCTCAAAGGTAAAAATGCAAAGAGCCATGGATCAGTTCTCACAGTCATGTGATAACTATGATCTCACAATCAGCACAAAAAGACAGAGGTTGTATACCAACCAGGACCTTGATAACTGTACAATCACTGTAAATGGACAAAATCTGAAAGTTGGTGATAAATTCACCTACCTGAGAATCACTCTTTTCAGAGTAGTGCACATTGATAATGAGGTCACTGCCAGAATCGCCAAAGCCAGTGTGACTTTTGGAAGACTCCGTGCAAATGCCTGGGACCTTGACACCAACCTGAACGTCTACAAGGCTGTGGTACTACCAACCCTCTTGTATGCATGTGGGACCTGGACAGTATACTTGGAATCAAGCGTGACACCAAGCTGAAAGTCTACAAGGTTGTGGTACTACCAACCCTATTGTATGCATGTGAGACCTGGACAGTATACCAGCGTCATGCAAAGAGACTTAACCATTTCCATTTAAGCTGTTTGCGAAAGCTGCTAAAATCAAGTGGCACGACAAGATTCCAGACACGGAGGTCCTGAAGAAAGCAGGGATGCAAAGCATGCATACTGTCTTAAAGCTAGCACAGCTAAGGTAGACTGGTCATGTTATATGAATGCCTGATGAGCGACCCTCAAAGAAAGTCTTCTATGGAGAACTATAAGAGGGAAAACGCTCTCAAGGTGGCCAGAAGAAACGCTACAAACACACCCTCAAAGCCTCAATGAAGGGTTTCGACATACAAATTGGGTCTTGGGAACAAACTGCACAGGAGCGATCAAAGTGGCGAGGTCTTATCAACAAAGGAGCGGCTCTCTATGAAACAAAGAGAATCTGTGAAGCTGAAAGAGAGCACAAAGAACGCAAAGCCAATACCAATGGGCCACCAGCTGATTCCATGACACTGACTTGCTCTACTTGCAACCGACAGTTTAGAGCTAGAATTGGCCTAGTCAGCCATCAAAGAACTCACCAACACACACGAACCTATTCAAAAATTAATGATGGTCTTTCTCATTAGTGAGAGACGAACGACACTGCCAAAGACGATAACTATGCACGGTTTCAAAGTACAGTCACACTAGCACATAAGGATGCGACGGACGCTGCGAACAAGTCTTCCATATCTATCCGCTATATCCGTAACAATTCATTTCTTATCGGTATATGATCGCAGTTGTACGTGTTGTATCCACAGGGCCCGTAGAACCCGTGCCCAAATGGTGTAAATAAATTGAACGGACGAAACATTCTTAATGTTACGTAATGACATGTAAATGAAAAGTTACAATTAGGCAATGATCAGGAAAAGGCGCAATCAAAAAGAAATTCCCAATTCAAAAAACGAGGTAGGAAAAATTAAATTGACAATTAGGTACTTATACTTAGAGAACGTCGTAAGCCGAGCGAGCAGCTATTTCCCGATAGGCGGCCACTTAGTTACCCGAACTTAACCACTTAAAACTACAAAAACGTACATAAGGTTCAAACAGCACAAAACTTCGACTCCAAAACATAAAACGAATGGAACCACAACATATGTACCGCCTTGGAACGATCAGTTATATAAAATTTAAGGGGAACTTAAATCGATTTTACAGGAATTTATTAGAATCTTTTGAATCTTTTCAAAACCGTATCGTAAACGTATCTACTCCGTAACTGAACGCATCTGGATCCACAATGAAGCGTCAGCTCTGCATCTGCACGTGAAGAAATGATAGAACATAGCATTTTTTTTTTCATACTTTTAGTTAAGTTTAGGTAACTGAGCGGCCACCTATTGGGAAAATAGCTGCCCATTCGGCCTACGATATGCTTTCATGGTATAAGTTCCTAATTGTTAATTTAGTTTTTCCCACCTCGGTTTTTGGAGTGGGAATCTTTTTTCTGATTGCGCCTTTTCCTGATCTTTGCCAACTTGTACCTTTTGATTGATTGATTGATTGATTCATCGATCGGTCAATTGATCGCTCGATCGAGATCGATCTCTCGAGTGATTTATCGTTGATCGATCGATTGATTTATTGATCGAACGAGTGATTGATTGATCGATAGAGTGATTGATCGATCGATTGATTGACATCTTGATTGATCTGTCGAGTGATTGTTCAATCGAGTGATAATCATACATTAAAATCCACATTAACAAGTAAATCAACCTCTCATAATAATGTAATTTAGCAACATTTGTGTATTTGTTAGTTTGTCCCCTATATTGCTGACTCCTCTTCAGCAAGTTTAGTAAAGCAAAATCTAGCGCTGTTCGCACTGTATGTGCGTTTTCATATTTTAGTTAGGTTTGGATGACTGAGTAGCCATATATTGGGAAATACCTACCCGGTCGGCTTATATTTTCTTAATTTAAGTACCGTATTGTCAATATAGTTTTTTTCCACCTCGGTTTTTGGAGTGGGACTTTCTTTCTGATTGCGCCATGTCCGCGTCATTGCCTACTTGTACCTTATAAGTTTCATACTCACGAAAGGAAGATCACATTGAAATCACGTGTAAATTTGTTAGCATTGTATATATGTTAGGTATCCTAATACATGTAAAAATCATTTCGAAAGTTATCAGTACACAACTGTATGCCGACAAAGACCTGTATACGAACGAGACAACACATATGGAAAAATATGGATCCTCAACAAATACTTGCGGAAAACCTGGATATCCTGGTAGTCTGACCCTATAAGATTTTTGTTTAACTTTGGTTGAAAAGGACGTCAGGTAACTTCGACGTTAAGGCCTAGGTCACAATAGCACTGCGGACGCTGCGGATAGGGACTACGTATTCGTCCGTCCTATCCGCAACGATTCGTATTTTAACCGTAATGTCAATAGCTGTACGTGTGTTATTCACAGGGCTCAGAAGATTCGCGGCCATTGTTTGATAATTGTCAAAAATCAGACACGGATGATAAATCAGTAATGGTAGGTAATGTAAAACTAAACTGAGATCCTTTAAGAGCAGTGATATAATATATATATGTAAGACTCACAACTAGGCCGGTTCCCCCAAATAGGCCGATTCCTACAACTTGGCCGATTCCCACAACTAGGCCGATTACGTCACATATTCCCACAAACGGGCCGATTTTCCCCACAACTACGCCGACTTTGTAACGTCATTCTCACAAATGGGCCGATTACAATATTATTATTAAGCGTTACATTACCCCGCGTCAATACGACGAAGATAAAATCGAAATGCAACCGTACCCTGGGTACGTTACCACATACATGTACCGACGCATTCCTGTTGCATGTGCAGTGAGGGTGAACATTTTCCACTATTCTGCAAACATTACAACTAATTTTAAAATAGTTAAGACAAATATGGAATCTAGCGTAATTTCGGAGAATCATGTGTAGGTACATATCCAACAACTGAAAAGTGTGCGGACTATCGTCGCTAGTGGAGCAATTATGAATCATAAATGAGCTTCTCAATTGAAGCTCACTGAATCTAGCATACATTTGAATATTTTCGGCTCATTTACGGTGTTAAACATACAAAGGCCAAAGTCGAATTTAATGTATGATGAACGCGTCAATACTGCGAAGCATCATAAACGCACAAACAGGCTCATATTAGGTTGAAAGGCTGGTGAATGTTCACGGAACACAGCTCCTGTAGACCTCCGTTGGTGTTGGTGTTGCTATAATGCACTTCCGGCGACGTAAACTTTGTTTGGTGTATTTAGCGTGACGTTAGAAAAAATCGGCCTGTTTGTGGAATGACGTCAGATTTTTCGGCCCATTTGTGGAATCGGCCCAGTTGTGGGAATCGGCCTAGTTGTGGGGCCCACCCTAGTTGTGAGTCCTACATATATGTATCTTAACCAACAATAATTTTGTAATTTCTCAGAATACACTCTTTGATCTCTAAGGACCAAACGGAAAATATAATCTGCACTGTGGATGATGTACAGGGAGACGTTGTTGGGCCGCCACAAGGCACAACACCAGCAGCATTAATAGGAAGGCATTTATTCAACAACATTTAAACAATATTTAAACAATTGTTTTGATTTTGTACTGAAAACACTGTTTAGTTTTACGCTACCAAAATATGAATTTTACATCTGTTTTGAAAAAAAAAAAAGAAAAAAAAGAAAGAAAAAAAAGTTATAATAGCATTGCGTATTTTTCGTTACAATATAATGATTTATTCCTGAGTTTTATCTGTTAGACATGAAACTTACCTGGATCGAACTAGTTTTAGTGATGTAATAGTCTTGTTCGAAGGAATGCCACTCTGGAGTAATTTTAGATGACATCTTCAAGATATACAACTATGAGATAAATTCGGAAGTCGCCATTTGTCTGAAATACCAAATTGGAATGATCTTAAGAACATAAAGACAAACACAAATCTGGCTAGCTAGATGGATGGATGGATATTCGGATGGACGGACGGACGGACGGACGAAAAGGCAGACGGATATATAGACATACAGATAGATAGATAGATAGATAGATAGATAGATAGATAGATAGATAGATAGATAGATAGATAGATAGATAGATAGATAGATAGATAGATAGATAGATAGATAGATAGATAGATAGATAGATAGATACTTTAAGTAGAATATGTAGTTACATTTTATACGAGTCATTAGCGGAGAACGTCATATGTATATAACATACCGATCTTAGCTGAAAACTCAAGAAGAGGCTTCCATCTACCATTTATCGTGTACGAAGCGAATATGATTTATAAACAATCACCTTTAAGGATTTGTTAGCGCAAATGTTGATCTTCTGATCAACATTAAAACTGTATTGTATAGCGAGTTATCGCTTAATCTGAGAATATGATGAGGGACATTGAACAAGCCATGCAAATAATTGTAAGCTACAAACATAAGTAAACACAAAATTTGGATCTTAATTGTCTTTGTAGTGAGTACCATCTTGAAAGTTTCACAAATTTACTGTAATTCTCGTTGGCTCTTTGTTGCCAAATCTAAAGTGTCACTGAAGAGGCTTAAAAAGGTACAAGTAGGCAAAGATCAGGAAAAGGCGCAATCAGAAAAAGATTCCCACTCCAAAAACCGAGGTGGGAAAAAACCAAACTAACAATCAGGTACTTATACCATGAAACATATCGTAAGCCGAATGAGCAGCTATTTTCCCAATAGGTGGCCACTCAGTTACCTTAACTTAACTAAAAATATGAAAACATACATAAGGCGCCAACAGCACAAAAAATTTTAAACACCAAGACATAAAACAAAAAGAACCACTACAGAAGTATCGACTTGGAACGATCAGTAACACAAAGTTACTGGCGGGCTTAAACCGGTTTTACAGGTACCTAACCTCACCCTCAGCTTCTGCAGTGGTTCACAACATTTAGTTAGTTCTTCGGTCCTCGTGGTGAATCTCTAACTAGTCAATGAATCATCAAGAACAAACAAATAAATCATGATAAACATCCTGATGAATCAAAAACCAGGACTCACAGATTGATTAAGCTGCCCGACGATGGAGATCCCTGGGCGCCGAATAACCTACTAACTCCGGAGCAAAAGAAAAACACAAGTTGGACCCCGGTGGGCCAAGCAACAGACAAGAAGCTCCGGCCCCAACCAACTAAAATGAATAGCTTTAAGTCGGGGCCATCATAGAGTCTGACGCCCGACCCACCGGCGTGCAATTAAAGAAGGCAGCATAGTTATCAACCATGATTGGGTTAAAAACTAAGCTGCCGAAACGGTATGGTCCATCCCCTTTCTCATTAATATGCTCACTGCTCTTAATGGGTATCAGTTTTATTTTATTTGCTCTTACTGCAGCTGGTGTTGTGGCGTGTGGCGGCCCTTAAAAGTCTCCCTGTACATCATCCATAGTGCAGATTTTATTTTTCCTTTTGGTCTATTGAGATCAACAAAGGTATTCTGAGAAATCGGAAATTTATCCTCGGGTTACATTCATTTTCTAACCAAAGTTTAATACATTTGGTCCCATTTAGATATTACTAGTCTTTGTAGTGACTACAATCTTGAAAGTTTCTCAAATTTACTATAATTCTCGTTGCTTCATGTTGCCAAATCTAAAGGGTCGCTGATAAGGCTTGAGTAACCGAAACGGCGACATGTCCCACCACTTTTTTCTCTAATATGCTCACTGCTCTTAAAGGATCTCAGATTTATTTTCATTTGCTATTACTGCAGCCGGTGTTGTGCCGTGTGGCAGCCCTAAAAATCTCCCCGTACATCATCCATACAACAGATTATATTTACCTTTTGGTCCTTTGAGATCAGCAAGGTTCTTCTGAGAAATCAGAAATGTATCATTGGGTTAGATTCATTTTCTAACCTACGTTTAATAGCAAACACACATGTGTGTTTGCTTTAGGATAAACGTACGTAAGAAACTTTGATTTGATGTTGTTCTAGTCTTTTCTGTACGAACCGGATGTAAAGAGCGGCCATTGGTGTTGTTACGGCCATTTTTGTCGTTATCTGACAATTGCACGCCGGTGGGTCGGGCGTCAGACTCTATGATGGCCCCGACTTAAAGCTATTCATTTAGTTGGTTGGGGTCGGAGCTTCTTGTCTGTTGCTTGGCCCACCGGGGTCCAACTGGTGTTTATCTCTTGCTCCGGAGTTAGTAGGTTATTCGGCGCCCAGTGATCTCTATCGTCGGGCAGCTTACTCAATCTGTGAGTCCTGGTTTTTGATTCATCAGGATGTTTATCATGATTTATTTAATTGTTCTTGATGATTCATTGACTAGTTAGAGATTCACTACAAGGACCGAAGAACTAACTAAATGTTATGAACCACTGCAGAAGCTGAGGGTGAGGTTAGGTACCTGTAAAACCGGTTTAAGCCCGCCAGTAACTTTGTGTTAATGATCGTTCTGTGGTGGTTCTTTTTAATTTATGTCTTGGTGTTTAAAATGTTTTTGTGCTGTTGGCGCCTTATGTATGTTTTCATATTTTTAGTTAAGTTAAGGTAACTGAGTGGCCACCTATTGGGAAAATAGCTGCTCATTCGGCTTACGATATGTTTCATGGTATAAGTACCTAATTGTTAGTTTGTTTTTTCCCACCTCGGTTTTTTGAGTGGGAATCTTTTTCTGATTGCGCATTTTCCTGATCTTGGCTTACTTGTACCTTTTAATATATTCCAAATGAATATTTCAAAATATTTCACCCTGAGTATCACGATATACCGGAGCTTTTTTCCAGTTCAGGTTTGAGCCGAGCACCGAGCCACAAAAACGTCGTTTCGGTCGCGAAAAGTTTCTTTCTCGATTCGATCAACCCAAGCATCTGTAACAGGTCGTTTCGGCCCAATTAGTCAATTTCGACCTGAGCCAAGATACCCAACGAGTCGTTTCGGCCCCGACAGTCGTTTTGGCGACCCTTCACTAGGACATACCAAACGCTCTTGTTTGGGTTTTTAGCCAAATTATTTATTCCTTTTTCAATATTTGATAAAAGTTTACATTCTTTTTGTTTACCTACCAACCTACACCCTGCCATCCACCTACTTCAACCCACCTACTGACCTACAGCCATCCACCCATCCAGCCACCTACATTTCTACCTACCCATCCAACTACCAACCTACCCACTCATCAACTCATCCACCTACCTACCTAACTACCTACCTCCACACACACACACACACGGACACCTATATCTACTCACCCACCCACCTACCTACCTCCATCCACCCACCTTAAATCACCAACCTACCTACCCACCCATCCCTATACCTATCTACATGTACTTACTTACATCCACCCACACACCAAACCACCAACCTACCTACACCCAACTACATCGACCAACCTACTATCTACCTACCTCAATCCAAATACTCACCCACCTACCTACCTCCATCAACCCAACTCCAGCCACTCACCTACCTACCTATCAACATATCCAACCCGCCTTTCTCCACCAACATAACCACATACCTGCCTACCTACCTACCTAGTACCTACCTACCGACCGACCACCTACCTACATAAATACCTACCTCTACCAACCCATCTTCATTCCTACCTACTCACCTACCTACATACCTGTCTACCATACTACCAACCTACCTACCTACCCACCTTCCTACCTTACCACCTTCCTACCTACCTACATCCACCAACCACCTACCTACCTCCACCCACCTACCTACCTAACTCCACGAACTCATCCCATCCAGCTACCTATCTTCCGACCTACCTACCTACCTCCACCCATCCACCTACCTACCCCATTCCATACACCTACCTTAAAACCTACATGTAGCTACTTAACCCCTACCACCTACCTATCTATCTAAACCCACCCACCTACCTACATATCTACCTAACTCCACCCTTCCACCCATCTACCTTCCTACCTCCACCAACACACCACCTACCTACCTACTTCCACCCACGCATTCATTCACCTAATTTCATGTACCTAGCAACCTACATACATACCAACTACTCATCTTCCCACCTACCTCCCCCATCCACCAACCTAACTGCCTTCCTCCACCCTCCGACCTACCACCTACCTACCAATCCTACTTACATCTATCCACCAACCCACCTACCTCCACCCACCCACCTACCTACATGTACATACATACCTCAAACCTCCACCCACCTAAATGGTGACTCAGGGAGCAGGGAGCTGAGAAATCTCTCTTTCAAATCGCATCAAAATAGTCTGTTATTCTCCCACTGGACGGCTGGTTACACACTGAATCTGAATAGCTTACTGGTGACACACCAAATTGAGAATACTTCATTTCTTGACTGTAACGATTAATTTAAGTTTATCAACAAAAGTTTATAGCGGAAGTTTACCATGTGTGTTTGCAGCTAAGGCAGTGTGCCTTTATTTCATATTATATTTGGTTCAAATAATCTTATACTAGTCTTTGCAGTGACAACCATCTTGAAAGTTTCACAAATTTATTGCCATTGTTGCCAAATCTAAAGGGTCACTGAAGCGCCTTTTCCTGATCTTTGTATTGCCTACTTATACCTTTTAATATCAGAGTTCTTGTGGTTGTGCCGTGTGGCGGCCCTAAAAGTCTCCCCGTACATCCATTTAATGCTCTTAGTTTTCCAATCTTTAGAGATTGCTTGCAATCAGTTTGTATTTTCCTATCTCTAACTACCACAACTCTTCGATACTGTATTGAAGGTCATTAGTTAACCGTTACTCGTATCTCGTTGTATAAGCGATTCTTACGTTTACGTTTCTATCCATGGACTTGTATTCGACATGGACCTGAGATGTGGGCTTCTGCTATACCTTTCTCTTTCATTCGAAAGATTTTGCATTACGATTAAGGTACATTATTTATTCTATAACCGGTATGGGTGTCGCGCTTCTTTTGGCAGTATCAATGCAGAACTCCCAACTATGACACAAAGATTAGGAATTACATTAACTCCCCTTAGGTTACATGCCGCGTCTTCCTCATTCAACTAACAATGTTATGTTAGAGTGACACCTCTAAATTTATTTTCGGCATCTACTGGTAATCTACACGGAGCTTCTAATTCTAATATGTTTCGAAATAATCTTCAGATAAGGTTATCTCCACTCAAATCATCAATTTTACATTAATATATTAATCCGTTCAAGATACCTGGACTGTACCCTAGTATTTCTAAGTGCAATGCCAAGAAGTGCCTAGTTGCAATCATGTATGAGGGTCTGGATGGGGTATAATGATTAAAGAATAATGGTCTAAAAATTTTAATGAGAGTGAATAAAGAGCCAAAAATTTAATGATTAGTGAATAAGTAGGTCCTAAAAAATAATGAATAAATGAAAAATCTTAATGAATAGCAGAATAATATAATGAATAGTGAATAATAACATTTTAAAGAATAATGAATATGCTAAATTTGGCTATGGAATTGTTTTAGATGGCCTCCCTGACATTCCAGAGTTTCATTTTTTTTTCGCCCCCAGACCCGATTTAGCTCAAATGTTATAGTCATATTTCTGAAATTTTTGAATGTTTGGAAAGACATAGCATGTAGGGACTCACTTCATGAATCTTTTTAAAAAAATGTGTCATTTCCTGAGCCAGATACTTTGTTTGCTTATGTATATGTATTTTCTTTTTATTCTGTTACCCCACTTTATCCTTATTATGTATCTTTCAATCCTATAATGATAATCTTTTCTGTGGACGGACATCACTTTGCTTTTTTATATGACAGAGCATAATTATGGTGACTTTTGCAATCAGAAACAAGCCAGTACTAAGAACGTTAATGCAAATCTAACTGGCAGTTTATATGGCGCTACATAATGTTTTCCTCGCTCGCTTCGCTCGCTCGGTATTTAAGACATTTAGAAAATGTTTTGTACAATCAGGCACAAGCACAAAATCCTACTTCACATAGTACTCCTATGCTTACTAGTTAACTAAATAAAAACAACAGTTTTTTATTATAACTTTTACCCCTGAAGTTACATTTTTTCTTAAATTAACCTTTGCTCTTAATCATTCGATCATCTCACCGCTGTAGGTTCGCGCCTCGCTCGGGGCACGAGTCACATGTGGGACAAGCCAAGTTCTGCTTGCGGGTGTGTCAGGTGGTTTTTCCCCCCACCTACCGATTGATTCGTCTTGATATGATTGAAAAAGCTTGCAAGGGACGTAAAACTGAATCAAAAAAAAAAAACAACCTTTGATATGCATAACTGAAGAGAAAGATTCAGGGTGAAACTCAGGGCATATTCAGTATACAGTTTGGAGGGGATTATTTTCCCAACAGATTTAAAAGAGGATTTGCTAAAAATCAGTCAACTATTTTGGAAAGTTTTTATGAGGCTTTGTGGTCTAGCAGATAATATATGCTTCCCTCAAGATGTTAAAATCAAGGTTGCACTCAGCAGTCTACAATTAAGTATCATAGAAAGTTCTAGTCATTGTGGCTTTAGATAAGGGATGCCTTAGGTGGAGAATACCTATATTTTGCTATTAGGTTATCTGGGTGAAGAAGGCGGTTCTAGTAATTATCATATTTTAATGAATAATCGAGCTAAGTTTAATGAATAAGCCAAAATTTTAATGACAGTGAATAAATGGCTAAATTTTTAGTGATTAGTGAATACCAGGACCCCCCATCCAGACCCTCATGTATGCTCTAAGACTATTATCACTTCATCTGTGAATGGTAGGCATGGTAGGACACTTTCAGTGGTTAATGATTCCGATTTAGACTGAAAATCAATGGATCTTGTATATTCTCTTACTTGAAATACAAACAATAGTAAGATGCAGTATATTGGACAAACTTGTCAGACTTTGCAAAAACGATTTGGGGAGTACTATCATAGAATCAGAAAACCCAAAAATAATGATACCTTTCCTTACCAACATTTTAAGCGCACTGTCATTCAAGGGGTCCAACTGGTGTTTTTTCTTTTGCTCCGGAGTTAGTAAGTTATTTGGCGCCCAGGGATCTCCATCGTCAGACAGTTTACTGAATCTGCCGAGTACTCAATTTTGATTCATCAGGATGTTTATCATGATTTATCTGTTTGTTCTTGGTGATTCATTGACTAGTTAGAGATTCAACACGAGGACCGAAGAACTAACTAAATGTTATAAACCACTGCAGAAGCTGAGGATGAGGTTAGGTACCTGTAAAATGGATTTAAGCCTGTCAGTAATTTTATATTACTGATCGTTCCAAGGCGATACTTCTGTGGTTGTTCTTTCGTTTTATGTCTTGGTGTTTATTTTTTTTTTTTTTTGCTGTTGGCACCTTATGTATGTTTTCATATTTTAAGTTAAGTTTAGGTACCCGAGTTGCCACCTATTTGGAAATAGCTGCCCATTCGGCTTATGATAAGTTTTCATGTTATAAGTACCTGAATGTTAATTTTGTTTTTTCCCATGTCGGTTTTTGGAGTGGGAATCTTTTTTCTGACTGCGCCTTTTCCTGATCTTTGCCTACTTGTACCTTGAGAAGCCGAAACCACGGTATGGTCCATCACTTTTCTCATTAATATGCTCAAGGCTCTTAAAGGATTTCAGTTTTATTTCATTTGCTATTACTGCAGCTTGTGTTATGCCGTGTGGCGGCCCTAAAACGTCTCCCTGTACATCATCCGTATTGCAGATTATATTTTCTTTTTGGTCCTTTGAGATCAGCGGTATTCTGAGAAATCAGAAATTTATCATCGGGTTAGATTCATTTTCTGACCAAATTTTAATATATTTGGTCCCATTTAGATCATACTGGTCTTTGTAGTGACTACCATCTTGAAAGTTTCACAAATTTACTGTAAGTTTCATTGGCTCCATGTTGCCAAATCTAAACGGTCACTGAAGAGGTTTGAATAGCCGAAACCGCGGAATGGACCATCACTTTTCTCATTAATATGCTCAATCCTCTTTAAGGATCTCAAATTTATTTTTATTTTCTACTACTGCAGCTGGTGTTGTGTCGTGTGGCGGCCCTAAAATCTCCCCGTACATCATCCATAGTGCAGATTATTTGTTTCTTTTGGTCTTTTGATATCTGCAAGGGTATTCTGATAAATCAGAAATTTATCATCGGGTTAGATTCATTTTCTACCCAAAATTTAATATATTTGGCCCCATTTAGAAAAAAAAGTACTAACAGGCAAAGCTCAGGAAAAGGCGCAATCAGAAAAAGATTCCCACTCCAAAAACCGAGGTGGGAAAAACTAAATCAACAATCAGGTACTTATACCATAAAAACATATCGTAAACCAAAACTTAAAATAAAATATGAAAACATACTTTAGGCGCCAACAGCACAGATTTTTTAAACACCAAGATATAAAACAAAAAGAATCACCACAAAAGTGTCGCCTTGGATCGATTAGTAATATAAAATTATTGGCGGGCTTAAATCGATTTTACATGGCCATAACCTCACCCTCAGCTTCTGCAGTGGTTCATAACATTTAGTTAGTTCTACGGTTCTCGTAGATCATACTAATCTTTGTAGTGACTACTATCTTGAAAGTTTTACCAATTTACTGTAATTCTCTTTGGCTCCAAAGCCAAATCTAAAGGGTCATTGGAGAGGCTTGAGTAGCCGAAGCCGCGACATGGCCATTCCTTTTCTAATTAATTATGCTCACTGCTCTTAAAGGATCTCAGTTTCATTTTCAATTGTTGGCTTGAAAGAAATCATATTAAGCTGTTAAATGCCTTCCGCGTATTTTATCAAAACCACGAATTTTGTTTCGAAGACTTTGAAATGCAGGTTGATCTCGCCCGCACCATATGCAAGCAAGAACCCAAGGTCCATAAATAGATACAATTGAATCTAAAGTCACAACTCCAAAACACTAGGCGGAAAAGAGAGAAGAATGCATAAAATAACAAAACACGAAGAGCAAAATGATGAACATTTTAAAAGCGAGGTAGCCATCCGTCTATTATCAACCAACCAGGGTCTCTTGGGATCCGGAGAGAAAGATCATTTATTTTAATGAATCTGGGAAGCACGTTGGTTATTTTGGCACCTTAGAATCATTTTAGGGAGCTGTGGATAAAGGTCATTTTTCCGTCAGGGAGCAGGAAGATAAGACCCCCTCCACACCCGCCACCCCCTCCCCCCACACACACACCGACAGAGCCTCAAAAAGCAGAGGTAGACAGTCGAAATAAACAGACAGCGTTAGGTTAATCACAGCAATAATGTTTTTGAACGGTAAGTAAGGAACTTACTGAAGGGCTTAAATCGATTTAATAGGTAAAAATGGTACACGTCTCTGTCTTGGTTGGCGCCTTTCATTTTATCTGTAAGGAAATTGCGAAATGATATGAGCCACTGCATGGGAAAACCAACAATCTGCATAGGCAAAATCAAAGGCGCAGATCAGCTTCGCAGTAACTGCGAAGCTGATCGGCGCCTTTGTTTTTGCTACACAGATAGTACAATTCCTCTACATTCTAAATCCAAAATTTCCAGCCTCTAACCATCTTCTGTGACTGTACAGCCCGGTTTGTGTCGGACCTGGTTGGAACCCAGATTGTTGGTTTTCTGACGCACAGGCTCATATGTTATTTGATTGACAATAAATATTGTTTAAACTAAATGAACAATTTGAATACACAAACCCCCTAACTGGTTAATTCATTGACTACACTGTCAGTTGAAACGGCTGATAATCTCGTTAGCGGCAGAGTTCGAACCCCATTGGTCTCACCGTAGCCAAGTCGTTAAAATGATACATCAAATGGCTGCTCTCCGTTTGGAATTTACAATTTTTCGGATTATAGTATGACTAGTTGCTTCATTTGGTGGCAGTTTGACTGTTGACGTGATCCAATTTAGCCACTACTGTAACAGGAGGATGTAAGATACCGTCAAAGTATGACTAGACTCTCCGGCAACCACGCTTGCGAATCTTTAAACATTTTCACGCCATCACTTATTGAATGCCCCTCGTGTATACAAGAAGGGGTTTTGTAATAGACATTTAGCAAAGTTTAATTCGCTGATGAAAAAATTGACCCGGTAGATCAAACTATTTTGTCTTGAACAAAGCGATCGCACAGCCATAGAAATTCAAATTGTTATTTATCAAAGAAACAGCAAATCACAATATTATCAAGCATCTAGATCTTATGTCTTTAAGTTAAAATCCTTTGCATGTTAAACAAAAACGTAAGGACGCACAGTGACCAAATGGAAGATCTTGATGGAGCTGTAAAACACACATAAAGACGTATATGCATATTTGTATGGAAATTACATTGTCCCCCTAATTATGATAATAAAGTCACGATAAATATAATACGCGTAATAGTCGTAACAAATAAAATAGCACAATGCTTCTTTTGCACAGCGCGAGCTCTAATACCAAATTTACGATTTACAAAGAAAGAAAGAAAGAAAGAAAGAAAGAAAGAAAGAAAGAAAGAAAATATCAGGAACCAGGTTTGACTTAACTACTTTTCGCGGGCAGGATCAGAACTTTTAAAACAATCATCAGAGGGTTAAGCATTTGTCATCACCTTGGGGCTAAAGCAGCCTGTCAGATTTCATAGTCCCCATGGGTCACTTAAAAGACAAACCTCGGGTTTTGAATGATTTGCGATACATTTTGCCACACTATATTTCTTTTCGATGACAAAGAAGCACGCTATTATGCAGTGATAGGATCGTGGCATTGTGCAATAAGTTGCAATACAAACAGTACGGGTATCAGAAGTTTAGAATATGTTATTTTGCAATGATTTGCAATGGACCAAAGACAATTAATATGATTATCGGGAATTTAAATCTTTCGTTTTAAATCAATCATTTGATAAGAAGAATAGAATGCGACCATGGTTGGTGTAAAACGGTTGGATGTGTTATGATTATACAGCAGATCTTCAGTTTGGAAATAACGCAAATAATTTTTATAACATTATAATAGAATTCCCTTCATCGAAGAGCGGCATAAACTAAAACTTATCGGTCTGCCAAATACAAAAGCAATGGAAGCAGAAGCGGCATCCAATGATAAGTAGAAGAAGGGAAAAGGTCGCAAAACTTGCAATACCGAAGTATTTTAAACAATTACATGTACAACGCAAATAGTTTATCCTCTCGGTGACCAAAAAAGACGGTAAATGAAAGCAACGGTCAGGTAATGGCGCAATCAGAACGAAAGGCCCACTTCAAATACCGAGGTGGGAAAAAAACTAAATTGACTCTCAGGTACCCATACACAGAGAACATATTGTAAGCAGAGAGAGGAACTATTTTCCAAAAGACGGTCACTCAGTTACCCGGACTTAAGCTTCATGTAAATCTATGAAAACGTGCATAAAATGTGCAAACAAAACAAAAATCTAACACCAAAACTGACATTTTGTTTTGTCAGAGCTCTTTCCGTTTTCAACCACCACTGAGGCAAAATACGATGCCGTAAGTACGGTTAAGGCCTTCCACACCATAATTTAGTGTTGCATACAGTGTTTGTTTTTATTTAATTTTAATTCTAAATACGAAATGGAGATGTCCCAGTAAAAAAGTACAAGTAGGCAAAGATCAGGAAAAGGCGCGATCAGGAAAAGATTCCCACTCCAAAAACCGAGGTGGGAAAAAGCTCAATTAACAATCAGGTACTTATACCATGAAAACATATCGTAAGCCGAATGAGCAGCTATTTTCCCAATAGGTGGCCACTCAGTTACCTAAACTTAACTAAAAATATGAAAACACACATAAGGCGCCAACAGCCCAAACATTTTAACACCAAGACATAAAACAAAAAGAACCACCACAGAAGTATCGCCTTGGAACGATCAGTAACACAAAGTTACTGGCGGGCTTAAACCGGTTTTACATGGTCATAACCTCACCCTCAGCTTCTGCAGTGGTTCATAACATTTAGTTAGTTCTTCGGTCCTCGTATTACATCTCTAACTCGTCAATGAATCATCAAGAACAAATAAATAAATCACGATAAACATCCTGATGAATCAAAAACCAGGCCTCACAGATTGAGTAAGCGATCCCTGGTCGCCGAATAACCTACTAACTCCGGAGCAAAAAGAAAAACACCAATTGAACCCCGGTGGGCTAAACAACAGACAAGAAGCTCCGGCCCCAACCAATTGAAATGAATAGCTTTAAGTCGGGGCCATCATAGAGTCTGACGCCCGACCCACCGGTGTGCAATTAAAGAATCGTAAATCGATAATTGGAACGACCTGTGGTGTCGAAAATCGGCGTCCCGGTCAAAATGATTTGTCTTCAATGCGACATCTGTTTGTTCTGACTGCCTCTCTGTTGTGCTCGTTGCCTTTTGTGTTGGTTGAGACTAACCGGATGGCTACCTTGTTGGGAAATAACTGGTAAACCTGCTCTTCAAGTGTGCTGTTAGAAATGTTATGTTTTGTGATGTATTTTTTTCCAATATTGTGTCTATATTGGAATTTTAAATTTAATTGCGTCGATTTCTGGTACCGGCCTCGGTAGCTCAGTAGTTAGAGTGTCTGCTCCGAGATCGGGAGGTATCGGGTTCGATCCCGGGCCGCGACATACCAAAGTCGTTAACAATGGTACTAGTTGTTCACCGCTTGGCACTCGGACTTTCGGGTAGGGCTAGGACTGGTCGCTCCGGTGTCAGTTTAATGTGACTGGGGGTGGTATCAGGTAAACGTGTCTGGGATCTGATACCACAGTGAGGCAGCACTCTAAAAGTGAGACATGAGCTCCCTGTCACAACCAGACACCGTCTTGATATGTCAGATAATGTTGAAAGCGACGTTTAACCCGAACAAACAAACAAACAAACAAACAAACAAACGAGTTCTATTCCCTCTTTTCTTACTTTTACTTGAATTGTTCTATCTTATAAACACATTATATGTCTAGATATAAGGAATAAAATATAATGGTTTGATCCTTTGGTAGCATTCAAAGGCCGGTAGCATGGACTACATTGTACCATTTCTGGTAATGCACCCTCATCAACCGGCAACGAAAGCCAGACTATTGTACTGTAATTTCCAGACGGGGTCAAGTGATTAAAGCATTGTTTAGAATTGTTTCTAAACGTAAGCGTTTGAACACTCTGAATAGCTTTACTGATCTCAAATGATCGAGTTAAGCTTTAGTAATTGAGTAGGTACTTTTGGAGAAAGAGTTATTCGGATACACGTTACTTTGTTCTCTTAAGTATTTATTAGTTATTTTGGTTATACTTTCTATCCAGGGTTTTGGGTGTGGTAGCTTGGCGCTCAATGCCTTGGTTATTTGCCTTTACTTACTTTGTCACATAAGTTCTCGATATTCAGATTTAAACAATATAAAAACAACATCTAAACCATAAATGAGACAAGGAAAAACATGAATTTGTCAAAGAGGCAACACCATGAAGCAATTCTTAACTAAGGAACATGCACATCCTCTTTGCCATATCGAACGATAAAATTTAGCGTTAGTTTTGACCCCTTTGGTACACTATACTATTCAAACACCTCTGCAGTTAATATACTAACTGTATTTGAGGTTTGAACAGATTGCACACTGTCAGGAAAAAAATACCAAGTCATCTTGTTGTTGTAATTTATCATCGTAAGTTTTATTATCAGCTGGTGTGGCTTACTTCTGATTAAGAGGCCCATTATCCTCGTCGATTTTAGAATCTGGGGAGGTGGTGTATTGGTTTGAGGATTCATTGAATATTTTTACATGTAAAACAAACGAATATAAATGTCCCGCAGAGGACAATCACACAAGGCAGCCAGAAACAATATGTCACAAAAATTAAATACAATCACGCAAAATCCTGCAGAGTCACAGTTTGCCATTCATAAAAGATGACCTGTACGATTATCATAAATCTATATTTACTGTCTTAAATAAATCTCACGGTAAGAATAATGCTGCAATAGTTTGACTGAGGGGGTATTTGTCTGATCTGATCTGATAAGGTTGTACAAAATTCCCCTAAAACTGCAAACACATTATGTGCGTCAATGATAAACCGTTATGCTAACTCTAGTAATGTATTAATATTAAACTAGAAATGTGTGTTTGTAAAACACAATGCCCCAAACTGTATGCTTGCCCCTAACCTGGCATAGCATATTTGTTTAACAGAATGCAGACATTCCCCGATCAGAAGTTTCAAAATTCACCATTAAGTGGAATAATCAGTGAAATTTCAGTAATTTTGTCAAAATTTGAGGAAAAGTTCTCAAAAGTTAATCAGGTGATCTACTCCTGTGTCCAAATCATGAGGAATATGTATATGAAATTTCAAAACCCTACCATGCAGCATTCAAAAGTTTCAAAAAGTGACTAACACACACACACACACACACACACACACACACACACAGAGACAGACGCACAGACAGACAAGCCGAAAGCAATATGCCCTTATACTAACAGGATCAGCATTAGCCAAAAGGGTTCGAGCAGACAATCAGGGCTTAGTTTTAGAAGTTATCTGAATGTGTGAAATTTAGAAAATTCTGTTCAAGTGGAATATCCGACACATTTCCATTCCCCACTGTGTTGAATGGCAAACAATGTATCTCGAAAACTAAAACAGTTGGGGATAAAACTTTCGTATCAATAAAAATACAAAAAAATCTCAGCTTGCGCCTTTTTGGTCAACCTGACCTTCCATACAATCATATTTACTTTATTTTCACAATGAATGGTAATTCGAAACAAAGGAACCGACTGGCATAAATAATTACTGTACGCAAATAAAGCACATACCGGCTCGCATAAAGATAAAAAAAAACGATTTGGGTATTCATAGTACGTTAACGATTTATGCAAATAAATATATACTAATGGCATTAAGTTAAGCATATTTTGATAATTCTGTCTATATTTTTCAAACTGTAAAATTTACCAAAATTGTTTATTGCCTTTTTGAAAGCACTGTTATTCAACATTCCAAAACTCAAAACCATGTACTTCTACTAGTCTTTGTGACGTCACGACAGACCAATTCATGTGCCTAATTATACATCCCCTATAATCAAACGTGTATTTCTCCAAAATTCTGGAATTTTATCATTGGTGTTCTATCAAACTTTTAAGATATGCATCTCTAGTTAATGGAACTTGCATAGTTGAATAGTAATATCAATAAATACAGGGGTAATATTGTAATGAAATTTTGCTCATTTGATTTAAGGTGTATTCATGGTAATTGCTTGCAAAATCCTTTGACAGTTTTCATTGTCTTTAAATGTGACTGTGCATCTTTTTCAAAATTCAGACGATAGTTTGAACCAAGTATGGGCAGCAAAAACAGCCAAACAACAAATTTATAGACAAAACTTTGAAACAATAGCACTTTTTGTGACTTAAATTTGTAATTTTTCATTTTTCTGCCTTCATGATCACGTGATCTGCAAAACTTGACTGTCAAATCTTAGATTGAACAAATTCCCTTAAATTCTGAAACAACTAGACCCATAGCTTTATGTCGTTATCTTAGAACAGCATCAACTTTTGGCATTTCGCCTACTGGTAGTACATGTCGAAATGCCTTTCTTTCAATTTGATAATTGTCATTTTGAAAACTGAGTACCTTAGACTGGTGTATGACGCATATCATTTTCGGACATCTGAATTCATCATATTTGCTGATGAAAGTGGAATATGCTTAACTTTATGCCAATAGTATATATAAATCTGTATTTCGTTGATGCTAGCTGTCTGGCTACCATCTTGGTAAAGAGGGTGGTATCTTGCTTTTCATGCATGTATTTTTGTGAAGTTATGTGCTCTGCTTTCTTTCGCGCCTGGTGTCTTAGTTGTGATTTTAAATTTAATTGTACAATCTCTCTATTCTCACTTTATACAGAATGTTAAAGGCCATAAGACTCGATCAGAACCAAACCACTGTTCTCTTAGACATATACTAACTGTCTGTGTGCAGATGGACGACATGCTTAATACCTAAAACTTCTAAAACATTATTGGTAAAAGTAATAAGCAGTTATTAGGAAATGACACAATCAGAAGGAATAGGCGGAAAGCAGTTATTTCTTAAAAGCTCAGATCCGAGATAAATATTAACATAATAAAGTACATTATATATGTACATGCATTATACATACTCGTATATATAACATCAGTTTTGTTTTAGTCATAAGATTGTCAACATCACAATCTGAATTTGAACAGTTTACTGGTGGCACGTCAAATGACATTATTTCACCATCAGGGGCCAGTTTCATCAAAAAAGTTCCTAGGACAAATCTTAAAAGTGTCCAAGGACATTTTCTGGGACATGTCTAAGTCGGTTTCATCAACACGTCCTTAAAATGTCCTACGGCCTTAATTCTGCGTTTCATCAAAAGTGTCCTACTTTAACTATGCTCTTCTGTTGGGCCCCATAAATATCATGTGCTTGATCACATGCGATCTTATTTTAGCTGTGTAATACTCATAAAAGTTTTAGCTTTTTCAAAAGTTTTAATCACTCGTCTAAATTGCGAAGAAAAAGAACTGGTATAAAGAAGAATATTTTGTAAATTTTAAACAACCATAAAATTGTCAAATAATGTTCTGTTTATAGCAGTCACACATTAGCGTAAACGAAGACAATCGCACACCGGACATGTTGACAAAGTGCAAAATTCATCAAACGTGACGTTGGAGACACGTTAGAAACGCGTTACAGCCGCGTCATTTTACTTAATTATCGTGATTAACGCGGGATGTTGGAGGGCAGATTGCGATGTATTAATTCACGACGGCGCAGCCGGAGTTAATTAAATATCGCATCTGCCCGACAACATCACGCGTTAATCAAAGATTATTCACCGTAAAGTAAAATTATTTCGATTCTAACAAGACTAATAAATAAATGCTTACATTTCAAAAAGTTTTCCACTGGACTCATTCTTGATGGACATGTTTATGTGCGACGTCACAAAAACGCCACCTTACGCGCGTTATTTTGTTACAGTGAATTATTGTTTATTTGCAAACGGTGACGTTTCCATTAGGTTCAATGGAAAAGACGATAACGATAATGTCGCTTGGTGCTCGTTCTTGTACATCGTTATATATACGTCGATGCGCGTTCCGAGCGCGTTTGGGCTCAAGACTTGGCTCCGATAAGTTCAACTTAAGTTATCGATGCGCTAAATGCAGACACGTCAATGTACGAAACATGGGCATTCCAATTTTACGAGACATTGGTTTGGGCGCTTGCCGAATGCTTTGAACAGTAATGTGCCCCAAGCGGGTACGAGACGTGCGATAAATATTGGATACGCCCTTGTGGCGTTTGTTTAATGTGTCTGGGGCGTAACCCAAACGTACTCCACATTTGCCAGCGTGCCTGAATTACATGCGACTGTGTGATTAATTGAAGATTCTAACACACCTCGCCTATATAGCCAATGGTAAAAAACGTGTTATATTGTGCAACAATTTCACTGGGCGAATAAGCGTGACGTTACTTTGCGGCATTTGTGACGTCAGCTATCCCACAAAGCAGCGTTAGACGGTGAAACGTCGTTTTAGCACACAAAAAACGTAACAAGCGTGAGTAAATACCAGCATTACAGTCAAATATTTGGCGGGATATCTGCAATGCAATGGCGGAAAGCTGAACGATATCGACGGTTTCAGCAACATTTATTCCATTTATTGTGTGTTAGAATCGAAATAGATCAGCTCAAGTGCGTGAATTGTTGAGTAATAATTCACTGTTTGTCGGTCAGTTGTAAGAAGATAAATCACTCGCGCTCCGCGCTCGTGATTTGATCTTCTTTACAACTGACCTCCAAACAGTGAATTATTACTCAACAATTCACTGCTAGAGCTGATCTATTTCTTAATTAAGAAGCAAATTGATTGTAATACGTCCCGAATCTTTAGCGCAAGTCTTACTCACTAATGTATGACTGCTCTTCATGTCACATACTCTGCCTATCTGATGTGCGTGCGTGCGTGCGTGCGTGCGTGTGTGTGTGTGTGTGTGTGTGTGTGTGTGTGATAATCAAATTCTATAATGTAATATATATTAAGTGCATGAGGACAATGTCATGACACTTTAACTCAGTGTAACAAACGTTTTTTTTCAATGCTTTTTATCACTTTAGGGGTAAACACAAGAAGCAAACTGAGGACGTTCCCGGGAGGACGTTGCAGAATTTGTCAATTTCGCATAAAATTATCTAAAGTGCTTTTCATTTAAGCTTTTCAATATCCGTTTAAAAAATGTAAAATTATTAAAATCGGAATTTCCGACTTTTAACTTCACAAGATCAAAAATGTCAGATATTGTCACATATATAATATTAGCAAACTGTTAATAGCGTACATAAAATTGCAAACAGCAGAATATTTAACACCAAACTATAAAACAAACACAACGACAACAAAAGTATCGCCTTGGAACGGTCGGTGATATAAAATAACTCCAGTTTTTGAGGTTTGTTGTGGATATTTTAACTTAATTTACTTGTCGTGCTCATAATCGATCAGCCAAATCGTCTATATTATACATATCTGAAAGTTGCATTATTCCCATAATGCCAGTTGGATAAGTTGAAACATGTATCACAGTGGCGAAGTTTCGGGGATGGGTGCCCGAGTAGGGCTCTAATGAACCACTCTTTTTGACCAAATTATTTCGTTTTCATAAAAAATGACAAAACTTAGGCAAAAATACGTATGAAAAAGATCCCTCTTTGTAAGTTTTAACCGCCAATCTTGAAATTCTTGACGCCAACGTAATTGAAATTAACTGGTGGGGTGAAACGTGGAAAAAATGAGGATATTTGATATTTACAGACTTTGTTTCTTATAGCATTGATTTTGATAGGTTGTCTTGGTGACTTAAAAGGGTACATTTTCGAATAAATAAACATTCAAGAAAATTCTTAAATTTGTTTTGGGACAAAGCAGTATTTGGGACTGTACGTATGCGTGTCTGACAAAAAGCAATGTTTGCATTTTTATTCTAGTAGGGTTTGAAACGTGCTTGCTATCTTAACGTTTAAGTTGTCTAAGCGTCGACTAGATGTGTTTTCGATATTTCTGACACCGTCAACTTAATAGAATTCTTTTTTGTGAAATTTTAGCGGTGTTCAACAAGCCGTTGAAATATATTCAGATTTCAAAAGATCGATATAAAAATGTTCAAGATCGACGATCCTTCAAACTTATGAGGACCCATTGTACTTGTATATAATATGAATAGAGGGTTTCCAATTCAGGGTTGGGTTAATTCTGTCCCTCTGTTTGTTCGCCCATTCATCTGTGTGTGTTTTCCGACGTCGTTGCCGCCTCTCAAAGATAAACTGAGCATGTACATAATCACCGGCCTCTAATTAACGTCTCTTTAAAAGCAGCGGCGGCGGATAGTAGACCTAACTATACATAATGTTATGAATTTTGAGGGCTTCGTGGAAGATTGGTCATGACAAACGAGCGTCTCTCTCTAAACAAATACGTTACCTATATTACATTCTGCATGTAGGACACGGGTAGGTCAGCATCTTCTTCAGCCTCCCAATATCAATTGAAAGGCAGCAGCCATTTCTAGCACACCAGCCTTTCGGATGAGTCTTTAAACCGAGCTCACGTCTCCATATGACATTAGCTCTTGAGTGGGACGAAAAACACCAAATCAACCAATTGCTAGTACATGTACAAAATTTAGGACAAAACTTGTCAGATAGGACGCCGAAATAGTTGTCCTACGTTTAAGACAAAATCTGAGAACTTCCTAAATTTCTTGAGTTTGATGAAACACGATTTTTGTCTTTAAAACGTCCTGGGACATTTTCAAGGACAAAATCTTGTCTTAAACACTTTGATGAAACTGGCCCCAGCTCTCATATACCCTTCAGTAGCAATAGGCTATTGCGTCAATAAGAAAAGTAAAACACAAAGTAACTGCAAAGGGGTATTCTTATAGGCTAATGATTCACTTGACCAGCAGCTATGCTTCACCTACTTAAATGTCAACATGTAAAAAAGTAAAAGTAGGCAATGATCAGGAAATGGCGCAATCAGAAAGAAATTCCCACTCCGAAAAACGCGATGGGATAAAATTAACAATCAGGTACATATACTAAGAAAACATATTGTAAGGTGAGTGAGCAGCCATTTTCCCAATTGGCCGCCACTCAGTTACCCTAACTTAACTAAAATATGAAAACGTACATAAGGTGCATACAGCACAAAAATTCAACACCCACAACATAAAACACTAAGAACCATCACAGAAGTATCACTTTGGAACGATCAGTAATATAAAATTACTGGCCGCCTTAAAACAGTTTTACAGAACCCTAACATCACCCTTTTCTTCATCTGTTTACCACATCAAGTCTATGGGAGCTAAACTACCTGCTCCAAAGCCTAATGGTGTCAACCAAAAACCCAATGATGGCCTGTTCACATAAAACTTCAACAAGATTGGTCGACTAGCTTATATTAAGGATTATCCGTCTTTGAATTTTGTGATGGATGGAGGATGGGGCATGGCTTTAGTATAAGCTCATCTGAAGGCTCAGGTGAGCTTAGAATCATAATGATTGACAGACAGATGCCAGAGCCCCTAACTCAGGTCAGCTAGATTGATATAATGCGCAAGCATTGCGGGAGGTTTACAAATCAGATGAAGTTCCAGAAAGATTCATGTAAATTTCGGCTTTTATCATCTTCCCAGTATCATTTATTTGATTTTTATATTGTTGAATCATTAAATCATGATAACATGTTCATATGGTGTATACCCCATTTTACCCCACTTTTATATAGTAAAACTGGGGTATTCAGGGGTATAAATTTTTTATTGTTTTTGATCCAAAACATAGATTGTAGGTACTCATTAGCATTTACCCAAAATGAATGTTTTAAGCACAAATATTAAAAATATCATTTTTTTCGAATGAGATTTTCAATTTTTACAACTTTTTGCATGGGTGTGTTTACATAATGATAAATGACGACTTGTGTGCAAATATGGAACAAACGCCAGTTTAATATGGTCCTTTTAGAAACATACAACATAGACATAAGATACCATATTCATTCTGTTAAGTGCATATGTTCTGTAAAGCGTACACCCACTGGCAGATGTTTTCTGAGCAGCCTGTGCATATTGTGTGCAATGTTCACAGCTGGTATTTTCCCCTTTTTGTCACTAAAATATTTTGAAAAGGTTATTGCATAACTTTCCAAATCGAACCTATTAAGTTATTAGGAGCAGTTTATGTGCTGTTTGTGAGTTTTGTGTGCAATCGTAAGAAAGACGTTCTATTGAGCACTTCAGATGCAGAAAATTTTATTTTGGAAATATTTAGAACACAGTGCACTCAAAAGAAGACAAGAACTCCGCGGAGGTCGATATCGCACCTGCATCGGGCAAAATAACTAAAAATGTGAAATATAGGTCGAGGGCACCAGGTTAAGGTGTGTTATGAAAGGGTATGTGAAGGACATTTACGGTACTATGCAAGGTTTCACACTCGCAGCTATCACTGATGCAGAGAAAACTAAACTTCGACGTAAAAATTAACAAAGTCAATGGACCGTGAAATATAGGTCAAGGTCAGCGGGTCAAGGTGCGTGCTTGAAAGGTATGTCAAGGACAATTACTATGCAAGGTTTCACACTCGCAGCTATCACTAGTGCAGAGAAAACAAAACTTCGACGTAAAAATTAACAATGTCAATGGACCGTGAAATAAAGGTCAAGGTCAGCGGGTCAAGGTGCGTGCTTGAAGGGTATGTCAAGGACAATAAGTATGCAAGGTTTCACACTCACAGCTATCACTGATACAGAGAAAAAGAAACTTCGACGTAAAAATTAACAAAGTCAATGGACCGTGAAATATAGGTCAAGGGCACCGGGTCAAGGTGCGTGCTTGAAGGGTATGTCAAGGACAATTACTATGCAAGGTTTCACACTCGCAGCTATCACTAGTGAAGAGAAAACAAAACTTCGACGTAAAAATTAACAAAGTCAATGGACCGTGAAATATAGGTCAAGGGCACCGGGTCAAGGTGCGTGCTTGAAGGGTATGTCAAGGACAATTACTATGCAAGGTTTCACACTCCTAGCTCTCACTGATGTAGAGAAAACCCAACTTCGACGTAAAAATTAACAAAGTCAATGGACCGTGAAATATAGGTCAAGGGCACCGGGTCAAGGTGCGTGCTTGAAGGGTATGTCAAGGACAATTACTATGCAAGGTTTCACACTCCTAGCTCTCACTGATTAGAGAAAACCCAACTTCGACGTAAATGTTGACGGACGGACGGACGAACGAACGAACGAACGAACGAACGGACGGACGGACGGAAATTTGGACTCCTATATCGCACCCTGCTATAAGCAGGTGCGATAAAAATGGTAACTTGCCTCATGAGAAATCCTGTATTTAAATGGGTTTATGACTGACCCCAACAGAAAGTAGGTACATGTATTTCATGACATGGTCAATGTGGTCTTGAATAAATACATAATAAATATCAGTAAAGTAACATCTAAAAAGTCTATAAACAATAACAATTGAATTTTTTTAACAAGAATAGTCCACATAAAATCTAAGATAGCAAGTAAATTAGAGTTCTCTCACACAAGTTACTGGTGACAAGTTGTTTGTTTTGTGGTTCAACATGATAGTCAACATGTTTTCATGATGGTAGTGGACAAATAAACACAGTGATATTAAACACACAAACATTTTCATCAATTCTAAGTCCATGGTAGTCTACTGTTGCCATACCTGCCAATTTTCTCATCAAATCTACTAACCAGAGGACCATTGGTCCTGAGAACACTCACCTGAAGCCTGATCTTGGGGTATTAAGTCATCATGAAATGACCTTGACCTTGAATACTCACACACCTTTATTGACTTCACAAGTTGTCTGCATCTGCAAAGTTTCAGGTCTCAGGCTGCAATAGTTTCCAAACCCAGTGATTTCTGAGAAAACCATATTTTGGTATTTAAATGACCTTGGGTCAAGGTCAAGAAATGACCTTGGCATTCATTAATTACTTACCTTCATTGACTCATTAGTTGTCTGCATCTAGCAATTTTCAGGTCTCAGGTTGCAACAGTTTCCAAAATATCCATTGTGTTCGCCTTTTCCCATGTAAAAGCCTATGTTTCCAAAACTGACTTTGCCGTAAAATAGGTCAAGGTCATCCTAGGGTCATTATTTAAACAAACTATAATGGGCTGGAGTCCCAAATGCTACATACCAAGTTTCGCGTAAATCGGCCAGCTGGTTCTGGAGAAGAAGATTTTTGAGTGGTTTTTATCATAGTTGGGCATGGCGGCCATCTTGGTCATGTGACCCAAATTTCGCGATCACACTTTCGTTCCCCCTACCCATGGACACTCCACATAAAATTTCACTTTGATTGGCCAAGCAGTTTCAGAGAAGAAGATCTTTGAAAAGTGTGTATGGATGACAGACTGGCCAAGGTCAAGAGATGACTTTGACCTAAATTAATCACATACCTTCATCTACTCCATTAGTTGACAGGTCTCAGGCTGCAACAGTTTTCAAAAAATCATAGTTTTCACTTTTCCCATGTAAAAGCCTATGTTTCCAAATGGGCTGGAGTCCCAAATGCTACATACTAAGTTTCATGAAAATCGGCCATCCGGTTCTGGACAAGAAGATTTTTGAGTGGTTTTTACCATATATGGTCGTGGCAGTCATCTTCGTCATGTGACCTGGATTTCGCGATCAAACTTTCGTCTCCCCTACCCATGGATGCTCCACATAAAATTTCACTTTGATTGGCCAAGCAGTTTCAGAGAAGAAGATCTTTGAAAAGTGTGTATGGACGACAGACTGGCCAAGGTCAAGAGATGACTTTGACCTAAATTAATCACATACCTTCATCTACTCCATTACTCCATCTACTTCATCATTTGATCAAACTATGATGGGCTGGAGTCCCAAATGCTACATACCAAGTTTCATGAGAATCGGCCAACCGGTTCTGGAGAAGAAGATTTTTGGGTGGTTTTTACCACATATGGGCGTGGTGACCCTCTTGGTCATGTGACCTGGATTTCGCGATCAAACTTTCGTCTCCCTTACCCATGGATGCTCCACATAAGATTTTTGAGTGTTTTTTACCATATATGGGCGTGGCGGCCATCTTGGTCATGTGACCTGGATTTTGCAACCAAACTTTCGTCTCCCCCACCCATGGATGCTCCACATAAAATTTCACTTTGATTGGCCAAGCAGTTTCAGAGAAGATGATCTTTGAAAAGTGTGTATGGACAGACTGGCCAAGGTCAAGAGATGACCTTTACTTAAATTAATTACATACCTTCATCTACTCCATTAGTTGTTTGCATCTACCACTTTTCAGGCCTCAGGCTGCAATAGTTTTCAAAAAATCCATAGTTTTCACTTTTTCCCATGTAAAAGCCTATGTTTCCAAATTTGACCTTGCCGTAAAATAGGTCAAGGTCATCCAAGGGTCATCGTTTTATCAAACTATGATGGGCTGAAGACCCCAATACTACATACCAAGTTTCGTGGAAATCGGCCCACCGGTTCTGGAGAAGAAGATTTTTGAAGTGTTTTTACCATATATTGGCGCGGCGGCCATCTTGGTCATGTGACTTGGATTTCGCGATCAAACTTGAAATGCCACTACCCAAGGAGGCTCCACATAAAATTTCAACTAGATCGGCCAAGCGATTTCAGAGAAGAAGATTTTTGAAATTGTGGATGACGGATGGACGACGGACGGACGGATGCCGGATCATGGCCATCCTATAAGCTAACCTTGTGAGCCTTCGGCTCAGGTGAGCTAACCAGAGGATAACTGGTCCTGAGAACGCTCACCTGAAGCCTGATCTTGGAGTATTTAGTCATAATGAAATGACCTTGACCTTGAATACTCACACACCTTTATTGACTTCACAAGTTGTCTGCATCTGCAAAGTTTCAGGTCTCAGGCTGCAATAGTTTCCAAACCCAATGATTTCTGAGATGAACAAGGTCAACAAATGACCTTGGCCTTCATTAATTACTTACCTTCATTGACTCCATTAGTTGTCTGTATCTAGCAACTTTCAGGTCTCAGGCTGCAACAGTTTCCAAAATATCCAGTGTTTTGCCCTTTCCCATGTAAAAGCCTATGTTTCCAAAATTGACCTTGCCGTAAAATAGATCAAGGTCATCCTAGGATCATCAGTTCAACAAACTATGATGGGCTGGAGTCCCAAATGCTACACTACAAGTTTCGCGTAAATCGGCCAGCCGGTTCTGGAGAAGAAGATTTTTGAGTGGTTTTTACCATAGTTGGGCATGGCGACCATCTTGGTCATGTGACCCGAATTTCCCGATCACACTTTCATTCCCCCTACCCATGGACGCTCCACATAAAATTTCACTTTGATTGGCCAAGCAGTTTTGAGAGAAGAAGATCTTTGAAAAGTGTGTAAGGACGACAGACTGGCCAAGGTCAAGAGATGATGACCTAAATTAATCACATACCTTCATCTACTCCATTAGTTGTTTGCAGGTCTCAGGCTGCAACAGTTTTCAAAAAATCCCTATCTTTTACTTTTCCCATGTATAAGCCTATGTTTCCAAAATTGAAATTGCCATAAAATAGGTCAAGGTCATCCTAGGGTCATCATTTGATCAAACTATGATGGGCTGGAGACCCAAATGGTACATACCAAGTTTCATGAAAATCGGCCGTATGGACGATAGACAGGCCAAGGTCAAGAGATGACTTTGACATAAATTAATTACATACCTTCATCTACTCCATTAGTTGTTTACATCTACCACTTTTCAGGCCTCAGGCTGCAATAGTTTTCAAAAAATCCATAGTTTTCACTTTTTCCCATGTAAAAGCCTATGTTTCCAAAATTGACATTGCCGTAAAATAGGTCAAGGTCATCCTATGGTCATCATTTGATCAAACTATGATGGGCTGGAGTCCCAAATGCTACATAGCAAGTTTCATGAAAATCAGCCTGCCCGTTCTGGAGAAAAAGATTTTTGAGTGGTTTTTACCACATATGGGCGTGGTGACCATCTTGGTCATGTGACCTGGATTTCGCGATCAAACTTTCGTCTCCCTTACCCATGGATGCTCCACATAAAATTTCTTTTTGATTGGCCAAGCAGTTTCAGAGAAGATCTTTGGAAAGTGTGTATGGAAGACAGACAGGCCAAGGTCAAGAGATGACCTTGACCTAAATTAATCACATACCTTCATCTACTCCATTGGTTGTTTGCACCTACCACTTTTCAGGCCTCAGGCTGCAATAGTTTTCAAAAAATCCATAGTTTTCACTTTTCCCATGTAAAAGCTTATGTTTCCAAAATTGACATTGCCGTAAAATAGGTCAAGGTCATCCTATGGTCATCATTTGATCAAACTATGATGGGCTGGAGTCCCAAATGCTATATACCAAGTTTTATGAAAATCGGCCAGCCGGTTCTGGAGAAGAAGATTTTTGAGTGTTTTTTTCCATATAAGGGCGTGGCGACCATCTTGGTCATGTGACCTGGATTTCGCAATCAAACTTTCGTCTCCCCTACCCATGGATGCTCCACATAAAATTTAACTTTGATTGGCCAAGCAGTTTCAGAGAAGAAGATCTTTGAAAAGTGTGTATGGACGACAGACTGTCCAAGGTCAAGAGATAACCTTGACCTAAATTAATCACATAACTTCATCTACTCCATTAGTTGTTTGCATTCTACCACTTTTCAGGCCTAAGGCTGCAATAGTTTTCAAAAAAAGCCATAGTTTTCACTTTTTCCCATGTAAAAGCCTATGTTTCCAAACTTGACCTTGCCGTAAAATAGGTCAAGGTCATCCAAGGGTCATCATTTTATCAAAAGGTACAAGTAGGCAAAGATCAGGAAAAGGCGCAATCAGAAAAAGATGATGGGCTGAAGTCTCCAATGCTACATACCAAGTTTCGTGGAAATCGGCCCACCGGTTCTGGAGAAGAAGATTTTTGAAGGGTTTTTACCATATATGGGCATGGCGGCCATCCTGGTCATAATAATAATAATAATAATAATAATAATAATCTCTATATTTATAGAGGATAACGTATTTAGCACAACGTCCAGTCTTCCATACGGTCCTCTAGTGAATACAGACATTGATTATTTTCAGACCTTTTTTGTTATTATTCGGACTTTTTCATATAGAGATGCGATGTTAGTGATGCTATATTTTGTTTTTGGGAGAAGAGAAGCCAGTGCTTGCCTTATAATGCTGACCGCCAAGCAAGGTAGCCACTGGTACCATTTTTAAAGTCTTTGGTATGACCCGGCCCAGGATCGAACCCACGACCTCCCGCTCCCGAAGCGGACGTGACCTGGATTTCGCGATCAAACTTGAAATGCCACTACCCAAGGATTTCAACTAGATCGGCCAAGCGGTTTCAGAGAAGAAGATCTTTGAAATTGTGGACGACGGCCATCCTATTAGCTCCCCTTGTGAGCCTTCGGTTCAGGTGAGCTAAAAACCCAAATGAGCTGTGTCATGAGAAAACTGATTTTTGCATATGCGAAAACAAAGACGCAGTATTGATCGGTGCCTTTGTTTTTGCTACTCAGATAGTAAACTGCCTCTTCTACATAAATCCAAAGTTTCAAGCTTCTACTTTTCTTCTGCAACTTAACTGTACATTCGGTTTGTGGTGGACCTGGTCAGAAACCCCAAAGACTGATTTTCCCATGATGCAGCTCAAAAGTGGGCCCACCCTTATCACAATGATGCTTCATTTAAAATATGATTTTGATCAACATACTTGTCTCCGAGAAATCCATGCTTGGAAGTTGGTGTGAATGAATCGACTGATCCAGGATTTCTGGAAGAGGGGTTGAAAGTCAACAAGGGAGGGGGGTTGGTTTTCTCTATTTTACATGGTTTTTCCTCAATTTGCCCATGAAAATGATATAAGTTGGTCCCAGAGGAGGGTTCAAGCAAACACATCCCACACCCTAAACCCATCATCTGCCACTGCAACAATCTAAATTGAGGAACGAACATGTAGCTTTCATACAACAGATAAAACAGAGGTATCCAAAGAATAATATGGTATTCTCTTTCCCTTCCCCCAATCACAGCTTCAGTTTGGTAGACAATGATTATAAAGCAATCCAAACACTGGTTGCTATGTCAGTTGTGTTGCTATGACACTGGCTGCTATGTCTGTTGTGTTGCTAGGTCACTATAGTTACAGGACCTGTCACTCATGTTTCCTTGACAACTACTGTCATCCAGTGATTGGATCTCCAGGGACTTCATTATCTCCATGCTGAAAGAATAAGAATTTAAAACATTATTACTTATAAAAACACAGTCTGTGTTACTATTTTAAGCTCATAAGCTAGTGTTATAATGAGGTTGATCTGTAATGTATTCATTGCTGTGCATACTGATGATATTTTCAGCAGAATAAGTTTCATTTAGCTGTGATTATACATAAATTATTTATACCAGAAAACCAACATATATGAAAAAGACAGAGATCAGCTGTGAGTAACTGTAAAGCTGATCAGCGCCTTTGTTTTTGCCCCTTAGGTTACGATGACTATTCTTTCTAAATCTGAAATTCCAAGCATCTAGCATGCCTCTGTGTCTGTACAGCCTGGTTTGTATCTGACTTGTTGGAAACCCAGATTTTTGGTTTTCTCACGCATAGGCTCATATACATGTATAATATACGAGGTTTCTTATTAAAAAAAATAAGGAAATGGTTTGAAGCAATCAAAATTAGTGTATGACATTGGTTCTGTTTCCACAAGTTTCTGTTTATTGCTTAATTCTACTTTCTCAACTTAAACCATTGCAATAAAATGTCTTTAACTCATATAAGTCTGGTATCCTTTTTATGGAACATAAGCAAACAGTATAGTCCAAGATGCATAAAAGAATATGGCATCCCATCTGGGGCTATTCTGTTTGCTAAGAGGATTTTCAATGAAAAATGGAATAAAAATTCAAAATGACTTCTGATGCCCATACAAAAGAAAGTGGACTCACCCAGATGATCCCTTTGTCACATATGAGCCGTCTCGTGAGAAAACCAACAATGTGGTTTCCGAACAAGTCAGACACAAATCAAGCTGTACAGTCACAGAAGATGGCTAGAGGCTTGAAATTTTGGATTTAAGAAGCAGAGAAAGTGTACTATCTGTGTAGCGAAAACAAAGGCGCTGATCAGCTTCCAGGTTACCATGAAGCTGATCTGCGTCCTTGTTTTTGCATATGCAGATTGTTGGTTTTCTCATGAGGGGGCTCATATGGGTTAAGGTAAACATTGTAATTGACTTGTACTATACCTCTGTAGGCAAATTTCCTTGGTCTCTTCTGCCATTATCTTGATCTCATTCTGGTCTGAGGAAACATTACCAATCCTGTAATAATTGCATACATGTGAGGAGCTTGACAGAGGAATCACGGAGATTTTCAGAGTGGTTTTTGAAAAATGTAAGGAAGACAAATTTTGGTTCATTTCAGGGAGGTTTTTCATTTTCTTTAAACAGTGGCATATTTTAGACAGAGGTTAAATCATTTTATCGGTTATTTTCTGGAGTCTCCCTGGTATATCACATGTATGCAATTGGAGAAAAATTAAATCAACTCAGGCTTTTTCTTGACTTTCTTCTGAACACAATAAAAACTGGAACATTACCAATGCTAAAACAATGGTTGAAAATTAAATCAACACAGGTTTTTTCACAGCATGTTCTTCTTCAGACAATATAATAATCCATATCATGAGAAATCCGGATTTTTGTCTATACAAAACCAAAGGCACAGATAATCTATGCAATTTATACACAACTGATCAGCACCATATCATGAGAAATCCAGATTTTTACCTATACAAAACCAAAGGCTATGCAATTTATACACAACTGATCAGCACCATATCATGAGAAAGCCGGATTTTTGCCTATACAAAACCAAAGGCACAGATAAGCTTTGCAATTTATACACAACGGATCAGCACCTTTGTATTTGCTACAATGATTCAGAGTTAGATATCAAACCCAGGATCTCTAGCTGAAGAGTCATGTACACTACCAGTAGGCCACTGTGCTCACTGTCATCAGTGTCTGACAATGCTTAACCCATTTAAAAAAAATGGCTTTTCCAGTACTTATTTGGAGAAATCCTATTTCGATTTTAGGAAAATCAGGGGTGATGTTGAATAGCCCAAAATCTGCGGCTATACTGTTAGCCTATGTTTCACAAAAAGGATGCCAGGCATATATGAATTAACCTACTTGTTCATTCCCATTGATGTTGGCTTTCGACTGACATCTGTTAAGTCAAAAGTAGGGAGTGAGTCATCAACAGAGTTCTCCTCCTTCCCTGGCTAAAATGGTGGGAAAAATACACATTACAATATAAATTTTAGCTTAGTTTGTTAGTTTGATTTAATTTGGGAATCAGCCTGTACATTGATTTACATAATTACTCTCATTAGTCTATGTATGATGTATGTCTTTATTTGTGCTCTTTCGAACCTCATGAAATTTATACAATATATGAGCCGCCACATGGGAAAACCAACAATCTGCCTAGGGGAAAACAAAGGCGCAGATCAGCTTTGCGGTAACCGTGAAGCTGATCAGCGCCTTTGTTTTCGGTACAGGGATAATACAACCCCTCTTCTTCTTAAATCTGAAATTTCAAGCTTCTAGCCTGCTTCTGTGACAGTACAGGTCGGTTTGTGTCGGACCTGGTCGAAAACCACATGGCTGGTTTTCCCACGAGGCGCCTCAATTATCAGTACAAGTTTGAAGGGTCAATTTTAACAAGGTATTGTTGCCATAATGATTCCTGGTATCTTACAGAAAACTGGAAAAAAGGAATGTTAATTGTTATAAACATTTATTTTTGTTAGTTCTTCATAGAAACTTAGTATTTATTCATTACGAAAACATGCCCATGCAATTTACAGAGAATTTTTGAGCTTTAAAAATTGAGGCGGTTCTAACGAGTACCCACAATCTATGTTTTGGAGCAAAAATAAGAAAAATAGGTATACCCCTGCATACCCCAGTTTTGCTATATAAAAGTAGGGTATTAGGGGGTATACATTACATGGACATGTTATCGTAATGTAGAATTGACTGGCCAAGGATATTCTAATGAGCACTCACAACATAGGTTTTTACAAAGAAAAAAAGCTAAACTATCCCCAACTTATTGTAAATTATCAGCACCAGGTATATATGACTCTCACCTTGAAATGTCTGTTAAATAACCTTTCACTGCAGTCTTCATACTTCTGATTTCTCTCTGTAGGCTATCTAACTTAATTGCTTCTTTAATATACCATATTTGATTTCTATATTAAAGCTAATTGCTCCTTTGATATACCATATTCATCAGGAAAACATGTCCGTGGAATGAATACCCCCTTATACCCCACTTTTATATAGTGAAACTGGGGTATGCAGGGGTATACCTATTTTTCTTATTTTTGCTCCAAAACATAGATTGTGGGTACTCATTAGAACTGCCTCGTTGAGGCGGTTCTAATGTGTACCCACAATCTATGTTTTAAGCAAAAATATAGATTGTGGGTACTCATTAGAACCGCCTCGTTGAGGCGGTTCTAATGTGTACCCACAATCTATGTTTTGAGCAAAAATAAGAAAAATATCAAAAAATATCATGAAAATTTTCAAATTTTACTAGTGAAAAAATCTCTGTATATTGCATGGGCAAGTTTTCGTAATGATATCCCTATATTAAATTACCTTGAAATGTCGGACATATCCTTTCACTGCAGTCTTCATGCTCCTGATTTCTCTTTGTAGGCTATCTACATTACTCTGTATCTCAGCAAACAAACTGAAATTGAAATGTACATTTTTCCCTATTACTTGCCCCTTTTTAGAGACAACAAGATTTGTCAGAGAATTAGACTAAAGTCTCACTTCTGAGCTTCTTTCCAGGACCAGAACAGTAAAGGGTAACACATCCAAGCTAGCTCATGTCAAAGATGATCTGTTCACAAAATTTGGTCAGATTATGTCAATTCAGTCTCAAGGTATTGAGAAGCAACTAATTTCTGTTGTGATTCAAGGGCTGAAACTCCATTAATTTTTGTGTGAAAAATATCTAGCAACAATCCCATGCTGGATCTTATAAGTATTGATGTACATATAAAATTTGGTCAGATTCTGTCCATCTGTTCTTAAGATATTGAACAGAAACAAAATAAATCAAGGGCACTTCCATCAAAATTTTGCAAAACAATGACATGTAACAATCCCAAGGTATAGCTTGACAGTGTTGTTGTGCATATGAAATTTGGTTTGATTCTGTGAAATTGTTTTCAAGGTATCGAGTGAAAACAATTCTGACATCAATCAAGGGCTGTAACTCCTTCAAAATTTTGCAAAAAAGAATGTGTAACAATCCCAAGCAAGATAATTTCAAAGTTGATGTTCAAACAAAAGGTCAGATTCTGTCAATACACTCTCAAGATATTGAGCAGAAACAAAATGTTCACAGAACCATGGAAATATGGAAGGGCAGGGTGAATCGAGTATAAATCTTTTTTATCATATGACGTCGCTGTTTTCCAGTGGATAACGTCATGTCATAAAAATCGTATGACCACACGTGTAATAACACTTTCACGGGAATACGTAACGTCATTGACGACGTCCGTAACAACAATTTAAATTTTCATTGAAAATATGTCCACTTTGGAGGCGATAAAATACTATTTTAAAAGTCATATGATAAAACGAATCTTACACTCGTGGTCATTTCATATGAAATTTATTAAACTCGCCGAAGGCTCGTTTAATAAATTTCATATGAAATGACCACTCGTGTAAGATCCTCTATTTAATTTATATTTTGTCTTTTTCATGTAGGCTGTTGCACTTGTATGGAGTTATTTGAGCCTTGTCATAAGAAAAGCATGTTTTTTTTTTTGTTTTTTTTTGTTGTTTTTTTTTTGGCTTTCTTTTTTGGCATATGCAAAAGCAAAGGTCAAGATCAGCAGTTAAGTAACTGCACAGCCGATCAGTATCTTCTTTTTTTCGCTACATCGATAGTAACATGCCTCTTCTTCTTCTTCTTAAATCCAAAATTTCAAGGTTCAAGCCTGCTTCTGTGACTGTACAAACTGGTTTGTATCAGACCTGGTTGGGAACCCCAAAGACCAGTTTATCGCACACCTCGGCTCATTTCTGTAATGCCTTTTGTAATTACCTGTGCCATGCCAAGAACTGTTGGTGTGTTTGTTGTAATTTCCCCTGACAATGGTTGGTCCGCAGTGCTGTAGCTTTATCTAGGAGTTTCACCAGCTCTCGCCTGTAAAATATTTTGTTCATTAGGGAAATATATTCAACAAATGGGAATGCTCCTAAATTTATATAAAAAATACATAATTTATATCAAAATAAATATTTTCTAAAATGATTTTGTATTTTTGTTTATAAATTTATGTTTACTGGATCAATATTGATAACTATATGACCTTTGAAATCCAATTATTATTACAATTTTTTAACTACACCCCTCAAACTTCCTTTCTACAATATGTTTCTAGGTTTGATTGGGTAAAGCTAACATGGACATGTTTCCTTAATATTTACTTTGTGGTTAACATTCCATTCAACAACTTTTTAGGCATGTCAAGACAAAGCAACTGTTTCTGGGATATCAAGTAATGTGTGCCATGCTTAAAAGCATTATCACACATATGCGAAAGTCACTGGACATAGACTTGCGTTTTATTGTTTGTTTTATTTATTGCCTCATGTCCCAGTTTTAGAATATGAGTGATGCTATAGATGCTATATAAAAACAATTTTTGGCCAAGGTTATCTCAAAAGAAATATACATGTCTGTATTATCTATTTAAGGATGTTCGCTGCTAACATTTGACATTTCGGAACTTCCAGTTTTTCTTCTGTTGAATATCTCGTAAACGGTTGCAGATATTTTCCAAATATTTTATATTTGGATACATAATGATGATATGCATTGAACGAGCCATGAAAATTGTCAATCTAAGAAACTTTATTTTTTCACCCCATTTTTTGCAACTTTTCAGAAAAATTTAGTTGTCAGTGAAATTTAGGGGGTAGGGTAGATTAAACTTGAATATTGCACATTTTCAAATTAATTGCACTATTTCTTTGTTTATTTTAGCTGCAGTATATGTGTGCATGGTCTTCTAAGTCAGTCTTTGTGTCTTTGGTGTGCTGGTTTTAAAATTTTAGGTGGTTTTATGAAATGGGCTTAAAGAAACAAAGCAGCTGAAAATGGTGATTTTCAAGTTGTTGGTTCTCTCTTATATGCACACTACCCTATTTATTTCTTTCTTTTATTCGAACAATATTACAAAGTTCTTTGTTGTGTGAAAATACAAGAAAAAGTTTGAATAAACAAATATGGGTTTGGCACATTTCCAAATATTGATTTTTTCCGACTTTTCAAGTATGGGGGTAGGGTTGGAAAAATACTCGTAAAATTTTGTTATCCACTTCCAGTTGCAAATTTTTCTATGCTTTTGGTCCAAAATAGTCTGCGTTACGTAAATATTATGACTTTTGAAAGCATTCTAGGTGTATTTTTGTTCAAGACAGGTTTGTTTCAAAGAATTAAAAATTAAAATAATTTTACTAAATTTAAAACATGATGCTCAGAGGTCTCATTCAGAGGCCTGTAGCTTGAAAAAATGCACACTACCCTATATTTATTTTGCTTTCAAATGTCTTATGTTGTATTCTGGAATAAAAAAAGAGTGGTTAGGAAAAAAGTTTGAATACTTTTTCATTGGCAGCGAACATCCTTAAAACATATAAATTTTTAAAGTGTTTCTAATATTAATATCTATCCTTAGAAAGTTCGTGAAAAAAAAAACATCATAGCTTTCTTACAACAAATCTGTGTTTGCAATTCAAGGTTCACATTTTTATTCTTTTATTATCTGAACCAGTGATCAAGAGGCAACCGGTGTGACTGAGAACAACCAACGCAAATGAAACTCAAAATAAGGCTGTAAAGTATGATACCAGTCTGGGAACAACTTGCCATGGAATATTTTAATCCATGGCAAGTTTTTGTTTTTCACTGATAGATATTATTCTCTACTTTCACTTATTGATTTTATCTTTGTTGATTGTTCTCAGTCACGCCTGTTGTCCCCTGATAACCAGTGTGTTTCCTACCTGTCAAATCGGTGTAGTTGTTCCTCGTGAAATGGCAGGGATCTGTTCCTCTTACGAGTCTCAAACTTCACCTTGATGTCCTTGGCTTGTTGCAGTAGACGAGCTATCTTCTTCTGACTAAAAAAATACAGAATTGTTATATTGTGAAACAAGGCCACTTCCAACAGCCTCACTGTTGGGCTAGCTCTATAGCGACATGGTTAGAGAGGTCGCTTGTCATGCTGAAGATCCTGGTTCGATCCCAGCACTGGGCATGGGATATATCTCCTAAAGTACTTGAGTTAGTATATTGTTCCAAACATAAACATTATATAATGGGACCAATAATCTATGTTTTGAGCAATAATAAGAAAATATCATAAATTTTCGACAGAATTTATATCTTTAAAATTCTATGTATAATTCATGGATATGTTTTCCTAATGAATAAAGAAACAAAACTGGGGCCAGTTGTTCAAAATTTCATTAGCTTAACGTCATCATGGAGACCTCAACTTGTTAAGTTAAAGCCAACTACATAAGCAAATACACTGTTATTTTTTGTTGATAACATGTGAAAATCCTTGCAATGCAAAGGACTCTCACATTTTATCAACAAAACATAACAATGTATTTGTAATATTCATGTTTGAAGTTTTAACGAATCATTAACTAATGACATCATTAATTTTGAACAACTGGGCCCAGAGTGTAACTGACCAGTTTTCTCTCACACAAACAGCCTCCACCTGTATCTGACTGTCCTTAAGGTTGGACGACTTCACTGCCTCCAATAACTGTACACATCTGTCTTTGCTTTTGTTCATCTGAAGATAAAAATGTCAAAAATTAATATCTAATTTAAGGATGTTCGGTGCTAACATTTGCCATTTCGGAACTTCCGGTTTTTCTTTTCTTGAATATCTCGTAAACGGTTGCAGATATTTTCCTAATATTTTACATTTGGATACATATTGATGATATGCATCGAATGAGCAATGAAAATTGTCAATCTAAGAAACTTCATTTTTTCACCCCATTTTCTGCAACTTTTCAGAAAATTTTAGTTGTCAGTTAAATTTAGGGGGTAGAGTAGATTAAACTTGAATATTACACATCTTAAACTTAATTGCACTAGTTCGATGTTTATTTTAGCAGCAGTATTTATGTACATGGTCTTCTAAGTCAGTCTTTGTATCTTTAGTGTGCTGGTTTTAAAATTTTAGGTGGTTTTATGACATGGGCTTTTAGAAACAAAACAGCCGAAGAAAAGCTGAAAATGGCGATTTTCAAGTTGTTGGTTCTCTCTTATATGCTCACTACCCTATATATTTCTTTCTTTTATTCGAACAATATTACCAAGTTCTATGTTGTGTGAAAATACAAGAAAAAGTTTGAATCAACAAATATGAATTTGGCACATTTCAAAATATTGATTTTTTCCAACTTTTCAAGTATGGGGGTAGGGTTGAAAAAGGAATCGTAAAATTTTGTCATCCACTCCAAGTTGCAAATTTTTCCATGCTTTTGGTCCAAAATATTCTGCGTTAAGTAAATATTATGACTTTTGAAAGCATTCTAAGTGTATGTTAGTTCAAGACAGGTATGTTTCAAAGAATTAAAAATTAAATTAATTTTACCAAATTTAAAACATTGTGCTCAGAGGTCTCATTCAGAGGCCTGTAGCTTGAAAAAATGCACACTACCCTATATTTATTTTGTTTTCAAATGTCTTGTGTTGTATTTTGGAATCGAAAAAGAGTGGTTAGAAAAAAAGTTTGAATACTTTTTCATTGGCAGCGAACATCCTTAACAATACATATAATCAACTACAGCAAAACCAGTAACAAAAAAAAAATCAAATTTTCGACTGGCTATCCCTTTAGTTGGACAATATTACAGCTTTCAGCAATTGTAAACATCTCTCCTTGCTTTCGTTCATCTAAAGACAAAATTAATTCGATAAAACAGCAACAAGATCAACTTAAAAAGACAATTCCTGTAGCTGACTGTCACTTAGGTTTGAGGATTTCACAGCATCCAGTAACTGTACATAAAATTGAGGTTCTGTCTCCCCAGGGATTTTACTAGGGGTGTTCCAAAAGTTCATGGAAAAATGCTGCCAAAGGCCTTTTACAGTTTCATGAAAAAAGTTTACATTCTTTGTGCATAATTTAAATTAACATAAAATTTACATATTCAAAAAATTTGAATAAAATGGGAAGAAAATTAAGCATTAAATCACGTGTGTTTCTAGCGAAACAACAGTAAAACCAGCCCAACGTCGTAACAACTTTATGCTATACGCATCCATCCCACTGTTTGCTAGCTCTTAAGCATTTTTGGAATCCATCTGGCTTACGGTATCTAATTGCCAATTCTGTGTGTATAATGCAGTGAACTGTGCCGAAACTACAACTCAATATATTGTGCATTTCTCAAATTCTACTTTTTTATCACAACAATCATTTTCGACATTATAACGTTATTTGACGTTACACTGCACTAGTCGACATGGACACTTTTCTGCTCTTGTAGAAATCATGCCTACTACTTGCAGGTTGCCATTTTCTTACTTTTCTTGTTGCCATATGCCTTTTCTGCTCTTAGCAGTGTTTCTTTCTTTTAGAAAGTGTTCCAAACACCTTACTTATTGAAGAGCTCAAGGAATTAAGGCATACTCAATAAACAATATGGCCTCTTCATGCCTAAATGACATAACACACTTATAAGACATGACATCAACCCAACTGACATGTATCAGTCTTAGATCTATTACTCATAGCTTTAGTTTGAGAATCATGCAGAATTCATTCTAGAGTGTAAGGGACATAATCATTACCTGTTTAAGGCTTGTACTGTCTTCTGTAATTGGACAAGAGTTCAACCCTACTGACTTGACAACACAGTGTATCCTTTATCCGGCATTTGAATAAATTTTATTTGTAAATCCATGTACGATTCATTCTATAGAGTAAGGAAGACAATCATTACCTGTATAAGACTTGTTCTATCTACAGTAATTGGACAAGATGTCAGCCCAACTTAGATTCTTCATCTGGCATTTAAATAGGTTTGTGAACCATTTGCTATCCATGCTATGGAGTATAGGACATAATCCTTACCCGTATCAGACTTGTACTGTCCTCAGTGATGGGACATGATGTCAACCCAACCAGCATGACTACATAGTGTATCAGCCACAAATATGGTTGTGAAGCATTTACTATCTAGACTATAGATTAAGGGACACAAACATTACCTGTATTAGACTTGTACTGTCCTCAGTGATGGGACAAGATGTTAACCCAACCAGCATGACTACATAGTGTATCAGCCACAAATATGGTTGTGAAGCATTTACTATCTAGACTATAGAGTAAGGGACATAATCCTTACCTGTAACAGACTTGTACTGTCCTCAGTGACGGGACAAGGTGTCAACCCAACCAGCATGACTACATAGTGTATCAGCAACAAATGAGCCGCCCCATGGGAAAATCAACAATCTGCATAGGCGAAAACAAAGGCGCAGATCAGCTTCGCAGTAACTGCGAAACTGATCAGCACCTTTGTTTTCCCTACTCGGATAGTACAGTTTCTCTTCTACTTAAATCCGAAATTTCAAGCTTCTAGCTCTTTTCTGTGACTGTACAGGTTGGTTTGTGTCGGACCTGGTCGGAAACCATATTGTTGGTTTTCCCACGAGGTGGCTCAAATATGGTTGTGAAGCATTTACTATCTACACTATAGATTAAGAGACACAAATATTACCTGTATAAGGCTTGTACTGTCTTCTGTAATTGGACAAGAGTTCAACCCAACTGACATGACTACATAATGTATCAGTCGTAGATCCTTTATCCGGCCCTTATACAGGTCCACTTCTGTTGTGAGATGACTGATCAGTACATCTTTCCATCGTCTGTAAAATATATAAATTTTGGATTTTAATTTGGTTTCACTTAAGTTGCTTCAACTCCAATTTTGTTGATTTGGTATCTAGTAAATGAGGTTCATATTTGTTTATTCCATCCTTTTGTTTTTCTTTATTTAAAAGTACTCACCCTCACAATCAGAAACTCACAAATAATTAAGTGTTAGAAAATTTTGGGAAAAAGATCACAAAAGAAATCCAACTTAAAATATTCAAACCTTATTTGTTTCCTTGTTTCTAGTTCTAATTTTCACAAACAATTCCTAAATGGTGAAGCCCATGTTCATGTTGTATGAATAGCACTGTAATATAGCTTTATCATCAGGAAAACATGTCCGTGAAATGTGTACCCCCACTTTTTGATAGCAAAACTGGGGTACGCAGGGATATACCTAATTTTCTTATTTTTGATCCAAAACATAGATTGTGGGTACTTGTTAGAACCGCCTCAGCGAGGCGCTTCTAACGTGTTCACACAATCTATGTTTTGAGCTAAAATATCAAAAATTTTCTGATGAAATTTTCAATTTTTACAGCTGAAAAAAAAATCTCTTTTTTACTGCTTGGGCAAGTTTTTGTAATGTTATCTATGACAGTTTTCACTCCAGCATCAAATGCGATATACAAATACTCAAAACTTACTCAATTCGAGTTCTAATTTTCTCGAACAATTCCTGTGTGATGCAGCCCAACTGTATATAATGTTGTACCATAGCAATGTTATCACAGATGGCTCTCCCAATAGTTACGTCTTCATGCAGAGAAATCTTGTCAGAGAACTCTGGGACATGATCTGCAAAGTCATCAGTAACTTTGTGTAAGGACGGGAAACACCAATTTAATTTAGAATATAGTGACCAGGAATCAATGCAATAAATCAAAGTCTCAACATAGATACCAGACAGGCGGGAAAGAAAAACAACATGCTAAAAGAGCAGGATGACTAGCTCTTTCCCAACAAGTTAGCCATCTTGCTAGTCTCAACCACATCAGGAAACATGTTTCTGTAATGTATACCCCCATATAGCCTGTTTTTATATAGTAAAACTGAGTTGTACAGGGGTATACCTATATTTCTTATTTTTGAACCAAAACATAGATTGTGGGTACTTGTTAGAATTGTCTTTTATACTTTATTAGTTAAACTCACAATTTCAGGAACTCATGCCTGTTCAGAAATAGAAAAATCAGAAAATAATGGCCACATTAAAATTTCTGAACTTACTTCCATTTCTTTCAATTTAAACTTACCCAAAAATATGGTATAATACCAGAAATTCCTTTCTTCAGGCATGGTACACAGGCTAACAAAATAATGTTGACATTGAAACTTACTGCAATTCATTTAACTCATTTAAAACTTACCCAATAATATGGTATAATACCAGAAATTCCTTTCTTCAGGCATAGTGCACTGGCTAACATCATTGGTCCTGATGAGAATATATGGCGATGTTTGTGACGTTTTAGGATACGTTGATAACGGCATGTCATCCTTTATAATGTCTTTGAGAAAGCATTCCTCGTATAGTATCAGCTGTGATGACACCGGGATGTTTGTTTCTATGTGGATAATCTTTTGTAGCTCACTGAATCTGGAATCACAATCGTGTAAAATATACAACTTCAATCGATAAATTTTAGTATTCACAGTATTACTGTAGTTCTAATAAGGCCCATGCTCAGTTCATTTATTTTGTTTGCTTGTATTGAGGTTTAACTTCCCAGTCAACAATTTTCAGTCATGTCGATGCAGAGCTACAGCTTCATGGGTATTAACAAGTACTCTGGGGGATTAATGCATCCTACTCAAGGACACAATGTGGTGCTCCCAGTGGGAATGGAACCCAGGACCTCTTGATCTGGAGTCTGATGCTCTACCACTATGCCACCATGCTCCCCAGTTCATTTATTAATTACTATAAATCATTCTTTAAAATGTGTATACCTTTTGCAAGAAGAAATACATTGAGCATGTATATTTAATCTCCCTATGCACAGCAGAAATTCATGTATAATTTCATCATGTCTGGTATTGAAATTTAGGACCTATGAAGTCAAGAAGAAAGATAACCAAGTCTATAGTGAAAAAAAAAAATGCACTGATAAGCCATATGACTACAGTATTCAAACCAGCCATTTGTTCTCAAATACATATTAAATTGCATTTTCTATCAAGTGCAAATATCAACATTTTTTGTACTTGGCTTCTCTAGTCTTTTAGATAAGATTTTTAACCAAGATCAGGTACTGAGGTTATAAAACTTTGTTCAAGCTCAGCTCAGTGGAGTCTAAAATTTATTCTGCTCATAAATGTTAAAATGCCAACAGTTAATGCCAACAATTATTGGCATTTTAACATTTATGAGCAGGATAAATTATAGGATTTTGTGATCTAAACCTGAATTTCAATTTATATTGGCTATTTTGTTGTTTATGAGCAGTTTAAATTTCAGGCTCAGCTGAGTTGAACATGAAAATTTTTTCATAACCTCGGGACCTTGTCTCCATTTTACCATAGCTTCTGGAGAGACAGCAGCTGGCATTGAATCCTAACACAACAACAGTTACATACTTGCAATTTTTGTCCATGTACAGTCGGAAATGCCTGGCTGATGTTGTAGAGAAGACATGTACAACCTCCCTGTCCAAGATATCATCAGCTGACTGGAAAAATATGTCAAAGGTCATCGACTGACTGGGGTCAACCTCCATCAACCCGGAGAGAATCTGTGTCAGGCCTTGACTTAAACAACTGAAATAGATAAGGTAAAAGGTCAAGGTCATACATCAATACCTCATGTGACCTGTGTCATGAGAAAACAAGCTTTTTGCATATGCGAATACAAAGTTGCAGATCAGTTGTGCAGTAACTGCACAGGTAATAAGTGGCTTAGTTTATCGCTTCACGGATAGTTCAATTCCTCTTCTTAAATCCTGAATTTCAAGCTCCAAGCCTTTTTCTGTGACTGTACAGGTTGGTTTGTGTTGTATCTGGTCGGAAACACCAAAGACCGATTTTCTAATGACCTAGCTCATATAAAGTCAATCAATTTTGTACATCAATGATATTCAATGAATTCTGTGAGGTCTGCCCAGTTGTGGAAGCTTCCTCTTTTTGGGTATAAAACAGTATGGCTATTGGGCTGAGGTTGTATTCCTTGTATTACAAGAAGCCTCTGTGGCCAGGGGTCACATGTTCGATCCAGGCTTCTCAAGTCTGACCTTAGCTGTTGGAGTGACATTCAACCCAAAACCAACCAACCAACCTTGCATTACACAGTTTTCACTTTATCAGAATATCATTTGAGATAAGATACATTCTTTTAGAGCATGTCCTACCCCATGCTGCATACAAATTTTACACTATCAGAATATCAAATGAGCGGTATCATGATAAAACAAGACTTTTGCATGTGCAAAAACAAAGATGCAGATCAGTTGTCCAGTAACTGCACAGGTGTTTGGCCCCTTTGTTTTCGCTGCACAGATAGTACAATCTGTCTTCTTCTTAAATATGAAACTTAAAACTTCTAGCCTTCTTCTCTGACTGCACAGCCTGGTTTGTGTCAGACCTGGTCAGAAACCCCAAAGACTATTTTTTGTGTGTTGTGGCGTAAAAAGTATACATACTTAGAGAGCCTGCAGGTCTTTGGAAGTTGTTTAGACCAGATTATCTCCCCATTACGACTCTTCTGTTCTCCAGCAATAACTCCATGATCCTTCTTGGCTATCATCATGTACCTAAACAAATACTGTATTTGTTCTATTTAGCAGTTTACAAAGAGGCCTGAAAAATGCTCAAAATTCCATTCTAATTAGCACAAAAGTAACCCAAAGAGAATATATATAAAATAGAAAAGTGCCTTGAGAGGCACACATACCCCCAGTTGGTAGCTCATGCCCCACCCCCTAGCCTATCGCCCCCGACCCAGACATGCTCACCCCTGACACACTGATCTTCAATTCCCAAATCAAAAAGAGCACCCTCAACAAGTACATCCTATAAATTTGCATTTGCGAAAAGCACTATATACAAACATAGTGGTGAGAGTGTAGTAGAATGACAGATCTGAGTACCTATTGTCCTAATATGAATGGTTTCTGATCATTGGTTTATGAGATATACACAACTAGAGATTTTGTAACCAACACTTTGACGTAAATTCTACGAACATTCCCGAATTATGAATGAACTAACGAACAGGTGAACGCACAAACAAAAAAGAGAAAACTATATACCCGTCAGCATAAATGCCTGGGGTATAATTACTGATGGAATATTCATGAGAGATTATAAGCCAACGCCTTCTTGATCATACTGAGCTTTAAGCAAGGGAGCTACTTCTTAACCCTTAGGAAGGCTTTGACTGGGTTTCAAATCAGCAACTATATACCACACTGTATTACAATTTTTTTACTGTAAATTTGGAAATGTATGCAAGAACTTAACTTTAACTGCGAAGCTGATCAGCACCTTTGTTTTCACTACACAGACAGTACAATCTCTCTTCTTCTTACATCCAAAATTTAAAGCTTCTAGCCATCTTCTGTGCTTGTATAGCATGGTTTGTGTTGGACCTGTTCGAAAACCAAATTGTAAGTTTTCTCCTGATGCGGCTCATTCAGAGTCTTACATGAGATTTCTGTCATTCCGTCCCTGATAGGGTTGAAAAGGTACCCTGCCTGTAGCAGTGTGGTACAATGTAGCCCCTAAACTCCAGAGGTCGGCTGCCGCATCAAACTGTCTAGGGGTCAACCTGTCTATGAAGGCTGCTTGAAATATCTGGGGATGCTGCAAACAAAATGAAGTTTTTTACATAGATTTCTAGTTAATGTACCAGTCTTGGCATATAAACATGTGCATTAAACATATTGTGGAGTCAAAATTTGGAAATTTAGTTAAAGTTTTCAGATGTTTTGATGATTTGGGGCATGTAGACCTGCTTTAGTTTGCTTAAGTTTATGTGTGAATCAAGTTTGGACAACTATTGTCTCTTTGTTTTCAAGAAATATGGAAATTCTGGGTGAAGCATTTTTATCCGTTCAGTATAAATTTTCATGCTCTACCTGGGGAGAGCATTAAATTTTTTCTGGATTTTAGTTGTAAGGCAGTGTAACATACCACTTCATAATAATATCTAGGTACATGTACATATATACTATTGGACCAGGTTTGTTTTCATTCCTGGGCCATAAAACCAGTACTTGGTTGTATAGTAAAATTGTTCTCTGTCCTAACAAAGCCTTTGGCTAGACAGTTGACCAATAGTAGATGATCAATTTTGTACTTGGGAGAACCTGAAGGCTCAATTAAGCTTAAGATTTCTGTGACCATTCCTCAACATTTAACCGGTGTTATTCATTTTTGTATCAAATTGTAGATGGGCGGTTGTCAGGTTAACACCTACCAGGTATTCTTCTGTTCCGACCAATGACTGAAAATTCTCCTCTTCTAACACAGGCTTGGCTGTACCAAAGTCTGATAACTTGTATATATTGCTGAAATATAATTTCACATTAAACAGGACAAAATGTCTTGGAGGTTTTCTAAAAAGTTTAAAGTCAGAAAACAATTATAGAGGCGATGATTGATCACAGATTACGCATTTAGAGGGCAATTAATCTATAATACATTAGAAAAATTTAGTACATTTGCACTATGAACAAATGGCAGGGAGGATAGTTTTCAGGTCTGGTTATTTTACAAAAGCAACCTGATCCTGTCTTTTGTAAATGATACAAAACTTATAAATGATGCATTTCCCTATCCTGCAGTTCTGTACATTCATGCACTAGTCATTTGTTCATTTGTAACCACACTCTCCCACACACTCCCCCAGGGTATAGCGGGGACTTTGACTTCCAGCAAATCCCCACTTAAAGCCCCACTCTGCGCCTTGCGGGGACTGCTCATTGGTAAAACCACTGCTGTTTTCCCCAGCAGTCTGCTATCTTTGTTTCATGGCCCTTTTAGCCTATATAAAGCAAACCCCTGGTATTTCTCCCACACTGTCATGACAAAACTTTGGTCAAAGCCCTGCTCATTTACACGGCTATCCCCTGCCCTCCCCTGGGGGTGGGGGGCCATGGTTACAAATGACTGGTGCATTATTTCTGGAAAATCTTTCCACCCCGACCCCATAAAATGAAACTGTTGGGTTCCATACCTTCCATCATCGTCTTGTGCCAGTAAGATGTTTCCCGGCTTTATATCTCTGTGCAGGAAACCATGCTCTCGTAGGTGTTTCATACCACATACTGAAACCAACACAGATACATCATTCATTATGAATTATCAGAAGTAAAGTTTTGAGGCAGCAAATATGGTAATGATGTGTAAAATGTGTAATACCAATATGCTAGTTGAGTAGTATGCACTTATGCACACCCTATTTGGAAACAATCAGGGTGTGCACTTGTTAGATTGTTTAGGCTAATTAGAATGGATATGGTATGTGTTTAAAAATGTCAGATATTCATCTTTACAAAGCAAACTGATGTTTCCACTATCCTTCAGAGGGAAGGGACATGACAATTTTGAATTTAATTTTTACACAATTTTGTAAAGATTCCTACCTATGTGTTTAAAGAACCTCATATATTCGTCCTCACAAAGACCGTTGCTGTTTTCAGGTTCACATAGAACTGTGTAGAGGTTCTTCTCGCAATATTCCATTACCGCTACTATACGGCCTGTTGACAGCTGTGTGAAAAAATACATTTGAGCCGCCTCGTGGGAAAACCAACAATGTGGTTTCCGAACAGGTCCGACACAAACCGGCCTGTACAAGCACAGAAAAGAGCTAGAAGCTTGAAATTTCGGATTTAAGTAGAAGAGGAATTGTACTATCCCAGGAGCGAAGACAAAGGCGCTGATCAGCTTCGCGGTTACCATGAAGCTGATCTGCGTCTTTGTTTTCGCCTATGCAGATTGTTGGTTTTCCCATGGGGCGGCTCATTTTTCCTCGTTATAACATGATTTACAGTATAACATGGCCATGTCTTGGCTCTCAAATGATTTTTAATGAAGTTCCTATATGAGCCTTTGCATGAGAAAACCAACAATTTGACACCTGTAACAGTTTATCTTGCCCCCCTGGACAGCTTGCCCCCCGGGGGGCAAAATTTCCCCGGAAATCTTACCCCCCACCCTGATTATCTTCACCCCCGGGGGGTAAGCTGTCCAGGCCAGTTTATCTTGCCCCCCACCCACTCGGAAAGAAAGTGTTTTTAGAATATATATGTTTATTTTCCTGCACCAATGAAATAATATCATGTCCTTTTACCATTATTTAGTGACATGTTGTGTAATCCGCCCTTTTTTTTTTTTTTAAATTTTTTATTTACCTAGGTGGGGGTGAAGCTGTCCAGGGCGGTTTATCTTGCCCCCCGTCTAGGTTTTGGCGGATCAATTTTTCTAAGCTTATTACACTGTTTCAAAATTAATACCATAAGAAGACCTACCTTTTAGAAATGCAATTTATTTGATTAAAAAGCCCTTTTCCTTATCATTCAGTTTTATACCCTCCGTTACATAGGCGGGGATGAAGCTGTCCATGGCGGTTTATCTCGCCCCCCTCCTATGTATTGGATGATAAAATTTTCTAGGCTTATTACTTCTGTTTCCAATTAATACTTAAGAAGCTTTATCAGTTTTAACTGCAATCCATTTTATTATCAAGACATTTTCCTCGTCTTTCCATTCTATACCCTCAGTTTTACAGGTGGGGGTGAAGCTGTCCAGGGCGGTTTATCTTGCCCCCCGCCCAGGTATTGGAGGATCAATTTTTCAAAGCATGTTACACTGTTTCAAAATTAATACCATAAGGTCTCCCTTTAAGAAATGCAATTTATTTGATTAAAAAGCCCTTTTCCTCGTCATTCAGTTTTATACCCTCAGTTACATAGGTGGGGGTGAAGCTGTCCAGGGCGGTTTATCTTGCCCCCCCCCCCCCCCCCCTATGTATTGGATGATAAATTTTTTCTAGGCTTATTACACTGTTTAAAAATTAATGCAGTAGGAAGAATTACCAGTTAGAAGTGCATTTAGTTTGAATACATATCTCTTTTCCTCCTCATTCAGTTCCTATCTTCACTTTCTCAGGTGGGGGTGAAGCTGTCCAGGGCGGTTTATCTTGCCCCCCGCCTAGGTATTGGAGGATCAGTTTTTCAAAGCATGTTACACTGTTTCAAAATTAATACCATAAGAAGGTCTAACTTTTAGAAATGCAATTTACTTGATTAAAAAGCCAATTTTCCTCGTCATTCAGTTTTATACCCTCAGTTACATAGGCGGGGGTGAAGCTGTCCAGGGCGGTTTATCTTGCCCCCCGCCTATGTATTGGATGATAAAATTTTCTAGGCTTATTACACTGATTAAAAATTAATGCAGTAGGAAGAATTATCAGTTAGAAGTGCATTTAGTTTGAATACATATCTCTTTTCCTCCTCATTCAGTTCCTATCTTCACTTTCTCAGGTGGGGGTAAAGCTGTCCAGGGCGGTTTATCTCGCCCCCCACCTAGGTATTGGAGGATGAAATTTTCTAGGCTTATTACAACTGTCTCAAATTAATACTGAAGAAGCTTTATCAGTTTTAACTGCAATCCATTTTATTATCAAGACATTTTCCTCGTCTTTCCATTCTATACCCTCAGTTATGCAGGCAGGGGTGAAGCTGTCCAGGGCGGTTTATCTTGCCCCCCGCCTAGGTATTGGAGGATCAATTTTTCAAAGCATGTTACACTGTTTCAAAATTAATACCATAAGAAGGTCTCCATTTTAGAAATGCAATTTATTTGATTAAAAAGCCCTTTTCCTTGTCATTTAGTTTTATACCCTCAGTTACATAGGCGGGGGTGAAGCTGTCCAGGGCGGTTTATCTTGCCCCCCGCCTATGTATTGGATGATAACATTTTCTAGGCTTATTACACTGATTAAAAATTAATGCAGTAGGAAGAATTATAAGTTAGAAGTGCATTTAGTTTGAATACATATCTCTTTTCCTCCTCATTCAGTTCCTACCTTCACTTTCTCAGGTGGGGGTGAAGCTGTCCAGGGCGGTTTAACTCGCCCCCCGCGTAGGTATTGGATGATAAAATTTTCTAGGCTTATTACAACTGTCTCAAATTAATACTTAAGAAGCTTTATCAGTTTTAACTGCAATCCATTTTATTATCAAGACATTTTCCTCGTCTTTCCATTCTATACCCTCAGTTAAGCAGGCGGGGGTGAAGCTGTCCAGGGCGGTTTATCTTGCCCCCCGCCTAGGTCCCATGTGCATTTAGATGTATATGCAGACTGACAAAACATAGAGGGTATTATAGCACAGACAGCAGTCCCAGGCTATTACATAAATTAAGTTTCTCCCATGTTCATTACGGCCAGGATGTCTCATAAAAATCAGCATTTTTCAAAAGAAACTTTTTAGTCTCTAAATAAAAAAAAATATTAAAAATAAAGATTAGTTATGTATTAGATAATCATTAAAGGTGCACCCTGCCTCAAATCGATTAGTTTCAGCATTTTGGAGAAATTTACCCAAACGTCAGTTTTGATAGAAAGCAAAATGTACCAATTACATCTAGTTTCTTCTTTTCCGACACTGAAAAAAGTTCATAGGACTCGTCTTGTGATTTTCAATCCACTTTGACTTTATATCAAGGTGGTTCAAATGATGGTGACGAAATAAAAATCAACATCAAAAAACCTGGGTGGGGGGCGAGATAAACCGCCCTGGACAGGTTGCCCCCCACCCAGGTACCAAATTTTTTCTATTTTTCCGACATTGAAAACAAGTTTATAGGACTTGTCTTGTGATTTTAAATCCATTTTTATTTTATATTTAGGTTGTACAAATGATGGTGAAGAAAAAAAATCAACATCATAAACCTGGGTGGGGGGCGAGATAAACTGCCCTGGACAGGTTACCCCCCACCCATGTACCAATTAGTTTCTTCTTTTCCGACATTGAAAACAAGTTTATAGGGCTTGTCTTGTGAGTATATAGCCAATATTTTCTTATATTAAGGTTGTTCAAGTGATGGTGAAGAAAAAAATATCAACATCAAAAACCTGGGTGGGGGTAGTTCAAACCGCCCTGGACAGGTTACCCCCCACCCCTGTACCAATAAGTTTCTTCTTTTCTGACACTGAAAACAAGTTTATAAGGCTTATCTTGTGATTTAAATCCAATATTATTTTATATTAAGGTTGTTCAAATGATGGTGAAGAAAAGAAAATCAACATCAAAAACCTAGGTGGGGGGCAAGATAAACCGCCCTGGACAGGTTACCCCCCACCCTTGTACCAATTACATGTAGTTTCTTCTTTTCTGACATTGAAAAAAGTTTTAAGGACTTGTCTTGTGATTTTCAATCCACTTTTATTTTATATCAAGGTGGTTCAAATGATGGTGACGAAAAAAAAAATCAACATCAAAAAACCTGGGTGGGGGGCGAGATAAACCGCCCTGGACAGGTTGCCCCCCACCCAGGTACCAAATTTTTTCTATTTTTCTGACATTGAAAACAAGTTTACAGGGCTTGTCTTGTGAGTATAAAGCCAATACTTTTTTATATGAAAGGTTGTTCAAGTGATGGTGAAGAAAAAAATATAAACATCAAAAACCTGGGTGGGGGTCAGTTCAAACCGCCCTGGACAGCTTACCCCCCACCCATGTACCAATTAGTTTCTTCTTTTCCGACATTGAAAACAAGTTTACAGGGCTTATCTTGTGATTTAAATCCAATATTATTTTATATTAAGGTTGTTCAAATGATGGTGAAGAAAAGAAAATCAACATCAAAAACCTAGGTGGGGGGCAAGATAAACCGCCCTGGACAGGTTACCCCCCACCCTTGTACCAATTACATGTAGTTTCTTCTTTTCCGACATTGAAAGAAAGTTTATAGGACTCGTCTTGTGATTTAAATCCACTTTTATTTTATATCAAGGTGGTTCAAATGATGGTGACGAAAAAAAAATTACCATCAAAAAACCTGGGTGGGGGCGAGATAAACCACCCTGGACAGGTTGCCCCCCACCCAGGTACCAAATTTTTTCTATTTTTTCTGACATTACATGTAGTTTCTTCTTTTCCGACATATGAAAAAAGTTTATAGGACTCGTCTTGTGATTTTAAATCCACTTTTATTTTATATCAAGGTGGTTCAAATGATGGTGAAGGAAAAAAAATCAACATAAAAAAAACCTAGCTCACAAATAAGTTTCCACTTTTGCCACTCTGAAAACAACTTTTTAGCACTTGTCTTGTGATCTTAATCCAACATTTTCATTTTGGATAGTTAAAAAAAATGTGTATAAAAATCAATCACAACCAATACTTGAAACTGGGTGGGGGGCAAGATAAACCGGCCTGGACAGCTTGCCCCCCGGGGGTGAAGATATCCAGGGTGGGGGCAAGATTTCCCGGGACAGCTTACCCCCCGGGGGGTAAGCCAACCGCGGTCAGCTTACCCCCCGGGGGGTAAGCTGTCCAGGGGGTAAGATAAACTGGGACACCGGCCTGTAGAGTAAAAGAAGCAGACTTGAAGCTTGAAATTTCAAATTTAATTTTAAGAAGAAGAAAGCTTGTACTATCCATACAGTGAAAACAAAGGCTCAGATCAGCTGTGCAGTTACTGCACAGCTGATCTGTAGCTTTTTTTTTTTGCCTACACAAATTGTTGGTTTTCTCATATACAGTGGTGTTATGGCTAAAAACCCAAATTAGCCGTTAAATTTGTAAACGGCTAATTGTAAAATTTCACGGCAAAATTGTGTGTAAAATAAAAGTCAGCGCGGAATTTCGCGAAATTCCAGATTTCGCGGCGAAATTTCGCGGCAAAACACTGCGAAAAAAGTTTACCTGTTATTACGCATAAAAATCAATTGACCGGTGTTTCGCGGTGTTTCGCGGCGAAAAAGACGATAGTCACACATTTTTTTTGTTGTTTAAATAATATTTTAAATTGAATGTTTTTATTTCATTTCAAGTTGTATCAATATTTTGTTTACCTCTCAATTTTTGTATAATTATCGTTTTAGTCCCGACAGTCACAACAGTGACCCTGATTATTGGCTTTGTGTGTTTATTTTCATGCTTCTTTTTCAGATTAATCAGACGTACCCGATAATATTAGATCCTCCTATTATCTAGCTTAATTAATAGAAAAGAGCTCATAGCGGCGTTAGCAATTTTCATGGTATGATTGTCCACAGATTTGTTTGTTTGTACTGAGGCTGGACGTCCCAGTCACCAATTTTTTAGTCATGTCTGGACGGAGCTACCGTTTCCTGGGTTTTAAGTAGTACTGTGGGTAATCAATGTACACAACACGGTTTTGCCAGTGCGGATCGAACTCAGGACCTCTCGATTCAGAGTCTGATGCACTACAACTATGCCACCACGATCCCAACCCACATATTAATACAAGTCTTTGGATTCAACATGATGAAGCAATCGGCTTCAACTTTGTTTTAGACATTTAATCGCCTATGGTTAATGACACTGCTAAAAAGCACCAATGATTTTCGATTACGTCAAGTGGATGCTGTTTCGTTGAAATCAATTTAGTCGAAACGACATTTGGTCGCATACGACCTCCACCGGGTCAATACGATATTCGGTCAAATACGAGCAATACAGCAACGTACCTGTACAAAATTGTGTCGAAATTGTCGATTTTTGCTAACCGTTTTGAGTTAAATAGCGTGTTGTGTTCCTTCTAAAATCCTCATGTACGGATGGCTTACATGCATATCGAATGACAAAACCTCATTGTATACAAGGCGCAATACACTAGAAAAGGGAAGATACTGTGTTTAAAACAAAGTACTGACGTCATTATATGAAGTGTTCAGTTTATTTTTGAACACATATATACAATAAGGGCCGTGTACGCACCATAGCAATATGAGCGCATGCCGCATTAGATTAATAAGAACAAAGTTGAGCGCAGAAGCCTAGTGGTGGATTAAAGGAATTGACCGGAATCTAAATGTCCTGTGTTCGATTCCTCCTATATTCGTTGGGTTTCTTACTTGAGCAAAACCGGTATACATGTATTACCCTGAAAGTGTTGTCACCATGGGACTGTTGACTAGTTGTACTTCTACAAGGCAAGTATAATGTATAAATCAATATGATTGCAATTAGTCTTATGCTGGCATTCATAGAGGGTGCCCAAATGTCAATATGCCTCTTTTTGTTTTGTCGTTTCTACATGGTTGAGCTCAAATTAAGTTATCGTAGTTCAGGAAAATTTACAAAAAAGAAAGTAAGGATTCTGTTTATTTAGCATTACCCTTTAGACAATGTTTGTGCTACAAAACAAGGCACAAAGTTAGATGGCCCCTGCCTATTGCGACCTAAACAAATATATAGGCTGCTTGTCCCTCCAGGCAAAACTTAAGCTATTGACTGATCATCTGATTACTGGTTTACCGCTCAAGTCTGTGCCTGCCTAGGGAAAATGGTTTCAAGTGAAACCATCCATACATATAAGCAGTATTGGCTTAGAGGGATCGTTATATTTCAAACACGTCCCATAAAATGGGGGCAGCGTCCCGACATGACCATTGCTGTTGATTAGGACGTAAAGCATTTATTCAAACAAACAAACAACAAAGTTAGATTCAACGAGCTGGCGCATTACGTTATAATCATTTTCTTTAATCCGTGATTTCGCTATCGTTCAACGTACGATAAAACATTAGCAAAGTCGTGTTATGCACGTTTTTCATTTCTATACATGTATAATCGTACATATTATGTGCACGTAAATAACGATCTATACATGGAACAGATGAATCATAGTGTTGTCATTAAATTAAAAATTAATCATTTTATGTTAACATTTACAGGTATTTCGCCGTGTTTCGCGGCGAAATAGGAAATTTCAACTTACCGGTTGTAAACGTTAAAAAACAAATTTCGCCGCGAAACACGGCGGAATTTCACCGCGAAAATCGGATTTTCGCGGCGAAAAAATTAACCGATTAAACGTTTAATTTTTTTCTTGGCCGGTGAAATTTCGCGGTGGTTTCGCCGCGAAAAATCACAAGTGATCAGCGCGAACTGTGCAAAAGTGGGTTTTTAGCCATAACACCACTGTAGTAAAAAACACTGTTTCACTTATAACATGGTCTGTTTCCATGGGCTCCAAAGGTAGGTTATAATGAGGTTGTACTGTATAAATAAAAAGATTAAAATAATATCAAAAAATATTTATAATAATTTCAAAGAATTATCAAACTAAAATGCATATAATGCTATTATAGAATTATTAGCCAAATTGCCAGCTTTGAACACCACTAGCTAAAAATGGTGTAACGAGTATTCACAGTCTATGTTTTGAATGGGAAATAAGACTAGAGGACCATTGGTCCTGTAGCTCACCTGAGAGATTATCACATTGTAAGCTCATGAGATTTAAATTAATTGAGAATCCACCAATGAAAGTCTATGCATGGACACTATTGACCCCCGGGGCATGGCCAAATTTGACCCAGGGGCATGACTGGCACAATTTATAATGGGGACTACCAAACATTGCTACATACAAAATATAGAAGCTCTGGGCCTTTTGGTTTCAGAGAAGAAGTTTTTTTTAGTTTTTCCCATTGTAAGTCTATGGAGACTATCTACCCCCGGGGCGTGGCCAAATTTGACCCCAGGGGCATGGCTGGCACAATTTATGTAGAGGACCATTAGCCATTGCCACATACAAAATATCAAAGCTGTGTGCCCTGTGGTTTCAGAGAAGAAGATTTTTGAATTTTTTTCCCATAGCAAGTCTATTGAGACTGTCAACCTCCGGGACCTGGCCAAATTAGACCCCAGGGGCATGAATGGCACAATTTATGTAGAGGACCATTAGCCATTGCTACATACCAAATATCAAAGCTGTGGGCCTAGTGGTTTCAGAGAAGAAGATTTTTTTAGTTTTTCCTATTGTAGGTCTATGGAGATTATCGACCCCCGGGGCGTGGCCAAATTTGACCCCGGGGACATGATTGGAACAATTTATGTAGAGGACCATTAGCCATTGCCACATACAAAATATCAAAGCTGTGGGCCCTGTGGTTTCAGAGAAGAAGATTTTTGAATTTTTTTCCCATAGTAAGTCTATGGAAACTATCAACCCCCGGGGCGTGGCCAAATTTGACCCCAGGGGCATGTATGGCACAATTTATGTAGAGGACCATTAGCCATTGCTACATACCAAATATCAAAGCTGTGGGCCTAGTGGTTTCAGAGAAGAAGATTTTTTTAGTTTTTTTCCTATTGTAGGTCTATGGAGTCTATCTACCCCCTGGGGCGTGGCCAAATTTGACCCCAGGGGCATGATTGGCACAATTTATGTAGAGGACCATTAGCCATTGCCACATACAAAATATCAAAGCTGTGGGCCCTGTGGTTTCAGAGAAGAAGATTTTTTAATTTTTTTTCCCATAGTAAGTCTATGGAGACTATCAACCCCCGGGGCGTGGCCAAATTTGACCCCAGGGGCATGAATGGCACAATTTATGTAGAGGACCATTAGCCATTGCTACATACCAAATATCAAAGCTGTGGGCCTAGTGGTTTCAGAGAAGAAGATTTTTTTAGTTTTTCCAATTGTAAGTCTCTGGAGACTATCGACCCCCGGGGCGTGGCCAAATTTGACCCCAGGGGCATGGCTGGCACAATTTATATAGAGGACCATTAGCCATTGCCACATACCAAATATCAAAGCTGTGGGCCCTGTGGTTTCAGAGAAGAAGATTTTTTAATTTTTTTCCCATAGTAAGTCTATGGAGACTATCAACCCCCGGGGCGTGGCCAAATTTGACCCCAGGGGCATGAATGGCACAATTTATGTAGAGGACCATTAGCCATTGCTACATACCAAATATCAAAGCTGTGGGCCTAGTGGTTTCAGAGAAGAAGATTTTTTTAGTTTTTCCAATTGTAAGTCTATGGGACCTATCTGTTGCCATGGAAACCACAATTTTGATACAATCTGCTCCAAAACCTAATGCCATCAATCCCCCAACCCAATTATGGTTCACATTAAATTTGATCAAGATCGGCCTACTAACTTCAGAAATATTCTTCTTTGAAATTGTGGACGGACGACGGACGGATGACGACGGATGACGGATGCCTGCCTATCCTATAAGCTCACCTGTGAGCCTTCGGCTCAGGTGAGCTAAAAAATAGATATTCCCTGCAAACCCCAATGGGGATACATGTAGTTACTCATCAAGAAAACATGTCTATGTAATATATACCCCCTTAAACCCACTTTTATATATATTAAAACTGGGGTTTTCAGGGGTATACCTATTTTCCACATGCTAGTAATAATATGTTGTTGACTAGTATTGTTTAACAAGCCAAAATCAAACCAAAAATTACCTCCCTATCTTCCTTCACAAATTCCACAATGTTGTCATGTTTCAGTGACTTCAGGGCTTCTATTTCCTTGAATGACACCGCCGCCAACCTCATATCAAAGATTTTCAGGGCATGAACCTCTCCAGTTTTCTACAAAAAAGATAAGTTCTACAAAATTATGTTGCAAGTATTCTCATGGTTTAGTATACATATTCTATTTCCTTGAAGGACACCGCTGGCAACCTCAGATCAAAGATTTTCAGGGCATGAACCGCTCCAGTTTTCTACAACAAGGATAAGTTCTACAAAATTATTTTGCATGGTTTAGTATACATATTCATTTCTCCTTTAAGGACACTGCTGGAAACCTCTGGTCAAAGATTTTCAGTGCATGAACCTCTCCAGTTTTCTGCAAAAAAAAAAAGACAAAATCCATTTGCATGTATTTCCAATGTTTAGCATGCATGTTAAAGTCAGAGCCTCTAGCACTTTTTCCTAACAGGTCAACCTCAGTGGCAGATTTAGAGGGGGTTCAGGGGCTTCGCTTGAACCCCCCTTTGGAACCAAATCATTTCATTTTCATGGGTAAATATTTGAAAAATCAGACAGAATGGGGAAAATGAACACCCCTTGGTAACTTTTAACCCACCTTCCAGAAATCCTGGATCCGCCCCTGAACCTCATTATAATGCTATCTCTAAGTTTCATGGATACAGGCTAAGTTGTAAGTGAAACCATGTCATTAAGAGGTTATTTATTTTAAATAGACAGATAGCAAAATAAAAATCAGTTTGGGAATCCTGTAGCCTACTGGTCATGTTATATTGAAAACCAGGGGCATTCTAAAGAGGCTGAACTGTGTACTTGCAAAAAGTTGGCTGCCTGCTCAAAAAAGATACAAACCTCATAAATGGCACTTTAAAAATATAAATGTTAACACTGAATATTTAAAGTCAATAAAATATGTCTGGCATTTCAAATGATTTTAAATTATTGGGAACTGTTAACCTAAACACAGGTTATGCTTATTTGCCAAATATATGGAATTTAAGCTTTTTGTACCAGTCAAACAGAAATATGAAAGTTTGTTTTCAAAGTAAATTGTGATGAAGAAAAATATTTCAACACCTGTTTGGTTTGATCTGTTTCAAAGTGCTTGTTCATATTTTAAGTTGAATTGGCTATTATATACTGTAGTGATCATATTTCAAGCGTCAATTCGACAAGAAATGAGGAGCACTGAAATATTTTGTCGAAATAATGTGACATACGAAATAAACGACTTACCTTATTTATTCCTTTATAAACTTCACAAGTTGCTCCCTTCCCCACAACATCGTCATTTGTAAAAACATAACTCTCCGTGGCTCTTAACTTAGCCATGATGAACTAAATTCATCTATATTTGACGATAAATTTCTAACGATGACGCGACAAAATCGTTTTTGACAGGTGCGTGAAAACGAAAGTAAATTTACCGTGGGTATTTCCGGGTTTATCCGGGATTTACCGGATATTTCCGTAACATCCCGTTGGAAGATAAAAGCCGGTACCTTCGCTGTTGTTGAAAACGGTCTAATACAAACTCATAAACAGCGCTGGCCAACACCCCTTTTAAATCTCGTTTATTAGTGTGAAGATGGAAGATAACGAATTGATTGACGTGTGCAATATTTGGCAGATAAGTGAAAAAAAAAATCATACATTTGGTGAGAAAAGCGTGAAATTCGGCATGGAGGCTCAGAATATCCAACTGTTTTGAGAGGCAGTGGCTAGAGATACGGCCACGTACCCCAAGCCAATAAAGTCTCTGTACGATTAGCCTTTCCAATAAATTTCAACTCAAGTAATTATATCGGTCAAGAAGAGTATTACCTTGTAATTGACATCTCTATTTAGGGTATATTTAAGACATCGATGAGGTGATCATGAGACATGAACAATGCTGATTCTGGGGTAGATTTTTGCATGTGGACTGGATTTTGCAAACACACTTTTGTTTCCACTGCATATATTAGTTCTACCTTGGATTAATATTTTTCGATGGATTTGAATCTTCAATACATTTGTCTATATTTTTTGCTTATTCGTGGTCCAGTCAATATCCAGGTAATGTGGTCAGAAAAAATCAATATTGGCAGAAATAGTGGAAATGAACCCAGAAAATACTTAAAACCTTCTGTTTGAAATATAGAACACACTGAAAATTAGTGCAGAATGTGCACAATTTAATTAGCTTTCCAACAGTGTAAATTTTATTGACATAATATTTTAACTTTAAGAGAAGTATTGAACACCAAAAGTGTAATGTTGGATGGTACTTTTTCAATTTTTACTGTATTTCATATCATTATTAAGAGTGTTAAACTTTATAAAATTTAAATAATTTTATGATAATATTATTCGACAGTCTTTTCTCTTTTATGATATCAAAAAAATATTGTACTTGAATGTACCATTAATTTGCTTTATTATGCACCAATAGACCATATTTTCAAAAAAATTTACTATGTTATTGAATTAGGGATAATTGTTTTATGGTTTACCTGAAAGCCAACGCTTTATGTAAAAAAATCAAGTTTCATACGCCGGATCTACGTAATATTAGACCGGTTCCAGATTAGAAAATGATGGACAGACGACAGACGTTGCCGTGGCATTTGGTATACTTAAAGCACACCAATTGTACCGCATCACAAAACAATCTTTATGTGGGGTTTCCGACCTCAAGTGACACAAATCGGGTTCGATGTAAATTTTTTAGTATGTAACAACAGCATACATGTAAGTATAATACATTTGACCGGTTCCAGCCGAGTAGAAGATCAGACGTCGCCGGGGCATTGGTACCATGGCTGCTCAGGTGAGCTGTAAATTGTACCGCATCACAAGACCTGTGTCAGTGGGATTTCCGACCAGGTTTGACGTGATAATAATTAACTAATACGAAGGGGTCAGTGCAACAAGGTACCTAAGTCCATTTTTCATTATTTTGAGAAAAACGCAAAAAAAAAAAAACTATGTTTTTTTTTACATAAAATGTGAAATACTGGATTTTCCTTTTACAAATTGGTAACCTTTGATGTAAAACGTTAATTTTAAGTGATGTTGTGATAATATCACCATTTTTAAAGAAATAGAATTAGAAAAACTGAATTTTAGCAGTTTTGTACATGCAACAAGGGACCTAAGTCCATATCTTATGAAACTGAAAAATGGCATTTATACAGAATATGTTGCTATACATGTTGTAATAAATAGCCCGATATTAAATGGACAGTCTTAAGTAAGCATGTAGAGTTGTCTAAAAGCGTAGCGCCAACTTATTAAGCGGGCTATGAGCTATTTTATAAACATGTTTATGTCACAAGGGTCCTAACTGCATCTTGTATTTTTTGTGTTTCACTTAGAGCATCTTAAAAGCACAACATTCAGTTGAAAATCTGTTTTCATCATATATTTCCAATAGGCATGATATATTTGTGCAAAATTTATGCTGCTGGTTTATAGTTTGGCCAAAAGAATGGAAATAAAAATCATGTGAAGTTAGGACCGTTGTTGCATTAATCATCCAAAATGGAGTTAGGCCCTTGTTATTTTTTTAAAAATACTTTTAAAATCATTCCACTTCTGTTTTCTATGGTCAAAGGGAGTTAAATAGGTGAAGAAACCATTTTTCTGCATGACTGAGTGGTTAACTCATTTTTGGAAAAAATGTGACTTAGGTACCTTGTTGCACTGACCCCTTCGTAAATCGGACTTGATACAGATAATATGTTATAAAATCGTAAGTTTACTATACAGCAATCAATATAAAACTAAGATACGAAGTAATATCAAACATACATATAAACATGTAAGAAACAAAAATATCATAATAAACTTGTGGGTATAGCACGACATCTTATTGGCAAACGCCAAATCATAATGAACTTGTGGGTATAGCACGACATTTTATTGGCAAACGCCAACAGTTAATAAGATAAGGCCGTACGACTAGTCAATTCCTATAGGAAAGGCTAATCGTACAGAGGCGTATATTTAGCCTGTATTGGCAGGTATACGGGCGCGCATCTTTCGACTGCATTGGCTAGGGATATGGGGCCGTATCTCTAGCCACTGCCGTTTTGAAAAATATCGTTGTCCACGCAAAAAATCAAAATGTGGACAAAATGACGGCCATTTTCAAAATGCCCGCTATCAAAGACTACCTATCACACATTTTCATCTTAAACGTCACTGCGTTGACCGATTTTTAGATTTTTGGAGTCAAAGCCCAGCAAGCATGGCAAAATAGGTCCCATATGGACAAAACCCGGCAAAAATGCCTAGATAGGTCCCATATTGGCCCCTGATAGAAATATGTAGCCCATGCAAAACATATTTATAAGCAATCTATTTATACGCAACTAAAAATGATGATTTGAAAGCCAGCACTACTACAAGGGCCCAATAGAGGCTCCATATGGGTGTTGAAAAGTACCTGAAATTTCACGATCAGCCTCGGTGTTTTTCATGTGGGTCCCATCTGGGTCCTATATGGCCATTGTGAGGTTCCAAGGACCACATTTTACTTTTGTTTTAAAGCATGTTGAACCTAAATGGTGTCCAGACAGGGGCCATCCATGTGCTATTGTTGCAATACTTTGATAATGTTAAAATCATGTGTTGGAAAAGAACTGGGTGCTTCCTTGGTCCCGATATAAAAAGGTTGTGTTTGACTTTTTGGTACCGGACTTTGTTCTACTTCTTTAACACAGTAAATCTCAACAAAACAGAGTCGATAATAACATAAATTGCTTAATTTACTTCACTTTTTAACGAATCAAAAGGAATTTAACCATAAAATTGCATTCAAAGCACCATATTATGATTTGAAATTTTTTCAATGACGTCATAAAAAAGAATCAAATCAAATCTTTGACCAAATTCTAGGAATTATTGTAGAAAAAAAATCTTATTCCGGAATCAAACAAAACCAAATCCTATCGGGACCTATAGTAAAAGTCAAACAAAACCTTTTTATATCGGGACGAAGGAAGCACCCAGTGGAAAGGGAAGGCGCCGTGAGTTGATACCATTATAAAGCAGTAGTATGTGGGTCCCATATGGGCCAACCCATATCTTACCCAGAACAGTTAATGAAATTATTGCTAATTTATTTATTTAATTAAAGCCATTCGTTTGATTTTAAAAGTAAAAGAAAAATAATAAAATACTTATACATCTTTTATCATTTCCATGATTTTTACTGTTTACACTTAGTCTGCCTTTCTTAAAAATGGCAAGTTAAACTTTCACACCTTTTGGAAATAATAATTGTTCGGAATAAAGATAAACCAACACAGAGAACTTTACATCTAATATTGTATTCCCACTAATCCTCCGTGGTGCAGTGGATAAGTCACTCGCCTTGAAAACTCGATCCCGGACTTCTCCAAAAACAACATCAACAAGTAGCCCAGGGGCAACTATCGCTCACCTGAGAGTCAACAAGTACAGTCACTGGACAAAGTAATTGGGGTTTTTACCATATATGGGTATGGTGGCCATCTTGGTCATGTGACCTTGAAACCCTACTTAATCAGCAGAACAGCTCTTGTCTAGATTGTGTATCCTCTTTTCTGCCATTTTGGTTCACTTCAAAAAATCATCTAACAAGGGTCCTATAATGACCCCCGTGGTGGGGCCATATTTGACCCCAGGAGCAAGATTGGCAGGATTTATGTAGAGCTCTACATGACAATGTTGTATATCAAATATACAAGCTTTGTGTCATGCAGTTGCAGAGAAGATTTTTTCATATATTTCCATTATAAGTCTATGGTAGATAATGACATGCCTGGGGTATGGCCTGTATGAACCCTAGGGGCACCGTTGGCAGCATTTATAAAGGAGAGCATCATACATTGGTCCACACAACATATGAAAGCTCTGGGCCATATGGTTTCGGAGATTATTTTTTTTTCGTTTTTCCCATGACGCCCCCGGGGCGGGGCCCGTATGGACCCCAGGAGCACAGTTGGCAGGATTTATAAAAAGGACCACTATACATTGCTAAAAACAAAATATGAAAGCTTTGGGCCTTGTGGTTTCGGAGAAGAAGATTTTTTAAAGTTTTTCCCATGACGCCCCCGGGGCGGGGCCCGTATGGACCCCAGTGACACGGTTGGCAGGATTTATAAAGAGGGCCACTATACATTGCTACTGACAAAATATGAAAGCTCTGGGCCTTGTGTTTTTGGAGAAGATTTTTTTTTATGTTTTTCCCATTGTAAGTCTATGGGAGCTGTTGACCCCCGGATCGCGGCCATTTTTGACCCCAGGGGCATGATTGGCAGGATTTATATAGAGGACCACTAAACATTGCTACATACAAAATATGAAAGCTTTGGGCCTTGTGGTTTTGGAGAAGATTTTTTATGTTTTTTATGTTTTTTTATGTATGGACCCCAGGGGCACGGTAGGCAGGATTTATAAAGAGGACCATTATACATTGCTACACACAAAATATGAAAGCTCTAGGCCTTGTGGTTTCGGAGAAGAAGATTTTTTAAAGTTTTTCCCATGACCCCCCCGGGTCGGGGCCCGTATGGACCCCAGGGGCACGGTTGGCAGGATTTATAAAGAGGAACACTATATATTGCTACAAACAAAATATGAAAGCTCTGGGCCCTGTGGTTTCGGAGAAAAAGATTTTTTTATGTTTTACCCATGACCCCCCCCCCCCCCCGTGGCGGGGGCCGTATGGACCCCAGGGGCACGGCTGGCAGGATTTATAAAGAGGACCACTATATTCTGCTACAAACAAAATATGAAAGCTCTGGGCCTTGTGGTTTCGGAGAAGAAGATTTTTTTTTTATATTTTCACCATGACGCCCCCGGGGCGGGCCCTGTATGGACCCCAGGGGCACGGTTGGCAGGATTTATGAAGAGGACCACTAAACATTGCTACACACAAAATATGAAAGCTCTGGGCTTTTTGGTTTCGGAGAAGAAGAATTTTTTTGTTTTTCCCATTGTAAGTCTATGGGAGCTAATGACCCCCGGGGCGGGGTCATTTTTGACCCCAGGGCCATGGTTGGCAGGATTTATGAAGAGGACCATTAAATACTGCTACACACAAAATATGAAAGCTCTGGGCCTTGTGGTTTCAGAGAAGAAGATTTTTGTTTATATTTTCCAAAAGACGCCCCCGGGGCGGGGCCCGTATGGACCCCAGGGGCATGGTTGGCAGGATTTATGAAGAGGACCACTAGACATTGCTACACACAAAATATGAGAGTTCTTGGCCTTGTGGTTTCAGAGAAGATTTTTTTAATGTTTTTCCATTGTAAGTCTATGGGAGCTATCTGTTGCCATGGAAACCAGAGTTCTGATCTGACCTGGCCCAAAACCTAACACAACCTTTCCCCCTCCTCAATGATGCTTTAGATAAAATTTGGTCACGTTTGGCCTTGTTGTCTTAGAGATATTAGTTTGAGAATGTGGACGGACGCACGAACGCACGAACGGACGGACGGACGCACGAACGGACGGACGGACGCCGGCTCGACTACTATACTATAAGCTCACCTTGTAAGCCTTCGGCTCAGGTGAGCTAAAATCAACTAGACAACAAAAACCACAAAAACAACCTCATATAGTATTGGTCTCGCCCAGGAAAAAGTAATAGCTCACTGAGCAAAAGGGAATATGTGTCCATTGCTGCACAAAGGAGCAAGGTATATTAGACATAGAGAAAAAATGTTATAAATCTAAAAGAAAAAATACTCCAATAAAAGAATAACAATAATAATAATAAATGCGTTTTTGGCCCATATCATTCCCACATGTAGCTCATGTGGGCCCCATCTCGAGCCCAGTTGCAAATCCCATGTGGGCCCCACATTTATTTTCCCATATAATGCCCATATAAAAACCCACATGGGAACCTCATGGGCCCCATATATTTTGCTGGCTGGGAGTCTACCCACTGAATCTAATTTGTCATTTAGTTTTCATAATGGAGGACAAAAAGGCTGCAATTTTCAAAATGGCCACCATCACACATTGTCGTCTTAAACTTGTCACTTATTTTTATAATGGTGGACAAAAAAAAAATGTGTAATTAAAGTCATTGATGGCGGCCATTTTACGCCATCAATGACTTTAATTACACATTTTTTTAATCTTAAACCTCAATGCATCGACCGATTTTTATACTTTTAGTGTCTATTATTATGTTAATGGACCTATTGAATCTAAATATGCACAGTTTTCTTTTATTTATACGTTTCATGACCTACCGGTATTTGGCAAAATAATGTAAGACAGCAGCATCTACTTTTTATGAGCGAAATACGTTTTATAATGCAGCCCTTTTTTCTATGTATTATATCACTCCATCTTTTGTGATGAATATTGTTAGTGAACCTTTATACATTTGCGACTGTACAATTCAGTGCATGTACATGTAATTGTTGTTAATTAATATCATTTGCATCCTCCTTGGCATTCGCATGCAGACAGCCATACTTTTTGTTACTTGCTTCCAAACATCGAGTATTGTAGGAGGTAATGTTGTCCATAGTATCTGCGAAGTTAACAATTTATTTGCTGCTAAAATCCTATTTACTTGGACTTTCAGTTTACATTTGGCGTATTGCTGACTCCAAAATGCATCCCTTTCTAACCAGAGTTGGGAAAAAGGTACAAGTAGGCAATGATGAGGAAATGGCGCAATCAGAAAGAAATTCCCACTCCAAAAACCGAGGTGGGGAAAACCCCAAATTGACAATTAGGTACTTACACTTATAGAGCATATCGTAAGCCGAGTGAGCAGCTATTTCCCCGAATAGGCGACTACATGTAGTTACCCGAACTTAAACTATGAAAACGTACATATGGTTCAAACAGCACAAAAATTCGACTCCAAAACATAAAACAAATAGAACCACAACAGAAGTATCGCCTTGGAACGATCGGTAATATATAAAATTTCTGGGGGGGGGGGGGGGGGGGCTTAAACTGGTTAATTTAATAAGTTGTTCGGTCCTCGTGGTGAATCTCTTTTAAAACTACTCAATGAATCATCATGGAAAAACAAATAAATCATGATAACCACCCTGATGAATAAAAAAAAGTGGACTCACAGATACAGTAAGCTGTCCGACGATGATCATGTCATCATGTATGTCATCATATGTCCTTAACATTTCGAGCTTGGCCCGTCACCATAAAAGTATATTGCCTCACTGGATCTGATGGCAAGATCATGGTCATGAAGAATTGTCCCTGGAAAGGAGGCCCTAGACTATATCAAACCTGTGTTTGTGCTATATTTTTACCACGAGTTGTTCTTTATAATGTCCCAATGCAATGAAAAGTCAACCGAATGACTCAGGGACATAAATGAACTATAATTATATCAGCAGAGTGGTGAGAAATCAAATATGCGAAGACAAAGACGCAGCTGTACAGGCTGGTTTGTCTCGAACCTGGCCGAAACCTAAAATTGTTGGTTTTCTCACGCTACTGCTCATATATGTCAACTAGAAATGTTGCCTTTGATCAAATGAGGAAACTAAGCAATGGTCAGGAGCTGGCACAATCATCAAGAAAACATGTCCGTGGAATGTATACCCCTTAAGCACCACTTTCATATAGAAAAACTGGGGTTTGCAGGGGTATACCTATTTTTCTTATAACTGTTTCAAAACATAGATTGTGTGTACTCGTTAGAAACGTCTTGCCGAGGCGATTCTAACGTGTACCCACAATCAATGTTTTGAACACAAAAAGTATAAAATATAAAAAAAAAATGCTGAAAATTTTCATTTTTTAGAATTTTGAAAAATCTCTGTATATTACATGGATAATGTTAAAATCAAAGTCATTGTCTTAAACCAAGATGGCAAGTAATCAAAACTACAAATAACATTTAATTAGTTTTACTACTTGATAACTTTAATTATAACAAAGAGAACAGTTTGGTCAAACTAATTAACGTAAGCAGCTCTTTCTACAGATCAAATATTCAAATATCAAAATAGCAAAAGATGGCAGTATTCTCTGTTTCCCATTATAAGTCTGACAGTGGGAAAAATATACTGTCATAGGAACACAATTATTAATTCCAATCAACAATAGATGATACATGTATGTCTGAGATGAAAACAATCAGTCTCATGGCTTCAAAGGAGACTTTGTTTGGAAATGTTGACAGACAATGGCCGGACGCCGGAGACCTGCATATAAGCTCATCTATGAGCCTTTCGCTCAGGCAGGTGAGCAAAAAGCTCATAGGTGAGCTAAAACGTTATCATAACACTAAAATATTTCACCAAACAAGACGTGCTGGAGGAGATTTGCCATTTGTATAGTAACTCCATCAGTCCCTTTCTTCCTTTATTTATTTGATTTTAGGACAGAAACTTTTTGTCTATTGCGATAACAAAGGAACTGTGTATTTTCACTGCCTCGGGAAGTGATGTTGGGTAATTACTGACTTCTCCTGTCACTGTGTTGAAGCAGAAGATTTTCTTCGACATGGTGCGTTGACGATCAGCACCTTCATCTGGGGGTACTATTCCTCCAAATACAAGAATATTATTTGCATGACATACTGCACCAAAACAGTAGCAATCTAAGTTTTCTATTTGTTTCAGTTCTGCAATATTTTCACGAGCATCTTCCGAAAACTGAGCGATCTGTCCCGACTGAAGAATCATATATACACTCTTTCCAACTCTTAAAGTTCGATGATAAATCGCCATTTCCCAAAACTCCCTGATCAAAGTGCAGGCTTGTGTTACTGTGTTATACATGTAACAAGCTCTTAAAGCCGTACCAAAATCATCACTGTTGATTATCAGTTTATCGAAAAATGGTCCAAACAGAAAGACGTCACTGTCTAATACCTCAACTGTGCAGTGTTTAGTTGGCTTTACCAAGTTTCCACAAACTTCCCAGCGGTCTGTGACTATATCGTACCTTTCAACACTAGACAGTATACGCTGTGGCTGGTCATCCCAGTCATGTCCATAGTCACATGGCTGCTCGCCACCAAATGCGTACAGGGCGTCTGTCAAGGCAGCAACTGTAAAATCACATCGTGACTCATTTATAGCACCGGTTCCTGTCATCCACTTATTTGTAACACCACTATACTTCAGCACTCTCCCAGAGAGAAAAAATGAACAGCCTCCGGTCAAATATATATCGTTGCCATGACAACAGGCAGCAAGGCAATGACCCACTTCAAATGGTGGTCTGGGTAAGGTAAACCACTTTTTCTGGCGGAAACTGTACGCCCAAATGTAATCAGTTCCTCGACTTGGAAGTCCCTTGTTCGCTATAATAATCAAAACCTCTTCAAATGGATAACAATCTCGAAATTCTGCAGTTTTAGTGTACATCTCTTGCCTTCTTGCTGGTAGTGTCTTGTAGTTCCATGCTTCTTCAAGTTTACCTTGAGCATCTTGTCCCCTTAATTTTGTTTTCAACGACACCAAAGTTTCCACAGATACGTGGGCTAACCTGACGTATTGTATGACATGTTCTAATCTTTCGGTGTCTTTTCCTAATTCAGCCCATCTCAATACAGCTTCCACCACAATCTCTTCGGAAGACACAATCAGAGAATTGTCTTTTATGATCTGAATCATTTCTGCTGTAGTCAGCTCCTCTAAGAACTTGTTACACCTTACTAGCTGGTCAAAGTTGTCAAGGATTAATTTCAATGCTTGCTTTTTCATCTCTGTGCAATTACGCTCAATGGCAAACCTCCACAATTCGAGAGCACTTTCCACAGTCCATTGACTTAGCAAAAACGTTTCACATTTCTCACATAAAGATTTTATTTGAAGTAACAAAGCCGCCTCTAAAACTGGCATCACATTTGAATCTGCCACAGTATCCTTGTGAGTATAGATGTGCTCTAAAATGTGTTCCATTACATCTGGGTCCATATCGTGAAAAGTGATTTCCCCACTTATAGCCTCACGCATTCCAGAAGAAAACATAGCCTCAAAGTAACACGATGCCTTTACCAGTATTGTTTTATGGCAGTTGAAAAGTCTGTCCCCAACATGAACTTTGACATCAGAATGATCGCCGGTCCGCCATAGTTTCTCTCTACTGTTTCTCAAACGTAAATAAATTGTACTTGTATCATTATCAACATTTGGACTGGTACTTCCTTCTTCTACATCATCTGTGTTGGTACCTTCTTTGTCTGAAACAATAAGCATAATTTGTATTTGATGATATTAAATGAAAACAATTTAGCCGCACCATGAGAACTACTTTCTTTGGGGTTTGAATATTTCTGATCAGGCCTGATGAAAAACAGTTTGTGCAGCTACAAAAGATTGTTACAGGTTTTAAAATTCAGAATAACAGGTAGATAGAAGAGTCATTATATTAAGTGAGAACACAGGCACTGATAAACTTTGCATCAATAGTACAGTATTTCTATTTACAAAAAAAAGGCAAAATTAAAGGGTTTTTTATATTTCAAGACAGATTTGTAAAACAGTCAGTGCAAATTCTGTGTACAATCAAAAGGAAAAGAACTATGTACATTTCAAGCCATCCTATTAAAATTTATTGATAAAATAATAAAATGCAGGTTCTAAACTACAGACTTTTTCTTTTCTTATATTGTCAACTTTATGGTCAAGCTGACTTTTTGTGCCAGTTTCTTGGAAAAAAGATGTCAGATTTTGGCCTTACTCTAACTTTTGCCAAAGCAAATCTACATTGACTATTGACATCATGAAAACATGTCCATGCAATGAATACCCCTTATATCCCACTTTTGTGTAGTGAAACGGGGTATACTGCGATATACCATTTTAATCATCTTAGATCCAAAACATAGATTGTGGGTACCTATTAGAACCGCCTAGACGAAGCAGTTTCATCATGTACATACAATCATTGTTTTGAGCAAAAAACAAGAAAAAAATCAAAATGAATGTATGGAAAATATTCCATTTTTGCATCTCTAAAAATCTCTGTATATCGCATGGTCATGTTTCAGTACGAATGTACCTACCTGTAGTACAATTTCCTGTGTCCGTCTTCTTCCTTCCTTTACCACCTCTACCATTGCCACCTCTATCATTACCTCCTCTTGTCCTTTTCCCAGGCATTATCTGAAATCATCAAGGTTAATCTCATAAAAGTATTCATCTAGGCACTGATATCCATTGGTTTCAGAGAAGAAGATTTTTGAAGGGTTTTACCATATATGGGCATGGCAGCCATCTTGGTCAATGGTCATGTAACCTAGGTTATTTATATATACTTGCTTCACATAAAATTTAGCTTTGATTGGCCAAGCGGTTTCAGAGGAAAAGATGTTTGAATATTATGGTAATATACATGTATACCTATATTGCCCCGGGGTGGGGGCATATGAGCCCCTGGGTCCAATTTGTTTTCAGAATCATTAATATTCAGTCCCACAGCCAAATTCCTGCAAAATTTTCACTTCAAATTACTTTTAAACAGTTTCCCATTCAAATGCATTGGTGACCTATGTTGACCTTGCCGTAAAATAGGTCAAGATTATCACAGAGTCATGGTTTATATATACCGTGTCGTACTTTTGTCATCAATGCTTCATGCCAAGTTTTGTTGAAATTGGTCCATCAGTTTCAGAGAAGATTTTTGAAGGGTTTTTACAATTTATTTGCATGGCAGCTATCTTGGTCACGCGACCTAGATTATTTATATACACATTGATTCCCCCATCCTATAGATGCTTAACATAAAATTTGGCTTTGATTAGCCGAGAGATTACACAGATGTTTTCAGAATATTATGGTAATACATATACATGTATAATGCCCGGGAGTGGGGGCAGATGAACACCTGGGGGCAGTGAAAATTGCTTAAACACCTTACATTAAATAAAGAATCATAAAAGAATGAACTAAATAAGGGGTAATTGACATAATAAATTGAGAACAGACATAATAAATTGAGAACATACATAGCAATCTATCTGTCTATCTATCTATCTATCTATCACTCACTGTCTTTACTCTTAAGACTCTTGTCTGTACTCAATAAGATCAAGTGTTTCCATATACTTCGGCCAAATGGACTCAGGGTCCAATCGACTCACCTAGAATAGGGAGGTTGTTGGTTTGACTTTCCCGATAATGCCTTCTTGCAAAATGTAAAATGATTTTCAAAGCATTATTTTTGTATTCAAATGACCATGATGACATTAAAATCAAAATAAGTTGAAACCAAAAGAAAGAAAAATGTTTTAACTTACAAATTAGTCATTGAAATAATTTCAATTTTTTTATTTGATGTAGATTTTGGTCAGTGGAAAATGATCCATTTTTTGGAGGTAAACATGGCACTTCACTTTGCTTGGCTTGAGGTGACTTTTTCAATTGTTTGTTATTTAATATCTCATTGGTTTTCTTTAAATATCTTGATAGATATTTATAGATTAAAGGTCAATCTTTAACTTAATATGCACATTTTTCATCCTGGCACATTTTTACTATGGATGTCATTGCCTATTTTTAGACACAGAAATTCCTTATTTTGGAGAAAGTGAATCCAAAAAGGACAGAAAACATCCAAATACGTGGTTAATGAATATTCAAACAATGACATCATGCTGAAATTTCTATTTTTAACCCAAGCGCTAATGTCCCACAAGAAGGTCAAAGACACCCACTGTCTCCACTCCAAATACATGTCGCGCACAAAAAAAAAATGGATACCAGCGACAGCTGTGTATACTGATCAATAAAATGGCAGAAAAAAGTCAGCTGAAAGTAAACAATTACACTTTTTTTGAAATTCAATAACTTCATAAATTTTCTATGGATTTTCAAAATTCAGACTGCTCATTGTTTCTAATGATCTTCTGCATAGAATCTATTGGTGAGCTCCATGTTTGATTTTGCAGATCGGACATGCATTGGAGAGTGCATTTGTACATACCATATCCAAGCTTGAACCTTCGCCATGTTTTTCAATATGTCAATTTATGACGTGTCACAGGGTTAGAAATAAGCAGTTGCCCACTTGCCCGTCATGGGTCAAATTTGATTGGGGCAACCTGATCTTACTGAAAGGTTGCCCCTAGGACAACCTGAAATTATCCAAGAAGTGTTTAATCTCATCATTCTTAGATGAGCTAAAATACAAATTCAAAGCAATGACAATTAGACTGTATCTTTGAATTCATGCATAAACATGATAAATAATCTTCATTTAGTAACATTTATATGACAAGTTCAAACCATGGAGGGCAAGTTCAGCTTGATTGCAGTTTGCCCCCCCCCCTCCCCACGACAAGTTGCTTCCCGGTTCTTATTTCTAACACTGTGTGATGATGTCACGTTCTCAGTGACGTCATTTTAACACACCCACCATCATACAGCATGAATAAGGGTCAGGTGGACCAATGATCGATCACCTTCTTTTTCTCTCCAAAACTGTGGCTAACTTGGAAGGTATGTGCATTGTTAGAAAGAATAATTATTGTTTAACTCTAGCCACGAAGCACAGTTTGGAAATTTTCAGTGAGTTAAAAGAAATGAAGCAGCGAAATGAGGTGGTCTAAAAGCATAAACGCCCATAGAAACAATGGAAAACTGTTGAAAAAATAGCTCGAAAATCACAGAAATCGTCCATTAATCACAGCATTATCCTATATAATTTGGAATGTGGATCAGATTTGTTTAGTGTGCAGTAAAGTTAAAAACTTTAGCCAGTCAGAACCAATGCAGGTTGTTTCATCTTGAAGAATTTATTAAACAATCATCGCTTTTCAGCAGTAACACTAAGACCCCCTCTTCGAAAAGTGCAAGAAAAGCTTTCCAAATAAATTTAAATTAAGGTTTGTAAGGTAATATAATGCGCTTTAAGTTGAGACAAGCATAAGATTCACTTCAGGTATCTTTTGAGAATTAATAGCGGATAACCAAAAGTTGATTGATCACTGGTCACTGGTCGCTTTTAGACTCGCACACTCAGCTGATATGTACAATCTCCATGGAGCGAAACGTCTCGTCACCATTCCGAATGTACTTTCAGCCTCGCGTCCCTCCGTAAATCAAGATGGCGAAAATAAGCCGTTTACATCGATTGTTTCACCTAGAATTCCATTGTTAATACAAAGAAATGCTGACCGACACTTGGCCATTGGATGAAACACACATTTAACTTTCTAACAATCAAGTTTTCTCTACAAAATTCTGCATCTTCTTTTTTAACAGATTCATTTTTCAGCTGTTTGTCAATCGTTTTCACTTGTATGGGGCCGTTTCCGAAACTGACGTCGAACATAAAATTATTCCAGTTGAAAGGTCAAGATTTGGCCTGGTCCAATGATATGCACGTATTTCTACAAATGACGTCAATCAGGTCAGCCATCTTGATTTCGGCGCGCCGCGTTTGACGTCATTGTGACCTCGCACACACGACGCATTATACTAATTGATCAATTAAATATTAATTGAACAATTAACTTTCCATATAAGGAAATGGTCGGAAGTCAATTTTCGGCGTAAACCTACGAACATATACGGACGATTTAGTGCACTGAAAGGATGACAGCCAGAAGTTTTGTGACGGGATAGCCTCCCTTGTAGAATACGTTGGTGTAACGTATTAGGGGCATAATGAGTGCTTGCAATATGCAAATTTCAAACTCTAAACTTTGTGAATCAAGTAAGTGTTAGGTATATAGCGCAGTAAACCACCCTTGGTGGATGAGCATGCTTTTCCACCGACGGGGTTTGCTGTGGCTCGGCTCGGCTGTTCGTTACATTTGGTGGAAGCGGTGGGATAATGACAACTGCCAGACTGGAGTTGCCTTACCCATGTAGTTCCCAGGCCAAGACTCGGGACGAGTCTTCTCGGAGGGGGAAGTAATGAGACGGGATAGCCTCCCTTGTAGAATATGTTGGTGCAACGTATTAGGGGCATATTGAGTGCTTGCAATATGCAAATTTCAAACTCGAAACTTTGTGAATCGAGTAAGTGTTGGGTATATAGTGCAGTAAACCACCCTTGGTGGATGAGCATGCTCTTCCACCGACGGGGTTTGCTGTGGCTCGGCTCGGCTGTTCGTTACAGTTTTAAACAAGAATAAAACCGCTAAAAACGGACAAGAATAGGTCGGATTTTTTTAAAGCCCAATAAACATGTTAGTAACGCATCGGTGAAGTGTATTCTTCTTGATTTATCTTGAAAAGGTTGCAATTATTGACACTACATTTCACCATTGAACAACCAACTGGGATCGCAACGTAGAAATATGGAACATATGTGTAATATAGCGGAGTGAGATTTCGCAACTATGGTCGCTTTATGCTAATCAACATAGGGAAACCAGGTAACCAGTAAAAACCCCTCAGTTAGTCATTGGTCAATATTTGACGGTGTGTCCAATATTGACCAATGGCTAACTAAGGGGGTTTTACTGACTACTGTCTGCACAGCATCTTCCAGAAACTGCATTTTTCAAAATCTCACTTTTCTGAAAGAACTCAAGAAAAATATTACCACGTTACCATTTTGCATTCCAAAAGTCTTAAAAAGTGTCACAAAAAATTTGAAAATCGGTTAACAAATAAAATTTTTATGCCAGAAAATAGTTTTAAATAGAGCTTTTTCCATTGTAAAAATGTCAGCAAGGGAAGTAACTATTTTCCCGGAAAAAATCTAAATTGGTTATTTTTCATTAAAAATGCGCCAAACCAAAATAAAATTCTATTGTTTGGATAGCTGAGTGCCAAACTCTTAAAATTATTCCACAGATTTGCTTGGTTTTCATTTTAAAGGCGTTTGGATTACCTCCCTTGCACATGCAAAAGGCCTATTCAAATTAATTTTGGGGCATAATTATTTTATTTGTGAACCGATTTTCAAATTTTTTGCGGCACGTTTTAGGACTTTTGGTTTGCAAGAAAATGACATGGTCATATTTCTCATGTGGTGTTTCAGGAAAGTGAGATTTTGAAAAATGCAGTTTCTGAAAGATGGTGTGCAGACAGTACAGTACAGTCAGCGTGATGTTTATATCCCTCACGCTTACGAACGTGGAATCTCTCATGTCACGTGACTTTTTTCCGTGGATTTTGCGTGGAATTAGCGTGGAATTTGTGTGAGTTTTGCGAGGAAGTAGCGTGAGTTTTGCGTGGAGTTTGGACATGAAACGTGGAACTGCTTAACTGTAGCGTGAAACGAAACGTGGAAAGGATTAGGAAAGTTGCGTGAGATATCTACAGTCCCACGCTCGCTCACGCTTTCCACGTTCGTTTCACGCTCAGGAAAAAGGGACATGAAGAAAGTGATTATTTTCACTTTTTATATATATGTATATGTCTCTTGTCAACCATAATAAAAGCAGTGAAGTCATTTCCGCCGCTGAAAGTCTGGAATTTTGCCGTGTACGGACATGTACATGTACTAATCTGTATGGTGTGTCACAAAGAAACAAAGAAGACACGCGCAAACGTAGTTTTTGTTTGTATTTTCTATACTTTCTTTTGTCTTCGTTTTTTAACTTATTTTTCTTTTTTGTTTTTCTAAAGTTTCAAATCTCAAAGATATGCTTGCATTTTATCACTTATCACACAAACTGAATTGTGTGTTTGTTTGATTAAGGTAATTTATAAATTTATGCACCAAATTAGAGCTGTTAGTTATAACTTAGAGGCTATGTCGCTTATTAATCCTGTGTACAATAATTGTGCCGATATAAGAATAAAGAATACCTTGATTTTGTTGACTTTGGTAAATGCTTGAAAGATAAAAGAACAGGTTAAAGGGAATCAGAATTCTAGCAGGGCATTGTAACGACTCTTAAAATAAAATTAAGATGATTTAATTGCATGTAAATTTAATTGCAACGTACATCGTAATTTATGATTAAATGATACATGTACATGTAGCAAGGTGCTTGAACCGTATTACATGTAGGTCGAGCTTTAATTGACTTTGGGCATCTTAGAGAATACGAAAGGCGCAAAGACGCTGCCAAATAATATTTAAACGTGCAAATTTTGTCATCACTTAATCTACGATGATAATTGAATCAACACTGAATAACGTATTGTTCAGACTGCAACTCGTCAAAACATGCGTATGTATTTAAGTACATGCGCTTTGTCGTACAAGTGTATGTTTTTTTACAGGTCTACCGTCATCATAGTTACTTAATTGCCGTCCTTGTACTAAAGATTAATAAATAAATACATATAATATATTTAATTTGGTCACAAAACTTTAGTTATTTTATCTTCTGAACAAGACGAAACGATAATCCTTTTCTCGCATGTCTCTTAATCCTTTCCACGCTTGTTTTCCTTAATGAACGTGGAAAGCGTGAGCAAGCGTGAAACTGCTTATATCTCACGCAACTCACACGCTTCTTGCGAGGAATAAACGTGGACATAGCGTGGAACAAGCGTGGATTTTGCGAGGAATGAGCGAGGGTTTTGCGTGGGTTTTGCGTGGAACTTAATCCTTTTTTCTTTCGTTCGTGAGCGCGAAGGATATAAACATCACGCTGACTGTACTGTACCTGGATTTCTAATATTGATGATTAGAAAACTGGGAACCAGCAAATTAATAAGGATTTGATAGATACTCCCTCCACTTCGTGCTCTTTACTGTAATAAGTGTAATTTGGTTGTGGGTTTACCTGAGTCCTGACTGTCCAATTAACGACAATTTCCGCGCTTTCCTCTTTTTCTTATGCTAAGACAACTCCTTCTGAGATAGTCCCTTCCGTTATATAGCTACAACTGCATATTGAAATACGAACCGGATCGCTTCGATCCGGCGGGGTCTCCCTAATTACCGACAAGAAGTGACAAGAATCGCCAGGAGCCGCCAAGAGCAGAAATTGCCGACAAGAAGCAGAGTTTTGTTATTTTGTTCTTCAAATGTTGGGTTTTTTTGTTGTTGTTTTAAGGTAACCTGGCACCATAGGTACTAAAGGGCTTCCCCCAGTCCGCCTTTCTGGGTTTAGTTTACCAGCTTTTTAACTTCAGGCACTCAATATGGTCCAGTACCAAGCCTGATGCTAAAGTCCAGTCGGTCTGTTTTACTGTTAAAAATATGGTGTAAAATTGCTGGTTTTTGATGGCGGTAATTTGAATGCAGAGCGGTCAGTAATTTTGACTTTGGAACCCTAGGTGCCATGCTGTCCTGTTCACCATGTCAGGCAGAGGCCCGTCTCCCACTTCGCATGTGTAGGGAGATGAGGGCCTACTACGAGGAATAAATTGCATGCACTATCCTTATGGCTTAAGCCTTCACCCCACACCCCATGTGGAGTCGTGCCCAGACTTACGCAACCCAATAACGGTAGTGACGTAACGCACAATATTGATGTCACTTTCAAATTTTGCTTCCATTGACGTGTTTTGGAAGCACAAAATGGATAATAAGCAAATAAAATATACAACATTATATATCTTTTTAAAGGTTAAACGCTGCGCTTTAATACAAATTGCATTTTTCGAAAATCTAATCAGTTGCAAACAACCAGGAATTGAAAGAAACTGTCTTCCAAGGCTGCAAATAGCATGTCACATATTGCGCTTTGATTTTGGCACTGCGGAAAAAGCTGAGACAACGTGTAGTTGTGCTATTCAAAATGTCTCAAACTTACTTATCTTAATATTAATAGCACAACATAGGTGAACAAATAGACGCGTCCGCACATTCTTGTCGCTGCAATTTATTGGGTGCGAGAAGAAGTAGGTAGGGCGCTGGGTTATAAAATATGTGTCACACCACTAAAGTCGCAGCAAAAGTTAACATTTTGAGACACAATGCGGGAAAACATGACGCGAATGGCAGAAACTGACATCATAGCATGAACCGACATCATTTCAACAAACATATGGCAAGACCAATACCCCGCTGTTTCTTACGGCTATCAAAATATCGCAAATTAGAAATGTCCAAAATTTTGTTAACCGTCACTGAATTTTACGTTTACGTCCATTTTCGAAAACGTTTATGATATATATCATTATTTTTTGCTTATTTTGCATATGATTTCAAAAACGACAATATTTAAGCTTTAAAGTGATCTATAAATAATGATTCTGGCATTCCTGACGATAAAATAACATTATTTTTGCGATGTCCAAAAAATGTTAACCCCGTCAAATTATGACGTTCTGTGTGTATTACACGCAGGCTCGTATGTGAATCTGTACCGGTTCCTCATTTTCTATGTAAACTGCTATCACTTTTCTATGGAAATATGATAAATAACGGATGTCTAATATCTAACTAATAGTCACGTGTCCGTTTTTTTTTTCTTCTAATTTTCGAAGTGTGAATCCGGTTTCCATGCCGGATCCCGTTAACCAAGGCTTTACGACCAAAATCGACACAAATTAGTACTCTGCATATTTTCTATGTGAACCACTTATGTTACTGCCTGAAAATCTTTTTCATTATGAACCATACCGCAATTGGTGGACAATATAGCACATTCATGCCGAAGCTAGTTAATTTTGTTAAAATGTTGATTTACGTCGCTGCAAACGACGCGCAACGGAAAGTGACACCAGTATTGTGCGTTACGTCAGTGCATATGTTTTGGAATTTTGACCGGCTAGCCAAAGTGAGCCAAGGTTAATGCAATTAGACATGTTCTTTGCAAAATGTCCTAGCAGAAGTGCTCAGGTTATAGATGTACGGTCCGGTGTGCAAAGCTGTAAGGGAAAGGCGGGCCTCGCCTCTAGTGCGGGGCAAAACTTGCAATTTAGATTGCTAAGTGGTGGTGGCCTATTAGTGGCATTTTTAAGGGACTTTCACTCTTAAAGAAGGGACTCCCAAAAGTGGCAATTTGCCGTTGCCCCGCCAATGAAAGATGGTTCGCGCTGGCCAGTTTGATAAGCATGGTTTGCATAGGGTATCCTCAAGACACTCCTCTACTCCCCATACCCATCAGGATGAGTGAAACAACCCCACAAAGGACCGCAAAGACCGTGATTGTATATGTGTTCCCTTTCTCAGCCCCCTGCCTCAGTACATTTCAAGCTTGTCCAGATCTGTTTGGTTTAAATATAGGGATCCGGAATTTGTGCTTTGGCGGGGGCCGGGGCTGGGATCACCTCGAACCTGCAATAAACAACGGTTTGATTAATCCGCTGCATTATCTGTACCTGAAAATAAAAGAAATTGTTGTATTAGTTTTGACATATGTAATTCTTGCTTGTGCGGTGCTATGGTGAAAGCATCTAGTTGTCAGACTGTGTGTAGCCATGCCGGCAGCATCCAGAGCTGCACCGCAACTTCAAAGAGCTAGCAGTGAGCAAAGGATGCTAGCGATACTCACACAGGCCGAGTTTATGATTGTATTTGTGTATTAGGATAGAGAGAGTGACACTGCCTGAGCCGCCTTTGGGCACAATAGAGGGTGGTTCTACTAGCGCCCGCAGCCCATTCAGTGTCCAGAAATAGTTCAGGAAGAGGAGAGAAAAGCCTGGAGCGAGGCGTCGCCTGTCGCTCAACGACTCCAAACTTAGGGGAGTTATAAGACCAGCCAACGCCCAAGGGCTACGCACCTGGCCTGGAAGTGACCATGCCTAGCATGCCACCCAGGGGCGAGGACCACATCTCATGTAGGATATCTACGGTAGGGGACGTTTATGGCAACGGCGCGATTGGATCCTAATTTTAACTAAACATCCATGCGAATTATTTTTACCGAATAGGTCATAGCTGATTTCATTCATACAGTCAAGCAGCAGTCCAGACCGACAAGAAAGTTTTATACATGCACATCTAATGTAAATGCTACACACTACTTAACTGCTTTTCAGCTGATGATGAAAGAATATATCTTGAGCTTATGCAAATCAAGAGACTTAGAATCAATTTATCGAATAATGGAAGAACTACGGTGATAGCTGATTTCATTCATAACGTCAAGAAGCAGTCCACACCGACAAGAACGTTTTATACATGCATATCTTATAAATAAGCTGCACTTTTTATTATTGCCACGTATTGCATAGTAAATAAGACAATGTTTGAAACGATGTTTTGATGGTTGATCGACTCAGTATCTGAAGAAAGAAAGAAAGAAATGTTGACGTCAAAAACATGAATCTCGCCAATCAGACTGGACGTTGTAAACGTCGACGCCGTTCCGCTGTTTGAACACACACTGTGTGTAGATTCTCTGTTTGCTGGTAAATGTGACCGCCTTGGTGATTTTTCAACAAGCAATAGAGAGAAATGAATGTAAATATAAGCAATGAGTTCATAGCTCCATGAACACCAGAAAAATGAAATTCATTTCTTAAATACATCTAATTTTGTGTTATACATAGTCTTTTTTTTTTTTGCACTACCGACAAGAAATATTAATGACGTCAATCGCAACCATGTGCCGACAAGAAGAATTTATATGTATATTTTAGAAATAAATCATTGTTTTGAATAAAGTTTATTTGTATGAATACATTTCAACGAGTTTTTAATCCGTTTTAGACAAAAATTGTTTTGATTAAAAGTAAGAATTCAAAAATTAATTTATGAGAGAGAGAGAGAGATTGTCATACAGGCCATTCAACCGAGTTGCTCAATTAGTACAAACAAACGCCAATCGTGGAGATTTAATTACCTTAACTCATTTTGAGACATTCGGCTTGCTAACTGAAGAAAAGCAGGATAATACATACCACTTCCGCAGTTTGCTTATTGTTGGCCGCCATTTTATTCCACAAATCAGCGTATCAATCCCCGGCAAGTCCGCGTAGACCCCGGCAATGCAACTTATAGATTGAACAGTGTGCTGATGAGCTTTATCTATCTTCTGATACTGAGTCGATCAATTTCTGATCATCACCTCAGGTAATGATCATCCCAGAGTCCTTAAGGAAATGGCATTTGAGCTAGGTCCAGTATTTGCACATCTTTTTCAACAGTCAGTAGACTCGGGTGAAATCCCCAAAGAATGGTCTTTAGCAAACATTTGTCCCCTGTTCAAAAAGGCTGACAGGTCTCTTGCTTGCAACTATCGCCCAGTTTCTTTGACCTGCGTACCTTGCAAACTTCTGGAACATATAGTGTGTTCTAATATCATGTCTCATTTGGATGATCATAAGCTTGTGTCAGACAGGCAACATATGCATTCAGAAAATCCCATAGTTGTGAAACTCAGTTAGCTACAGTGATTGATGATTGGGCAAAAATCTTAGACAATCAAGGTCAGGTTGATACATTTACCTTGAATTTTGAAAAAAAAACTTTTGACACTCCTCCGCATGAACTCCTTAAAAGCAAATTGTTCAGTTATAACTTGGAATTGGTGGGAAGACAATGAAATGGATTGATGCCTTCCTTTGCTATAGACAACAAAGAGTTGTGGTAAATGGCGTTAAATCAGACGGGGCTCCTGTTGTATCTGGTGTCCCTCAGGGCACCGTTCTTGCCCCCTTGTTGTTCACGTTGCATATAAATGATATCACCTCGGATATTGAATCGGAAATCAGACTCTTTGCTGATGATTGTGTTTGTTATCGTGAAATGAAGAATGTGGAGGATACAGTGATACAGTGAAACTTCAGAAGGATATTGATCGATTAGGTAGTTAGGCCCGGAAATGGGGTATGAGATTCCAACCAGTCAAGGGCAACATGATGCAGCTCACGAATTAACGTACTATTAAAATTCAGGCTTCTTACAAGCTTGAGGGTACTGTGTTTGAAAATGTTGAACGTATCAAATATCTTGGTGTAACAATTACTTAGGATTTAAAAAGGAACATTCACATCAGTAATGTGTGCACCAAAGCCAATATAGGACCCGTTGTTTATTATTTTTTTAGACGAAATCTATTTTCTTGCCCCAAAGATGTGAGAGAAGCTGCCTATAAAGGTTCTTGAATATGGTAGCTCAGTTTGGGACCCTCATTATGTGGGTCTGATGGATGATTTGGAGAAAGTACAAAAGCTTGCAGCTAGGTTTGTAACTAGGAACTATATATATGAAAAAGGTAATATGACTGACATCCTTAAAAAAACTAAAATGGGAATCCCTGCAGAAAAGAAGGAAGGATAATAGAATTATATTGCTTTACAAAGGTCTTGAAGGGAGAACAAAAATACCCACGGATGACCTTATCCCCCAAAAAAGGTGTTGTAGGAATCAACACTCATTGGCATTTCAGATACCTTCAGCAAATTTGTACAAATGCCTATTTACGCAGTTTTCCCCCTGGACCGTTAAAAATTGAAAATTAGCTCCCTGATTCTCTGATCTCCTCTCCTGATTTGTCAGATGATTGTATGTCTAAATTTACTTCTCTTGTGAGAGCTCGGGACTAATCCCCTCCGGTCAAGCCCCATCCCCCTGGTGTGGTATTGTCAGTTTGACGTTTCACCAGTAAACTACATGTATGTTGATTCTGATTCTGATTCTGATTATGCTACATCAACTCAACATGTAATAATTAACATGTGCCCTTTACTGTACCTTATTATGACCTTTCTCCATACTGGTTTTCGCTTTTATCCTATGTAACGAACAGCCGAGCCAAGCCACAGAAACCCCGTCGGTGGAAAAGCATGCTCATCCACCAAGGGTGGTTTACTGCGCTATATACCTAACACTTACTCTAATCACAAAGTTTCGTGTTTCTAATTTGCATATTACTACCCGCTAATATGCCGCTAATACGTTGCACCAACGTACTCTACAAGGGAGACTATCCCGTTACATTACATCCCCCTCTGAGAAGACTCGCCCCGAGTCTTGGCCTGGGGACTACATGGGTAAAGCAACTCCGTTCTGGCAGTTGTCATCATCCCACCGCTGCCACCAAATGTAACGAACAGCCGAGCAAAGCCACAGAAACCCCGTCGGTGGAAAAGCATGCTCATCCACCAAGGGTGGTTTACTGCGCTATATACCTAACACTTACTCTAATCACAAAGTTTCGAGTTTCTAATTTGCATATTACTACCCGCTAATATGCCGCTAATACGTTGCACCAACGTACTCTACAAGGGAGACTATCCCGTTACACCTAAATGAATCGAGCTCGCCATGGATGGCTGTGATTTTTTATTCACTCTGGAATTCCTTTAAAATTTTGAAATGGATGCCACCAAAATTTTACCAGAAGTGTTTTTAAAGGTCATAGGACTCTTAATTGGAAGCGGACAAAAGTAGGCCTAAATGTGGTTGGAATTTAAGCAGGTCTCCTGATGGAAAATTGTCTTCAGGATGGGTCATTAAAACAGTAAATACAGGCATACTAATAGTATACCTCTGAACCCCTAAACTCAATAAGAGCCTTGAATACTTCAGCTGTATTTGAGCCACCACATGGAAAAACCAACAATCTACAAAGGCAAAAACAAAGGCGCAGTGTTACTGCGAAGCTCGGATAGTTCAATTCCTCTTCTACTTAAATCCGAAATTTCAAGCTTCTAGCTCTTTTCTGTGCATGTACAGGTAGGTTTGTGTCGGACCTGTTCGGACCTGTTCGGAAACCACATTGGTGGTTTTCCCACGAGGCGGCTCATTTCTTGAAACCACTGAAGAAGAGAAATTATCGCAGATGCTGAGGGTGAGGTTAGGTGCCTGTAAAATCCGTATAAGACCCCAGTAATTTTATATTACTGATAGGTCCAAGGCGATACTTTTGTTGTGGTTCTAATTGCTTCATGTTTTGGTGATGAATTTTTTGTTGACTTGTTGTGCTGTTTGCACCTTATGTACGTCTACATATGTTTTTGTTAAGTTCGAATAACTGAGTGACCGCCTGTTGGGAAATAGCTGCTCACTCGGCTTACGATATGTTTTCTTTGTGTTGGTTTTTGGCGTGTGAATTTCTTTCTTATTGTTTTCCGATCCTTGCTTACGTTTACCTTTCTTCTTCTATGTTTGTGCATGACTGAACTCTTGCAGGGGCTTAGGGTTAGGTTGGGGTCCGTAAAATTGGTTTGAGCCCATTCCTAGTAATTTTATATTGATGACATTTCCTAGTAAGTATACTTGGAGTTATGATTCCAACTGTTTTATGTTTTTGTATTGAATGTTTGCCCTGCTTAAACCTTTTATGTACGTTTTCATATGTTTAGTTAAGACAGAGCAATTCAGTGGGCACATAATGGGAACAGCTGCTCACTTGATTTACGATATGTTCTCTTTGTATTCGTGCCAGATTGCCCATTTACCCACCTCGTGATCTTAGTTTTTCACACCTCGTTTATCGGAGTGGACCTTTCGGTATGATTGCATCAGTCCCTGACCATTGCTGACTTTATCCGCTAGAAGTACCAAGCTGTATCTTTCACGCACTCTGTCCGAAAATTATGTCTGGGTCGAAGGCCAAGGGAAAATATATAAATTATCTTTGACAATTACATGTGACTCGTGCACACCTTGCATCAGAGGAATCTTTTCAAGGCTATCTGCTGGGTGTGGGGTCGATATCGGACCCGGTCTAGCATGAATCGAACTCACAACCGACCGATTGAGCTACCGCGCCCGGACCAGGTGTGTTAGAAATTGACGGATGGATGTATAAGTATATATTCATGACAAAAACAAATACTTTTTAATGTGTTTTATTCTTGTTTATTATTATAACGATTAACTCTAGTGAAATAAGAACAGAAACAGAACAGAAAATCATCAGTAATACATGCCCATGCAATAAATACCCCCTTATACCCCACTTTATATGGCAAACCTAGGGTATGCATGGGTATACATATTTTCTAATTTTTGCTTCAAAGCATAGACTGTGGATACTCTTTTACCTACAGTCCACGTTTTGAGCAAAAATAAGAAATATATCAAAATTTTCCTGATAAATTTTGCAATTGTTACAACTGCAAAAATCTCTGTATATTGCATAGGCAAGTTTTCGTGATCTGTTATTTTGACTAAAAGCATTAACATACCATCTCGATATTGCACACTATCAAATATGTTTACAGATAATTAAGTGTTTTTCACTTCAAATCCAGGTTTGTGGAAATAATTCCACGTTTAACGACCTTTCAGTTTGATCTTATGAACCAAGGCAAGTAACAGTTCATGGTGAAATGGTCAAACTTAGGATTAAAATCCAAACGCCTGGAATAGAAGAAAAATCGTTTTTATCAAATAAACCCTAAGCTCCAAATCAGCTTAGCAGAAACTGTGCAGGTGATAAGTGCCTTAGTATTAAACAAATAAGTTGAGTCGGTGAGAGTGGACAGCTGTTGAACTAGTCAAATAACTGACGAATCCTTCTTTCTTAGCTTTCCAATCATCAGGGATTGCTTGTAATCAGTTTACATTTTTTTATCTCTAACTACCATCCCTTATATCTTTTATTAATGTTTGGGTAACTGAGTGGCCGCCTATTGGGAAATAGCTGCTCAATCGGCTAACGATATGTGTTCTAAGTATAAGTGCCTAATTGTCAATTTAGTTTTCCCACCTCACTTTTTGGCGCAGGAATTTCTTTCTGATTGCGTCTTTTCCTGATGAATGCCTACTTGTACCTCATACAGTTCGTGAATAAGAAAGCAATCATTTTATTTTGTGTCTAAACATTTACTAGGTTAATCTTAATCAATTCGTTGGGCAAGGAAGAGGCATTCCAGCGTCATTATGTTAATCTCATATGCACATCGTTTTCCTCGAGATTTACAACATTTTGTCCTGAACTGAAGGAAATGATTGCAGAACAAAGAAACAAAGCTTAGGTAATTCAGATTAAAGATTATTCTATCTGAGACACACAATAACAAAGATATGCTCAGAGGCAACAGTTTAGTCAGTGAAAATACATGTAAAATCAGATTGAAAGTGTTTAAACACCTTGATGTGTTTGGATTGAGATTTCTAGTAATTAAGCTATAAATAATGTCCAACAGTTTCCGAGAAAAACATTGGGTACATACACCAATTTTCGATCTCATTTTGTAATATCAAAATTATAAATTTTCGACTGGATATTTCTCGAGACTACGGCTGAACTTTGCTAAGATTTTTTTTTTTTTTTTGGATTTTTGTCACTGGCAACAACCACTATTCATCTGGTCTATAAACCAACATTTATCAGGTAGTTACATAAATGATGATTTGCAAAACAAAATCCAATTATTCTGTCGAGAATATGGAACTGGTGTTTTTTTTTTTTTTTTTTTTTTTTTTTTTTTTTTTTTTTTTTTTTTTTTAAAAAAAAGAAAAAAAAACTGAATCGATTAGTCTTTGAATATTTCACAAGTTCACAAAGAGCGTTAGTTTTTGGAGTGGGAATTTCTTTCTGATTGCGCCATTTTCTGATAATTCCCTATTTTTACTTTAAGCTTAGGCAAGCATCAGTATAAAACAGTTGTCAGGTTTGTCAAAGTTACTGACTTAAACTATTTACTCTGAATACATGTACATAACAGAGAAACGCACATACTAACAAAAAAGTTAAGACTTTTAAAATAAATTTCTTGGGTAATATAATTCTGGTTTATTTTGCATCAAACATTGAATTTCAATGTACCGTATTGGCGACTGCATGTAGGGTTTTGTCTCGGTAAAATTCGTGTGCATTATAAGTACACTACATATTGGTATTTTATTCATTTTGTCACAGAAATATTTTAGTCTTAAATGATATAAATTGATAATACGTAAAATATATCAGCAAATGTTTGGACATGCTTATTTCAGGAGTAGTGCTTTGTTTTCTTTTACAATACTTTTTGGGATATAATTTTATTGAGCACTTATTGAGGCAACTTTGAGTGTTTTGCTTATTGGTATATAATTCTATTGAGTATTTATTGCGGCAACTTTGAAAATCAAGCTTAAGGGTGGGGGAGCAATATTATGCTTCTATAGCCAAGGTGGCCTGAAATGATCACCCCAGTAAGCATTCCATTTAGAATACCCTACATCCAAAGAGTGTCTTATCTAATCAACATTATCAATAAAAAGACAATAATCAATATGTACTGATAGTGATTTTTAGATTCCCTTCGTTGGCCTTTGACTGTGAGAAAATATTTTCTCCTTGGGATTCTTATCTGTTATCTTCCCAGAGTCATAAGGGAACTTTGTCTTTAAGCGCGCTATACGCTAAATAGCACTAATACGGTAGATTGAAAATGCACAGTTAAAAGTAAAGTCTCTTGAATCAAATTAAATTCATTTTATAGCATCTTTCAGTATTCTTTCTCAGGCTGTGTTTACTTCTGTCAATTTTGTGTGCTGGGAAATCCGTCTTCAATAAAGTGGTCTTAATTAGTCAAAGTCCGTTCTTTCTAAAATAAAAGAAATAAAAATAAGCACACTGCAAGTATGACATACACAGTATATATGTAATTTGAACAACGCCTGTATTCTTCTCTAACAGGGTTGAAGTAAAAAGCATTAAGATGATCACTTCCCTATATAGTTTCATAAACTCAAAATGTCAAACTGCACGCTAATATCTTAACAAGAGAAAGGCAAGTAATCGCGATAAGGTCATCAGGAAGACATGTCCCCTTGAACCCTTATTTTATATTGTAAAACTGGGGTATACAGGGGTTAACATTTTTTCTTATTTCTTATCCAAAACATAGATTGTTGGTACTCGTTTAGAATCGCCGCGCCGATGCGGCTCTATTGTTTACCTACAGTCAATGTTTTGACAGAAATATTAAAAATATTATTTTTCGCACTGAAAACTTTCAATTTTTACAGCTCAAGAAAAATATGCATATTGCATGATATAGCGTGATAAGGATAGGTACAGCAATATATTTATGGTAGGAAACTGCGTATGTCTGAAGTCAACAGGATTAGTGTATGCATCAAATATGTAGGGGATACGTTTTTGAAAAACAATTGAGCCGCTGCATCAGAAAACCAACAATCTACATATGCGAAACCGAAGGCGCAGATCACCTGTGTGGTAACTGAACAGTCGATCAGTGCCTTTGTTTTCGCTACACGGACAGTACATTTTCTCCTATTTAACTCCTAAATTTCAAGCCTCTTCAGTCACTGTACAGACAGTGTTGTACTTGGTTGGAAACCTAGATTGTTGGTTCTCTCATGCGAAGGCTCAAATGTTATAATTTACCTTGCGGCATCAGCTCAAGATCTTCTTCATTGTTAACTACAAGAATACAAATGGAATATATTAATAGCAATAGCAATACATACGTTATGTGTAAATCATATTCAATACCTGCAAAGGTTTATTTCTTTGTCTCCTTGTTGCATTTTATAATTACACAGTAATGTTATGACGTGGTCATTCGTTTCTTACGCATGAGAAATATTACCTTTATTTATTGCTTATTAAATTGCTCACGTGCGTTGGTATAATCTCATTAGTTAAACATGTCGTGACAAAAGTCACTTTGGTTCCGTGTTCCGTTAACTTAAAAGGTAATCGGGACAAAATTGGTCATGGGGAGGTTACAGATTATAGTTCTTTTATGACTAATTAGGCCAGCTGCAAGAAGAGCAAGGCAATGCTGAAGAAACTACTGATGGCCCATTGAAGGCCCAAAAAGCTACATGGCGTGAACACCCGGTCAAACTGCATTTTGTTAATCACGGTGCCTATAAACGGCTTCCTTTGCTGATTTCGCCTTTTCCTGACCTTTACCTACTTGTACCTTCTTACAAATAGCCATCACCTTTGTTGAACGATACCACAATTTAAAGCATTGTTAATTATCGAAGTGATCAGTATGTAGCAAATACCATACAACAAGATATGATACCTTCAAATTCCCTTTTACTGCAGCGAACACACGTGCATCTGAACCACAGTGTCTTGGCGGCGCAGTACCCACCTCCACAACCAATACTTCTACAATGGCTGCTACACTGATATTGATTGCCTGGACATCCAAACCCAGCGTCTGATCCAGGAAAATCTGAATCGAAAATGGTAAAATATCAAGAACGTGAAACTAAGTACCCAGGTCACGAAAAATAATAACAATCGATAAAACTGTAGGCCGATGCATTCCAAAACTCCATGGATACTATAATAATCGAACCTGTCTGAAAACAACGATACTTAAACATAAATTACTCGTTACAATCTGATATGCCAAACTTTTGAAGGCATTAATATGGTCATTAATTTTACTGTACTCCAGAGTAGGTTTGCATAAAGTTTACCTTTTCATTTCTTTAAAGTCTATTCGAAAATAATCATTCTCACCAGGTTTAAGGCCCAACAGCAAATTTAACATATTATCAGTCAGGAGTTTCGACTTAAGAGTAAATTAAACTATGAATAAACTGAAATGATATATATATATATATATATATATATAAAAACACCTAGGCACTTCAAAGACCAAATACATAAGATCCGGTGTATGGACTCGAGCGATACTGTTATGATAATATTTCGAAACAATTGCACCGTCAGACATAATCTTCTGTTAAGAAGTGACTTAACAAGTAGGCGATAGTGAAGTAGATAAAATAGACTGTCAGTGTAGTAAAAAGTAAATGTCTATCCTTCCAGGAATACTAACTGTCGCTATGAGAGCTAAGCTGTTTACAGTAAGCAATAGCCAAACAAAAATAATCAAACACACAGTGCCATTAAAAGCTAAGTACTAACTTACCTAAGAGAACCAGAAAGGCAACCACACACAAAATAACCAGAGTCTTCATCTTATTTATCTTGTCCCGATTGTTTATTAACTGATGCTTAATAATCGTCTTCTTAGCACCGCCGCAGCAATGCAGCCTCAGCAATGCGTGAATGATTATATACTGTTGCAACCCCGTGACCAAGGGTACTATGGGTAAACTTATACTGAGAATATAATGTAGAGCACTTAAATCTTAATTCGTGCTTTTACTGCTTAATGTCACTAAGAACGAAACTCCGGGTAGTCGTATCCAAGGACACACCATGGTGGCGGTGGAGGTATTTGTATCTGACCTCTTTTACCGGAATTCGACGTCCAGATATCAAAACACTACGACCATCAATCGACATGCGTTTTATCCATGTCTTTATCAAATATAATACTAATAACTCTGCAAACGTTTACTCTAGAGATGGGATAAAGATGCGTTTCGTCTTGGTTAAATATTAAAATTGTGATCCATTCAGAGCAGCGAACACATTAATGAGATAGGGGATGGGCCATACTACGGTTTCGACTATTGAAGTCTCGTCAGTGACCCTTTATATTTGGCAACATGGAGACAAAGGGAATTACTGATTTTTTGCAACTTTTAACAGTGTTGTTGAGACCAAAAAGAAAATATAACCTGCAGTATGGATGATGTACGGGGAGACCTTTTAGGGCCGCCACACGGCACAACACTAGCTGCAGAAAAAGAAAATTAAGATTAAAATTGAGATCCTTTAAGAGCAGCGAACACATTAATGAGAAAGGGGATGGGACATACCGCAGTTTCGACTATTAAAGTCACGTCAGTGACCCTTTAGGTTTGACAACATGGAGAAAAAGGGAATTACTGAAATTTTGCAGCTATCGAGAGAGTAGTCGATACAGGACTAGTATTATCTTAATGGGACCAAATATATTAAACATATGCTTGAAAATGACTCGATTAACCGATAGTAAATTTCTGATTTCTCAGAATATCCTCGCTGATCTCAATGGACCAGAAAGAAAATATAATCTGCAGTATGTATGATGTACGGGGAGACATTTTGGGGCCGCCACACGGCATAACACCAGCTGCAGTCAAACAAAATCAATTAGAAACAAAGTAGTAAAATGGCAAAGAAATAACAAAGAAATCTTAGAAACACCGTAGTAAATAATATAGAATCAAAACCAGAAAAGTGGCAATCCTATGATTTTTCAAACCAAGTCCTTTGTTACATGAAGAAGATTGAAGTTTTAGTCAACAAGCAGCTCAAAGCTTTAGGACAACGACTGTTTCCATTAGGTTCATTGACTTTCCATATTTAAAGCACTCATGGACGACTTTGGAACTATGTGCTGCATTCCAAATTATACGAGAAATCGGGTTTTTTATGGATTTTTGCAAGATGATACATCGTCTGAAAAAGAAAATGGTTTATCTTTTTGGACAATCAAGAATAAAATTTGTTGTTTTGTATTAAAAGGGTACAAGTAGGCAACGGTCAGAAAAGGCGCTCACTCGGCTTACTATGTGTTTCCTGGTATAATTACCTAAGTGTCTTTTTAGTTTTTCGCAAACCCTCAGTTTATGGAGTGGGAATTTCTTTCTGATTGTGCCGTTTCCTGATCATTGTCGTCTTGTACCTTTTTATAATAGATAGTGTAGTTACAATACATGCATTGGACTAAAGCAGTATAAATATCTCGGTGGCGTAGTGGCAGAGCGTCGGACTCCGAATCGAGAGGGCCAGGGTTCGATCCCCACAAGCGACACCGTGTTATGTCCTTGAGCAAGACACATTAATTCCCTACAGTACTGGTTAAACCCAGGAAGAGTTGGCTCCGTCCCGATATGACTGAAAAATTATTGACTGGGACGTTAAACCTCAATATAAACAAACAAATATGATCATTGTTTAATCAGACTCACTTTGCAGTATTTTATGTAAAGAAATTATGCAAATAAATATAAAATCACAAAGTTTCAAACAGAACAGAACGAACATGTGCATGTCCCCTGCTTTATGCATTTCTTTGATTTTTTTAACAACATTGAACTGCAAAATTTCTACTTTTGCGTTTTTAAAGCTCTTCAGAGTATATTCCTCATAATTCAAGTAAGTTAGTACTTTTTCGAGAACTGGTTTGGTACCAGTTTTCGTTGGGCCCTCCTTTTCACAAATTTACAAACAATACATGCAAAATGTAATTACAAATTGTGTGGTAAACAGTTAGACACTTAAATATGACAACAGTGAAAGAAACATATGGGCCAAGATCTGATAAAATGGGTCTTATGGCAGAAAAATCAAAATTAAGATATTAAATACATATGAGAGACCAAGCTTCTCTGAGTATTTCCTGAAAATTTGACGAGGTTATCTTTACAAATAGCAAAGATATGAACGTTGAAAGGAGTGCAGTAGATGCAATTTAACATGACGTCATAAAACTATTGATGACGTTTGGACGTTTATGACGTTAACGTGTGTAAATCACTGTAATTAAAGGAAGGTAGGACTAAAATTCTCAAAATTCTTTATGTTTCTTGAAGTTTAACATCTACTATGCAATAGGTACGAATTCACAAACTGCTTGATAAAACATGCAGTACAAAGGGTGTATCTGGTTTTTAAAATGAGAGTAGTCCATATGGCGCAAAACGTTTGACCATAATAAAAGTATGTGTCTTGGATTGTGTTACAATATTAAAGCTATATGAAATAAATATCAGAACATGCCAAATGTTTCAAATTAAGATGGTTTTTAAATTTTAATAGCATATAATGTACTTGAATGCCCGAAGACACCTTTTACCAAATCCGCGCTCATATATATAATCTACATGTATCATAACACTATGCGATAAAATCATGCTGAAACTCTGATTACTATATACAGGTGAAATTCAAAAGCTAACGCATGCAATCGCCAAAAACTAATTGTAATGGTCTGTTTGGTTACTTTATAAATTTTGCTCAGTTTACTACAAAGTTGTTTATTCAGTTCGAATACGCAAGTCCTGAACCAGTTCTTGTACAGAACGGAGACTGGTCTTAGGTTTTTTGCCGAAATGAAGATTAATATAATGTTCATTTAAAAGTACGTAATGATATTTTGATACTGTTGTTTATTCTGTTCGTTAAATATGAGGCGCAAGATCCTGAAAGATGAATACATACTGAAAAGAAAATGAAACGATTGATGACAGTCTTGTTATGTCTATAGAAAACAGAATCAGATTGCACCACGTTTTGTTTTATTCGAAAAATAAATGCAAACCAAAACATGTTGATTAATTACTTGCGTTAACCTGAATGAAATACGGTTTTGTGAGTCTGGGGATTTTCCATTTGTCAAGTGTGTCAAAACTGTAAAAGTCCATTGTAGCCTCAGGATACACAGTACCATTCGGCGTAGATTATATATAAGTGTAACACTATCGCAGTCGCGGAAACGAAAAATTTGTGCATGGTCTCTGTTTACTGTTTATGTCGTGTAAATAACAGTTTTGTCTGAGGACACTGCAGCTGTATATCTAGCCGTTTACTGTTTATCACGACCTTCGAATGATTGGCAGCGAACATCCTTATTTAGCATTGTCCCAGAATGGTTTGCATGTAAACCGATCTTGCTTGGAACCAGCGTTAAAACATGTAGCAAGGTTTTTCCTCTGGGTATCGAGCAGCACGAGTACAGATTCTCATTAGCATTACTTTTCAACCATATAATTGTGAAGGACATTGAACCTAGAACGTCACCAAAATGAAAGTACCACGAAAACACCAGCTGGAGATAAATGACTGCATATGAGCTCAATACAAAATAATGTCAAACTGAAAAAAAATATTCATTTGATAAATATAATCATTTACACTAACATGTTTCAGTATCCATGACTAACAAATGTTTCAGTAAAATTGGGAAAATAGTCACATATGAAAAACATGATTTGTGTATCAATGAGGTAATTGATCAATATCGCAGCTTTCTCTATCCCTTACAATGCAAGGATATTAGTTGTTATATCTCAGAATCATTTTCTCTTCCAATTTAAACACTAATTTAGCCATCCATCATGCCACATCAAGTGTGCTCAAATAATAGAATCGAAAGTCTTATATGTAAACATTTACATAGAGGGTCTTACACGAGTGGTCATTTCATATGAAATTTATTAAACGAGCTTCGACGAGCCTTCGACGAGTTTAATAAATTTCATATGAAATGAACACGAGTGTAAGATTCGTTCTATCATATGACTTTTAAAATAGGATTTTATCGCCTTCACAGTGGACATATTTTCAATGAAAATTTACATTGTTGTTACGGACGTCGTCAATGACGCTACGTTTTCCCGCAAAAGTGTTAATACACGTGTGGTCATATGATTTTTATGACATGGCGTTATCCACTGGAAAACAGCGACGTCATATGATGAAGACAGTTAAGAAGTTTGTCGGATATAAAGATACTTAGAGTTTCATTAGAATTCTGACAATCTCCAGTCACTCGCCACAACTTTTCGGACACATCTTGTGTCCATTTATTCACACAGGGCTCATCACATGCACACCTGATTTTCATACCATCCAAAGAAAGACTATGCATCAGGTAAGCATGTTCGTGAAATGTATACCCCCTTAAACCCCACTTTTATATAGTAAAACTGGGATATGCAGGCGTATACCTATTTTTCTATGTTTTGCTCCAAAACATAGATTGTGGGTACTCGTTAGAGGCGGTTCTAACGAGTATACACAATCTATGTTTTTGAGCAAAAATAAGAAAAATAACAAATTTTTTAAGCTGAAAATTTTCAATTTTTAAAGCTAAAAAATCTCTATATGTTGCATGGGCATGTTTTCGTTATGTATGGGCTATATTTGTTTCACCCAGGCCTAGGAAGCGAAGCAGGTTCGGAAGGCTAATCTTGAAAAAAAAAAGACAATGGGATTGTCTCTTAAGTTGATGCTTTCAAGGTATCTTACACCGTCAAACACTCGACCATTGTGATCCTTTTTCCGAGATATTGCAGTACTCTAGATACTGAAATATATTGATAACGGCAGGGATAGACGCCAACCTGCATACGAAGCACACAAATCGCTTCAAACGAACATAAACAGAAATCAAAGCGTCATCAACAAATCGTATATCATAATAATAAAAAAGGTGTGTCAGAATTCGCAACGAGAAATATGTCTTAATTTTATAGATTTTAGTTTTGCAGGCGAACCAAAGTTATATCATTTAGTCATAAATGACCAAGGAACATTTTGTTTCTACAGAGAAGGGATCACTGAGCTGTTGTCTAATTCATTGTCACTTTTCCCATTTTCCGCCCAGCATGAATCTGAACTCAAACATATCGTCACTTTTGTGTTTTGCTCATATAAGCCTATTCATTCAAAATTTAATGATTCATTGTCACTTTTCCCATTTCCGCCCAGGATAAATCTACACTCAAATGTTCTTGGTCCCCAGAATGTTCACTGGGGGGTGGACATTCCAATATGCTTTGACCACTTGAGGCGTGTTTTCCTGATCTTTGCCTACTTGTACCTTTTTGTTGTTCGGTTGTATTTGTAGTGTTTCTAAGTGCTGGAAGTTGCATAGGTAGTTCTCAAAGTCCAGTCGACACCACGCTTTATCATAAGGTGTCGGAGGGTATCGTAGAGCCCAATAAACGCACCAGATGAATGTTTCCGTGTGCAATATTCACCGCAAGGTACTCAAGTGTAGTACAGTTAAATACCCCAATGATGTTGGCCATGCAGGAAAATCATCAACTGATATAGTGTTCTAGACAACAAAATGTAAATACAGGAATCTAGATGCTTTATAGGATTATACAAGAGATCCAAACCTTGTAGATTCAGTAATCTTAAGATGATGGAAGGTATTGATGTCAAATTGTTGTGGGAAAAGGAAAGATAGCTAACATGTTCTTCAGTGCCAGCGAAAGCAGAGTCACTTGTGTCCTACCCCCCAACTAGAGTGAATAGCTTTTAAGTCGGGGCCATCATGGTGTTATTATGCCCCCAACTTTGAAAAAGTTGGAAGGGCATATTGCTTTCGGTCTGTCTGTCTGTCTGTCTGTCTGTCTGTGCGTGTGTACGTCTGTTAACTTTTGAATGGTGAATGTTAGGGATTTGAAATTTCATGTGTGTATTCCTCATGAAAAAATAGTTGACCCGTATTTTTTTTCTTGTCCGAGTTATGCCCCTTTTCTGAGTTATTTCCCTTTGAAAACAAAAATTGAAAATCTTGTGTGCAAGATATCTCGGAAAGTATTTAAGCTAGAGTCTTCATATTTGGTATACTGGTTGAGGCTGATGAGTAGATGACTTGATCAATTTTTGAGAACTTTCCATCAAATTTTGACAAAAATACGGAATTTTGAAATTTTGATTGATTTTTCCACTTTTCGGTGAAATTTGAAACTTTTGAACGGTGAATGCTAGGGTTGTGAAATTTCATATACAGATTCCTCATGAAAAAATAGTTGACCCATATTTTTTTCATGTCCAAGTTATGCCCCTTTTCTGAGTTATGTCCCTTTGAAAACAAAATTTGAAAGTATTGTGTGCAAGATATCTCAAAAAGTATTTGAGCTAGAGTCTTCATATTTGGTATACTGGTTGGGGCTGATGAGTAGATGACCTGATTAACTTTTGAGAACTTTCTCTCAAATTTCGACAAAAATACGGAAATTTGAAATTTTGATTAATTTTTCCACTTTTCGGTGAAATTTGAAACTTTTGAACGATGAATGTTAGGGTTTTGAAATTTCATATACAAATTCCTCATGAAAAAATAGTTGACCCATATTTTTTTTCATGTTCAAGTTATGCGCCTTTTTGGAGTTATGCCCCTTTAAAACAAAATTTGAAAATCTTGTGTGCAAGATATCTGAAAAAGTATTCAAGCTTGAGCCTTCATATTTGGTATACTGGTTGGGGCTGAGAAGAAGATCACCTGATTAACTTTTGAGGACTTTCCGTCAAATTTTGACAAAATAACTCCATTTTGAAATTTTTACTCCATTTCTAACTTGTATGCAAAAAGCTTACATTCTGTTTCTAGATCGAGGTCAAAAACAGAGGCAACCGAACAGCTTCTTTAGGAAATTAAATTTCACTTCATTCAAATGAAATAAATGAATCATACAAGCTGCCAGTTTAGGGACAAGCATACAGTTGGGGGCATAGTGTTTTACAAACACGCATTTCTAGTAAAGCATGTTTTATTATTGTTTTCTTTGCATTGAACAAATAAAAAGGGAGGGTCTATTGTGATTTATATCAGTCGAAAGAAGACCCATTGCCCATTTTTTTTTTTTTTTTTTGTTGGCGCCTTATGTATGTTTTCATATTTTTAATTAAGTTAAGGTAACTGAGTGGCCACCTATTGGGAAAATAGCTGCTCATTCGGCTTACGATCTGTTTCATGGTATAAGTAAGTGCCTGATTGTTAGTTTGGTTTTTTCCCACCTCGGTTTTTGGAGTGGGAGTCTTTTTTGCGCCTTTTCCTGATCTTTGCCTACTTGTACCTTTTTAAAAACATTTGTTTTCAGCTACGTCACTTTGGCAATGACAAAAATTGAAAAGTACACGCAGCAATATCCAAATACAATGCATTTCAATAAGACAAGACGTTGTTGAGTGCACATAATCATATATTTACGGATCCGGTTCCGTACTGTGTAAGTTAAAAACAGTCAGAATATATATTATAACACACAACCGCAATGTACGTTTTTGAGCAAAAATGAGGATATCACCATATATCCTAGATAGAAAAGGTGAGTAAGGGGTATATGGTATATACATAGCAGAATCCATTTATTGTCTATCCTGGCCATGTAAAACCGGTTTAATCCCGACTATTTACAATTCAACAAACCTACGTTTGTCTACATGGTACTCTCGCAGCAGGTTTGAAAAACAGGTTTGATAATAATTAGCATAATAAATGAAATTTGCAATACAATGTTTAAAATAAACTATATTATTTGTCACAAGATCAAATTTCTCTTACCGACAATGCGATTATTTAATAAATTTTCGAAATCCTTAAACTGACGACCACAACGATCCGAAGTCCATCATGGTTGTCTGCATAATTGTATTGTTCGCCAAATGACGCGACGAGACTGGCGAAATGTACCCGACGTAACGTCCATTTTTATTCAGTGGACCCATCGGCATTTATTTCATGTAGCAAACTTATTTGTTTATGAACTCATCTAAGAATGGACAACATTTCTTACAATGGTAATGGCGATACGTAGGATAACCTCCATTAGGCTATTACATAGTATATGGCAGAGGTGCACCATGCCGGGGATTTTTGTAGACATATATTTTCTGAAAGCCAGTACCCTAAACTACTTGATACCGCTTGTTAGCACTCTGGCTGCTGCGGCTTTATCGTGCCAGAGCATGTTACGTACGTTACCGATGTATGATTTTAAAATTCAAGCTGCTAAGGGGATCACCAAAATTTATGATTAAAAGCAAATATTTGACAAGAAGTTTACCTTTAAATATGTAGCAGAGATGTTACCTTATCTAACAGGACCAAATTAAATAATATTTAGATTTCATGACTACTGGTACAACAGAAGTAACGTAAGTAACCCATGTAATTTGGCATATCCACCGTGTTTCGTTTCTTATAGAATATAGCTTAGACCAAATATCAAAATACAATTTATATTAAAGTTATCTATAGTCCTTGGCATTTAAAAAGACATATAATAAAGCTCTCTGTGATCTTCCATCACTCCACAATTGCTGATTGTCGTCCACGACCCCCATTTAAATATATTGCCCATTGATAAACATGTCCTAGCGGAAACAGAACAAAGACACTTCCTTTCCTGAACAACATCCGAGTTTTTGAAATAAAACTTCCATAGGTATTCAAAGCACACGAAAAATCAACTACAGACCATGCTATATGATAATTTTAACATATTTTACGAAATGTCATGGTAACGTATGTAACAAGTTTGTATTTTCACTATAGGATCATATACTTATGATGAATTGCAGATTATCATTATTCTCTCACAGTTATTTCAATTAGGAATTAAAATGTATTGAATATCTGTTCTAAAAGGTATTAAAAGCACACAAAAATCAACTACATACCATGCTTCATGGTACCGGTAACATACTTTACGAAATCTCATGGTAACGTATGTAACCATTTTATATTTTCTCTATAGAATCAAATACTTATAATTTAAAGCAGATTCATTCTTCTTCCATAATAATTTTAGTTTGTAAATCAAATTTACTGAATACCTGTCCTAAAATGAAAGAAATGAGAGCAAAAAGGGCAACAATCGCTCACCTGATAACAATTAAGCCTGAAAAGCATTAAATCAGTAACAGGAATGGAATGAAATTTATTTATTGCAATTCTTGTCTGCTAAAATACAAACTTATTAAAGCTTATTTGCGTAGTCACATTATTGTAGAATTATCTTATGGTCGTAGACTCACGTCACAGATTTACCGTTATGAATGACTCCCCTGTTGCGATTGGTCAAATACATTCACTTCCTTCATAATGTGAATGGTAAATCTGTGACTTTAGTCTTCTACGATCGGGATAATATATCATAAGTATCAAATGGGCCATAAAATGAAGGCTCTTTAGAACATTATATTAGCTGAGTGAGCACATGGACCTCAGTGGACTGAGCAAGACACACGATAGGTCTTGACCAAGCCCAGCCTACTTAATATTTCAAGACACGCCAGTAATGGTAATTTTCATTCCTGACTTACATATGAACATGTACATCTTATATATACAGAGGTTTAAATAAGATATTGAAGGTGCTAATGAATGGCCACAAATTCATCATCTTGCGTGTAACATGTTTTGTATTGTTCTCAATGGCAGCTTATAGGAGATGCGATCAAAGATATAACCGCTAGGGTACTTTCACCAATTAATATTATACACTGTCATTGAAAACGGAGTTCTGTTCTGATCTGGTTCTTCCTTATGCATTTGAACTGCAGAACTGTATCCATGTAGCTTGCGGTATCGCAGACAGTAGATGCGCAAAATGACAAATTTTCGTGATAAAGAGGACAGCTATTAAGTGTTTTCTGTCCCATATCCACCATTGTTGCTTGCTACTGAATGTTTTAAAGTGATGGTTTGGATTAAATTCCTACTTGATGTTAGATGGAGTAGATATGATATACTTCCTTTGCTGCTGTTTTTGACCATATACTTGTAGAAAATAAAGAATGTTTCGAACAACCCAGTTCTCACTCCGGGGCTCGACACTGTACCACTAGGTCACCTCGCTGCCCACTGTGTATCTTGGTTTAGAATTAAGTAGTGCCTACATTATAGCATTATCATCATTAGCAACCTAATTATGTTGGGTTTTGCAGATTTCATGCAAGTATCCATCTTTCACTAACCACCCAATGCATGTGTGGTGTATAACCAATCAAAAGGAACACAACTTAATGTCGCTTAATGTCGTTCTCAATGGAGAAGAACGCTTACTTAGCAGTGCCAATATCAACATCGGTTCGGTATAGTTATAATCATTTATAATTTCACTAACAAAGTACATTTTTCAGCAGTCACATTTAAGAAAACATATGAGAAGGTACAAGTAGGCAACGATCAGGAAACCTAGTTTCTTTTCTGTGTAATACAAATGCATTATGGTCTAACATTACACTATCATACGTAGTTTCCTGCAGAAAATAAATACCGATTAAGAATGTAACAGTTTTGACAAAATAGAAGTAAATAATCCCATATTGTCAACCCCTCTAAAATCACCCATTTTTGTCGATTATGGTATGGCATTTGAATTAGCTATAGCACGATCACTCAAAAGCCTTGATGACACCAGTCAATAGACATATCTGCAAGGCTCATTTTAATGAAGCTTCAACAAGTTTAGCCCTATAGTGCCATGTTACACACCAGCTTTAAGGTTATGTCACATACCTATGGCTAGAGTTATTCAAGCCACCTTCACATTTTGCTTGCATAAATATGACGAAGATTGATTGTTCTATTGTAATATCTAGTGAATTTCATGATTGATTGATTGAAAGACTGTATAGAATACATAATGATGACCAAAACACACTGAAACCATTTTAGAGCCGAATTCTGAAACCTAAGATGTGTTTTATTTTTGTTCAGATTCATAAGCGTTTAGGAATCTCAGCCCATTTTGTATGAGTGGAAATGACTTTACGACCCTTACCGTTATCTACGTTACCACATAACAAGACACTAGGCGACATGCATTAAGGTGGAGTTGCGTTAGTATTAGGCTTGTAACCATCAAAACAATGGCAAATGTAAACTGATAATGGGTCATTGAATTGAGTTTTTCCCCCAATGACCCTTCAAGAAAGCATACTTATGTATTTTCAAATACGTATATGTCAAGTAATGCATGAAGTCAAGCAAGAATGAAAAAGTTTTACTCAACGGGATACAGTTGCAAACAAAGTCCAAACATTGTTGGTTGAATAATGTGGACAGCAGACTTACTTGCAAACACTAAATTAATTATTTCGAAGCAAATCCTCACAACTTATCTTAAATCAGCCCTCTGTAAGAAGGGAATGTGCTTACGTTATCTTGCTGTTATCTACGTTACCAATGACAAACCACTCGGTAACGATCAATAAGATGTTTTTGGCTTATGATAAGTTTACCATTTTGACAATGCCAAGTTTTAACTAGAATGCATCGCTATATTGTACTATTCCCCAGCGTCCCTTTCAGAATGACTAAGTATGATTTAATTATATACGTAAATATATGTATACAGTTTCAATATATGACATACAGCTGCAATCAAAGTACAAACTTTTAACTGAACTAATTCGGAAAACATACTTTATTCAAAAATATTTCCACACAATCAGTTTGTTTAATTGCGTTAAAAATTCGATGTACTGTTTGTTCATATGGTACGTCTACTGCATATTTTGTTATCTACGTTACCATACGTGGTACAATGAGTTATGTTCATTGAAAAGCATCTGTTTTAGCATATTTTTCCTATTTACTAATCTGTGTGTTTGTTTTAACACTAAATTTCATTGAAATATATCAAATAGTGATTTTATGGTGATTCTCATGAAATTGGCAATATGTCACGTACGTAACACATTCAAAAGGCCGCTACGTCCAAACGCCCCAACGGTCAGAGTGCTAACAAGTGTCATTTTGAAGGGAATTGAATGGGCTTTCAGAAAATTATACCCTACACAAATCCTCGGCATGGTGCACCAGGGTCTATTGGCTCCTGAACGCCTACATTATATGGAACTTCTATCCCATATTATGGAATGTCATACAAAATGTGCTGCAAATATTTCTCAAAGTAACCGACTTAGTCTAATACGTGTAAATACATGTAATTTTGTATGTTTTGACTAAACCAATTTTTCTGGGCAGACTCCACACTTGGCATGAGTAACCAGAGGACCATGCGTGACTAAGCCAGCTAACAGCTATTATCCCTGCTCTGAATTTCCCAAAACATTTTCTTTCTATGGCTTAAACTTGAAAATTCTACTAGCCATTGGTAAAATTGGTAAAAATACACCCATTGGAGAAACACTGTGTGTATTGTGTAACTTCTTACAAAATTGACCACGAACTAGGTGTTGTTTATTCCAAACGTTTCTCAACGTTCTAATAGTCAATGTCGAATGGGCCAAAAAATCGTCCCGTGGGAATTTCTTGACGATTTGTGACGACCTACCTTAAATCAACCTTTGGGGCATATGCAACAATTTAAACCAGTTCGTCGCCCTGAGACCCGCGTATGGACTGATTTATGACGTCATCAAAATGGCGACCAGCGCACTCATAATATGCATTTTAACAGCCATTTTCATACTATGCTTGTCAGATAAAATTTGATTTCCAGCTTCTCGCTGTTTTTAAATGGATGTATCTTACCAATTGTATTTATAATAGCTATTTTAGCACAAAAGTATCTCTTACAAGGAGCATAGCATCGAAAATATGAGCCACATCACAACAAAATCTGCATACAAAGTGTGAAACTATGCATAGTGCACCGGGAGCTTATTCAACCTACCGTGCATCCCCCCTAGACACATTTTTATGGGTGCTAATTCATTTATTAGGACCAAAAAATGCAAAGATGTTTTGTTCCCAAAGATAATTTCAATTTGTATTATGAAAAAAATGCACGGTTTCCATGGCAACCGTTTCTTGATCATGGGGTGTACATACAACATTGATCAAATCTCCACTGTTACTTATCCTGGACTACTGAACATGGTCTCATTTTAAAGCTTCGACATAGCCCTTCTTTCTATGGTAAGTAATGCAAATTATCTAATCGGCGTATTCATTAATTTTCATGAAAACATGAAAAATGGTAGAAAAAAATCTTAAAAAATCCATAAATGAACTAATTTCAGCCCCAAACTCTCGTTGTGACACCTTTTTTATTTAATATTGAACCAGTAATATCATATGACGATTTTATTGGTGACGTGGTCCTGTTTGAAAATTATCTCATTCGCATATTCATGAATATTCATAAGACTGTCAAAAAGTGGGAAAAAAGAGAGAAAAAACATATCCATTGCAAGGTATTGGATAGGTTATAAGATGTAACCTATCTTGTATCCCTGGGATAAATTCTCAAGACTGTCAGTATTTTTCAGAGGGCCACGTTAATGTCATAAAATGTCGTCCTCAGCAATGAAAGAATCATTTGCATGATGTAGAATTACATAGTTTCCACAGTACTCATCATGCGATTCTAAAGAATAGGATGTACTTACAAAAATACTTACATCCCACCACTGAATAGAATGCTCTAGAATACTATAATTGGTCTGCTAGTGTGATACGTGAACCTAACAATCTAGCACTGATACCCGATATTTAAATCACTGAATTTAGCTATTCATGAAAATTAATAAAACAAGCATAAAGAATTGGAGAAAAAATGTGAAAAAATAGAGGGAATATGTACTAAATCACTTGTACCAGAGCCGTCAATCATCCAAAGATGCTGAAAGAGGTGAAAAATGAATGCTATGGCAATGTTATATGACCCTAAAGTATCATTATGAGAATAATCTGATTTTTAATTTCATAAATTTTAAGGAAAACTTCAGAAATTTTAGAGTGAGAAAAAAAAAAAAAAAAAAAAAAAAAAAAAAAAAAAAAAATGAGTAAACCTACAAAATGACTTGTATCTTGGCATCAAAAATCTTATGCTACTAAAAATGACAGCAAATGGTGTCTAGGGCATTATTATACCATCCTGTATTACAATTTATGGGTCATTTGTATTTTAGTTTTAAGAATATTAACAAAATCTTTTGAATTTAGAGAAAAATACAGAAAATTAAGGGGTATACGTAGATAAACGCACGTATCTTGGCTACTGAAAGACATAGGGAGCTATATTTATTGGTAATAAATGATTGTTAGGACAATGTTCCGTAACCATATAATCAGATATATAAAGTAAAAAAAGGAAAAAGTGAGATCCTTTAACAGAAGTGAACATATAAATGAGAAAGTAGATGGGCCAAACCGCGGTTTCGGCTACTAAAGCTTCAGCTATTTTTGTTGAATGGATATCAATGAGATCTTAATAAATAAGAGCAAAATCAAAGGAAGGGGTACAATCGCTTATAGCTCAGCTGCCAATTACCGTAGAAATTTATCACTAGGACAATGTTCTATTGGCTTGTGCTCAGATATAGAAAAATCATACTTTCTGGCGAGCAAGATTTGATAAATTTTGGTGAAGCGCAGCCTTAATAAACACTCTTTTTCGAAACTATATGTAACGTTCAGAGAATTTAATAACATGTGGTTGAGCTATCGGACTCCATGGCAGTAGTGCATTCACCTAGCATTCTATTGGTACCATTTTCAGGGCACTCTTAGGGTATTGGCAACTGAGATATGAGCGATTTTGTTTGGTGTACCCGTTCATTTTTCGTTGATTTTTCTCTTATTTATGGAGATCTCAGTAATATCCATACAACAAAAATAACTATCTTATGGTTACAGAACATTGTCTTAGATTATATGGTTACAGAACATTGTCCTATGGTTATATGGTTACAGGACATTGTCCTAGCAATTATTTGGTGTCAAGTATAAATCTTTATAACTTTCAGTAGCCAAGATACATGCGTTTTTCTACGTATATCCCCTTAATTGTTCCGTATTTTTTCTCTAAATTCAAAAGGTTTTGTTATTTTTTTTTAAAACTGAGAGCCAAATGATTCATAAATTGTAGTACAGTATAGTATAATATTGACCTTGAGACAATCTGTTGCCATTTTCAGCACTATTTGACTTTTGATTGCCGAGATACAAGTCGTTTTGTAGATTTACTCATTTATGTATTTTTATTTTTTCAATTATCTTTTCTCTCAAATTTCATTACAATTCATGAAATTAAAAATCAGATAACTCTTATATCATATTTCAGGGCCGTAGCATATTGCCATAGCATTCATTTGATACTCTTTCAGCATCCTGGGTTGATTAACAGCTCTGGTACTAGCGAATTTGTACGTATACCCCCTACTTTTACCACATTTAATCTCCATTTTATGTGCGTTTTATTAATTTTCATGAATAAATAAATCCAATGATTTAAATATTAGGTATCAAGGTTAAATTGTTAAGTTCATGCATCACTATCAGACCAATTATAATATTCTAGAGCATTCTGATGGTGGGATATGAGTATTTTTGTCAGTACACCCTATTATTTAGAATCGCATGAGAGGTAGGTGTGGAAACTATGAAATTATACATCATGAATATGTTTTATTGCTGAGGACAATATTTTATGACATTAAGGTGGTCCCTCGGACAACACTAACAGTCTTGAGAATTTGTCCCAGGGATGCAAGGTAGGTCTTATAACATGTGCAATACCTTGCAACTGACATAGTTTTCTCCTCGTTTTTCCTCACTATTTGATATTTTTCATTAATTTTCATGAATATGCAAATGAAATAATTTTTATACAGGACCAGGTCATCAATAAATTTGTCATATGATATTACTGATTCAATAACAAAGTGTCATAATGACAGTTTGGGCTTGAAATTAGTTCATTTTAGCATTTTTTAAATATGTTTTGTCATTTTCATTTTATTCATGAAAATTAATGAATATGCAAATAAAATACCTACCAGACGAAGAAAGGGCTATGTCTAAGCTTTAAAATGAGACCATGTTAAGTAGTCTAGGATAATTAAAAGTGGAGATACGATCAATTTTGTATGTACACCCCATGCTTATAATCAAGTTAACGGTTGCCATGGAAACCATGCATTTTTTCATTGTGCAATTGAGTTTATCTTTGAGAACAAACATTATTTGCATTTCTGGGGTCCCAAAGAATCATTTGACACCCATGAAAAATTGTCCTGGGGTGCAAGGTAGATCAAATTAGCTCCCTGGGTACTTAGGTTGTGTGCGGTGTTTTAGAAGAAAAAACGTATGTCCAACGTATGCACGAACGGACTTACGACCGGATAAAGCAATATCCTTTAACCTATCGACTTAATTCGTCTATCTTGTGTATAATCAGATGCATTTCATACATTTTCTTTCCAAAGAATAGCAAAAATGTCATGTTTTCAATTGATTTTGATGGAAATACGAATAATTCATATATAGTCAGATAGTCGCCATATTGATGACGTCATAAGTCGACTCCTACGCGGATGTAAGGGCGACGAACAGGTTTAATGTTATGCATATACCCCATAGATAAGTTTTATATAGGTCGTTATAAATCGTCAAAAAAATCGCACGAGATTCCCATTCGACATGGACTATAAGCGGCCATCTGTTTTGCAGGTTAGTTTTAAAGTGGCTATCATTGGATGAAAAACTTGAAGGTAATCAAGTATGTTTTCAGGTATCTTATTTCCCATAAATCTTTTCTTGTGTGTTGTAACCATTACCAAAACTCCAAAGGATCTCTAGGAGATCCATGTCCAGCTAGCCTGACCATGTGTTAGACCAAATAACTTTGCAACAAGATTGTTTGTTGATCATGCTAGCTTGCTTAGATCTCACAAAGGCATTTTGCCTTTGAAGACAAATAGCTGGTTTTCCCTCTCATATTCAAGTTTCATTTCTTGTCCCTGTCTGCAGATGTGGAACTAAATTCTGGACCTGTTGATTTTCCTTACGGTAGCTGTGTACAGGAGGTTACTGACTATGACCCTGCTGTAGAATGTGACGAGTGTGGTCAATGGTTTTACATACAGTGTCAGTCCGTTCATCAAGGCACGTATGACGATTGGATTGCTGCCGACCATTCTTTCTTTTGGACACGTCCACACTATGACCAACCAGATTTCTCAAACATAGCGCGGGCTTCATTTGTATATTTTAAATCGCAGAATTCCTTCAGCGTTCTTTCAGATGAGGCACCGTTGTCTCGCTCCCGTGATCAATCTCCAACAACCCGGATTTCTCAGCCGCGCCGAACCCCGTCTCCTGTGAATTTTCCCAAACTGCGTGTCCTAAACATAAACTGCCGCTCACATTTAAATAAAAAGCTGAGTTTTACAGCCTTCTAGACACTCATAAACCTGGTATCGTCATTGGGACTGATTCCTGGCCTACGTCAGTGACATTTTCCCTCAGTCAAGGCTATACCCCTTTTAGTCAAGACAGAGATGCAATAGGATGAGGCGTCTTTATACTTGTTAGAGACTGCTTGGTCGCTTCTTACAAAAACAGGTTAAAACTAACTGCGAAATCATCTGGGTGAAAGTAAACATTGTCTCAGCAAAGCCCTGTATATTGCAGCTTACTACAAGCCCAAGGAAGGTGATGCTGACAGTGCTGGGGAATTGCGTCGTTTACTAGAGTTGGTTTCAAAGACACAAGGTAATGTTTGGGTCCTGGGGGACTTTTATTATCCAAAGTTCTCCTGGGATACAAACCATGTGCCCTCCATTTAGCAAGGATGCAGTTTCACAGATATGCATGATGCTTTATGTCCTTGTTAGATGATTTTGGTTTGGTTCAAATGCTCACTGAACCTACTAGATGTGAAAAGGTCCTCGACCTCTTTTTGACATCAAACCGTACTCTTGCTCAGAAAATTGAGATCTTACCAGGTATTGCCGACCATGGTCGCAGATGTAAACCTAAAGCCTCAAATAGGCCGTCCAAAACATAGAAACGTACCCTTGTATAGCAAAGCTAATTGGGATGGCTTTAGAATAAACTTTTCAGAGTGTGTCTCTGATTTTATTCTAAATTATGAAAATTAAACAGTTGAAGATCAATGGAATTCTTTTAAAAGTATCATAAATGAAGGTTTTTCAAAATTCTTCACTTTTACAAGTTTCGGGGTAAAGAAGAGCCTCCCCTGGATCGGTCAAGAAATTAAAAGATTGATCATAAACGCTGCAAATTGTTTCAGGCACAGAAACCTTTCGGAAAGACGAAGGACAGACATCACTTCAAATAGGCCCCAGATGCAGATGAGAGTTCCTCTGGTTTCATTCAAAAAAAAAAGCTTTACTCCCTGATTAAAATGCAAGACAAGAGTCACAGGGAAGTCAACTCTTTATGATAAAAAAGAAAGCACTTTGGTCAAAGAAAACAAAGCAAACGCCACCATTTTAAATTTACAATTTCAGAGTCTTTTTTTCACAGTTGTCTCCCTTGTGTCTTGGCCAACTATGTACTGACAAAATTAAGATCTTTTTAAGACATGCCTGAAAAAATTAAGTGCAAATATCCTATAATGCCACAAATTACTATCAGTTCAAAAGGAATTCTTAAATTATTACCAAATTTGAAGAAAGATAAAGCCGCCGTCCTGGACGACAAAAAACCTTTAGTTCTAAAAGAACTCAAAAATGAGATTATCCCTGTGGTCAAGGCTATCTTTGAGAGATCACTCGAAACAGATCAACTGCCAAAAGATTGGACACAAGCATGGGTTACCCCTCTCTTCAAAAAGGGTTATAAGTGTGATCCCGAAAAATACAGGCCATTGTCGTCGACCTGCATTTTGTGTAAAGTCATGGCGCACATTGTTGCCTCAAATGTTGCTCAGCATTTGAATGAAAATGATATACTGTATGGATTACACAATAACTTTCGTGAGAAACGTTCTTGCGAAACACAGTTACTTGAACTTGACGAGGAATTGTGCAGAAAAGAATCAAACTGTCACCAGGTCTACTTGATCTTAACATTTACTATGGTTATCTTATTCAATCTGCTGTGCAAAGTAGCGGAATTTCAGCATCATCATGTTTATTTCATATTCACTTTGTTTTCTTCAAGCATTTGACTGAAGGAAACGATTGTAGAACAAAGATAAAAAGCATTGATAATTCATATTATTCGCAAATTCTCTCTGATACACATAATACAAAGACATGTACAAAATATAGAAACGCACACGCTAATAAAAGGTTAAGAAAAGTATATTTTTAAAAGTTAAGTCTGTTGAATCAAATCAACTTCAAGTTTTAGCATCGTTCGGTATTCTTTATCTGTGTTTGCATCTATCCGTTTTGTGTGCCAGTAAATCCATTTTCGATACAGTCGTCTTAATTAGTCAAAGTCCATTCTTTCTACAATAAAAGAAATAAAAAATAAACACATTGCAAGTATGACATATACATGTACTTTGAACAACGCTAAATTAATCTTTTTAACAGGGCTAAAATGTTGATAAATGGATGCAATCGGAATGTAGATGATCACATCATTATATAGCTCCATAAACTCAAAATGTCAAAACGCACATATGATAAGGAAGGTACAGAAATGCACTAATAGTAGAATAATGAATATGTCTGAAATCAACAGGATTAGTGAATGCATCAAAGAGGTAGGCCTAGGAATACGTTTTTGAAAAAAAATATTGAGCCGTTGCATTAGAAAACCAACAATCTACATATGCGAAATCGAAGGCGCAGATCAGCTGTGCAGTAAATGAACAGCCGATCAGTGCCATTGTTTTCGCTACACGGACAGTACAAATTCTCCTGCTTAAATCCTAAATTTCAAGCCTCTTGCCTATTTTTATGACTGTACAGACCGACTTGTGTTGGACTTGGTCGGAAACATAGATTGTTGATTCTGTCACGCGAAGACTCAAATGCCATAACTTACCTTCCGGCATCAGTTCAAGATCTTCTTCACTGATAACTAAAAGAATACAAATGGAATATATTTTAATTTGAAAAACAATTGTTTTATGGCAGATTAGCCCAGCTGCAAGTTCAGTAAGTCAATATTGAAGAAAATGGTGATGGCCCAGTAATGGACCAACAGGTTATGGCGTAAACACCCGGTCAAACAGCATTTTGTTAATGATGGTACCAAATAAAGGCTTTGTTTTTTTTTTGTTTTGTGCTGGTTGAACCTTATATTCGTTTTTGTATTTTTATTCAAGTACGGGTAACAGAGTGGCCCCCTATTAGGAAATAGCTGCTTACTCGGCTAACGATATGTTTTCTTAGTATAAGTACCTACTTGTCAATTTAGCTTTTCCCACCCCTCGGTTTTTGGAGTGGGAATTATCTGATTGCGCCTTTTCCTGATCATTGCCTACTTGTACCTTCTCATTACGAAAAATACAGAAAAAATATTTTGGTTGTAAAAATGAAAATTTTAACTGGAAATTTTTTTGATATTTTTCTTATTTTTGCTCAAAACATAGATTGTGGATACACGTTAGAACCGCCTCGCCGAGGCGGTTCTAACGAGTACCCACAATCTATGTTTTGGAGCAAAAATAAGAAAAAAAGGTATACCCCTGCATACCCAAGTTTTGCTATATAAAAGTGGGGTTCAATGGGGTATACAATACACGGACAGGTTTTCATGATGACAAGCAGTCATCACCTTTGCTGAACGATACCACAATTTAAAACATTGTTAATGTATCGAAGTATATATTATTATAAACGTAATTCCCTAGACAGCAAATCAAAACCCATTACCCTACATCCATATGTAATACCTTGAAAGTCTCTTCTGTGACAGCGAACACACGTGCATCTGAGCCACAGTGTCTTGGCGTCGCAGTATCCGCCTTTACAGCCAATACTTCTGCAATGGCTATTACACTGATATGAATTGCCTGGACATCCAAACCCAGCATCTGATCCTTGAAAATCTGAAAAGAAAAGGACAAAATGTCAAGAACGTGAAGGTAACGAAAACGGGTAACAATTTTAATTATTTTGATCCAATTGAGGCGGTTCTAAAGTAAAGGGGTCAAGGTACCGAAATCGTATACCCTAGCTCATAAAAATCCGTAATAACATTGAGGAATACGAGATATGTAGTCATACAGGCATGGAGCCCCCAAAACAGGAGGTGTCATCAGGTGTTCGCGGTGAGCATCACCTGCCCATTATAATGCACCCGCTATGTCCATATAACTGATTACAAAACTATCTGGTAAGAAACGAATGTCCAGTAATTGAAAGCCGTGTTATTAATTGGCAATTGGCATCAGGTCAGGAACAAGTGTAGATGCGGCCACACTGTAGAGATCAACAAAATCATGAAAGATTTTAGAGTTGACACAAGCTTTGCCCTGCTATATCCATGTGGCCCTAACGTGTACCCACAATCAGTTTTTAGCAAAAATGTTAACATGGTTAAGAAAAGTACACTTTTTCTGCTGAAATGTTTCATTTTTTAAAACTTTTAAAATCTCTGAATATTGCATAGGCGTGTTTTCGTTATGGTAAAGCAATAAACACACAAACATATTAAGCTCTGTTTACAGTTGACGTAAAGCAATAAACACACAAACACATTAAGCTCTGTTTTCAGTTGACACTGTAGGTAAAGCAATAAACACACGGACAAATTAAGCTCTGTTTACAGCTGACGTAAAGCAATAAACACACAAAATAAGCAAACACACAGCGCCTTTAAAAACTAAGTAAAAACTTACCTAAGAAAACCAGAAAGGCAACAACACACAAAATAACCAAAGTCTTCATCTTATTATTTTTTGTTTCTGATTGTTTATTAACTGATGTTTAATATTCTTCTTCTTAGTACCGTCCTAGCAATGCAGTCTCAGCAATGCGTGATTGATTATATACAATTGCAACGCTATGACCAAGAGCACTATGGGTAAAACTATACTGAGAATATAATATAGAGCATTTAAATCCTATTTAAATTTATGCTTTATGATTTGGTTTACTACTTAATGTCACAGTCAACAATTTCTTAGCCATGTGGGAACGGAACTCCTGGTAGTCTTATTCAGGACACAAACGGTGGTGATAATGGGATTTGAATCTGACCTTTTGTCTTGGAATACGACACCCAAATATCAAGCCACCACGACCCCTTTAGAGTCATGCGGTATTAAAATGGTATGTTATTTTACTTCGGTAGACATGTGTTTTATCCATGTCTATAGCAAACTCAATACCAATAGCACTGAAGCTAACAAAAGTTTAGCCTAGAGGTGGAATAATAATGGTAAAATATCGTCCAGACACGTGTCCGTTAAAACTTAAAAGAAAATGAACAAATAGGCAATGATCTGGAAAAGGTACAAGTAGGCAAAGATCAGGAAAAGGCGCAATCAGAAAGAGATTCCCACTCCAAAAACCGAGGTGGGAAAAAACCAAACTAACAATCAGGCACTTATACCATGAAACATATCGTAAGCCGAATGAGCAGCTATTTTCCCAATAGGTGGCCACTCAGTACCTTAACTTAATTAAAAATATGAAAACATACATAAGGTGCCAACAGCACAAAAAATTTTAAACACCAAGACATAAAACAAAAAGAACCACCACAGAAGTATCGCCTTGGAACGATCAGTAACACAAAGTTACTGGCGGGCTTAAACCGGTTTTACAGGATCCTAACCTCACCCTCAGCTTCTGCAGTGGTTCATAAAAGGCGCAATCAGAAAGAAATTCCCACTCCGAAAACCGAGGCGGGAAACAAATAGTCAATGGCATATACCACTCATCTTAGAAACAATATGGTAAATAAAATATTTAATTAAAAACAGAAAAAAGTAATTCAGTGATTTTGCAAACCAATCCTAGACTAAATGGATTCCTTTGTTGCATCCAAGAATGAAGAACAAGCAGCTCAAAGCCCTAGGACAACGACTGTTCCCATTAGGTACATTGACATTCAATATTCAAAGCTTTCATGGACGACTGTAAAACAATGTCGGGGGGTTTATGGACACTTGTAAGATGATATATTGTCTGAAAAAGAAAGGTATAAGTAGGTACTTATCCGCAAATGACGCAATCAGAAAGAAATTCCCTCTTCATACCCCGAGGTAGGAAAAAACTAAGATAACAATCAAGTACTTATATTAAGAAAACATATCGTAAGCCGAGTGAGCAGCTATTTTCTCAATAGGTGGCCACTCAGTTATCCAAACTTAACAAAAATATGAAAACATACATAAGGTGCTAACAGCACAAAAATCCAACACCAAGATAAAAAAAAACAAAACAAAACAAAAAAAAAAAAAACAACAAAAAAACAAAAAAACAACAACAAAAAAAAAACAAAAAAAAAACACAAAAAACAATAAAATCACCATAGAAGTAATGCATTGGAACTATCTATCAGTAAATAACAAAATTACTGGCGGACTTAAACTAGTTTTACAGGTACCTAACCTCGCCTTCAGCTTCTGCAGTGGTTCTCTATTTAGTCAACGGTGTATCTTTTAAGACAGTCAGGGACAGCATCTTTCCATTTTACCAATAATTCAAGTCTAAGTAAGAGAGAGAGAGAGAGAGAGAGAGAGAGAGAGAGTAAACTCTGTAAACTATGGACATTCAATTTTCAGTTAAGTTGCAAATCCTATTTACGAGTAAGTTTAAAAGCTTAAAAGCTATCTGATTAATATATAATGCGAGAAGATGTAAAGGCTACATGAAGTCAAAGGTTTTAATATTTAGACCACCAATTAACGCAGTGGTCAAAATTCAAACCCATTCGTGATACTCACATGCAAATCTGTACAGTCTCTTAAAAACAGCAGCTGAGACAAACAGGAAATTAATTGTAGACACCAAAGGGCTGCGAACGCCGGAATCAGGCGTTGGTTCTGATCAAAATCAAAATCAAGTTTAGCTTTTTTGCACGGACTTGTTACAGGTAGTACTACATGTAAACCGCATGTGTCGACGACATCATCCTCTACATTACATTTACTTGTTTAAACGATACGACATTTAACAATCGAGAAAAACACAGAGACGTTATTTATCTATCATAGCCGGTATGAAAAGGTACAAGTAGGCAAAGATCAGAAAAAGGCGCAATCAGAAAAAGATTCCCACTCCAAAAACCGAGGTGGGAAAAAACCAAACTAACAATCAGGTACTTATACCATGAAAAATATCGTAAGCCGAATGAGCAGCTATTTTTCCAAATAGGTGGCCACTCAGTTACCTTAACTTACCTAAAACTATGAAAACACACATAAGGCGCCAACAGCACAAAAAATTTAAACACCAAGACATAAAACAAAAAGAACCACCACAGAAGTATCGCCTTGGAACGATCAGTAACACAAAGTTACTGGCGGGCTTAAACCGGTTTTACAGGCGCCTGACTGAAGTTTTGTTACTGCTAACTTCACATACGTATCATAACTCTATGCGATAAGATCACGTTGAAATTCTGATAATATGTGGTCCAAAATCGCCAAACAACGTATTAAAAGCAATGGTCTGACAGGTGTTGTTGCACTATAAATTTTGTTCAATTTACTATATATTCAATTTGAGTACACCAGTTCTGAACCAACAATTTGGCCTTGTACAAACGGAGACTGCTCTTAAGTTAGTTGTCACATCCTAGTGATCATGGTGATAGTGATCAATTAACTTTCCATATATGATAATGGTCGGAAATCCATTTTCCGTAAACATATGAACAAATACAAATATTACCTCTAAGCCGTAAATCAAAGCGAGAGATGCAATGTTCAAAAATGCGTTTTGTTATGGATTTCTGCGGTTTATTTTATGTCAGTGTTATTGTTTCTTCAAGCGCAGATAGGTTTCTTACGGTTGATGTCATATTTTCCCCAGGTTGATTTTTATTCAGTTTAGCGTCCCTTTTAAGTTTATTTCAGCTAATATGAGACGGGCAAATCTGTGGGTGTGAAAACGGGTGAACACCGAGAAAAATCACCTGGCACACCCGCAAGCAGAACTTGGCTTGCCTCACATGTGCCCCGTGTGGGGCTAATTAGTAAAACTCGCCCATGCAACATACAGAGGTTTTGTTCTGAAGCAAAATTTGAAAATTTCACCAGTCTGAGACAAAAAACGATATTTTTTTATTGTTTGCTTAAAACATTGATTGTGGGTACATGTTAGAACCGCCCCGCCTTGGAGTCGAATTTTTGCGCTGTTTGAACCTTATGTACATAGTTGCCGCCTATTGGGAAATAGCTGCTAATTCTTCTTACGATATGTTTTCTACGCCTAAGTGCCTATTTGTAAATTAAGTTTGTTTTTTTTTTCAACTCGATTTTTGGCGGATTTCTTTCTGATTACGCCTTATCCTGATATTTGCCTACTCGTACCTATCCACATCAATTTGAGATAAGCCTGTGTGTTCAATTAGTTCGTGAATAAGAAAGCAACCATTTCATTTTGTGTCTAAACATTTAGGTTAATCTTAGTAAATCTGCTTCGCAAAGTAGCGGAATTCCAGCATCATTATGTTCGTCTCATATTCACATTGTTTTCTTCGAGATTTACAGCAGCTTGTCCTGAACTGAAGAAAATGATTATAGAACAAAGAAACAAAGCTCAGGTAATTCAGATTACACGTTTTGTCTGCGACACACAATAACAAAGATATGCCCAGAGGCAAAAATTTAGTCAGTGAAAATACATGTAAAATCCCATTGGAATGTCCCTTCCCGGGTTCCTAACAATTTCAAATCATTTATACAACTTAATGTTACAGTTTCAAAACTTCTTATGGCAATTTAAATAAATTGTTTTGGTTTTTATTTTTTTTACCAACGTAGACTACTCTCACATGGGAATAATGTTGTTATTTACAAATGGTTCCATATCTTTTTAGCCGATGGGAATAGGTGGATTTAGTTTTCAATAAACAAGTCCCAAGAAGGAATGAGATCAGCAGACAAACAATAAAAATGATCGTGAAAAACTTTTGAATATTCCCTTTAAACCACTATAGCTTGATGTTTTAGATGTTTTGAGATTTCCAGTAATTAAGCTGTGAATAAAACCCAACAGTTTCCAAGAAACGCATTGGATACATACATCAAATTTCGTTCTTATTTTAAATGGGAGGGAGATAACCTCAAAATTCTAAATTTTCGACTTGTTATTTCTCAAGACTACTGCTGAAATTTGCTGATTTTTTTTCGGATTTATTTCACTGGCAACAACCACTATTCGTATAGGCTATCAATCAAAGCGCAGATTTTATCATTTACCGGGTGGTAACAAAAATAATGTTTTGAAAAAAAAAGTACAATTATTCTGTCATCAGTATGCAACTGGTGGCATTTCTTATCAAAACTGAAGAGAGTCGTCTCTGCATATTTCATAAAGAGGGCCAGGCAAGCATCAGTATAATACAGTTGTAGGGTTTGTCAGAGTTACTGACTAAAATAAACTGAGATCCTTTAAGAGCAGTGAACACATTAATGAGAAAAGGGATGGGTCATACCGCGGTTTCGGCTTCTTAAGCCTCTTCTGTGACCCTATAGATTTGGCAAAATGGAGCCAAAGAGAATTACTGTAATTTTGCAACTTTCAACAGCGTAGTCGATACAAAGACTAGATGGGGCCAAATATGTAAAAACGTTGGTTAGAAATTGAATCTTAACCGATAGTAATTTCCCGATTTCTCACAATACTCTCGCTGATCTCAAAGGACCAAAAGGAAAATATAATCTGCACTATTGATGATGTACGTGGAGACTTTTAGGGCCGCGACACGGCACATCACCTGCTGCAGTAAACCTTTTCCCCTGAGTATATATGTACATAACAGAGAAACGCAATTTCTAACAAAAATTAGGATTTTTAAAATAACTTTCTTGGGTAATATAATTCTGGTTTATTTTGCATCAATCATTGAATTTCAATGTACCGTATTGGCGTATACTGTATGTAGGGTCTTCTCTCGGTAAAACTCATTTGCATTATAAGTACACTGCATATTGATATTTTATTCATTTTGTCACCGAAATATTTAAGTCTTAAAAGATATGAATTGATAATACCTAAATTTCATCAGAATACTATTTTTTGGTGCTTATTTAATGAGTAATCCATAGTTTTTCGTTTACAGTGCTTATTGGGATATAATTTTATTGAGCATTGATTAAGGCAATTTTGAAAATCAAGCTTAAAGAGAGGTAATGAACCTTCATCAGTGACCCTTTACAGCAATGGCAGCGAAAGCCACACATTTTACTGCAATTTCAAGAATTTACATCAGATTCTGTGTAGTCTAAATCAAAAACTCATTCCCAAAGGGGCCGAATAATCAAAATACTGTTAAGAAGATGATTCTTATTATAGTAAAGTTAAGCATTTATTGAGGCAACTTTGAAAGTCAAGCTTAAAGACACATTTTGCATTGCAAAACAAGGTACAAGTAGGCAAAGATCAGGAAAAGGCGCAATCAGAAAAAAAGGCGCCATCAGCACAAAAAATTTAAACACCAAGACATAAAACAAAAAGAACCACCACAGAAGTATCGCCTTGGAACGACCAGTAACACAAAGTAACTGGCGGGCTTAAACCGGTTTTACATGGCCATAACCTCACCCTCAGCTTCTGCAGTGGTTCATAACATTTAGTTGGTTCTCCGGTCCTCGTGGTGAATCTCTAAGATAATTCGATGACCTTCAGCAGACAACTGATAAGAAATCACAGGTAACACATGGGTTGCAATACAAATAGGGGCCACTGAAAGGGAAAAGGAAACACGGCTCTACAGACGATGATAGTTTAGCTGATCTGGGTCAATTACAGAATTAAAAAACAGATATTATAAAAGTATTATTTCTTTATTTATTTTTTATTCACATTTTAGTAGGTTCCTTATTCCAGTTTGTCCAGTTTGCTTAAATTGCATAGATTATTGAATAGGAAAACAATCATAAAACCAATTTACATTGAAATAAGTTTTTGCACACGTTTTGACAGATACTAAACAAACGCAGACTTAGTGGAAGACTGATTGATTGATTTATTTCGGTATCACAGATTAGCAAAACATACACATACATGTACAATATAAAACAGAACAATGTAGTAAAATGCTATCTTCACACATGGGTGCATGAAAATAATCAATTTTCCATTGTAAAGTTATATGGCTTGCCAATCAATACCAAGGATGACACAAAAAAGAAAGAGTGATCTCTCTTATTTCCATTGTGGTCCTTAAGTGCTGATTTGCAAGTCATAGTGAGGCACTGTTGATAAATATTCAGATAGTCAAACATTATCAAATAAGCATACAAAACACCCAAGTTACATGTTGCAATATACTTATAAAATATACTATATACTATTAAGAACAAATATATCCTAAAATACCACCTGCGATTACCTAATAAGTTAAATAACATTAAATTCATATTAAAACAGAATCTAAAAGATGAGATTTAACTGCTGTTTTAAAAGTCGTTAAGCTATTTACATTTTTAATATTTGATGGAAGAGCATTCCAAAGGGTACAGCCTGTAAAGGCAAATGATTTTTTGCCAAAACTCTTCACTTTGGGAAGAAGGTAACATCCATTTTTTCGAAATCTTGTACTATAGTTATGGATAGACGAGGCAAGAGTAAAACGCTCACCCATATATTCAGGTGATGTTCCTGATCTGATCCTAAAAATGTGATTTAAAATCACCTGATCTACCCTTTTGGAGACTGGCAACCATCCTAAAGATTTAAATTCCTCAGACCCTACATGAGACTTTGGATCCAGTTTCAAAACAAATCTAACCATTTTATTTTGAGTAACTTGGAGTCTTTCTCTTAAGAATTTTGATAAACCTGGATACCAAAACGAACAAGCATAGTCAAAGTGACATTGAATAAGTGACATAACTAAAAGTTTTTTGGAATGCAAGTTAAGAAAATTCTGTTTTCTGTATAAAAACTTCAATCGGGCATTTGCCTTCTGAACAATCGATTTAACCATGGTTTCACCACTCAAACACTGTTCTAAAACTGCGCCTAAATATTTCACCTCTTCTTTAGACTCAATCTGCGTCCCTTTACATGAGATTCTTAAGTTTGATTGCGACCTTAGTCTAGATTTAGAACCAAACAAAATGGATTCTGTTTTTCCTAGGTGCAACGAGAGTTTATTGTCAACAAGCCATTCACTTATCACCTCCAGTTCATTCTGTAGCAAAGATTCAATTGTTGATATTTTCTTATCCGCAACCAAGATGGCAGAATCATCAGCATATAAAAGAAGCTTGTTATTTATAGCACCTGACATGTCATTGACATATATTAAAAATAAAAGAGGTCCAAGGATTGACCCCTGGGGCACACCACATGAAATTGTAGAGCTAGAAGATAAAATTCCAGACACGTCAACAAGTTGCTTACGATCTGACAAATAAGATCTAAACCATCTAATAATGTCTTGATTAAAACCTAGTGCTTCCATTTTCATCAATAAAATACCGTGATCAACGGTGTCAAACGCCTTTTGAAGGTCCAGTAAAACCATGCCAACAAGATTCCCTTTATCCATTTCAAATTTAATGAAATCAGTCAAATGGATTAAACATGTATCAGTAGAGAAACGACCTCTAAAACCAGACTGGAAATCGTATAAAAGCTTCTTCTCATCGAGATAAGTCTCAATTTGCTCATACACAACTTTTTCAACAACCTTAGATATGATACTCAAAATAGAAACAGGACGATAGTTTCCAACCTCTGTTTTGTCATTTTTCTTAAATAGAGGAACAACTCTTGCTATTTTAAGGTCATCAGGAACAACACCTTGAATAATTGATAGATTGATTATGTGTGTCAGAGGAGATACTATAATAGAGGCATTGTCTCTCACGAAGCGCGAGGGTATACCATCAAGTCCCGTTGCTTTATTGATGCTCAAAGCGTTTAAGAAAAAAGGTACAAGTAGGATAAATAATGCACTTAATCGTAATGCAAAATCTTTCGAATGAAAGAAAAAAGGTATAACCGAAACCCACATCTCAGGTCCATGTCTAATACAAGTCCATGGATAGAAACGTAAGAATCGCTTATACAACGAGATACGAGTGACGGTCAACTAATGACCTTCAATACGGTATCGAAGAGTTGTGGTAGTTAGAGATAGGAAAATACAAACTGATTGCAAGCAATCCCTGAGGATTGGAAAAATAAGAGCATTAAATGGATGTACGGGGAGACTTTTTAGGGCCGCCACACGGCACAACCACAAGTTTTAAGAGTTTTAAAACTTTGCCTTCAGTGACAATTGAGAAAGAATAGGCATTAGGCTTCACACCTTTTTGATAGTAGAACTTTTCTACAAAACCTTTTCCGAATTTATTTAGACCTTTAGGAAGTTTCGCAACCAACTTTGATGCTACGGTAGTGTAAAATTCATTAAATTTTTCTGCACAAGTTGCTTTATCGAAGCACAGTTCATTATCAATTTTAAGACCAATTGTGCTTGATGAGGTTTTATTTTTCTTTGATGGCACACCCAGATCTCTTAGTGATTGCCAGAGCGACTTTGAGTCATCACTTTCAATTTTAGCTTTAAAATAGTCCTTCTTTGCTCTATATATCAAATTTTGTGTTTTATTTCGACATTCCTTAAATACAGTAAAATTTTGATCTAATTTATTCCTTTTAAAAGTTTGATAAGCTTTATCACGCTCATTAATAGAGTGTAATATTTCACTGTTAATCCAAGGTTCTGTTCTATTTTTAATTCGAACTTCTTTGATCGGGGCAATATTGTCAACAACAGTCAAAAAAGTTGATTTGAAATTGTTCCAGGCATCTAAAACACTATCAGAAAACATAACTGAAGACCAGTCCGTGTTTAGTAAATTCATCTGAAATTCCTCACGGTTGTAGTTTTTTAATGAACGTAGCTTCACGGAATTATGCTTATTATACACAGTTTTAATTTGTTTTAAGACAATAAGTATATAAAATTATGATGGTTTATGGAAGGTGTGAAAACCAGATGGCCATTTCACAACATTTCTAGTTAGGCCATTAGAGTGTAAAGATTTATGACACAATTGTTAGGAGGCCATTTTAGCGAAACAAAATGGAGGCTATATATGCAGTGTGATATGACATTAAATTCTATTTGGAATCAGGATATTGTTAAAATAATGATTATTATTCTAAAATTATTCTAATCATTTGTTAAGTTTACCTTTTTTGAAAATATTTCGTAATTCAAAGAACGTTTGAGAAAATGATCGTTGGTCTAGGTCTGCTCTGTCTGACAGAATTTAGGTTATTTCAGCATTGACACAAAGAAACAGTTGTTATGTGTACCGACAGCGTTTGACAAAAACTGAGTTTATTTTAGAAAAAAAAAACATGACCATATTTTTGCAGCAGCCTGACCGACTGTTTTTGCATGACAATAAAATTGGAAAAATGCTTTATTTTGAAAAAAAAATGTTGATTTATTTGGTTCTTCTTTGTGTCAAGGTAAAAGAAATTGAATATTTTCATGTTTTATTTTGGCTCAGCTCATAAAATGAATGCGAAAGATTCTTATTTACTTTAGAAAAACATAACTGTATAGACCATTATATACCTGTATTTTGTTTGTTTGTTTATTTTTGTTCTTCAATTCAATAAAATAATTTGAAATGCAAAAACTGACCAAAGATTTAAGTGAGTGACCCTTTCAAGGCAGAGAACATTGACCCCATAATCAGTTAATAAGATATAAGCCTTTGCTGTGCGCTATGCCTTCTGGGCTGTTTAGTGTAGGCGATTAGACCGGGTCACCGCGGCTATAGAAGAAAAATAATGTGTCTTTTTGATGACAATATTTGCTTATTGTTTTATAATTTCATTTTATTAAGTATTTTGAGGCAACTTTGAAAATCTAGTTTAAGTGGAAAATATTTGCTTATTGGGATATAACTCTATTGAGCATTTATTGAGGTAAATTTGAAAAACAAGCTTAAGGGGACAATATTTTGCTTTTACAGCCAAGGTGGCCTGAAATGATCACTCCAATAAACATTGCATGTATAATACCCTACATCCAAATATTGTCTTATCTAGGTGATTATGGTGTCAACGACATCTATATAAAGGACAATAATCAATATGTACTGATAGTTGGTATTAACATTTATAGTATCTATATAAAGGACAATAATCAATATGTACTGGTATTAACATTAACGGTATCTGTATAAAGGACAATAATCTATATGTACTAATAGTTGGTGTCAACAGTATCTATAATATTCCCTTCGGTGGCCTCTGACCGTGAGAAAAAATAAAATTTCTCCTTGGGTTCTTATCTGTTATCTGCACAGTGTCGTAAGACTGTTATGCAATTCAAAGTTTGTCTTGAAGTGCGCTATATGCTAAATACCATGAATACAGTAGATTGAAAATGCATAGTTAAAAGTGAAGTATCTTGAATCAAATTAAATTCCGTTTATATCATCTTTCAGTATTCTTTCTCTGAGTTTACTTCTGTCAATTTGTGTGCCAGGAAATCCATCTTCATCCATCTGTCTTAATTAGACAAAGTCCGTTCTTTCTGAAATAAAAGAAATAAAAATAAACACACTGCAAGTATGACAAACATGTACTTAAAACAACGATTTTAGTCTTTTTAACAGGGTTAAAATATTAAAAGGTACAAGTAGGCAACGGTCAGGAAATGGCGCAATCAGAACAAGATCCCCACTCCAAAAACCGCGGTGGGAAAAACCTAAATTTACAACCAGGCACTTATACCATGAAAACACATCGTAAGCCGAATTAAGATGATCACTTCACTATATAGCTTCATAAACTCAAATTGTCAAATTGTACTCTAATATCTTAACAAGAGAAATGCAAGTAATTGTGATAAGGAGGTCCTCCGGAAAACATGTCCATGAAAAGTATACCACCTTGAACCCTTATTTTATATAGTAAAACTGGGATATACAATAGTAAACTTTACATAGATTGTGCGTACTCTTTAGAATCGTCGCGCCGAAGCGGTTCTAACGTGTACCTACAAGCAATGTTTTGACAAAAATATTAAAAATATTATTTTTGCACTGAAAATTTTCAATTTTTACAGCTCAAGAAAAATAAGCATATTGCATGATATGACATGATAAAGACAGGTACAGCAATATATTTATGGTAGGATACTGCATATGACTGAAGTCAACATGTTTGGTAAATGCATCAAAAAGGTAGGAGACACGGTTTAAAAAAAGAGCCGCTGCATTAAAAACCAACGATCTTCAAATGCGCAACCAAAGGCGCAGATCAGCACACTTCTAAAATTCCCTAGAAGCACACCAATGCCCATTACCATACAACCATATGTGATACCTTGAAACTCCCTTTTGGAACAGAATCTACATTTACATAGGAACCACCATGTGTTGGCGTCGCAGTACCCTTCTTTACAACCAATACTTTTGCAATGGCTGTCACATTTTTCAGGATACCATGGACACAAACTAGCGTCTGATCCAGGAAAATCTAAATTGAAAAGGACAACATTGTCAAAAACGTGAATGTACCTAGGTAAAAAATAACAATCGACGAAACTGTAGGCAGATGCATACCAAAACTCCATTGATATTATAATAAGCGAACCCGCCTAAACGGCATAAATTAATCAACCTGAAGCACTCAAAAATAAGTTCTGCGTGTTGACGTAAAGCACTCAAAAATAAACTGTTTACAGTTGCCGTAAAGCAATAAACACTAAAAAAATCAAGCATACAGCGCCCTTAAAACTTACCTAAGAGAACCAGAAAGGCAACAACACACAAAATAACCAGAGTCTTCATCTTATTAAACTTTTCTCGATTGTTTATTTACTGATGTTCAATACTCTTCTTCTTAGTACCGCCGAAGCAATGCAGCCTCAGCAAAGCGTGAATGATTATATACTGTTGCAACTCCATGGCCAAGGACACTATGGGTAAAACTATACTGAGAATAATAATGAAGAGCACTTAAATCTTATTTCATGCTTTAAAGGTTGGTTTAATGCTTAATGTCACAGTCAACAATTCCTCAGCCATGTCGGAATAGAACTCCTGGTAGTCTTATTAAAGGACACAACACGGTGGTGACGGTTTGATTGGAATCTGACCTTTTGTCTTGGAATACGATGCCCAAATATCAAGTAAAAATAAGCTGAAATCCCATTTTAAGAGCAGTGAGCATATTAATGAGAAAAGGGATGGGCCATACCGCGGTTCCGACTACACAAGTCCCTTCGGTAACCCTCTAGATTTGCCAAATGGGGCCAAAGAGAAATAATGTAATTTTTCAACTTTCAACAGGCTAGTCGATACAAAGACCAGTATAATCCAAACTAACCCAAATATATAAACGTTGGTTACAAAATGAATTTAAACCGGTAATTAACTTCTGATTTCTCAGAATACCCTCGCTGATCTCAAAGGACAAAAAGGAAAATGTAATCTGCATAACGATCCCTCTATAGTCATGCGGTATTAAAATCGTATATTATTTTACTTCGATCGACATGTGTTTTATCCATATATGTAGCGAATTCAATACCAATAGTACTGCAGCTAACAAAAGTTTAGCCTAGAGGTGGAATGATAATGGTAAAATATCATCCCGATACGCGTCCGTAAAAACCCATAAGAAAAGGTACAAATATGCAATGATCAGGAAAAGGCGCAGTCCGAAAGAAATTCCAACTCCAAAAACCGAGGCGGGAAACAAATAGTGAAATGGCATAGGCCACTCATCTTAGAAACAACATGGTAAACAAAATATCTAATCAAAACCAGAAAAATAGTAATTCAGTGATTTTTGAACCAATCTAAATGGATTCCTTTGTTACATCCAATAAAGAAGAATATGGAAGTGTAACGGGATAGTCTCCCTTGTAGAATACGTTGGTGCAACGTATTAGCGGCATATTAGCGGGTAGTAATATGCAAATTAGAAACTCGAAACTTTGTGATTAGAGTAAGTGTTAGGTATATAGCGCAGTAAACCACCCTTGGTGGATGAGCATGCTTTTCCACCGACGGGGTTTCTGTGGCTTGGCTCGGCTGCACGTTACATTTGGTGGCAGCGGTGGGATGATGACAACTGCCAGAACGGAGTTGCCTTACCCATGTAGTCCCCAGGCCAAGACTCGGGGCGAGTCTTCTCGGAGGGGGAAGTAATGTAACGGGATAGTCTCCCTTGTAGAATACGTTGGTGCAACGTATTAGCGGCATATTAGCGGGTAGTAATATGCAAATTAGAAACTCGAAACTTTGTGATTAGAGTAAGTGTTAGGTATATAGCGCAGTAAACCACCCTTGGTGGATGAGCATGCTTTTCCACCGACGGGGTTTCTGTGGCTTGGCTCGGCTGCACATTACAGAAGTTTTAGTCAACGAGCAGCTCAAAGCCTTAGGACAACGACTGTTCCTATTAGATCCATTGACTTTCCATATGGACGACTGTGGAACAGTGTGTTTAATTAAAAATCATTATGTATACATGTAAAATGGTATATCGTCTGAAAAAGAAATATAAAAGTAGGTACTTATCCGGAAATGGCGCAATCAATAGGAAATTCCCATTTAAAAAACCGAGGTAGGAAAAAACCTAAAATAACAATCAGGTACTTATACTAAGAAAACATATCGTAAGCCGAGTGGTGACCAGGTATTTTCCCAATAGGTTACCCAAACTCTGTTACCCAAACTTAACTAAAAATATGAAAACATACATAAGGTGCTAACAGCACAAAAATTCAACACCAAGACATATAACAATAAGAACCACCATAGAATTTGCATTGGAAAAAGGTACAAGTAGGCAAAGATCAGGAAAAGGCGCAATCAGAAAAAGATTCCCACTCCAAAAACCGAGGTGGGAAAAAACCAAACTAACAATCAGGTACTTATACCATGAAACATATCGTAAGCCGAATGAGCAGCTATTTTCCCAATAGGTGGCCACTCAGTTACCTTAACTTAACTAAAAACATGAAAACATACATAAGGCGCCAACAGCACAAAAAATGTTTTTAAACACCAAGACATAAAACAAAAAGAACCACCACAGATGTATCGACTTGGAACGATCAGTAACACAAAGTTATTGGCGGGCTTAAACCGGTTTTATAGGTACCTAACTTCACCCTCAGCTTCTGCAGTGGTTCATAACATTTAGTTAGTTATTCGGTCCTCGTGGTGAATCTCTAACTAGTCAATGAACCATCAAGAACAAACAAATAAATCATGATAAACATCCTGATGAATCAAAAACCAGGACTCACAGATTGAGTAAGCTGCCCTACGATGGAGATCCCTGGGATTATCAGTTATACAAAATTACTGGCGGGCTTATACCAGTTTTACAGGATCCTAACCTCACCCTCAGCTTCTGCAGTGGTTCACAACATTTAGTTAGTCGTTCGGTCCTCGTGGTGAATCTCTATTAAGTCAACGGCATCATATCCTTATAGACAATTAAGGGCAGCCTGTTTCATAACGAATGACGGTATGCGACATATATTACCCATAATTCAAGTCAAAGTAAGTACTTTATTTTGATAAATGGTCTGGTATCTATTTTCAACGAATCATGCAAACAAAATGCATGACAACATGTGTGGTAGAATGTAAAATTAAACACTAAATTTATGATATTATGATAACAGTGAAATAAACAGAGAGAGAGAGAGAGAGAGAGAGAGAGAGAGAGTGAGAGAGAGAGAGTATAAAATCTATAAGCTTTGGACATTCAATTTTCAGTTTTGTTGCGCACCCTATTTACGAGCATGTTTAAAAGCTATCTGATTAATATAAGGCGAGAAGATGTAAAGACTACATAAAGTCAAAGGTTTTAATGTTTAGACCACCAATTAACGCAGTGGTCAAAATTCAAACTCATTCGTGATACTCACATGCAAATCTGTACTGTCTCTTAAAAACAGCAGCTGAGACAAACGGGAAATTAATTGTAGACACCAAAGGGCTGCGAACGCCGGAATCAGGCGTTGGTTCTGATCAAAATCAAAATCAAGTTTAGCTTTTTTGCACGGACTTGTTACAGGTAGTATTACACGTAAAGTGCATGTATCCTATAAATGATTCAATCCACAGTCGACGACATCATCCTCTACATTACATTTACATAAATTTGAAAGATTTAATCGACGTTAAAGGGCAGCTAACTACGCTAGACCGAACTGTTTAAGCTTGTTAACCTGCAAGTATTTAAACGATACATTTAACAAACAAGAAAACTGCGGAGGCGCAATTTATCTATCATAACCGGTATGAAGTTTTGCTACTGCTAACTTCACATACATATCATAACACTATGCGATAAGATCACGTTGAAATTCTGATAAAATGTGGTCCAAAATCGCCCAAAAGCAATGGTCTGACAGGTGTTGTTGCGTTAAAAACTTTGCTCAATTTACTATACATTAAATTCGAATACGCCAATTATGAACCATCAATTTGGCCTTGCAAAAACGGAGACTGCTCTTAAGTTAGTTGTCACATCCAATTAACTTTCCATATATGAAAATGGTCGGAAATCAATTTTCCGTAAACATATGAACACATACGTATTATATACAACCTGTTATACCTAGTATTAACAAGCTCACACAGGGAAATGTTGAAAATTCTAGAAGTGAAATGACAAGTACAACCGCGCAAATACCAGCTTAGCGATTCACAAGTTTCAAACATCTCAATCAGTTATCAAAGAAATTGACAGTCCACAACAGTCATCAAGGTGCAATTTAAACATAGACAACGTTGTTCTTTTCAGTAAAATAGCCAAATTCTGTCAAACAATCACCTTGGTCTGTTTCATTATTTTCAAACAACCAATGAAATGTTTGAAAAGAGAAATCAAAATCTGTCAATTCTATCTTACTGTGACCAATCAGAGATATATAAGGTGATGCTGTACATCTCAAGGTCGATACACATATTGGACAGGAAATGTCAGTTTAATCTTTTTGACAACTAGTTAAGAGATGCTTGAAACGCCTTGATTGCTAAACTGCTATTTGCCTGGTTGTAACAGACGATTCGGAGAGTAAGATATCGTTTTTGATGATCTGTACCTTTATAGACTATTCGACGACTCTCACTTTTGTCGTTAACCCAATGCATGTGCATTTTTCACGATTTAATGTTTTTGAAGAGCGAGTGAAGGAAAACAAGAAATAGATGCTGTAAATACATTCTCTGTCTTTTTAGTTGTAAATATTGCACGTATACTATCATATTAAAATTACTCTTGTTTATTATTAAAATCATTAACTCTAGTGAAATAAGAACAGATACGGAATAGAAAATTATTTTGGTTCATTACTAAAACTCGCCGATACAACAGACAGAGATTTTTTTTCTGAAACAAAAATTGAAAATTTCACCATACAAAAATCGATTTTTTAAATTGTTTGCTTAAAACATTAATTGTGGGTACATGTTAGAACCGCCTCGCCTTGGAGTTGAATTTTTGTGCGGTTTGAACCTAATGTCCGTTTAAGTTCGGTAAACTGAGTTGCCGCCTATTGGGAAAGTGCTTTTCACTCAGCTTACGATATGTTTTCTAAGTGTAAGTGCCTGATTGTCAATTTGTTTTTCTTTTTTTTATCTCGGTATTTTGAGTGGGAAATTCTTTCTGATTGCGCCTTATCCTGAAAATTGCCTACTTGTACCTATCCACATCAACTGGAGATAAGCCTGTGTGTTCAAACAGTTCGTGAATATGAAAGCGACCATTTTATTTTGTGTCTAAACATTTAGGTTAATCTTAGTAAATCTGCTTCGCAAAGTAGCGGAATTCCAGCATCATCATATTGGTCTCATATTCACATTGTTTTCTTCAAGATTTACAGCATTTTGTCTTGGACTGAAGGAAATGATTGTAGAACCAAGAAACAAAGCTTAGGTAATTCAGATTACAGATATTCTATCTGAGACACACAATAACATAGATATGCTCAGAGGCAACAGTTTAGTCAGTGAAAATACATGTAAAATCAGATTGGGAGTGTTTAAAGGTCAAATCTTAAGGTTTTGAATTTGTAAAACTGAAGTAGACACTGATGAAAGGAACTGATTGAAAATATAATCTGCACTATGGATGATCAGCGGAGAGACTTTTTAGGGCCACCACACGGCATAATTACAGCTACAGTAATAGGAAATAAAAATAAACTGAGATCCTTTAAGAGCAGTGAACATATTAATGAAAAAACGGATGGGGCATTCCGCGGTTTCGGCTACTTAAGCATATTCAGTGACACTATAGATTTGGCAAAATGGAACCAAAGAGAATTACTGTAATTTTGCATCTTTCAACAGCGTAGACGATACAAAGACTAGATGGGGTCAAATATATTAAAACGTTGGTTACAAAATGAATCTGTACCGATATGTATTTTCTGATTTCTCAGAATACCCTCGCTGATCTCAAAGGACCAAAAGGAAAATATAATCTGCACTATTGGTGATGTACGTGGAGACATTTTTAGGGCCGCCACACGGTACAACACGAGCTGCAGTAAACCTTTTCCCCCTGAGTATATGTACATAACAGAGAAACGCGATTTCTAACAAAAAATAGGATTTAAAAACCTTTTTTGATTTTATCGTAGACACTATGAATTGATTTCCAAATATAAATGGGTTAAAGACGCTTTTATATGAGGGCCTTTCGGAACCAGAATTTTATGGTGACTTGGTTTACAAATTGAAGAAACTTATAAGAAATAAATAGTTTTTCTTTTCAGTTTAGAAAAAATCATAACACGTTACAGGCGTAGAGGTTATAACTTGAATGTTATGCGACAGTCTGCATGCTTAGTTTTTAACCCAATCATGGTTGATAAATATGCCGCCTTTTTTAATTGCACGCCGGTGGGTCGGGCATCAGACTCTATGATGGCCCCGACCTAAAGCTATTCATTTTAGTTTGTTGGTGCCAGAGCTTCTTGTCTGTTGCTTGGCCCACCGGGGTCCAACTGATGTTTTTCTTTTGCTCCGTAGTCAGTAAGTTATTCGGCGCCCAGGGATCTCCATCGTCGGGCAGCTTGCTGAATCTGTGAGTCCTGGTTTTTGATTCATCAGGATGTTTGTTTGATCTTGATGATCCATTGACTAGTTAGAGATTCACCACGAGGACCGAAGAACTAGCTAAATGTTATGAACCACTGCAGAAGCTGAGGGTGAGGTTATGACCATGTAAAATGGATTTAAGCCCGCCAGTAACTGTGTGTTACTGATCGTTCCAAGTCGATACTTCTGTGGTGGTTCTTTTTTGTTTTATATCTTTGTGTTTGAAATTTTTGTGCTGTTGGCGTCTTATGTGTGTTTTCATATTTTTAGTTAAGTTAAGGTAACTGAGTGGCCACCTGTTGGGAAAATAGCTGCCCATTCGGCGTATGAAATGTTTTCTTGGTATCAGTACCTGATTGTTGGTTTGGTTTAATTCCCACCTCGGTTTTTGGAGTGGCAATCTTTTTCTGATTGCACCTTTTCCTGATCTTTGCCTACTTTTACCTCTTATAACTTTCTTGGCTAATATAATTCTGCTTTATTTTGCATCAGTCATTAAATCTACATGTATGGTGTTGTCTCGGTAAAACTTATTTGCGTTGTGAGTACACTGCATATTGGTATTTTATTTATTTTGTCGCAGAAATATTTTAGTCTTTAATAATATAAATTGATAATACATAAATTTCACCAGTATACAATTTTTTGAATATGCTTATCTCAAGAGTAATCCATATTTTTTCGTTTACACTGCTTATTGGGCTATAATTTTATTGATCATTTAATGAGGCAACTTTGAAAATCAAGCTTAAAGACATGGAATGAACCTTCATCAGTTTCCCTTTACAAAACTGGCAGCAAAAGCCAGACATTTTGCTGCAATTTCAAGAATTTACATCTGTGTAGTTAAATCAAAGACTCATATTCCTAAAGGGGCCAAATAATCAAAATACTGTCAAGAAGATGATTTTTATTATAGTAAAGTTCAGCATTCATTGAGACAGCCTGAAAATCAAGCTTAAAGACACCTTTTGCATTGCATAACAGCCCGATGACTTTCAGCACACAACTAATATAAATCACAGGTAATACTTGTGTTGCTATACAGGTGGGTGCCATTGAAAAGGAAAAGAAAATAGAGCTCTTAGACTACAGAAGATGATAGTGTAGCTGAATTGGGTCAAATACAGAATTAAAGAACAAATATTATTTATTTATTTATTTATTTATTTATTTATTTATTTATTTATTTATTTATTTACATTTAGTATGTTCCTTATTCCAGTTTGTCCAGTTTGCTTAGTTGCCATAGATAATTGAAAAGGAAAACAGGATTTTCACATATTTTGACAGATACTAAACAAAGGCAGACTTAGTGGAAGACAGTGAGTATATAAAATTATGATTGTTTGTGGAAGGTGTGAAAAACAGATGGTCATTTCATCAAAGAAATACGTACACTTGAAGACACTTCATTTTAGAGTGACAAGATTTATTATACAAATGCTTGGCGGCCATTCTAGTGATACAAAAACGGAGCCTATATGTGCAGTGTGAAATGACACAAAATTCTATTTGACAAAACTGAGATAGGTTTTGGAAAAACATGACCATATTTTGCAGCAGCCTGACTTACTGTTTTTGCATGACAATAGAATAGGAAAAATGCTTTATTCTGAAAAAAAGAAACGCTGAAATTCTTTTTTCATCTTCTTAGTGTGAAAATGAAACAAATTGAATATGATCATGGTTTATTTTGGATCAGCTCATTAAGTGAATGTGAAGTGTTTTTATTTACTTTAGAAAAATATAACTGACGTGTATAGACCATTATATACATGTATTTTTGTTTGTTTGTTTGTTTTTTCTTCCTTTCAATAAAATGATTTGTAATGCAAAAACTGACAAAAGAGGTTAGAAAATATTAGAAAAGTAGAAAATGGAATATGTTCTAAAGTCACATATTACACACTTGTCAATTATATTAAACTTCCCTTTAAAGGGCATAAACAAAAGTTCTTTTAGATCCTTTTTATTCCTTGTCTGCTGATTACATTTGCTCTTAAGGCCTTCTTTATCGAAAACTAAACCCAAATACGTAGTATACCAATCGGCTCAAAAGATATGGGACCGTATTTGTATAACAGCATTTTATTCATGTGAGAGTAGTCTCCCTTGGTGAAAACATTTAAATCACAATAATTCACTGAAGTGATCATCACAAATTTTGAAACTGAAGCAAAATGGTTTATAATTATTTATAAATGCCAAGTTGTTTGTTTTAGTTGTTTGTTTGAATGGTATTCAAAATTTTCTATGTGTTTCATGAATATTCATGAGATAAAATGCCAAATTGCAAATTAAGCTATCTCCAGAACTAGTCATGATAATTTGGTCAGGTTTAATGCAATCAGTTCCTTTCATCAATGTCTACTTCCATTTTACAAAATCAGAACCTTTAGATATGACCTTTAAGTGAGTGACCTTTTCAAGGTAGAGACCAATGACCCCAATAATCACTTAAATAAGATAAGCCTTTGCTGTGCGCTATGCCTCCTGGGCTGTTTATTGTAGGTGATCAGACCGGATCACCCCGGCTGTACAGTGTAGAAGCAAAATAATGTGTCTTTATGTTGACAATATTTTGCTTAATGATTTCATTGAGTATTTTGAGGCAACTTTGAAAATCAAGCTTAAGGGGACATTATTTTGCTTATTGGGATATAATTCTATAGAGCATTTATTGAGGCACCTTTGAAAAAGAAGCTTAAGGGGGCAATATTGTGCTTCTACAGCCAAGGTGGCCTGAAATTATCACCCCAATAAACATTCCACGTGTAATACCCTACATCTAAATATTGTCATATCTAGGTGATTATGGTGTCAAAAACATCTATATAGGACAATAATCAATATGTACTGATAGTTGGTATTAACATTAACAGTATCTATATAAAGGACAATAATCAATATGTACTGATAGTTGGTGTCAACAGGAACAAGTAGGCAATGATCAGGAAATGGCGCAATCAGAAAGAAATTCCCACTCCCACACAACAGTATCTATATAAAGGACAATGGTTAATATGTACTGATAGTTGGTATTAACATTAACAAGGACACTAATCAATATGTATTGATAGCGATTTTTATATTCCTTTCGGTGGTCTCTGACTGTGAGAAAAAATTCCCCTTGGGTTCTTATATGTTATCTGCACAGTGTCATAAGAGTGTTATGCAATTCAAAGTGTGTCCTGAAGCGCGCTATACGCTAAATAGTATGGATATAGTAGATTGAAAATGCATAGTTAAAAGTAAAGTATCTTGAATCAAATTAAATTCAGTTTATAGTATCTTTCAGTATTCTTTCTCTGTGTTTTCTTCTGTCAATTTGTGTGCTAGGAAATTCATCTTCACCCATCTGTCTTAATTAGACAAAGTCCGTTCTTTCTAAAATAAAAGAAATAAAAGTAAACACACTGCAAGTATGACATATATGTACTGAAAACAACGCCTTTAGTCTTTTTAACAGGGTTAAAATATTAAAAGGTACAAGTAGGCAATGATCAGGAAAAGGCGCAATCAGAACAAGATTCCCACTCCAGAAACCGAGGTGGGTAAACTAAATTTACAACCAGGCACTTATACCATGAAAACACATCGTAAGCCGAATTAAGATGATCACTTCACTATATAGCTTCATAAACTCAAATTGTCAAACTGTACGCTAATATCTTAACAAGAGAAATGCAAGTAATTGTGATAAGGAGGTCCTCAGGAAAACATGTCCATGAAAAGTATACCCCCTTGAACCCTTATCTTATATAGTAAAACTGGGGTATACAGGGGTAACCATGTTTTCTTATTTTTTATCAAAACATAGATTGTGGGTACTCGTTAGAACCACCGCGCCGAGGCGGTTCTAACGTGTACACACAATCAATGTTTTGACAAAAATATTAAACATATTAATTTTTGCACTGAAAATTTTCAATTTTTACAGCTCAAGAAAAATATGCATATTTCATATTAAACCAACAATCTGCATATACAACAAAAAGCGCAGATCAGCTGGACAGTATTTCGCTACAACGACAGTACAATTCCTCCTACTTTAATCCTAAATTTCAAGCCTCTAGCCTGCTTCTGTTACTGTACAGGCCGATTTGTGTCGGGCCTGATCGGAAACATAGATTGTTAGTTTTCTCATGAGAAGGTTCAAATGTTATAACCTACCTTGCGGCATCAGCTCAACATCTTCTTCACTGTTATCTACAACAATACAAATTAAATATATTTTAATATGAACAAAAATAGAAATGTAAATCATACTATCTGCAAAAAAGAGTCTATGTCTGATGATGGTATTTTATTACTCTGTAATGTTATGGCGTGGTCGTTCGTTTCCTACGAATGAGAAAGACAACCTTTATTTCTTGATTATTAAATTGTGCATGTGTAGAGAGTTCTTTGGTGGCTGACTAGGCCAAGTTTAGCTATGTACAGTACTGTCAGCTGCAAGTAGAGTTAGTCAATGTTGATGACACTGGTGATGGCCCATTGATCGCCAAACAGGTTATGGCGTAAACATCCAATCAAACTGCATTTTGTTAATAACGATATCTATAAAAGAATTCTTCTTCCTTTGATGAATTTAAAGCAATCTAAAGCAATGTCAATGTATCGAAGTAAATATTATCATAGACAGGAAATCGATACCCATTACAAAACAACCATAATATGATACCTTGAAAGTCCCTCCTGCGACGACAGCGAACACATGTACATCTGAGCCACAGCGTCTTGGCGTCGCAGTACCCGCCTCCACAGCCAATACTTCTGCAATGGCTGCTACACTGATATTCATTGCCTGGACATCCAAACCCAGCATCTGATCCTGGAAAATCTGGAACGAAAAGTACCAAATGTCAAAAATGTGAAGGCAACGGAAAAAAAAAGTTTAACAATCGACAAAACTGTAGGCAGATGCATTCCAAAATTCCATTGATAGTATGATAAGTGAACCTGTCTGAAATATATATATATGATACTGAAGCATAAAGGTTACCTTTTCATTCCACGTTAGAGTCATTATGAAAACAAATATCTTCTTTTCATCAGATTTAAGGTCCATCGACAAATTCATCATATAATCAGTGAGGAGTTTAGACTAAAGACATGCGCGGATCCAGAAAATTTTCTCTGGGGGGTCCAAATTCCCAGAAGGGGTCTGACGGAAAATTTCAACATGGCAAAAACTAATAATCTGGCAATTCCAGTGGGGGTCCGGACCCACTGTCCCCACTCTGGATCCGCCCATGAAAGAGCAAAACGTATTAATGTATAAAATGAAATAATTATAAATAAAAACACCTTAGCATAACAAAGACCAAATACCTATGTGTATGGGCTAGAGCGATAATGTTATTAAACTATTTGAAAACAATTTTACCATCAGCCTTTACACTACTGAGAATCACGTGGCATTGTATACATAAAAACGGATAAATGATCGGTGACACATATTGCAATTTGAGATCGAAGTTGAGGCTAAATTTTCGAGTTTCGAGTTTTCTCCTAAACCGTTTACTCTATTGACTGATAGATAGGTGCAGGCAATGCAGAAATTGAACATTTAAAGAGAGAAAGTAACAAAAAAATGCCGGATATTTCGTTTTCGCAAACACTTCAATGTTATTGTGATGGGAGTACTACATTTTGTATTTGTTAATTTTTCTGAAGTGTTTGGGATATCGAAATAACCTGAATTCCTTATGTTACTTTCATTCAATATATTTTCAATTTCTGCAGTGCCTGCGCCTATCTATCAGTCAATAGAGTAAATGCTATAGGAGAAAACTCGAATTTAGTTACATTGTGAAAGATGGCATTAAAAACCTTGGAATAGGTGACAATACCACAATGTAATCATTTGCCAATACCACCAAACTTCCCAAAATATATTTACTTGATAGATTTAAGAAGCGTTTTGGTAGACGTTTTTAACATAAAATTTGACTGTGTTTATATTACAAAAGAGATTGATAGCTCTCTTAGAAACTGTGCGACTGCTTCAACTTAAACCTGATGTTAATGGTAAATTGCCTATTTAGTAATTTACATCGAACATCCATTTAGACCATTGAAGACAAAACTGAGATAACCATAAATTTGAGATATTCCCCATACGATCCAATTTGCAAAGTATTAAAGTATTGAAAATTGGGGGGGGGATAATTCTATAAAGTCAAAGTGGAAACATTCTACGAAACTGTTCTCTGTTGCGTATATGCATGGCAAGTTTATGTGGAAAATCGGCCTGTATAAAATCTAAATCACGTCTTGTAAATTAATTGGAAAACAACGCAGTGTCGTTATTAATGTACCCTGTTTTAGAAAGCAATTGCTATAGGACCGTACGTCGGAGAGCAATACATTTGACACGGATCTGATCAGAAAAAAAAATAGGCTTTCAACACATATAAACATCATTTTCATTGAACGACCATAAGAAAATTGATCAAGCGAATGACCAGAATTACCCTAGTAAAATCATTATATATGACCACATTTTTAAGAGTGAATGAATGTATATCCTTCCAGGAATACTAACTGTCCGGGCTGTCTACAGGTAACGTTAAGCAATAAACACACAAAAATAAGCTTTCTTTACAGTTAACGTTAAGCAATAAACACACAAAAATAAGCTTTCTTTACAGTTAACGTTAAGCAATAAACACACAAAAATAAGCTTTCTTTACAGTTAACGTTAAGCAATAAACACACAAAAATAAGCTTTCTTTACAGTTAACGTTAAGCAATAAACACACAAAAATAAGCTTTCTTTACAGTTAACGTTAAGCAATAAACACACAAAAATAAGCTTTTTTTACAGGTGACCTGAAGCAATAAACACACAAAAATAAGTTTTGTTTACAGTTAACGTTAAGCAATAAACACACAAAATAAGTTTTTTTTTGTTTACAGTTGGCGTAAAGCAATAAACAAACAAAAATAAGTTTTGTTTACAGTTGACGTAAAACAATAAATAAAAAAAAATAATCAAACACACAACGCATTAAAAGCTAAGTACAAACTTACCTAAGAGAACCAGAAAGGCAACAACACACAAAATAACCAGAGTCTTCATCTTATCTTTTTTCTCGATATTCTTCTTCTTAGAACCGCCGCAGCAATGCAGCCTCAGCAATGCGTGAATGATTATATAGTATTGCAACGCTATGACCAAGGGCACTATGGGTAAAACTATACTGAGAATATAATATAGAGCACTTAAATCATATTTCATGCTTTAAGGGTTGGTTTACTGCTTAATGTCACAGTCAACACTTTCTCAGCCATGCTAGTAGTCTTATTCTTATTCATTTATCTCGTGGTGAATCTCTATTTAGTCAACGGTATACATGTATCTTTTTAGACATTCAAGGGCAGCCTGTCCCATAACGAGTGATGGGAACAGTAAAATAAACAAGGTGAGAGAGAAAAAAAGAGGGAGAGAAAGTTCAATAAACAACCTTGTAGTAAATTGAGCAAAATTTATAACGCAGCCAAAAAGACCATTGCATTTGCTAGTTTGGCGACTTTGGAACACACCTAATCAGAATTTCAACATGTAACAAGGCCATACAGAAAAGCTAAGATTAATTTAAATTTAGATCAGAGCCAACGCCTGACCTCGGCGTTCGCAGCCCTTGAGCGTCTAAAAATCTTGTTTTTTTTTCCCCTTTTGTCCCAGTTGCTATTTGTAAGATTCTTTACAAACTTGCATGTGAGTATCGCGAATGTGCTTAAAACCATTGACATTATGTAGTCTTCACATCTTCTCGCCTTGTATTAACCAGATAGCTTTTAGACTTGCTCGTTAATTATAATAGGGCGTGTAACTAAACTGAAAATTGAATGCCCATAGTTTACAGATCAAGGACAAACAAATAAATCATGATAACGTCTAGATGAATCACAATCGAGGACTCACTGATACATTTACAGATTGAGAACCCTGGGTGCCAAACTGGAAATCTGGAGCAAAAGAAAACTACCCATTTCTGTTTTACAGCTAAACAATCTCTGTTTATTGCATGGGCAAGTTTTCGTAATGTTTCGTAAACATTCTATTAGCAGTACGTGGTCCAGCGCCTAAAATAACCAACAATGGCGTTTTTCTGAAAACAGTAGGAAAAGAGTACCAATGGTCCCGGGAACCCTCGCCTGAGATTTTGTCTTTTATAAATGACCTTTGGCTAAGGTCATGTTGGTCAAGGTAAAAAGTAACCTTGACGTTGAGTACCCGATGCTTCATACCAACTGGTTCCGGAGACAATATTTTTTTAAAGATTTTTACCATATATTGGCATGCTGGCCATCTTGGTCATGTTACCCGGACCATTTATACATATTTTTGATTTCCCCTTCCTAAGGATAGGATACCCCACATGAAGTTTGGCTTTACTCGGCCCAGTGGTTTCAAACAAACGTTTTATTTTTAATTCTAAATGGCCATTGACAAAGATCATCAAGAAAAGGCCTTGACCATGAACACTCATATAACTTCATTATCTCAAAAAGCTGATTGTGTCTTACTACTTTAAGGTCATAGGCTACAAACTTTCCGGGTAGCCCTACGTTTCCACTTTTCCAAATGAAAAAAAAAATATATGACCATATTTGACCTAAACGGAATATTTCTATCGGTGCTCCGTTAGACCTCTTCACACCGACGGAAATGGGATATATTGAGTCCTTGGTCGAAAATGAAAAACAGCTGAGAAGCGAAAAACTGTGTAATTACAAATTATGTTAGATCTTTGCTAGCATATATGGCATAAATTATAAATATTCCAGTTGTAAAAATACGCGGATTAATAAAATACTTATTTTTTATCTGTGGAAAATTTCAAAGATGTCTAGTAAATAGATCAGGGGAGTCTACTGTAGAATTGGATACTCAAAGTCGAAAATCGTTTGTTTTTCTACGTTAATTAAAACTTTGTATGTTATGTCATGTTTTTACTGGAAGATGTTTGCTACTGGTACAAACACATAGGAAAAATAATGCGATAAACACCAAAATAATACAGCTACAAGTAACTTACAAAATCCGTAATCAGTTCTACATTGGTTTAAAGGCAACCGAAGCTAAGCGGTGCTCATGAAGTGTATCGGCGTGCAAGTAAGCCAGCTGATATATATTTTACCTTGCCGTAAAATAGGTCAAGTCAAATCAAGGTTATGATTTATACAAACTACACTGGGGCAGAGTCCCTGATGCCAATTACCAAGATTCATGGCATTCACTCTACTGGGTCCAAAGAAAAATATTTTAATGTTTATGGCCATGTGACCTAGACCAGTTATACGATTTCTGGATGTTCCAGGACCAAACTACGCATAAAATTTGGCTTTGATTTGTAAAGTGGTTTTGCGAAAATCATACTTTTGATTTAATTTGTAAATGACCTTTGGCCAAGATCAAGAAATGACATGAACCTTGAATAGTCACATAACTCAACAAGTTGTCTGTATCTACTAACTTTGGACAACTTTCATGTCACAGGCCACAAATCCAATATGTGCGCCTTTTTCCATTGAAAAGCCTGTGTGACCAACTTTGCCATTGCCGTAAAATAGGTCAAAGTCAAACCCAAGGTCATTATTTATACAAACTATAATCGACTAGTGTCCCCGATGCTACATACCAAGTTTCGTTGAAATCGGTCAATCGTTTCTGGAGAGAAAGATTTTTTAAGATTTTTGCTATGAATAGCCCTGGTGGCCATCTTGGTCATGAGATTTGAGGCATGTATACAAACTTTGGATCCTACCTTCCTACGGATGCTTCGCGTGAAGTTTGGCTTTGATTGGCCCTGCGGTTTCAGAGGAGAAGAAGGGCGGCGGAGCATGGGTATACTGTAAGCTCACCTGTGAGCTTTCGACTCCGCTGGGCTAATTTGAAAAGGTACAAGTAAGCAAAGACCAGGAAAAGGCGCAATCAGAAAAAGATTTCCACTCCAAAAAACCGAGGTGGGCAAAAACCAAACCAACAACCAGGCACCCACACCACGAAACACACCGCAAGCCGAATGAGCAGCTATTTTCCCAATAGGTGGCCACTCAGTTAACTTAACTAAAAATATGAAAACATACATAAGGCGCCAACAGCACAAAAAATTTAAAAACACCAAGACATAAAACAAAAAGAACCACCACAGAAGTATCGCCTTGGAACGATCAGTAACACAAAGTTGCTGGCGGGCTTAAACTGGTTTTACATGGCCATAACCTCACCCTCAGCTTCTGCAGTGGTTCATAACATTTAGTTAGTTCTTCGGACCTCGTGGTGAATCTCTAACTAGTCAACGGTCGATTATTTATAACTGGTAGGGGGGGGGGTTAACATGTTTTACAGGCGCAAACCCTTTTTAAAATTCTCAATAAGCCTCCAGTCATAAAATGTTCTATAAACATAATATTAAGTTAAAAGTACAAAAAGGTACAAGGAGGCAGTGATCAGGAAATGGCGCAATTAGTAAGAAAATCTCACTCCAAAAACTGAGATTGAAAACACTAAATTGACAATTAGGTACTTAAACTAAGAAAGCATACCGTAAGCCGGGTGAGCTGCTTTTTCCCAATAGGTGGCCACTCAGTTACCCAAACCTATTTAAAAATATGAAAATGGACATGTGCAAACAGCACAAAAATTCAGCAGCAAGATAAAACAATAAAAACACAACTGAAGTATCGCCTTGGAACGATGTGTAATATAACATTTCTGGCGGGCTTAAACAAGTTTTACATGGTTATAACCTCAGCCTCTGCTTCTGTAGTGGTTCTATTATACACAAAAATAAACAACAAATAAGGAAAATCATGTTAAGAAAATATTAAGTTAAAGTACAAGACACTTTCACACAATTTGTTTCACTCAACTTTCCGCAATGCCCACTCAATGATTGCATTAAAGCACTTGTTATACCAGGACATTTGTAAGTATCTTATACTTAAACAATTAACATTTAGTCACTACATTGTGTATCTTATCCTGGTAAATTTTAAGTGCTTCAGTACTTGCTTCCTCATAACAAGCACTTGTCTGACACTTTGTTAATTTAGTTTCTGCGTATCGCCCGCTTCTATAACTTCAGGTTGTCTTAGATTAAACATGGCATCGTCAAAAAACTTAAGTCCCACAAATTTGACAATCGCACTATGGAATGGATGACATCGTACCTGACAAATAGAAGACAGTGCATTGTAGATAAAACAGCAACCTTTTCTTTGCAACAAGTTAAATCTGGTGTGCCACAGTGCTCTGTACTCGGCCCTGTGCTCTTTCTCATTTTCATAAATTATATGCCTTTATTCATGAATGAGGCATATGCCGAAATCTATGCGGATGATACAACTGCCCATACAACTCATATTAGACATTTTTCACTTTTGAACGTAAATGCTGCTGGTGCGTGCGGTTACGACTTTCTGTGTGATGGGGGACGACTCGTGAGGGCGTATGTGAGACTAAGACGAGGGGCAATATGAAAAATTACACAGTCAAAACTACCAACAGCCCAACGGAGACGAATCAAATAAGACATGCAATAAATGTGATAATGTGGGACGTCTAGCTCTGTAGCTCAGTAGCTAGCGTGCTAGGATTCAAAACGAAAGGTTCTGGGTTCGAGTCCTGGTCGGACCGCTTTTTTTCTTTTCTTTATTTGTCTCCCCTGTGACAATAAAGCTAAGGAAATAAAAAAAAAATATTATCAGCTGATTATATTTATTGGCGAATGCAAGAATCAGGAAATGCCCTTGTGCATAAAATACTTAAATCGTAAAGGAATTGAAGTGCGAGACGCGCACCTCACATTAATGTTTCTCTCTTGTTGACTTTTAACCTATTGAAATCGACAGCTCGATCGTATTTTTTCGGTAGAAGAGCTGATCTTCGAGCGATCCTCACGTCAATATTTCTTTCTTGGGGACATAAAAATGTTCATATTCAGAAGGCTTGTACAGGAATAATGTGGCTAGGATAAGTTAGCCACCCTGAATGACTTTAAATGTTTTCCGCGGACGTAAGGCACTAACGCAAATATACTTAAGGAATAAAGAAACGCAACAAATACTTTGGGTTACTAAAACATGCTTTGCAATGCAAGTCTGTGGTATAACTGAGCTTCTTATATGAACACAATATTTAAACGTCAAATTGCAACAGGTTGAGCCACAATGTCGGTTACGTATGCTTAATGGCGTACGCGTAACCACATTGACCTACAGTAGCACACCCTGTAGTCATGATCAGTAAATGTCAAATTTGAAAATTTGTTTCCAAAACCCCTAAAAGTGATTGCAGATGTAGTCATTGATCAGTTGGTAACATTTGGGTTTGCTATGGGACATTTAACGTCACCAACGTCAATCACAAAAATGAGTCAATAGCCAGTAAAATTTCCTTCGGCATGCGTTATATTCAATAAAATGGTTATTTACGTAAACATTATGACATTTGTACTTCAGACGTCACTAAAACGTCCATTATACCGTCAAAATCAAACATCCTGCATTTTAAAGATTCTCATTATGTTTTTCAATTTTTTTGATTTAAAAAATGATCAATTGCCAAACGTTTGATTACAGTGCGTAAATTTAGTGTTTACTCAAAGCATATAATCCGTTTCGCACCTTTACATAACGTGATATTCTGTTTAACAAACGTCAAAACAAACGCTCCGCTGATCCATTTCTACGGTACCTGGGACGTCACTTTTGATTAGAAAGCACGTCGTGTCGTATGTTGGTTCGATTATACCGTTTAGGTACAAATAGGCAAAATCGAATCATTTAAATGACGTTAATAACTCATTTTTCGTTATTGTAAACTTCAGCATTCCGTTAACAAGATTTAACGCAACATGGGACGGCACCTAAGCATACAATGATCCTAGTCTTTATTGCACATTATCAAGTCGACGTCACGTAACCCACATGCAAAGAATTTGCCATCTTCCCCTTCGCCCCGACGTTTACGTCACAATTTGCGTTTTTCATAGTATTTGACGTTTTGTCGTTAATTTTGTCAATAAAATGACGTTTTCTCATTTCATCACGTGCAAAAAGCAGTCAGTAGGCCATTTTATAAAAGGATTTTATCAAAATGTCAAATACATACGTAAAAGTTGAAATTTAGTGTGTTGCGTATTTTAATTCCTTAAGTATAGTATAGTGTACCTGTACAGACATATGTATATTTATAAGGTGTAAAAACTGAGTTTCACGTGCTGTCTCGTGAGCGAACATAATTCATTTGGCATGTTTATACATGTATTTCAAACAGATACTCGAAAGCTTGGTGGGGTTTATTTGGTTGATGTTTCGTTTTGATCCCATTCAACAGCCATCTGCATGTCATAAGTGCGATATCCTAACTACATTATGCATAGCCATACTAATAATTTGAGGTTTTGTAGACCTTCAACAGTAATATAGCCATATCGAGTGCGATAATTACGAATTTTAGATGATTTTTGCAAGGCACAGGCTTTCTGTATGATCCTCATTTATTCTCTTGTAGTATGCTAGCTGTTTGTCTGGTTAACTTAAATAAATATAATTAATCTTCAAACTAACACAATGTTATTTTCAAGTAAATAAATGATTATAAAACTGAGAAACATCTAGTATTTTTTTAGCTCACCTGAGCCGAAGGCTCACAAGGAGAGCTTATAGGATGGCCATAATCCGTCGTCCGTCGTCCGTCTTCGTCGTCGTCCACAATTTCAAAGATCTTCTTCTCTGAAACCACTTGGCCAAACAAGTTGAAATTTTATGTGGAGTCTCCTTGTGTAGCGGCATTTCAAGTTTGATCGCGAATTCCATGTCACATGACCAAAATGGCCGCCACGCCCATATATGGTAAAAACCACTCAAAAATCTTCTTCTCCAGAACCGGCGCGCCGATTTCCACGAAACTTGGTATTTACCATCAGTGACTCCAGTCCATCAAAGTTTGACAAAATGATGACCCTGGGATGACCTTGACCTATTTTACGGCAAGGTCAATTTTGGAAACATAGGCTTTTACATGAAAAAAAAAAAGTGAAAACTATGGATTTTTTGAAAAAGATTGCAGCCAGAGACCTGAAAAGATGTAGATGCAGACAACTAATAGAGTAGATGAAGGCATGTGATTAAATTAGGTCAAGGTCATCTCTTGACCTTGGCCAGTCTGTTTTCCATACACACGTTTCAAACATCTTCATCTCTGAAACCACTAGGCCAATCAAGTTGAAATTTTATGTGGAGCATCCATGGATAGGGGGAACGAAAGTATGATCATGAAATCTGAGTCACAGGACAAAGATGGCCGCCATGCCCATATATAGTAAAACCACTCAAAAATTTTCTTCTCCAGAACCGGCTGGCCGATTTCCACGAAACATGGTATGTAAGCATCAGTGACTCCAGCCCATTATAGTTTGATAAAATGATGACCCTGGGATGACCTTGACCTGTTTTACGGCAAGGTCAATTTTGGAAACAGCCTGTTACATTGGAAAAAGTGAAAACTATGGATTTTTCGAAAACGATTGCAGCCTGAGACCTGAAAAAAAGCAGATGCAGACAACTAATGGAGTAGATGTAAGTATGTAATTAATTTAGGTCAAGGTAATCTCTTGACCTTGGCCAGTCTGTTGTTCATACGCTCTTTTCAAACATCTTCATGGCGGCCCCTATGGTCGAGCGGTTGAGAGCGCTGTTTCCTAATCACTCGATCATCTCACCGATGTGTCTGGTGTAGGATCGCGCCCCGCACTGGCCACATGTGAGACAAGCCAAGTTCTGCTTGCGGGTGTGCCAGGTGTTTTTTCTCGGGGTTCGTCCGTTTTCGTCCCCACCTACTGATTGGCCCGTTTCATATGAGCTGAAATAATCTTGAAAGGGACGTTAAACTGAATATAAAAAAAATCTTCATCTCTGAAACCGCTTGGCCAATCAAAGTGAAATTTTATGTGGAGCATCTATTGGTAGGGGGAACGAAAGTTTGTTTGTGAAATCTGGGTTACATGACCAAGATGGCCGCCACGCCCATATATGGCTAAAACCACGCAAAAATCTTCTTCACCAAAGCCGGCAGGGCGATTTTCATGAAAATCGGTATGTAGCATCGATGACTCCAGCCCATCATAATTTGATAAAATGATGACCCTTGGATGACCTTCATGCGCGGATCCAGACATTTTTACGAGAGGGGGTCCAACCAAAATGGTAAAATATTGTCGCAGACGGGGGAGGTCCAACCCCCAAAAATCCCAAAATTACATTTTTAGGTAAAATTTTCAGATTCCGGGGGGGGGAGGGGGTTCGGACCCCCGGTTCCACCCCCCTCTGGATCCACGCATGACCTTGACCCATTTTACGGCAAATTCAATTTCGGAAACAGAGGCTTTTACATGGGAAAAAGTGAAAACTATGGATTTTTTTAAAAATGATTGCAGCCTGAGACCTGAAAAGTGGTAGATGCAGATAACTAATGGTGTAGATGAAGGAATGTGATTTAGGTCAAGGTCATCTCTTGACCTTGGCCAGTCTGTTGTCCATAGCATCTTCATCTCTGAAACCGCTGGGCTTATCACAGAGAAATTTCTTCTTCACCAGAGCCGGCAGGGCGATTTTCATGAAAATCGGTATGTAGCATCGATAACTCCAGCCCATCATAATTTGATAAAATGATGACCCTTGGATGACCTTCATGCGCGGATGCAGACATTTTTACGAGATGGTGTCCAACCAAAATGGTAAAATATTGTCGCAGACGAGGGGGGTCCAACCCCAAAAAAATCCCAAAATTACCTTTTTTAGGTAAAATTTTCAGATTCCGGGGGGGGGGCGTCCGGGCCCCCCCCCCCCCTCTGGATCCGCGCATGACCTTGACCCATTTTACGACAATTTCGGAAACAGAGGCTTTTACATGGGAAAAAGTGAAAACTATGGATTTTTTTTTAAATGATTGCAGCCTGAGACCTGAAAAGTGGTAGATGCAGATAACTAATGGAGTAGATGAAGGAATGTGATTAATTTAGGTCAAGGTCATCTCTTGACCTTGGCCAGTCTGTTGTCCATAGCATCTTCATCTCTGAAACCGCTGGGCTAATTACAGAGAAATTTTCATGTGGAGCATCCATGGGTAGGGGGGATTTTTTTTTTTTTTCGTATATGGTAAAAACCACTGAAAAATCTTCTTCTCCAGAACCGGCAGGCTGATTTTCACGAAACTTGGTATTTAGCATCGATGACTTCAGCCCATCTTAGTTTGATAAAATTATGACACTGGGATGACCTTGACCTATTTAGCGGCAAGGTCAATTTTGGAAACTAAGGCTATTACATGGAGAAAAAGTGACAACTAGGTCTCCGGTGAGCGTTTACAGGACCAATGGTCCTCTGGTTTTCATTGCGTGCTGCTAGACGGAATATTTACATCGGTATTCTGTTAGACCTCTCCATACACAGTAAAGGAGCGAGGTCACGAAGTGTATCGGAGTGCAGGCTAGCCAGCTGATCTTGAACGTGTTGCGAACCTTGCTTAACCATAAAACAGGACAACAATATTCTGAATTTTAAGCGCGCATACACACTCTATAAACTCACAAACACACACTCACGCAAACACGTTCCGTAGAGGACTTTGTCTCGCAGTGGCTCAGTCAGTCGCCTCTTAAAATCACATGGTGAGAATAAATACGTAGTTGATATAGTCCGATTTTTTTCAATGTGCAGGGCAGGGCTTAGCTAAGCCCAGCCTTGGATGATTTCATTGTTGAGATAGGATCCCAGAGCTGACAATGTATAATTGAGGTAAAGATGACTATGCTTGTTGGCTTTGTGCTATACCTGTGTTTCACCTGAATGATTTCAAAATAGGTGAAGTGTATGTAAGACACACAAAAACATAAACATTTTATTTCTAAAATATAAACCATACTGCTACACTCAAATATTTCTATCAAGTAAGCCAATTCCTCTATTTTTGTAAACAACTCTTTGCTTTACTGATGGTACATGGCCGCAGTAGAAGGTCAATAAAGTACCATTCGAAAAAATAAAGCGTTTCGGAGAACCAGCTGATTTTACTTATGTTTCCTACAAGGTCAGCTCGGTCAAATTAGCAGCAAATTTGCTGCATCAAAACATGGTCAAGTTAGCAGCAATTTTACTGCAGCAAAATCCGTCTTGTTACATGTACATGTAGCAGCAATTTTGCTACAGCAAAAGCAGTCAAGTTAACGGCAATTTTGCTTGCAGCGTTAGGCTGCAGCAAAATGCAGTCAAGTTAGCGGAAATTTTGCTGCAGCGAAATTGGTCAAGTAAGCAGCTATTTTGCTGCAGCAAAAACAGTCAAGTAAGCAGCAATTTCGCTTGCAGCGAACATTTTTGTCGCAGAATGTTTTTGCTTTAGTCTAGGTGATAACGCATAAGAAAATGACATTTTTTGCCACAATCACATCTTTTCGACGCCACCTACGAAAAAAGTTTCATGTAAGTGGAAATGTTTGTCACCATTTTTTTATTATTTTATTCTCCTTATTTTTTTTTCTTTTTCGCCTGGCTATGATCGCTATGTAGAAAATGATAATGAATGCTGCACACATAACTGTTCTAGACCTCATATTACCAACTTTATGGAAAATGTTGCTGATTTTTTACAGTTTTGTCTGGCTGTGAGTGCTATAGGAAACGAATACTTATGCTGCAAACAAGACTTTTCTATCCCACCCATAACATAGCTTAAGGACAAAAGTTCCCTGCCAACAGTAAAAGTGTCCATAGACTGGGTAATAGGTGGGATAAAAAACGTCTGTTTGTGATGACATTCATCATCTTATAGCGCTCATAGTCAGACTTAAACGAAAACGAGAGACCGAATTGTGCCGTAGCTCACCATAGTGATTTGCTCATCAGTGTAAGCTTGAAGATAGACGATGATACTCTGGAGCCTTGTCTGTATGAACAATAGACAATAGGTGGCAAAAACTTTCGCTGCAGCTAACGACCGTTTTTTTTTTTTTTTGTTTTTTTTTTATTGCTGCTGCTGCTGCTGCTGCTGCTGCTGCTGCTGCTGCTGCAACAGATTCGCTGCTAACTTTACTGGGCTGTCAGTAGCACTTTACAGATCCGTACTGTAGTTATTGCACTTTTTTCTGCCGCCTTCATTAGTAAATTAGTAATTTAAAGTAAGCCTGCATCATTTGATATTTAATTGTATCAGAATTAAAGTTTTAAACTTGAAACGAAAACAGAGAGTCACACAACAAGAATGTTTACCAGGCATTTACTAAGGGAATTTTCAGTACGGTCATACATAAATACAGTCATGTAGTACAGAATATTTTTTCTATGACAGTATGTGTTTACCCATCATTTTCAGTGCATGAGGTTTAATTTTGACACTGATTGGTTCAACAATAACATGGGTCAAAGTAACAGTCCAAGTGAGAACTACCTATTTTTAAATGTAATGGTCAACTTTGTCATTGTCAATCAAAAATTGACAGGCTCCGCCCTGCACATTGAAAAAAAATCGGACTATATAAAACAGGTACAAAATGAGTTTAATAAGAACATTTGACTCGTTTTGCAGGTTGAGCGCGAGAACGAAATGCCTAAAACTGAAAATTGTTGTCTTTCCGTTAAACTGTCTAATTCTGATGGAACA